>JAJHSJ010000006.1:31701957-31796713 GCA_021015155.1 Magnolia officinalis
AATGTTCATGGTAGTAGGCCTTGGGCCTGCATCAATCCTTGTGTTGGAAAAATCCTCAAAGCCCAATATGGATCCATATAGCATATTGTAATCAAGTCGATATATGATATGATACAACTGTTTTCACTGATACAATATGGTATTCCTAACTATGGTCTTGGGATATGCAACCTTGTCTAGTTTGCTCCCCTTGGCACCTAGGGGCCTAGGTAGGCATCTAGTTGCATGGGGTGAAAGGCGCAAGGTACACGCTAGACGCAAATGCCCTTAGAACTCCCGAAATGCTTAAGCGCATGCATGGATATAAAATGCATGATTCTTTTATTTATTTCTATCACAAATACTACAGATATAGATACCTCAATTTTTAAATAGTTAAATGCAACTTCCAAAAATTCATATATACTCAAACATTCCAATGAATCCACAAAACCCTACAATTTCTAATCCCTCGAATTTCCCAAAACCCTAATTTTATGGAAAAAAAATCAATTCCTCTTAGTCTAAAACCCCAAAGCCAAGGTATTCTGTATCGGTAACGGTGACTGTAACGGTTACTACCATTACTAATACGGGTATCGGCCGTAACGGTCGATACGGGGGTGTAACGACCGTACAACTACTGTAACGGTTGAAAATTTTCTTTTCTTGAAAAATTCTAAAAAATATCTAAAAAATCCAGATCAATTTAAATATTCCAAATATGTATGTATTTTTTTGTTTTGAATATGTTTATGATAGTGTAACGGTCCAGTCCAATCCTTGGCGAGAGTTTTGTATCGGGTTGTCTAGTGAATTTATGAACATGATTATATATCTCTAATGTTTACACATCATAATCAATCATTAGGACTAGAAATAAAAAAGGCATAAATGCTACATTTAAAAAAAAATAAAAAATTATTATTTAAAAATGACAATAGGGTGTCCCCATCCCTTTAAGGCGAGACTATTCCCTGCGAATGCACGTAATCACTTGCCAACCATGTGCATCGGGTAATCCACGGGGCCTCAGAGCTTCTATTCGCTCAAATCATTTCAATCTACGGTTTTAACTTAAAAACTATAGTAAGAATGGTCGAAATCTGTTGTAAAATAATCTAGGAGAGTTTTTGGAATGAAAAAAGTAAAAAAATGAGGAGAAAAATAGATTTAAATAGAAAAAAAGTGGATGTTTTTCAACCGTTATAGGGGCAACAGTCGTTATGCCTTGTAACGACCTTCACGGCAACCGTTACGGCTGATACGGTCCAAAAACATCAACTGCCCCATTTCACCCCATATACCTATATCACATAACGGTCATGGCCGTTACGTATACGTATCGGCCTTTACGGGCGTATTGTAATGGATACGGAACACCTTGCCCAAAGTCCAAATTTTTCTTGAATTCCCCCTATTTCTAAACCTTAACTAGAATTTCCTAAATCCTAACCCTAAAATTCCCATTTCTTCGACTTTCCCAAATTCCCCAACCCAAAATCCCAGTTTTTCCATAATCCTAAAATTATCATACCCTAAAATCAATTGAAAATCTCCATAGTCTCAAATGTAAATTTCCCAACCCCCCCAAAAATCCCATATTTGTCTTCGTTTCTTGGATGACACATGAAAGCTCAAATTACTTTTAAGATGTCCATTATAATGATTAAAACACTAATAGAAGAAATTAGATTATGAAGAAGATTTCATGAGTTCCCAATTACTTTAGGGTTGCACCAGGGGTTGGCACTTGGTGTTGAGTTTGTACCTTTTCACATTTGGTTATGGACGAGTTAACAAGGCATTTGTAGTAAGAGATCCCATGGTGTATGTTGTTTGCAGACGATATAGTTTTGATTGATAAGACAAGGAGGGCGTAAACACAAAGCTCGATTTATGGAGGGGTGCTTTAGAATCTAAAGGATTTGAAATTAGTCGGACAAAAATAAAGTATATGGAGTGCAATTTTAGTAACAATAGGAGTGGGAACGGGGAATGAGTTAAGATTGTTGACCAAGAGGTTTACCAAAATGACTGCTTTCGGTATCCTGGGTTGATAATTTGTAAGAGAGGAGAAGGGCTGGAAGCCACTTCGATCGATTGTGAGGTTGGAAGCAAAAATTAAAGTCCAACTAGGGACAAAAGGGCGAGGTTTGTTTCTTAATGAGTATCTTCAGTTAGAACGTGAGGGAACTGGGGTTTAGGGCTAAGCGACTCCAGATCAAGGCAATTTGCAAAAAAATCAAAGGCACAAATCATCACCTTCTAAGAAACCAAGCTTTCTTCTTTCGGTAGGTCATATCTCGATACTTTTTGGGGTCAAAAGTCTTAAGGATTTTGTAGTGTTGGATGTGGAAGGATGCTGGGGGGGGGGGGGGGGGGGGGGAGGACATTGGTGCGGTCAATATCTTTTTCTGTAGTGGTGATAGAAATTTCTTTTGGATGCTTTTCTCCGGTGTATGTGGCCCTTGTAAATATGAGTAGAGGGCCAATTTTTAGGAGTTAATGATGATTCCAATGAGTTGGGATCTCCCTTGGCGTTTAGGGGGAGATTTTAACGTTTTTCGATTTACCTACAAAAAATCTCCAGCTTCTCGTCTAACTAAATCATGAAGGAATTTGATGGATATGATCTAGTGGATATCCCAATGTTGGGGGCTAAGTTCACATGGACTAATGGTCAACCTCCCCCACCCCAAATTAGACAGATTTCTCATATCTCCGAACTGGCTGGATTGTTTCCCCAAAGTTCTTCTGTATGAACTTCCTAGACCCACATTAGATCACAGACCCATCCTTCTTTTGATGCGGACAAATGGTTGGGGCCCCAAGCCTTTCAAATTCGAATTAGCATGGCTGGAGTTAGAAGGTTTTTTTGGTTTGGTTGAGCAGTAGTGGAACTCTATGCAAGTGAATGGGTTAGCAGTAGGATTGAGATTGCACAAAAAGATGAAGCTCTTGAAGGACAAATTGAGAATTTGGAACATGGATGCGGGGGGGGGGGGGGGGGGGGGGGGGGGGGGGGGGGGGGGGGGGGGGTAGGTAAAGAGGCCTGAAATGGCTACTGTATTAGAGGAGCTCCATGGTTTTGATTTGAAGGAAGAAGGCGGGGAGGGGCTGAACCCTGAAGAGCTGGAGAAACGATCCTTTCTAGTGGCTGAATATGATAGACATCTCAGAAATGAGGAGATTAAATGGAGGTAAAGGTCGGGGGGCTCTTTAGCTGAAGGAGGGTGACAAGAATACAAGATTTTTTTCACAACATATCATTCGCAAGGGCTCGAACTAACAGAATTTCTTCTCTGATTATGGATGGGTCTCATCTCGATACGAAGGATTAAGTGTGTAAGGCCATAGTGGATTATTATCAGAAACTCTTATCTAAGGAGGTTTGGGTTAAACCAAGGTTAGACTATATCCAGTTTAACAGCATCTCGGAAGATATGGCGGACTGGTTGGAAAGACCATGTCATTAATTGCAATTCAATTGGATCAATCAAATCTTGATATTGATATGTAATGATTCAGGGGCTGATGAATCCATTCGTTTATATCCATGCGGATAATGATAAGGAAAAAAGGAATTCCTTGACCACCTAGCATATTGTTCTAGCCAGAAGATTCGAAAAAGGAAGAGTCTTGCCTACCCCTACTCATAGCTGTAGGTAGGGTTATTAGGGAAAGGTGCGGGGAGGTGGACTGGTCGTGGCATTAGCGCTTTTATTTGCGAATCCTTTTGTTTAATCCTATTCTATAAACGTGAAAATACGTACTTCTTTTCTTATTTTATTGCCGTCGACATACCACTTGCTTCTTCAAATTATATCAAAACCTATATCCGAGTCATCTTTTTTGCTCTAATCCCTAAGATGGAAGGAGCAGAGGGGCTGAAAGACTTTAGACTGATAAGTCTTATAGGGAGCTCGTATAAGATTTTGGCAAAGGAGGTCGCTTTGAGATTTAAAGAGGTGGTGGGTAGTGTGATTTCTCCTAATCAAGGGGCCTTTGTGGGAGGGAGGCATATTCTAGAAAACTCTTATGGCTCATGAATGATTGATTCTCGCTTAAAGGAGAACAAGGCAGGTGTTATTTGCAAACTTGATATGGAGAAAGCATACAATCACGCTGACTGGGATTTTTTGGTTTGTGTTGGGAAGATTGGGGTGTTAAGAAACGTGGAGGAATTGGATGCACGCTTGTGTCTCTTCTCCTTTCTCAGTGCCCAAGAACGGTTCTCCCAAAGACTACTTCAAGTCTTCCAAAGGTTTAAGGTAGGGGGATCCTCTCTCTCCGTAATTATTTCTTGTTATTGGGGAAGCCTTTAGCTGGATGTTGGCTAAAGTGCAAATGGATTAGAGGATTCAGGGTGGCCAATTTGGGAGGCAGGATCTCTCATCTTCAATTTGCAAACGACACAATCATCTTTTGCGAAGCATAAATTTTATTAAGTAAGGATTTGCAGAAAGTGGTGATGTGTTTTGAGGCAGTCTTGGGCTTGAAGATTAACAAGGGGGAGTCTGAAATGTTGGGGGTTCATCTCTCTAAATTTGAGTTGATGAAACTAGCAGAATCTTTAACGTCTACGTATTTGGGTCTTCCATTATGTATTGGAAAGCCAACCATTCATTATCAATATAGCCTTTGCTAACATGCCGGTGTACTACATGTCATTGTTTAAGTGCCCTAAAGTGGTTTTGGAGAAGCTCGACAAACTAAGAAGGAACTTCCTTTGGAAGGGTTCTGAAGACCACAACAAGTTACATTTGATGAATTGGTAGGAAGTTTGCAAATCGGTGTTTCAAGATGAGGCGGGCCTGGGGAATCTTGGTGGGATGAATTTGGCTCTACTTGGTAAATGGTTGTGGCGTTTTGGGACGGAAGATGGTAGCTTTTGGCATGAAATCATAGTAATCAAATACGGTTTGCAGAACGGTGGGTGGGAAACGAGGACGTTGTCCTTATATAAAGCATCTCACATTTGGAAAGCAGTTTTGGTTGTTAGGGAGTTGTTTTGGCTAGGGATTTATCTAGTAATTGGGGATGGATCCAAAATTAGATTTTGGGAAGATGTTAGGTGCGGTGACACTCCCTTGTATGTGGATTATCCTAATATAACTCATATTCCCCCTGTAGATGATATGAAAGCAGTTGATTGTTATTCTTATTGCGGCACAACTGTGGCTTGGGGTCCGCCTTGCAAGCAGAATCTCTCGGATGGTGAGATGGAAAAGTTTATTCGTCTTTTGGGCCGTCTCCAAAATATTCACCCTTACGGGGGGGTGCTGATTCCATGTTTGGTCCACCCATAGTTCGGGTTGTTTTCAGTCAAATCTTTTTACAATTTGATTTGATTTGAGGGCTCTGAGCCCAATGGGGGACATGCCTATCACTTCTGGTTTTATGGGGTTCCGCCTAAGGTTGCGGCTTTCACGTGGTTGGTGGGAAGGCATCAAGTGCTCACGATTGATAATCTTCAAAAAAGATCTTTTCCTATTCCCAATATGTGTTGCATGTGTTTGCAAGATGCAAAAATAGTTGACCACTTGTTTATTTCGTGTCCCTTCATTCATTCAATGTTGGTCTCGTATTTTGACAGATTTTGATATGGTGTGGGTGATGCCAGGATCGGTGAGGGAGCTCTTTTGGGTGTGGCATGGAGGTGATGGGGAAAAGGAGACATGTCTTCTTGGTTAATGATGCTTTTGGTTGTGTGGTGGTCCATTTAGACCAAGAGGAATAGGCGCTGCTTCGAAGATCCTTTAGATCTAGAGGAAAGATTCCAAATTGGGCTGGGTGTTGGCGTGGCTTTCGTTGACTTCGTTTGATCTAAGTAAAGCAAATTATTGGGTGTTGGCGTTTGTGGGCCTTTCTGTTCCTTGTTTGTATTTTGTCCTTGCCATGCTATTTTGTGAGCATGCCTTTAATAAAATTCCACCATCCTTAAAATTTTTATTTTTATTTTATTTTGGAGAGATTGAGAAGGATGTTGCCCATAGAATTTAAGTGAGGTGGAAGAAATGGAGATGTGCCTCTAGAGCTTTATGTGATTATCATGTCCCACTCAAGCTAGAAGGGAAATTTCATATGGTGGCTATAAGACCAACAGTGCTTTATGGGATAGAATGTTGGGCAGCTAAGGAACAACATATATATATATTTTTATTATTATTTGAAATATAGAAACAACAAGTTCATAGGATGAGTATAACCAAAATGAGGATGTTGAGACGGCTGATTGGCAAGACAAGGATAGAATTAGAAATGAATGCATTCGAGGGATTTTAGGAGTAATACCAATAGGTAATTTAGATGAGGGAAAGGAGACTTAGATTGGTTTGGTCAGGTGCAAAGGGGACCAAGAACTGTGCCGGTTAGGAGTGAGTTGGTGCAATTTGAAGGCTCTAAAGGGCAAGGGGAAGGCCCAAATGGACGTGGGTGGAGGTCGTAAGAAAAGACTTGATGACCTAGGTCTAATTGAAGTAATGGCACTTGATAGAGTGGAATGGCGGAAAAGGATTCATGCAGCCGACCCCATTTAGTTGGGATAAGGCTTAGATGATGATGATGCGTTTATAAAAACATAAGAAATTTGGGAGAAGAGGTATTTTTCATAAATTAAAGCTTTGATTTAAAATAAATGGAAAAAAGTGTTAAAGGAGTTTATAAGCCCACCCACTAGTGTCTCCAACTTTAATGGTTCAAAACACCCACAATACCCTCATTTTGCGATATCTATAAGGGTACCCCATGCTTTTTTTTTTTTGGGTGGCACATTAGTGTCCCTATGCACACCCAGGTGTGAGGTGCATGCCTATGCATACCTAATTGCATGTCTGACGAGAATGCCTTGCTTGGGGCCTGGGCGAAGCGCAGGTGGCCCAAAATGCCTAGGTCTGCATCCGGCATGCCTTTAACTACACTGATACTAATATGTAAGAAGAGATTACTAATATTCCTTTAACTACAACTAATATGAATCTGTAAGAAGATATTATTTTTAGTATATTAGTACTTCAATAACACTAAAAGTATTTCAACAGATCTTTATGTATAAGTACTTCAGTAAATGATATGTACAGTATGTATAGTTAGACGTCTTCCGGTTTATGCATATTTAAATATTCCCAAGAAACTCGCCATGTATATGATAAATTAAATAATTAAATACAACTGGAGCCCTCATCTACAGTGAAATGTTCGATACACCTATCTGTATAAGTAACTTAGTACTGCTATATATATATATATATATATATATATATATATATATATATATAAGTAGTTCATTACACCTGTACATAAAGTGGCTTAAGTAAATGCTCTGCATATAATGTGCAGTTATTCATCTTCAGTTTATTACTACGTGTATTTAAGTATTCCCATGGAATCACCATGAATAGGATAAATTAAATAGTTAGGCACAACTGGAGCAAGCCCTCATCTATATCAAATGTTCGCATACAACATTTTTAGGGAGATGTTCACATACAGTGTTGTATGTGAACTTCCATATGCAATGCTTCCTTTCCTGCCAAAGTGTTACTCATATAGAACATCCAAGCCCTGTAAAATGTGAGCCGCATATACTATAATGTGCAGATCACTTGGAGCCAAAACTAGGATGGTCCACTCATCAGGTGGCCTACACTGTCAAAATCAATGGATAGCCGATTGTCTCAGTCAGCATACAGGTGTGGCCCACCTAATGAGTCAATTGTCTGATTTTTGCCCCAGGTGATCTTTATGGTGCTGTCCACCCATCGCATGGCTCAGATGTTCTCCAAAAGCAATGCATTGGTGGGAAAGAAAGTGTTGCATGTGAAAATTCACATACAATCTTGGGGGTGAACATTTCTCCCATTTAAACTGGAATTTGTGGTTGCTTTTACGCTTTTTCATGTCTTTGTTCAGTTACAAAATTTACTGGTCTTCATTGCAGTGAATCCCCAAAAGGTGCAAATGATGCTTCTACATTTCAGAGAAAGGTTTGCACTGTTTTATATTTTTTATTTTTTTCCTTTGTCGTGTTAGGCAACAGAACAACACATGCAAGCATGCACACACTGATGCATGGGGTATGGTCAATATCACTGTTCAAGTGGGTTATGATGGTTAATTTCTGGATGGTTATGGAGTATCACTAATTCATAACAGTTAGTGCCTTGTGTGGGTGTATGATGCCCTTGTCTTTTTCTTTGCAAGAAATCGTTCATTTGTTCTTGAAATCAATCTTGTCTCTGTGGTCAGTACAGCTGGCAGTGGAGTGCATATTTTGTTCTGCATGTATTCGTTTTGTGGAATGCTGCCCGCAGGAGGGACTTACAGGTTTGTGTATATTATGGTTATTTTTCCCGAGTCATATTCGGATGCTTTCTATTCAAATGGCTTTTTGTCTTATTAGTATTATTATTATTATTTGTTGTTGTTCTATGATATTTTCTTTCTTTACAGAAAAGCTTTGGTCTGGACTTGAAAATTTCGTGTTTGATTGGCTAATCAATGCCGACCGGTGAGGCTCCTATAAATTGGTTTGGCCGTCCTTTGTTGTAGTATTTTTTTTTTTAAATTCTTCATCATCCACTGTTTTATGCCTTAATAAGCATGTTTTTATAAACTTAAATGAAAACAAATCTTGTCCCTCTCTAGAAAATATTGAGATTTGCTTAAATCAATTCAATGTCCGATCGGACTATGAGAGTAAAACCTGTCATGTTACCTTCTTACTAGCTTAGTGAATATTGTTCTTATATTGAAATGATTTTACTCAGGATTTTATATAAGCTGGATATTTAAATAACTATATCCCATTTGAGGTCATGGAGAAGTCTTAAAGAATTTAATACGACAGGAGTGCATTCCGAAAAATGTCATAAACTAATGCTTTAATATGTCAAGTGCAAGGTCTTGTTTAAACATTTTTAATTTTTTTTTTTAAAAAATGAGGAGCTTATAATAATTTATCATTACGGCTTCCAATGTTTGAAGTATCGGTATCATTATAAGTTTCGTTGGCCGGGGATACAGAAACAATATCGATATTTCCGAAAATCGGAAATGCAGGGAAACATGAGGAAAACGGTGGAATTTTTTTAGTGAAACTTCAGGAGATGCTAAAATGCACATTTGCATATTTGGGAATAAAAAAATTGCAAAAAGAATGTATACATAATAAGTTTTCATCTAATGGGGACCTAAAAACATGTGTTGCTGTAAGAAATCAGTCCAACCATCCCATTCATCCCATCTATCCATCCAACCATCCATATTTTGCCGAAAAATCGTTGACAACTAGAAAGGGAACAAAAGATTGTGGCAATATTGCCCATGTTGTGATAACAATAATATCGTGACATTATTGATATTATCGTTGACAAATTGAACACTGCATACCATTGTTGTCAAATCGCATATGCCTATGCGCATATGCGATCGCACAATCGCATATGCGATCGCATATTTTATTATTATTTTTTTTTTGAAAAATTTAAAAATATATATGTATTAGGGAATGGAAATATACACGTGCGTAGGGGCGGCGTGTGTGCGTGATGTCCTCATCAATTCTCCCCGGCTGTGAAGATTTCGCCACTGGCCAAATAAAACCTCTTGAACCGCTCCGGGATGTCAGGATTAAGTCTTTGAAGCTCCTCCTCAGTGAGCCACGTGTTGTCTGAAGCTGGGTGTGACTTCCATTTAACCAGGTACTTCTGAAACCCGCCGTCCGACGTTGAAACTATCTGATGGCCAAGATATCCTCTACTTCTTCTCTGGGTGTGTGAATGTTAGGTATGGTAGGTAGAGGCTGGGAAGAAAGGTCGGGAAGAGTAGGTATGAGAGGTAGAGGCTGGGAAAATGGATCGGAATGGGTAGGTATGAGAGGTAGAGGCTGGGAAAATGGGTTGGGAAGGGTAGGTATGAGAGGTAGAGGTTGGGAAGATTGGTCGGGAGGGGGCCATGGATCAAGGGATAAATCTGGGGAATCAGGATGGGTGGGCGAAAGGCTGGACAATGCGTCAATGGCCCTTTGAAATGCAACTAGATCTTCCACATTGAATGTGGAACTAATTCCCATGGAGGGTGGAAGATTTACCACATACGCATTGAGATCGTTTTGTTTTATAATTTTGAATGACCTAGCGCTATGCGCGTGTAACTTACGAACGACCCCTGGAAGGTACCGCTCGGGCCTGATGCGGACCATCACAGAATCCCTAATATTGAACTCTTTGAAACGTCTATGTTGGTCTGCAGAAAATTTGTAATGTTCATTACTAGTAGTGATCTTTCGCCTGATTTTTTGATGTAATGAATGTATGTGATGTGCAAAAGACTCTGCAGACTCTGATGGCCTATGGGACAATGACACGGGGATAAGATCAATTTTCCAGGTTTATAACCAGTAACGACTTCATAAGGACTGAGACTTGTGGACCTATCGACAGAACTATTAAACGCAAATTCGGCTATAGGTATTACGGTGTCCCATGTTCTGGTGTGCTCTATATCCTTTCTAGGGGGAGACTCATCCGGTAGATCATCAGGAACAACATCACGAAACTCATCCACTACTGGAATGACCTTAGTGAGTAACTCTGCACTAGCCTCTGGTGCACTCTCTCTAGCCACGAGGCCGCACATGTTGTACCCCTCAAAATAATGGTCTTGATGTCCCTCATGGGGTAGGGTTATGGGTGCACGCCCATGACTGATTCCTTGGCCACCTCCATTTATTGGTCTATCCTCCTGACCACATGCCTGAGATTGACCATCTTCCCTAATGGTGGGGTTTGTCTTGAGGGAGGCCTTTATTTGGTCAAGGCATTGATCTATGCTTCGTTCCAAGCGCTTACCCCAAGACTCGATCTGCTGGGACAACTTATTTAGTGACTCTAGCAATTGTTCCATGTTTAGTGTAGGGTGCTAGCCAAAACCATGACCCGTACGTGTGGGCGTACAACTTGCTAACTCTACCTAAGGACTTTCTACGACGACTATATGAAACTAAATGATGCTATGAGACTTTATATGAGGGGACTATGCAGCGTTACTCTAGCAATATAGTTAATAAAATAAGGGACTATGGACTCCTAAAAGCTACATGTGATGGACTAGATGCATGACGGACTCAAACAAACTAACCCTAAACAAATAATGTATTCCCCTATAAGAACCCCAAGCTATGATACCAAATTTGATGCAGGACATGAAATTCAGATATGATGTGCAAGATTTCAGATTTAAGATCACATAGTTCATAAACAATTACACAAATTCCGCGTCCCACACAAAAGTCCAAATATTCAATTAAGGGGAATCTATGTGGGTCCAGGCTTACACACGTTAGGGTTGGATCAATAAAAATTATGAACCAAACAATACTCAAAGGGAAATAGAAATCATCCACACGTGCATGACAATCAATCTCTAATCCAAGGAATTTACCAATTTCAAATCAAAGAACCCTAGGGTGAGAAATGAGATAAAGATTGGGAATTTAGGACAATCTAGGGTGTTTATAAAATTAGAGATGAAAAGAGGAAAACAAGATGAAAAACCTGACCCAGAAATAGCTCCCGCGTGCAAACGGTGCCCTGGGGCTGACGCATGTGCGTAGATGGGCTGACCGCACGTGCGATGAAGGCCCGCCTTCCCAAATCGGCTTCTTGGCACTGGTCGGCCAGACTGGGGCTGTAAAACCTCCAAATTTCACATCGATCCGGGCTGTGGTTTAGGCATGGTGCTCCGTCGAAGTTTCAGCCCTCTTGCAGGGCCAGATTCTGAAAACTGGCTATGGTGGGATGAACAGCTGCAAAACAAACGGATTGAGCGCGAAGATGGTTGTGGGAAGGATGAAATAAGATGGAGGGGCGAATGGGGATAAACGTGGCTTCGCACCACGGTAGTTAACCCTTTGAAAAGGGAGGGCTTTGCATCCACTTTAATCTCAGCCATTCGAAAAGGGAGGGCTTCGCATCCACTTTAATTTTTTCACACCTCAGAAACTCAGAGAGCAGAAAAACCACGCAAATTTTTTTATTCAACTTCAATGAATCAAAAGAACTACAAGGGGTGCCTATTTATAGGAAACCCTATACCCCAAAACTCGCACCATGTGCGCAACCTATTACTTGGCGATGAAGTAAACTAAAATAAAAAACAATCAAAGAAATCTAAAGCGTTCATGATGTTCTAAATAATAACGATAAACAAAACCTAAAATATGAAATCAATCCGACTAGTGGGCCATGATTATGAGATCCTATGACGAGCTTTTCTTGACTATCGGGCCCACTCTTTGAATTAAAACTCCGTCTTCTACCTAGAAGGCCCTCCCTGGACATCGTCATCGAGCCAGATTGACGGTGGGGCCCTCCTTCGTACGTACGTGCGTAGGGGCGGCGCGTGTGCGCGTGATGTCCCCATCATACTTTGAATAATGAGTGCACATATTTTGATTTCTTGGTTGTCACATTAGATATCTGGTTAATGAGTAGTCATTTTGCTTGGCTTCTCTAAAAAGTAAAAGCACTTGACTCGGATCAATATTTAGGAACTGGTGGGAGGTACGGGGGTGATTATATAGATCGGTCCTCCAATTCACACTAACAAGAATAATGGAGAACGAGAGACAATTGCTAAATTTAACTTGTAGAGTTGATAAAAATACATCCACAGCACAGGAGAGACAATTGCTGGATTTACTTCTACAGTTGATAAAAATACATCCACAACACAGGAGAAATATCTTTTCTGAAATTTCCAGCAAATTCAATCCAAAGCACTAATACAAGAATCTCCTTATGATGTAAGCAGTGTTCGAATTATCTCCGATATTATCGAAAATCTCCACCTTAGCGATACCGATAACACTGGTAGCGATATCGATAACGGTGGTAGTATAAAAAATTCAAGGTATTAGCAATGCATCGCTAAGCATCGCCAACGTATTAGTATCGCTAATGTAATCGCCAATATTTTCAACTATGTAAATTCTAGGTGTCGCTTGTATTGCCAATGCATCAATATCGCCAATGTATCACTAATATTTTCGACTATGTAAATTATAGGTAATGCTTGTATCATAAGTGTATCGATGATATTTCAATAATATCGCCAACATATTGATATCATCAAAATTTTGTTTATTAGAAAAAAAAATTATTTCAATTTTTTTTCATGGGCACATGATTGTATGTAGTGTTCAATTTGTCATTGATAATATCTCGATATTATTGATATCGCAACATGCGCGATATTGAGACCACAATATTTCTTTTCCTTTCCAATTGTGATGATTTCTTGGTGAAATATCATGTGTTGTTGATATTTTACAATATCGAAGGATGCTTGGATGGAAGGCTGAATGGTTAAATAGGTCGGATGGGATGGTTGGACTGATTTCTTACAACATCACATGCTTTTTAAGGCCCCGTTAAATGAAAACTTGTTGTGTATGCGTTCTTTTTTGTAATTTTTTTTAAAATTTCTAAATATGTAAATATGTACATTTAACATCTCCTGAAGTTTCGTTGAAAATTCCACCGTTTTCCCCATGTTTCCCCACATTTCCAGTTATCAGCGATATTATCGGCGATATCGATAATGTTTCTGTATCCCTGGCCAGCGAAACTAGTAGCGATACCAATACTTCGAACACTGGATGTAAGCATATAAAGGCAATTAGTGATACCAATTCACACTAGAAAGTAGGTGGAAGCAACTAACCGATGAGGTGAATGCTTCTGAAAGCTGTAGGAATAAGAAGGATATGATTTGGCTTCCCACAATGAGAGAAAATGATCCAGTCTAAGCCCGCTGGCTCCAATGATTGGTCTTAATCAATACTTTGCTATGCGTTCTTGAGGTATCAATTGGATATGAGCTTGCTTCCTGCTTACTTGTTCCGCAGGCAGGTATTCTCTCTATCTAATGCTATAGTGATGGTCAGTGTTGGTGTCATCACTTGGATTAGTGGTGTTCGCTAGCCCAAATGATTCCTTGTTTGTGTGTGAGTCCAGCTCGTTTGACTACAACAAGGACAAAGAGCACTTCATGAAGCTTCTTGTAATTTGATTATTTTATTTAATCCTTTTCTACATGTGGAAGAACTGCCTAAGTAGGTCAATGAAGAATTACTTTTGCTGACTAAAATTAGTCTGACATGTCCATTCTGTCGATTATTCTTTTTAGGATTGGAGGCTTCATGAGCCAAATTTCATGCTTTTCCATGATAGCCGAATAGTAGATAGCGCGTGTGGGCCGAGCTTGAGAAAACAGACAGAGGGGCAAATGATGTTCGATCAGAGTGATTCCTAAGCCATTGGAAAGCTTATCGAAAGAGCTTTCATCCAAAATTCTTTTCACCTCAATCCGACTTGTATCGAGAGAAATCCACCCTGATTACCGAGCATGTGTACTGTTGATCAGCGGCCCATAGTTGAGGACGCCTCAGCCATCTTGCAGGCCCCATTTGGTGGCCAAATAGTGCCTGATTGACCTGATTCCAAGTTTGGTTTGTAGCTTGTCGAATTATCTCTCCATCGAATACAAGATCACCCCGATCCGACGGTTAACGAGAAAGTTATGGTCGTTCTCCTGAGATTGCTCCGTGCAGAAAACGGAAGACAGTAAGTAAGTGAAGCACAAGACTTGGACCAATTGCATCATTCCACATGATGCTACTTAATGGACTAGCGTCCAATTATCATCCCACGGCTAAGTGGACCAATGAATGCGCACCACGTGCAGCCCTTTCCTCCCTCAATTCTCTATAAATAGAGAAACCCCCTCTAATTCAACACAACACATCTCTCTCTCTCTCTCTCTCTCTCTCTCTCTCTCTCTCTCTCTCCCCTTTTCCTTTCTTCTTCTTTCATTCTTTCATTCTCAGATCTAAGAATTCTTAAATCTGAGCAGAGACCATCTAGATTCAACAAGAGAGCTTCATCTCGATTCAACAGGAAAAGCTTCATCTCAATTCAGCAAGAGATCCGAGATTCCAGATCTCAGATCTGGAATCAATCTTCATCTTCTTCCAACAATTTTCTTCTTCCCGCAATCTTCATCAATTTCCAGCCAAGCAGATCATGCACGTCCAGCAGATTTGGAATTGTATTACAGTAGATCAGGAATTCGTAAGTGTTGATCAGCAAATCTTCTTCAATTTCTGCCATGGACTTATGGACAGCTGATGGCTTATGGCAACTTGGTTGATTTCACGGTCCACTTGATGGCTCTATGGCCCAGTTGGTTAATGTGCAGCCCCACAGATGGTTCTGTGACCCACTAGATCAGGGCCTGTTTCACACTCAGATTGAGGCCTGCTCAATAGTCCTAATTGCTGCCCCCTTGAGCGATCATTAAACATCCCATGCATGGCCCAGATTACGTCCAGATTATGATCTGTCTGGCCCAAACCGTGGCCCATCTGCTGGCCATTCGATGGCTCAGATCACTGTCCACCTGATGGTCCACCTGCTGTTCACAACAGTATCCTTGATATGGATCAGTGTCCAGATGATACAGATCGCTGTCCATCAATTACTGAATAGGTTGTTGTCCATGATACATTGCAGTCCATCTGTCCTGCATACAGCCCATTTAAATAACATGCAGTCTAGCCCAAACTGTGGCCTATCTGCTGTCCATTCCCCCTTTGATTGGCCTAGGACCCATTTCATATTTCATGGCCCATTTGACTAGCTCGTGACTTGTTTGATTAGCTTGCGATTCAATTAATTGATAAATAGATCATTTAACTCTACCGATGTCTAGATTACACAATTAATCTCAAACTAGCTAAATATTCCTTTTATTAGCTAAGTAGCTCTGTCATTTACTTGCTAAATAGCTTTCTCATTGGTGAATGAATATTACAGATATTTAATTGCTATACATGCCATCCAATTGATATGAGTGCATTCCACTTCATCATAGTGCATCCCATTCCATTGCATCACAATGCACCTCATGCTCATCACAATGCTTTATATTTCATTATGATACTTCTCTCTTTGGAGGCCATAGAGCCCAAAAAACATAGTTTTTTTTTTTTTATGTACTTTATCTTAATAAAAGTTCAATGTTATTCCATGGACGTAGGCATGTCGCCAAATTGGGATATTGCCGAACCATGTAAATCCCTGTCTTGTGGTTTGGCTCCCTTCTTTATTCGTCTTACAACCTGTATCAGGCTAGTCCTTTCAACTGCATCTCAAGGACTTTACCTAATGCAGTCTTATTGATCTTTGTACATTTGGATTATTTCCATTCCTTGCACTTATTTATTTATGCCTAATTTATATTTTAGATTAGAATAAAGGATGATTACCCTGGATTGTAATTATTAATTAAAGGCTTATGGTATGTCACGGCCTGGAATGTAACTGAACTCAGATTATAATAAAAGTTTTTCAAGTGTGTGCGTTCCCGTCTCTTTTGTGTGAATGCGTCAATGCTATGAGAATGTCTTATGAATACCTTGTGAATGAATGGCAATGAATGCGATCCTGAAGCAATATTTATACTTATCCTAAAATCACATTAACACAAATTTCAAATAGTCCTCTATAAAGATGGTATTTCATGGAAGAACTTAGTGCCCTACAACCACCACGTATGCTTCATAGTTAGTTCACTGAATTCTTTTGCTTACACTGATATCATAACCTTCCTTGTATGATTTAATGCCTGTCTGCCTGACTTGGTCACTGTTACTGGGTTGAAGTATTATGCTGCAGAAGGTCTAGCTTGAATCCTATGATCATTACAGTTTTTAATTATATTGGGCTACAAGACATGAGGGTAGTAAATTAATATATCTTTTAGTGTTGTATGGTCACATACATCTGTGCATACACTGAATTCATTATTGATTGCAGGGTTGTCAGCCAGGTTGAGTATCCTTCCTTGGTTGATTTGCGAGGCCTACTCTTAGACCTAGTTGCACAACTGCTAGGTGCTTTATCACGTATAAGGTATTCAAGCTACCATCAGATCCTTCCACAGGATAATTCGTTTTTTCTTGATTTGAAAGTAAAATTGTTTTATGTGGTTTAAGATAAACTATCCCACTCAACTACAAATGTTCTTTTGGATGATTCTACATGGTGGTTCTAGTCAGTATAATCAATCCCTGTGCTTTTGAGAAATATTCAGTCCAACTCGTTTTTTTTTTCCCGACTCTATTTGTAACTCAAGGCATGACAGGATAGCATAAATACTGATAAGATGAGCTCCCTTTATTTATGGAGTCTATACCAGATTTAGGTCCATTACTGGCTTAGTACACTTGAGTGTACAGCCTAATGTGGCTGTGTGGAAAACAAAGTACACATCATGCAGACTCCATTTTACTGCTTTGCTGCTTCCCCTTCTTAAATTGTGATTGGACGTCATGCATCCCTGCTGCCTTGTGAAGCAGGAAGACCCGAACATATTGATTTTAGCTTTCCGGCCTTTGTATATGCCACAATGCCATCACACACTCTGCACGACATTTGGTGGTTTACATTAAAGCACCAATATGTATGCGTAATGCAAGCCATCAGACGCTGTGCAACAATGAAAGTAAATAAAATTGCAGAGAGGACAACCTCTATCCATTAGCAGACTGCAAATGCTGATGTATGCATTTGGAATGAGAATTTAGCCTGCAACAAATTTTTTTTTTTTTTTTTCATCTGATTTATGCCTGGAACAATTTTACCGTCCTGCATTCATAACAAACCTTAATATGATAGCTGATTATATTTTTCCTCCTCTATTTCCCACAGGTTTAGTTCTGTCACTGAGCGCTTTTTCATGGAGCTTAATACTCGCCGTATTGATACAAGTGTTGCCAGAAGTGAGACGCTCAGTATAATTAATGGAATGCGTTACCTTAAACTGGGGGTATGTGTTACATTTGTTTTCTAGAGGCACGTGGGTTGATTATTGCCGGTGATTATTTGTTTTTGCTGTTGTTATCATCACAATTGGTTCTGATCCTATTTATGTGCATGCATGATGCCCCAATATTGAGAGGTCTAGAACTGAAGGGATTAAATTGAAAGTACTACCCAAATTGAGATCCAGATTCCTCCCATAAATGATGCAATGTGATAAAGGTGAAAAAAGGGGCTGTGGAATGGAATTTCCCGCAGCCCGATGCGTTCGTGATGAAGGTGAAAAAAGGGGCTGCGGAATGGAATTTCCAGCAGCCTTTCTAGTTTATTCAACTAGAGAAGGGAAGTATAAGCAAAACATGCCAAAGGAGACAAACAACTTGTGCTAAAATCGAGATCAACAAATGTTAGAAGCAATTCATGCTACAATTATTTTTTTTTCTTTTTTGAAAGGCACTGAATTTTATTATAGACCAGAAGGCCAAAGAGCAACAAAACAGAAAAAATAAAGAAGAAAATAAATACAATACAAACGCCTTGAGGCTCCCAAACCCTAAAAACTTTCATGATAACCAATCTCTCACTAACCTAAGCACCCTGCTAAAAACCCCAAAGCCAAACTGCTTTGATTTCTAAAGCAACAACCATTTCGTTCTGCCCAAATACCCCAAAGGATGGCCATCGGAGATAAGTCCCAACTAGACTACTTATTTCTGATGGGGACATCATGCACACGCCCCCTCTACGCACGTATTCGAGGAGGAGGCGGGCCCCACTTTCGATTTGGATCGACGACGATATCTTTGGAGGGCCTCATAATTAGGGGGCTGCGTTATGGAGCATTGGAGTGGACCCAATCATCACATAGATTCTACCATCGGATCTCATGATCGTGGCCCATTACTTTAGATGATCTAGGATTTTGAGTTTTGACTATTTTTGTTATTAGAAACATTCTGAACGGCTTTGATTTCTTAGGTTAGTTATTTTATTTGCTTTAGCTTTGGTATTAGTGCGCGCACATGACGCAAGGGTAATTTTGTATTTTTTGGGTTAAGGGTTTTCTTATAAATAAAGCAATCCCGTGTAGGTATTCTCAATGATATTTTATGAATAAAAATTCCTGCGTTTCTTCCTCTCTCTCTTTAGGTTGAAGAATCGAATTAGGTGCGAAGCCTTACCTTTTTCGAAGGGCTAAATACCGTGGAACGAAAGAAAAAAAGATTGAGGGAACCCCTAATAGTCTATTGGGAAGAAATGAAAGAAATTCTAAAAGAGAAGTACCTCCATTTTTCTTATCACTTAAGGCTGGTTGAAGATTGACAATCTCTTCGACAGGATTCCATGAGTGTGGCTGAATACATTGAGAAGTTTGAAGAGTACTTGACCCAGTGTGAGGTTGAAGAGGATCCCGTACTCACTCTTGCTCTATTTAAGACGGGCCTTCGTTCTAACATTAGGAGAGTTGCTCGCCAAAGACATAGACACTCTTGAACAAATGTATCAAGTGGTGTTGGAGGTCGAGCAATACCTCAAGGCATCTGTGGGAAGGCGGTTTGAATCCCGTGATTCTGGTGCCAAGGCCAACCCTTATAGGGCTAAGCCTGACACATATCAATACAAGCTTTCCAGTAGTTTTCAGTCTAGGCCCAATGATGATAAGGGTAAAGGAGTTGTTGGGTCTTACTTGCGTAGAGGCGATGCGATTAGGTGTTTTAGATGTCAGGGGTTTGGTCACTTTGCCCACCAGTGTGGCACAAAAGAGGGCACCAAGGTGTTTTTTATTGATGGGCAAGTAGAAGTAGTGCCTCCAGAAAGTGACAGTGAGGAGGAAGAATATGAGCCAGCGGAGATCCCTAGTGATGAGGAAGAGGAGCGCAAGAGACCGCGACACTTGCAGTTGTTTGTTGCGCCTTTGCACAAGCAAAGAATACCGACGATAGGCACTGCAATACGATCTTCTATACCTACGCAAAATGTGGTGATAAGAGTTGCAAGATGATCATGGATAGTGGTAGTTGTGCCAATGTGGCATCAATTGGCACTGTGAGCCATTTGGGCTTGAAGGTTGAAGCCCATCCTTAATCCTATAGAGTGTCTTGGGTTGATGAGACTTCCATTCCAGTCCCGCACCGTTGTCTTGTTCCTATTCAGTTTGGATCATATAAAGACACTCTGGTATGATGTTCTCATGGATGTTGGCCACATCATTTTGGGTAGGCCTTGGCTTTGTGACAGGGATGTCACCATATTTGGTCGTTTGAATGTGTGTACATTCTGGTTTGAGGGCAAGAAAGTCAAGCTAAATCATTTTCCACCCAAGAACACGACTGGAATGGAGTCCACCACAAAGAGTGGTGTGAGTGGCTCGAAGGAATTGAAGGAATCGAAGTCCAAGTCTAAGCCTCTCCATATTCTAAATGCAAAAGACTTTGAGCGAGAGACTGAGTCGGACTCGATGGTGTACGCCCTTGTAGATAGGGAAAGTGCACCAGATGCTAGTGTAAAGTTATCCACGGAAGCCATGCCGGTGGTGGATGAGTTTCGTGATGTCTTTCCTGATGATCTACCGGATGAGCTTTCCCCTACGAGGGATATACAACATGCCATTGACTTAGTCCCTGCGGCGACTCTACCAAACATCCCTCATTACAGAATGAACCCAAAGGAGCATGCATAGTTGAAGAGGCAGGTTGATGAGCTCCTAGAAAAGGGTTTCATTCGAGAGAGCATGAGCTCGTGTGCCGTGCCCACCCTTCTTACACCTAAGAATGATGGCACATGGAGGATGTGTGTCGATAGTAGGGCCATCAACAAAATCACAATCAAGTATCGGTTTCCTATACCGCGTCTTGATGACATGTTGGACATGATGGCCAACGCTACTATCTTCTTGAAAATTGACTTCAAAAGTGGCTATCACCAAATCCGTATACGCCCTGGCGACGAGTGGAAGACGACCTTCTAGACGAAGGATAGGCTATACGAGTAGCTACTCATGCCTTTTGGGCTGACTAATGCCTCGAGTACCTTCATGCGTGTGATGACCCAAGTGTTGAGGCCCTTCATAGGAAGTTCCTGGTCGTCTATTTTGATGATACCCTGATTTATAGCATGACCAAGGAACAACACCTCAACCATTTGAGGCAGGTTTGTGGGATCCTTATAGCCGAAAAATTGTACGCCAACCTAAAGAAGTGTGCGTTTATGTCTTGCAGTGTTATCTTCTTACGTTTTGTTGTGTCAGCTGAGGGTGTGTCGGCGGATCCCGAGAAAGTCAAGGCCATTATCAATTGGCCTGAACCCCGTAATATTCATGAGGTGCGCAACTTTCACGGCTTGGCCACCTTCTATAGGCAGTTCATTTGAGGCTTTAGTTCCATTATGACTCCCGTCAAAGATTGCATAAAAAAAGGATAGTTTCAATGGACGAAGGCAGCCTCGAAGGCCTTCGACAAGATAAAGGCTAAGATGACCGAGGCTCTAGTCACGCGACTTTTTGATTTTTCGAAAGTTTTTGAGGTCGCATGCGACATGTCAGGAGTTGGTATAGTACTTAGTCAAGAAGGGCACCCTGTCGTCTTTTTTGGTGAGAAACTGAATGAGGTGAAGCAAAAATACTCCACCTATGACAGAATTCTATGCGGTAGTGCAGTCGTTGCGCCAATGGCGTTACTATCTATTGCCACAAGAATTTGTCTTGTTTTCAGATCACAAGGCCTTGAGATATCTGAACTCTCAGAATAAATTATACCCTAGGCACGTCGAGTCCAGTTCCTTAAAGAGTACACTTTTGTGCTTAAGCACAAAGTCAGTGTAGAGAATAAGCCTGCCGACGCGTTGAGTTGTCGAGTCGCGTTACTCAATTCCATGAGTGTCGAAGTCACGGGGCTCGAGCGTGTCAAAGAGGATTATTTTGAGTGCCCAGTTTTTGGAGTTGTCTACGCATCGTTGTCAGAGAGTCCGTCAGGAGGTAGCAGTGAGTATTTGATATTAGACGGATATTTGTTTAGGAGTGACCGTTTGTGCATACCTCACACCTCCCTCCACGATTTTCTTGTCTGAGAGTTACATTAAGGAGGGGTTGCAGGTCATTTTGGTCGTGACAAGACCATTGCCCTAGTGGAGGATAGATTCTATTGGCCAAGCCTCAAGCGATTCGTGGCCAAAATTATAGGGTAGTGTCGTACTTGTCAATTGGCAAAGCAGAAAAAGCAGAATACGGGGCTATACACACCTTTGCCAGTTCCATTCACCCCTTGGCGGGACATCATAATGGACTTCGTGTTTGGGCTCCCTAAGACCATTCGAAAACACGATTCCATATTTGTTGTCGTGGACCGTTTTTCCAAAATGGCCCACTTCATCCCTTATTCGAAGACCTCCGACGCATCCCGTGTTGCCAAATTGTTCTTTAGTAAGGTTGGCAAACTTCATGGGTTACCCAAAACCATAGTATTTGACTGTGACGTACGGTTCATGAGTTATTTTTGGAAGACACTATGGCATATGATGAGTACTAGGCTCCAATTTTCTTCAACGCTTAGGCGGGGAGCACACCAGGACGTGGGACACTGCTCTACCTATCACCGAGTTTGCATTTAATAGTTATGTCTATAGATCCACAGGTTTAAGTCCTTTTGAAGTCATTACTAGTTATAAACCTGGAAAGCATATTGATCTTGTCCCTATGTCCCTGTCCCATAGGCCATCAGAGTTTGCAGAGTCCTTCGCACATCATATTCATTCATTGCATCAAGAAATCAGGCAAAAGATCAATATTAGTAATGAACAATACAAATTTTCTGCAGATTAACATAAACGATTTGAGGAATTCAATGCAGGGGATTCTGTGATGGTCCGCATAAGGCCAAAGTGGTATCCTCAGGGAGCCGTTCGGAAATTACACGCGCGTAACGCTGGACCATTCAAAATTATAAAACGAAACGGTCCCAATGCATATGTGTTAGATCTTCTACCTTTCATGGGAATTAGTTCCACATTCAATGTGGAGGATCTAGTTGCATTTCAGGGACCACTAATACATTGTCCAACCTTTGACCTAACCAACCCAATTCCCCAGACCTTTCCCTTGACCCGTGGCCTCTTCCTGACCCATCTTCCCAGCCTCTACCTCCTATACCTACCCTGCCCACATTTAGAGAGGAGATAGAGGATATTCTAGACCATCAGATTGTATCGACGCTGGACGACGGTTTTCAAAAGTTCCTTGTCAAGTGGAAGTCACGCCCAACTTCAGACAGTATGTGGCTCATTGAGGAGGAGCTTGAGAGACTTGATCCAGACATCCTGTAGCGGTTCAGGAGCTTTGTTTCGCTAGTGGCGAAACCTTTGCAGCCGGGGAGAGTTTTTGGGTACATCATGCACACGCCCCCTCTATGCATGTATTCGAGAAGGAGGTGGGCCCTACTTTCAATTTGGATCGACGACGACATCTTTGGAGAGTCTCATAATTAGGGGGCTGCGTTATGGAGCATTGGAGTGGACCCGATCATCACATAGATTCTACCATCGGATCTCATGATCATCGCCCACTACTTTAGATGATTTAGGATTTTGAGTTTTGACTATTTTTGTTATTAGAAACATCATGAATGGCTTTGATTGCTTAGGTTAGTTATTTTATTTGCTTTAGCATTGGTATTAGTGCGCGCACATGGTGCAAGGGTAATTTTGTATTTTTTGGGTTTAGGGTTTTCTTATAAATAAAGCGATCCTATGTAGGTATTCTCAATGATATTTTATGAATAAAAATTCCTACGTTTCTTTCTCTCTCTTTGGGTTGAAGAATTGAATTGGGTGCGAAGCCCTCCCTTCCTCGAAGGGCTAACTACCGTGGTGCGAAGCCACATCCGCATCTGGTCCTTATCACCTCCACCTTCTTATGCACCACATCCATCACCCTCTACACCCCTTCCACCTTTAGATTCACCCACTTTCGTATCCAGGTTTTGATGTAGTACGACCTAATCTAACCTTAAATGAACATGATATTTGAAAGGGGCAGATTCATGCAAATTAAAAAAAACAAATAAATATCAGCCTGATTTATACATCATAAACACAAGAAAGAAATAGGGTCAATAAGCATTGATTAGGGCCATCCATCACAAACACGAAGTATTGAATCTTAAAATCTGAATTTAATTGGATCCGGCGAAAGATAGAACTTTCGTCTTGCAATGAGTCCGTCTAATGATGCAAATGGATTTTCTAATCCAGAAAAATAGAAATTTCCTGGATTGGAAATCTGGAAAATTCAGAAAAAAAAATGGTGGTTCTTTAAATATAGATTTGGGTGATGGGTTTTATGTGGGGATGAAAAGGGAATGAATATCTTTTGAGATTAGGAGAAAAAGAAGAGAATGAGGTTAAAGAAAATAATACCTTGAGAAAAGAGAGAAGGAGAAAGAAGTAGGGGAGAAAATAGAAATTTCCTGGATTGGAAATCTGGAAAATTCAGAAAAAAAAATGGTGGTTCTTTAAATATAGATTTGGGTGATGGGTTTTATGTGGGGATGAAAAGGGAATGAATATCTTTTGAGATTAGGAGAAAAAGAAGAGAATGAGGTTAAAGAAAATAATACCTTGAGAAAAGAGAGAAGGAGAAAGAAGTAGGGGATGAGAAATCGTTTACCTGGGCCTCGTGCCCCTATTCCAATCACTGGAAGTCGAAGACGAGATCGTCAGAAGTAAAAAGCTCTCCTTTTTTTCTTTCATAAGACATAACATAACATGCTATGGGTTTAGGGCAACCCTTATAAAATCGTAATTACATGAAATTACCAAAATACCCCTACTTAAAAAAAGTTTTTTAAAAAAAGAAATTCGCACAAAATTGTGCACAAACTGTCTCAAAACTTAATTAACTCAAATGTTCATAAACTAAATATAAATTTAAGATGCCTGATGGGCCCCGATGATAGTGCCGTGAAGGTAGTGTAATGAAGGTGGGCCGTGACGATCCAACGGTCCGATCACACCATCCTCGCGATCCAATGGTCCAAATGTCTCCTCTAAGAAACTTACACATGTCATGAATACATGTGTAAGGTCTTCAACCTCTAGAGACCCGACTTGTATCCGTCATCTAAACACATTGACACGGGTAATGCACGCCTCCTACGTTAATATACTTTGAATGGCTTGGTGTCCGCATCAACTCCCCTCGACTGAGAAGATCTCGACTCCGGCGAGATAAAACTTTTGTGCTTTTCTAACAAATCTGGATCTAGTCGCTGCAACTCTGCTTCCGTCAACCATGTACAGTCGGATGATTGTTTGTTCTTCCACTTCACTAAGTACCTCTGAAATCCACTGTCTCAAGTGGAAACAATTTGCTCATCCACAATTCCTTCAAGTTCTTCTCTTATCTCAGGTATAGTAGGCATAGGTGGTGTAGGTTGGGAAGAAAATTCAGAAATTGGCCAATGGTTTGGAACAAAATTAGGGTCTATGGGATGGCTTGAACAAGACATTAGATCCTTCACATTGAATGTTGAACTAATCCCCATGCGAGGTGGAAGATCTATCACATACGCATTGGACCCAATCTTTTTCAGAATCTTAAATGGTCCAGCACTGCGTGCTTGTAACTTCTTAACGGTACCTTGTGGGAACCGTTCTGGCCTCATCCTAACCATTACATAATCACCCTCATTAAATTCTTGAATTCTACGATGTAAGTCAGCTGAAATTTTGTATTGTTCATTACTAGCATTTATCTGCCTCCTAATCTCTGCATGCAACTCATGAATGTGATGGGAAAATGCATCGGCTGACTCTGAGGTCCTCTGAGTGACTGACATAGGTAACAAATCTATGAGTAGTCTAGGTTTATAACCACTAACAATCTCGAATGGACTCATACCCGTAGACCTATTAACTGAATTGTTATATGCAAACTCGGCGATTGGCAGGACTAAGTCCCAAGTTTTAATGTGTTCACCCACCAAACATCGTAGTAGATTTCCGAGACTTCGATTCACAACCTCAGTTTGACCATCAGTTTGAGGATGTTAGGCAGACGAGAACTGGAGTCTCGTACCCATCATATGCCATAATGTCTTCCAAAAATAACTAGTAAACCGGACATCCCTGTCAGACACTGTGGTCTTAGGTAAACCATGTAATCGAACCACCCCCTCAAAGAAAATCTTGGCTATGTTGGACGCATCTGAGGCTTTAGAACAAGGGAGGAAGTGGGCCATTTTTGAGAAACGGTCCACGACCACAAAAATGGAATCGTGCTTTTTAATTGTCTTGGGAAGTCCAAGCACGAAATCCATACTGATGTCTTGCCATGGTGCGTGCGGCACTGGCAATGACGTGTACAATCAAGTATTCTGCTTCTTCTGTTTTGCCAGTTGACATGTTCGACATTGCCCTAAAATTTTGGCTACGTCTCGCTTAAGACTTGGCCAATAAAATCGATCCTTCACTAGGGCGATGGTCTTATCTCGACCAAAATGGCCAGCAATACCTCCAGCATGAAGCTCTCAAACAAGGAAATCCCGAAGGGAAGTGCGGGGAATACAAAGTCGGTCTCCTTTGAAAAGGGAACCATCTTTTAGCACGAACTCACCCGAATTATGCTGGGCACCTAAGAGTGATACATATGTTCCCCCAAAATCTGGACACATGGGATACTCGTCTTTCAATTGCTCAAACCCGACAACTTTTACACTCAAGGAGTTGAGCAATGTCACTCTCCTACTAAGGGCATCGGCTGGTTTGTTCTCGATCCCGGCTTTATGTTTCAGGACAAATGAATATTCCTGAAGAAACGCTGCCCACTTGACATGTCTTGGGTTAAGCTTCTTTTGGGAATTCAAATACCTCAAAGCTTCGTGATCAGAAAACAAGATAAATTCTTGCGGTAGAAGATAATGATGCCAATGACGTAGCGATTGCACTACCGCATAAAATTCTTTGTCATAGGTGGAATACTTTTGTTTTGCTTCATTCAGTTTCTCACTGAAATAGGCAACTGGATGACCCTCTTGGCTTAGTACTCCTATACCTACGCCTGAAGCATCACACACTACTTCGAAGACTTTAAAAAAATCTGGAAGACGCATGACGGGAGCCTCTATCATCTTGCCCTTAATATCTTTGAATGCCTTAGTTGCAGCCTTAGACCATATGAACTCTCCCTTTTTAATGAAATCAGTAATGGGAGCCATAATAGTGCTAAACCCTCGAATGAACCGACAATAAAATGTGGCTAAGCCATGAAAGCTTCTCACTTCATGTATGTTCCGCGGTTCAGGCCAGTCAACTATGGCCTTGACTTTTTCTGGATCTGCTCGCATCCTTACAGACGACACTATGAACCCTAAGAAGACGACTCTATCAGACAAGAACGAACATTTATTAAGGTTCGTACATAACCTCTCCGCCCTCAGGACACTACAGACCTGTCTCAAGTGGTCGAGATGCAGCTCTTTAGTGGTACTATATATGAGTATGTCATCAAAATAAACCACTAAGAACTTCTCCATAAAGGGTCTCAAAACCTGGGTCATCACATGCATAAAAGTACTGGGTGCATTAGTCAAGCCAAAGGGCATGACCAACCACTCGTACAACCCATCCTTCGTCTTGAAGGCTGTCTTCCACTCATCTTCAGGGCGTATGCGTATCTGGTTATACCCGCTCTTGAGGTCTATCTTGGAAAAAATGGTGGATCTGGCCATCATGTCTAACATATCATCAAGCCTCGGTATCGGAAACCGATACTTGATCGTGATCTTATAATAGCCCTACTGTCCACACACATCCGCCACGTACCATCTTTCTTCGGCGTTAATAGCGCTGGTACGGCACACGGACTCATGCTCTCACGGATGAAACCTTTTTGCTGGAACTCATTTACCTGTCTATGCAACTCTGCATGCTTTGCAGGATTCATCCTGTAATGAGGAAGGTTCGGTAAAGTAGACCCCGGGACGAAATCAATGGCATGCTGGATGTCCCGCATAGGTGGAAGCGCATCTAGTAAATCCTCAGGGAATACATCACTATACTCCTCAAGAACCGAAGTCACCTCAGGGGGTAACTCTACATGAACCTCGGGTGTAACTTCCCTAGCCACTAGGGCGTATACCGTCAAATCATCCTCTGTCTCTTTCTCAAACTCTTTTGCATTTATGATATGTAGAGACTTCAAAATAGAATTCCTCACATCCTTCCTTGACTCACTCGTTTTCACATCCCTAGCCTTGTCCGTGTGGCTCTTGGGTGGCAATGGATTAATCTTGATTTTCTTACCCTCATGCGTGAATGTACACACGTTCGAGCGACCAAAAATCGTGACATCTCTATCATATAACCACGGCCTCCCTAGAATGATGTGACCTACATCCATAGGTAAAACATCACACCACAACATGTCTTTATATGAACCGATTTGGATGGGGACTAAACACTGCTGGGACACAGGCATAGAAGACGTGTCAACCCAAGAAACCTTGTAGGGTTTGAGGGTGAGGGATGGGCTTCAAACCCAAACGAGTGACTGTGCTAGCTGAGACCACATTGGTGCAACTACCACTATCCACAATGGCTTTGCAATTTTTGTCACCGCTCTTGATAAACGTGTAGAAAATTGTGCTTCTGCGCCAATCATCACTCTCTTTGGCCTGCGCTAAAGCACATCTAACTACAGCTAGTGGTGCAGTCTCTGGTTCTTCTTCTTCATAATCACTAGCACCTATCTCTGGGTGATATTCCTCAACTTCATAATCACCCATGTCATCCGCATTTTCATTTGACTCGTCTATGACTAAGGCTTTCCCGCGAGTCTTTGCCGTGCACTGGTATGCGAAATGACCTGTACCTCCGCACTCATAACATCTCACATGACTACCATTGCCAGGATTGGCACCAAGGACACCTTTTCCCTTATCATCCTTAGGCTTAGGCGGTGCACTAGCCTGCGCCCTAGGCTGACTTCCAATGTTAGGTTTGGTTCCCTGAAAACCAGATCTAACAGTAGAGTCTCGGGACTCAAAGCGCCTCATGACAAGAGACTTTAGGTAAAGCTTTAACTCCTGTACAACTTGGTAAGCCTGATCCAAGTCACTCACTAATATTTAGGTAAAGCTCACGCTGCAGATCCATGCGAAGACCCACCTTGAAACGCGCCAGCGTCACTAAGGGATCCTCTTGAATATCACACCGCATCATATACTCCTCAAATTTTGCGATGTAATCTGCAACCGACATAGATCCTTGGCGTAATGCTTGCCATTGATCTAGGAGCTTTTGACGGTAAGAGAAAGGAATATATTTTTCCTTTAATAATTCCATCTCTACCCAATGCGCGACTGGGACACCTCCTGATCTCTCGATCCTACGCTCCGTATTTGTCCAAAACAATTTAACTTGACCGACGAGTTTCATTTTCGCAAACCGCACCTGTCGGTTCTCAGACATCTCATACCATTCGAAATAATGGTCCATGTCCGCCAACCAATCAAGGAATGATTTTGGGTCAAGATGCCATCAAAACTAGGGGCATTTACTTTAACACTCTTTAAGACCCTCTCATCGACATCATAACGGTCTTGATACTCGACAGCGGGCTGCGGATTTCGGGCCCCTCCACGTCCTACCCCTCGGCCACGTGCTTCACGACATCTACCACGATTTCCTACCCATTCCTCAACTACTCTCCCTACGTGAGACTGTTCATCCCCTCCAATGTCGAAGATTTCTCTTAGGGATGCTTTTATATGATCCATACGGGTATTCGTATTCCTAGATTGTGCCTCAATGACGGCCAAACGTTGGTTGATCGTGTTCATCATCTCAGTCAACTATTCCATATTGAAAATCGGGTGTAGACCAAATCCTCTACCAGTCCGAGTGGGCATACACAATAAGACTCAGCTTAGGTTTCCTAAAACACAACTCTAAGAGACTGTTTTGACACAAGACTATGGACATCGATGGTCCTAACCTTTAGAATGATGCAAATGTGGAAAAATTCAGATCTAGACTCCTTTTTTTTTTTTTTTAAATGCAAATCTGAAAATTTCAGATCTAGACTCTATATGCGATGCATGAAACCCTAGAAAATAAAATAAAATAAAAATCTAGACTCTTGATAACTCGATCTAAGACGACCCAGTGCAAGAAACCTAAGCTTTGATACCAAAATTGATGAAGGACGGCCTAATTTAACCTTAAATGAGCATGATATTTGAAAGGGGTAGATTCATGCAAATTTAAAAAAACAAATAAATATCAGCCTGATTTATACATCATAAACACAAGAAAGAAATAGGGTCAATAAGCATTGATTAGGGCCATCCATCACAAACACGAAGTATTGAATCTTAAAATCTGAATTTAATTGGATCCGGCGAAAGATAGAACTTTTGTCTTGCAATGAGTCCGTCTAATGATCCAAGTGGATTTTCTAATCCAGAAAAATAGAAATTTCCTGGATAGGAAATCTGGAAAATTCAGAAAAAAAAAAAATGGTGGTTCTTTAAATATTAGATTTGGGTGATGGGTTTTATGTGGGGATGAAAAGGGAATGAAAATCTTTTGAGATTAGGAGAAAAAGAAGAGAATGAGGTTAAAGAAAAGAATACCTTGAGAAAAGAGAGAAGGAGAAAGAAGTAGGGGATGAGAAATCGTTTACTTGGGCCTCATGCCCTCTTCCAATCATTGGAAGTCGAAAACGAGATCGTCAGAAGCAAAAATCTCTCCTTTTTTTCTTTCATCAGACATAACATAACATGCTATGGGTTTAGGGCAACCTTTATAAAATCGTAATTACATGAAATTACCAAAATACCCCTACTTAAAAAAGTTTCAAAAAAAAAGAAATTCGTACAAAATTGTGCACAAACTGTCTCAAAAGTTAATTAACTCAAATGTTCATAAACTAAATGTAAATTTAAGATGCCCGATGGGCCCCGATGATAGTGCCGTGAAGGTAGTGTAATGAAGGTGGGCCGTGACGATGCAACGGTCCGATCACACCATCCTCGCGATCCAATGGTCCAAATGTCTCCTCTAAGCAACTTACACATGTCATGAACACATGTGTAAGGTCTTCAACCTCTAGAGACCCTACCCGTATTCGTCATCTAAACACATTGACACGGGTAATGCACGCCTTATATGTTGATATACTTTGAATGGCTTGGTGTCCGCATCAGGTTTTCTCCTACAGCAGTGCACAAACAGATTTTCAGATTCTGACCCATCTCAGGGGTTGAAACTTCGGCGGAGTATTACGCACACACCTTGCGATGGATTGACGTGAAACTTGGTATGGAGGCAGCCCATCCCTGGCCGATCCCAGCCTAGAAGTCAGTTTCTGACTTTGTGGGCCCCACACACGTGCGGACGACCTGTCACGCACGTGCGTCCAGGCCCATTTGCGGTCCAGCCGCGTGGCTCATCCTAAGTTCTCCTTTCCTCTATTTCCTTCTCTTTTAACTAAAAAATTCCTTAATCCAAATCCCGAACCCTAAAGAGTCCCAAATCCCAATTATCCCCAATTTTCAAACCCTAGATTTTTCCCCAAATTGAAACTTAGTGAATCTCTTGAGTTGGGAACAATCCTTTGCAAGAATGGATGATTCTTACACTCCTTTGGGCTTGTTTGGCTTATAATTTTATTTGATCCAGCCCTAAAGTTGTGTAGGCTTAGACCCCCATATATTTCCCTTTTTGAATGTATGATAGTATGTACGATGCGGAATTTTGTGACTGTTTAAAATTGGTATAATCTCAAGCTTGATCTCTTTCATTCCATATTAATTTCATGTCCTGCATCAATTTCTCTTCTGACCATTCAAGAACCAAGAGCGAAATAGATCTTCAATTGAGGCTGACATAATCCAATGGACCTTGAAAAACTGAAGCACGCTATTCCAAACTTCCCTGGTGAAGGAGTAGTGAATGAATATATGCTTCACTGATTCAGCATCCTCGTAGCACAACAAGCAGACATTGGGGAGAACCATAGATCTTTTGCCAAGGTTGTCTACAATTAGGATGCGGTGTCTACCAGCTCACCAAGCGAAATCAACCACTTTCAAACAAGCTCCAATGGATCAAACATGCAAGGTATGGCAATCATGAGGCTGGATGGATGAACGGGAAATTCTGGGATACAAATATTTCATTGAAAGGATCCCAGAGGGTTGATGTTTCCAAATCACTGAGCCAGCCTCACTCGAGATAGGTCTGATCCCCTGCAAGTGGGAGAGAAGGTAAATCAGATGAACACCCTCCTCATCCAGGAGGTTCCGTCGGCAAGGGGGAATCCACACTCCCCTATCCTCTGAACCACAAAAACAGTTAGCAACAGAGATCTCCGGAACTGAATAGATAGCCGCAAAAGATGGGAAGACCTCACAAAGAGGGGATACGATCCCCAAGAGTGAACATCATATCTTCATGAACAAGAGGGGCCATCTTAGTGATAGATTTTTAGATATGGGGAGCATGGTATATGGAAGATTCCTTAACCCATCATCCTATAGGAGTTAAACCATACTTAGCAACGATGATAGATTTCCAAAGGCTTACCTCTCTTTTCCAAACCTCCAAATCCATTTGCCCAACGGGGCTGAATTGACCTGATCCAACCTCTTGATCCTTGCCCCTCAAGCAGAGAAGGGAGAGCAGAGACCTCCTTCCAATTCAGGAAATGGAATTTTTTGGAAGATGCACCACCAGGCCAGATAAAATCCTTCCTAAGTTTGTCGATTTGATCAGCAATAGACTTTGGACAACAAAACAGAGACATGTAATCAAATTTTAAATATCGAAGATATTGACCGATATATCCCACGATATATCTTGTATCCCACCTGTGTGATATGAAACGCATAGGTAGTGCCGATATATCCCACATGTTCGATCTGGTGAGCCTTTTCAATTTTCGATCCCTTATGTTGAAATTATGTTAAATCAGTGTCAAATTGTTATAAATACATTAGTTCTTCATGTTTTCCAAAAGTACATTGGGGGTTCGAAACTCACCTTAAACTTTCTCAGAAAAAAAATATCACCATAAAATCTTCTAAAATCAAGATCTATCAAACCATACCCTTCATTGACTACATGTCCGTATGGATAGTGCATATGCTAACGTCAGCCATACGATCGCTGACATTAGCAAAATGCAATGGCTATGAACAAAACCATAAGAAGAATCCTTTCTCTGATACCAAGTTGAAGAAAATTAAAGAAGAAATAAGTAGGAAAAATAGAAGAGAAGGAATAGAAAGAGGGAGAGAAAGAAGAAACGGCTGGGGCAATCGCCAACCGGTTGTGTTGTCACTCCCATACAATCTTTCATATTATTGATATATGCACATAAGGTACTCCGGCAGATTGTAAAAAAAATCAAGACACACACACACAAACACACTCTCTCAAAGAAAGACATACGTATATTCTCAATACATATATGTGGCTTCCACCTCGTGTGAGATGTATGCCTCGATGTTGTGGCTTACGCTGTGGTTGCATGATGCTTAAGCCTCACATAATTTAGCATTAGGAACAGCCATGAGGAGCGCACCTTTAAACACAGCGGCTCATCCCGAAAAAAAGGATGTTTTATGACCCAGCCAACTTGAAAATAACAAGTTTGGAATGGACGTGTACCTTCTTAGATGATCAAAAAAGAGAATCACACCACAAAATTGATAAATTGAGCTCACAAAGAAGAGAAAAAAGAAGCATATGCTTGGATAAAATAGGGCAACTAATGCTAGGATTGGAGCAACATGTTCTGAGAGGAGCAATGCTAAAAACCTCAAATAAAGTCTTTATTCAAACCAATCAGCTATGTCTAAATCCATACAAATGGCTATGGATTTATAGCCTTTTATACTTCATAGTAAAAAGCGAAATAAGTAACCCTGTTTGTTACTTATCCAATGCTACAACTAAAAAGCTAGTCCGATTGGCTAGCTCAAGCCTCTTTTGCTGAACAATCTATAAAGAGAGCAAAGAAAGAGTTCATATCCAAACAAATGACTTCAATTCTGCAACTACAGATTCCAAATCTATTTTAATTCTTCAATATACCATTCGCGTGGGCCTAGAGGAGTGCATACATCATACGACCGTTTGTAATTTCTGAAGGAAATAGCTGGCTGGTGTAAATTCCCACTTAATGTAATCTTATTAATATCAAAGGACATTAATTACTATTGAAGAATCCAATTGGTGCCAAATCCTTCTATATATCAGCCGAATGACTCTTGTACCGACCCTATTGATGTATTTTCTATGTGCAGATATACTCTTTAAATAAATCAATTGGTTGACACATGAGAGTATCTAATGCCATCTCAAACTCTAATAGTAACTAAAATACCCTGTATACCGCGCGCGTGTGCTATTGTATACAACCTATAGCCAGATAGTGCTATACGGTTGGCATGCGAACAATAGTTGATCAATTGCATTTTATATAGGACTCTAGCATCATCCAATCCCAATGGGGACTAGTGGACCCCACAGTCAATTGGATTCCATTTCAAACAGGATCTGTCACAGGCATGTCCAGATTAGCCCTTATGTGATGTGTGGTCCATTGCATCATTCTGTCATATCAGCAGTGTGTATTCACAGACCATACCAACTAGAAGAAGAGTGATCCAAACAGCCTTACCTGCATCGAATTACTGTTAATCTTTCCATGCTAGAAGAATGTGCATGACCACAGATGGTGCAAAATCATGCTGACAGAATTGACATGCTTTTAGTATGCAACATGGACTGGATTATATATTGAGTTGTGTAGGCTGTGTAAATTGTGTTGCTTGGAACCTAGAGGATATGCCGGAATTGGTGGGCCTGAATATTCTCATTGATAGAAGTTAAGTGAAGTCCCATAAAAATCTCTCAAATTAGTACTATGTACTTTTCCCTATGCCTGCAGTAGGATCAGAGACTGCTCAAATGTGCTGAGTCAGGCTTGGCTTTATGGGCTGGATATTACTTCTAGTCATGTCTGAATAATCCTCTCCTAGGAATTCTATACCTTTGGGGGAGCATTTAGTGTACAATTGGGGAAGTGGAGAAACACAAAATAGCATGAGGGAGAATAAAAAGATAAAGTGAGGAGAAACATAATTTTTATTACTAAAAGGCTGAATCAAAGTGGCCCCTAAGATTTGTTTCGGTCTACAGTTCAGAACAATTTTCTATCCTCAAGGCATATATGTCTTTTGCCTTAAAAGGTAAAAGCCTTCCTGCTCCTGATCTCTGACATACAACCACAATTTGTAAGGGTACCATGTCAAAGGTGCTTTAAATATACTATCCCCAAGGAAAGGTCAAACACCCCCTCTTCCTGATTTCCAATTTACAACCAAAAGGTATTTTACCATGTCTAAGGTATTTTAACTGTTATGCTTTGTTGAAGTTTTCTGTAGGTCAGGTTTAATTTCTGTTCTCTATGCATGGAGTGAATCCTACAACAGTGCCCATAGATGAGAGATCTTCAAGTATGCTTGTTCTTCCATCACGCTACCAATTCTTTGCTGGATTGTATCTCTAACAATATCAACTGTATTATTTTGGTGGCAGATGCACTTCAAGATATCTTAAGCTTTTGTAAACTGCAGATGCTACTCACTAACACTGGAGATTAAAATAATCCCTATTTTCATGGATGCAAGTTGCCCTTGCTATCACTTTAATTCTGAGTATTTCTTTGTGCAAAAGGAACCCATGCTTTTGAGTTTATGTAGAGCCATAAGCTCCTTTTCATGTTTCATGTGTGTTTGTTCTGTGGAATGATAATTTGATACCATCATTTCAGATTAAACTTAAGAGTCAAATTCTTCTTTGATGCTTGGTGATACTTCCTGATGACATTCTTAATTGAATTTAGGTTAAGACAGATGGTGGGCTGAATGCATCGGCTTCCTTTGTAGCAAAAGCAAACCCTCTTAATCGGGCTCCACATAAAAGGAAAAGTGAACTCCACCACGCTCTATGCAATATGCTTTCAAGCATACTAGCACCACTAGCAGATGGGGGGAAAAGCCAGTGGCCACCATCAGGTGTGGATCCTGCATTGACTCTATGGTATGAAGCTGTTGCTCGAATAAGAGTACAGCTTATGCATTGGATGGACAAACAAAGCAAGCACATAGCTGTAAGTGGATCTCAGATAACGGTTCTTAAGCGGGAAAAGAAAACCTTGGCAATCATGTAATCTGAAAAGTGATAAATATCACTCATGTTGGGTATTTGTTTGAATGCTTTCTCTTCTAATTCTCTGTGTAATATTTTCCTTGTTGGACATGAGGCAAAAACTACTTCCCATGACTGCAGAAAACTTCATACACATTCTCACATAACTAATATCATTTGCTTACAAAAAAACAAATGGAGGTGATTGCTTTTATTCCTGTTTCTGTTTTCTGTTTTCTTGTAGTTAGAGACGTTGTTCTGTTAAACAAGAACAACCGGCTGTATACAGATTTTACCCATAGTATTTTGTAACATGGTTTGATTTATAAATCTATTTGTTGAGCCTGAGATGTGAAGTGGATAAAGATTGTGGGTAGAACTAAAAAAAATCTCTAGTCAAAACTAGAGGTCACAAGAATCCCCTCTTATATTATTCCAAAGCAAAGAAACACTAAAACTCAAAGCAAATTTTTTTCCCAATGCATATTAACATCACACATCCCACAAGGATGCTTTTATAGAAGACAAAAGAAAGAAACCATAGTAGCTAAGGAATAGACTAAAATAAACCCTACAGCTATTTGCCAATGAATATAAGGGTACTTTGGACAATGCTAACACCTACAAACATAAATAAACTAACTACTGATAGGCTTGTGATAAAGCACCCATATGTGTGCGTCTGATCATGTGTACCCACATGTGTGACTCATGTGATCAAGTGCGGCCACCCTTGATCTCTTACGGTTTGTATGGAATAAGAGCTAGACTGTATTAGTTTTAGAGCGTTGGGTTGAGACATTGATATTCTTCACTAGAAATCAATCCACACCATGGATTACTGGCTTGGACGAGTCAAATGCGACTTGTCCAAGTAGATTTGTACTTGGTTGGACCCAGTCCGGTTCACCCTGAGTTTGGCATGTTGGTCTGATTTTCAACCTGGACTCGAGCAAGTCATGACTCAACAAGTTGGCTCACGTCGTCAGGTCTTAAATCCTTGATGTTCACTCGGACCTTGGATAACCCTTCCACTCTACCAAAACTTATGATACCATGGCGTGTGGACATGATTTGATTGTTGAGCACATCTTTGATCTCTTCATTGTGATGTCATGGAACTTTAGGCAATGGAGTTGCCAAATCTTAAATCCTTGATGTATACGAACCTTGGACGACCCTTCCACCATACCAAAAACTTTTGATGCTTGCCACGCTGTGTGGGCACGTTCTCATCATCGAGCACATCTTCGGTCTCTTCAATGCACTGTCATAACACTTTATGTATTTGAGTCTAGGGGTGCACACAGTTCGGTTCGGTCCGGTTCTGGGGTGAAACCAGAACCGAACCATTCCTAACGGTTCTAGGAAAATCAAAATCGGAACCGGAACCGGACCGTTTGCACCCTAGAACCGAACCGGAACCGGACCGTAAAAACTGGTTCAGTTCCGGTTCGGTTCTATGGTTTTGGGCTTTTTATAATCCAGCCCAATTCTTCCTCCATAGGATAAACATAGACCCTTTCAATTTGAGATTATAAAAGAATTACAACACCGGTCCTCTATGAGAAAAAACATAATGCAGATGGCTAGGATATCCAATCTTGGAGGTTTTTTTTTTTTTTTTTTTCCACTCATAGATCTCTGAGAGGCCTAGCAGAATGACATCCTCGATCAATAAACCATGGACTGTTGATACGATGATTCGAGCTTTTCTAAGCCCACACAGGTGTATAGGGCATCTCATCTACAACCATCCCATGTGGCAGCAGGACGCATAAGCTTGAGATCTAAGCTATCCATCCAGTGTGTTTCTTTGTTTAGATCGCTGGCATAGCAGTCAAGCCACTATGTGCGTCAGATGGGCCACAATTTAGAAAAGAAATTGATGGATGAAAAAAATCTATTGGCTACTTTTCTAAGCCGTACACCTATTTCTAACATTGTGCCCCACTTGACGCAGGAACCATCCTATTTTTTGGACCATAGGATCTAGATGGTCGGACCCACATGATGAATAGGTTGGACTTGGATCTCATTCGCCTATGTGACATGTGGTGGCATGTACATCAACTGCTTTGTACATGAACGTGGGTTTAACTAAATCTATGATGTTTCCAACCATGGATAGATAATACCCAGAAACCTTTTCAGATTGGATAATTCAATCAGATGGACATGTGGATTGCGTGGATGGCCTTGGAATTAATTCCCCCAAATCTAAAAAGAAAATAAAAGAAAAAATAATCACTTACATTTAAATCTTTCCTCTTATTCTTTTTCTTCTCCTTTTTTCTTCTTTTTTCTTTCTTTGTGAATAAGAGATAGAGGCCATAAGAGATCGTCGTCAGGAGTGAGATGGAGGGTGTTGGGTAGTGGCTATCTTGTGAGAAAGAGAGATGAGAATGGGGGTTGCGCGGCGTGAGGTGCTTGAGATTGAGAGATTAGTTTTTTTTATTTTTTATTTTTATTTTATGTTTAATTTTTAAAAAATATTTATTGACTGGATGGTCCGGTTCTAGGTTCGGTTCTACGGTCCGGTTCCAAGTTCAGTTCTACGGTCTGGTTCACGGTTCGGTTCTACAGAACCCCAAATCGAGAACTGAACCGAACTAATTGGTTCTTTGATTTTCAGAACTAGAACCGGAACCGGTGCTAATGCGGGGGCATTTTTACACCGGGCTCGAGTGGGGTGGCCTGTGAGATGCAGGGGCACACTCGGGGTGGGCGGCCTGTGTGAGGCAGGTGGCTCGTGAGATGCGGGCCCGACCCGTGTGACTCGGGTGGCTCGTGAGAGGCGGTACCCATGTGATTTGGGGCCCACGAGGGGGGTTCGACCGAGGGCCTAACCCATGAGACGTGGGGCCTGGGCAATGAGATAAAGAGATGAATTCACCATACTCTAACAGTTTGCGTTTTTAGAGCAAGTGGTTAATTGTCCTACATCAAATTGGTATCAGAGCGGGAGGTCTCGTGTTCGAGACTCCTCACCGGGGGTGATTAATGCGGGGGCAATTTCACACCGGGCTCGAGTGGGGTGGCCTGTGAGATGCAGGGGCACACTCGGGGTGGGCGACCTGTGTGAGGCAGGTGGCTCCTGAGATGCAGGCCCCACCCGTGTGACTCGGGTGGCTCATGAGAGGCGGTACCCATGTGATTTGGGGCCCACGAGGGGGGTTCGACCGAGGGCCTAAACCATGAGACATGTGGCCTGGGCAATGAGATAAATGGATTAATTCACCATACTCTAACAGTTCGAGCTTTTAGAGCAAGTGGTTAATTGTCCTACATCAGGTGCACTTCAGAACCGGACCAAACCGTGTGGTTTGGTCGGTTCCTGTCCGGTTTATCGGTTCTACCGGTTCCATGTGCACCCCTATTTGTGTTGCTCGTTGTTCCTCATTTTCATCGTCATGGTACTAAAACATGCAGTTAAATCTTCCACATTGAAGATGGGATTGATCTTCAGCTGAGGTTGAAGCTCAACGACATATGCATTTTCTTGTAGTCTCTTCTTAACATAGCAAGGACCCGCATTCTTAGAATGTAGCTTGTCATATGATCCTGTAGGAAACAGTTTAGGCTTAAGACAAACCATCACCTCGTCACCTTCCTTGAATTGTGCGAAGTGTCGTCTTGTAAAAGTGTATCTCTTACAATTTTCATTTCTTTGTACAATCTTACCCTTGACATTCTCATGTATCCCCTTGATGTGTTGCTCAAAATCCTCAACATCCTGGCATGGTCTGGTAGTAGTCAGTAACAGGATAGATCCATAAGTTATTGAGGCTTAAGCACAACAACAATTTCGGAAGGGGATAACCCTTTTGTATGGTTGGCAGAGGAGTTGTAGGCGAATTCAGCCTGGGATAGAATGATATCCTGCATGTTGATGTGAATTGCGATCACCCATGCGTTGCTGTAATTTTTTGACGCTTCGGTTGATTGTTTCAATATAGCTGTTTCTTCGTACATTGTACACACTTCAACACAGTGGTCTTAGGAACGCCTTATAGTTGGACCACTTCCTTGAAGAAGAGGTTTGCGATATGCCTGGCATCTGAATTCTTCTTGCATTGGATGAAATTGGCCATCTTGTAGAATTGATCGACCAGAACTCAAATGGAATAGCAACTATGTTGTGTTTTTGGTAAGCCCAAGAAAATCCATGCTAAGGCCTTCCCATGGTCCATTCGGCATTGGTAATAGTGTACAGGCCAGTGTTTTGTTTACTGCTTTATGCCCTTTGCCAAGCTGAAGCGCTTGGCACTAGGGTTGTTGCCAGGCTAGCTTGTCAGGCTTTCGGGCCTGGCTCGCTTCTGGCCGTGCTTGTGCTGGAATACCAGGCCCGAGGGTCGGGCTCAGGCTGTGTTTAAGAACCTGTCAACCTGGCCCAGCCGAGCCCGTTTAGATTTTCAAGGGCATTTTTGTCATATATCATGCATGATGGGGCACACTTAATGAACAACCTTGTCTTACACAAATTTGGTACTTGGGCTTGGGTTGTGCATGATCATTATAGGCAGGGCTTAAACCTGTTTGTTTTGGCCCGTCATGGGTTTGGGCCTGGCTGGGGCCTAGGTTTAACCAATGTTTTAAATATCGACGATATCAGCCGATATATCCTACAATATATCTTGTATCCCACCTGTGCGATACGAAACACACAGGTAGTGCCGATATATCCCAACTATTTGATCCAATGAACATTTTCAATTTTCGATCAATGTTTTTGTTGTAAATCACGTTAAACCAATGTCAAATGGTTACAAATTTATTATTCTTCATGTTTTCCATGAAAAATTATGGATTTGGAACTTCGATTTCGAGATTTGGGGGAGATGGTTCAAATTGTGGAAAATTGAGAAAGAAACAAAATTTGTCAATTTCTCACAAATCAGTTGCAATCTTGTATCCAAACACAAAATTAAACATGTATGTAACTTTGATGTAGTGATTCTTCTTTTGCTTTTGAATGTATTGCTTGTGTTTCCATACATGTCCTCTTATGTTTATAAATTATATGAATAGATTTTGAATATACTTGCATTAGTTCAATTGGAAAGCACATATATTAGGACCCCATACAAAGGAAACCCCTATTATATGCACTTTTTTTTTTTTGTAATGTTTTTATTTCTAAGTGTATTGATGTCTTTTACAACAATCCCTGAAGTTTCATTGAAACATTCGACCAATTTCCCAATGTTCCCATGTTTCCCAACAACAACGATACATTACGCGATGCAACCGATATATCCCGTGCGAGAACCGATATTTATCCGTATCCCAAGGGTGCGATACATTACAAGATAACGATATTTACAACATTGGGTTTAACTTCATGGGCTGGGTATGGATGATGGACCTTGGCCTGTTGACAGCCTACTTGGCACTATTGGGCAACAGTTGCAACATGCTTTTTTTTTTAAAGGTGAAATCTATTCATTCCAATTTGAACCAGCACCTGTACATTCGGGCACCCCTTAACATAAAGTAGGGGGACCTATCGTAAAGAAGGCAAAACCAAAAACACTGCACAAGAACATGCTTCATTATCTACCACATGTTCAATTTCTAAGTGCCCGTGTATCAACCATCACATTCTTCCGTGGTATCACGTGAAATAGTTTACCCTCTTCCTTTGGTGCAAATTACCTAAACGCCCTTTCTTTTTGTTTAAAACCCTTTTCATGTCTTTCAGCATAGTTTTAGCCATTCAAAAGACAATCTGCTTACAATTTTTTTGCGGCTGTGACTGTCTTGTCTCTCATTATATGTAGTAGAGAAGATTATAATTAGTACTAACTTGTTTTTCACTTGTGTGAGTTTGGGTTTAGGCCTTTGGAGGGGAATGAATCTCTGATGCTGAATGGGATTTGATCTGCATCGAATGCAATTCAATTCCATTTTCTTCCATAGTATGTTAGATGTTACTGTATGTATTTAACAGCTGCTGCAGTTCATCTATTGAGCACCCTTAGTCAAGTTCTTCTTTGGCTTTAACGTCATGCAAGACAGCAAAATGCTGATGTATTCCATTCATGTATTGGGATAATGCATAGGAGAATGTTAAAGTGTTCTGCAAGCACTCTCAACATAACATACAAACAGCAGTGCAGCCTTCAATTACCTTTCTATGTAAACAATTTAAAAGAAGCAGTTACAATTAAGGAACATTATGTCTCAAGAATGTGCTTTCCTTGATTCGATACATAAGCTGCTTAATTTATGAATACTATTATCTTAGACCAATCTTAGGACATTCAGTGGTTCTTTCAATTAAATATTATCATTTCTTTAATCAATAGCATTCAAATACAATAATATTTCCTCCAATATATAAATCCAAAAGCATTTTATTTGTTCCATTCCCTTATAATTAGTATTATTACTTATTATTATCTCTAACATCTAAGTAATCAGTAATATTTCTTTTCTTTTGTTTATCTTCTTCCAAATATCCTACTGAATCTGTAGTCTTTCTGCCTACTTTGTCTGGACGCTGGATTAGATTTCCTGACAAACCCTTATCTTGCTTGGTCTTTTTTTAAAAAAAAAATAAAAAAATTTAATTACAGTTCCCCTATTCTTCATAAACAAATCTTACGTCATTTCTTTTTAAGCTAGATTTTGATAACCGCCTTTTCCCTCTCCCACTCATTAGATGAGCTGGTAGAGATAGTGTAGTGTGTGTGAGTGATCCAGGGTTCAATCCCTGGTCCGTCTCAGTTGGGATTTCTATCATGAACACACCTCAGCCAGTATATTCATCGATATATGAAATCCAAATCTTTGCTCTGGTAACTGAGTGACCTCCGCTCCGGGCACCGCGTTCCCTGGGTTGGGGAAAATAAGTTTACAGCTTATACATTCTGACTCAGATATTGATTTAACTTTAAAAAAAGAAAAGAAAACTTTTTTCTTCCATAATTTCTTTTATGAATATTTATAATCCCAATGCTGATGTTCTATGACTAAAGCATATGGATCATGTAATATTTTTGCTATTCACTGAAAGTGGTATGCAGTGCAATAAGCTCTTATTTTATTACCCCAAGTAGATATGGAAATGGTGATATATCATTTGCTCTCTTCGACAGGTTAGATAATCCTTTTGCATCTGTTACAGTAGTTCTGGATTATATAGTAATTAAAAGAAATCTGCAAATTGTTGAAGTATTGGGAATTTCTAAAGAATTGAGGTTCCTAGCTTCATTCATTTGGATGATGTAGTGTTTCCATGGGTTCAGTATAGGAAAATTTTCTTAAATCTGGAATTAGTTCTCAAAAAGGTTTTTCCAGCCATTTTATTTTGCATCTTGTGTTAGCTAAGCTTGTTCTCTAGATTTCCTTTCATTTTTATTTTTTTATTTTTTTTGAATTATTTATTTATTTATTATTATTTATTTTTTTCAGTTTTAGGTTCATGTTGACAACTTTGCAAATTTTTTCCTCAACCAAAAACTTTTCCCACAGGTTGCCTACCCTTTGGTGACTCTTCTTCTTTGTCTTGGTGATCCTCAAACGTTCAACAATAACTTTGGCCCTCATATGGAGTATCTGTACAAGCACCTCAGAGTAAGTATGATCTGTCTGTTATGCCTCATTTGAGCTGCAATTGGCTGAGACAAAATTTCAAAATAACAATTCTTTCTTGTTCTGTTAATCTTCATCTTCATCACAGTTCACCAAGGACAGGAATTGATTTTCTTTCATCTTCAGCCGTTCTTTGTTTATTTAGTTGGGTTACACAATCTTGTTTTGTTATGCAGGACAAGAACCACCGCTCTATGGCCTTGGACTGTCTTCATCGTGTTGTGAGATTTTACTTAAGTGTTTACGCAGATTACCAACCCAGAAATCGTGTTTGGGATTATCTAGACAGTGTAACCTCACAATTGCTAACCTTTTTGAAGAAAGGCCTGTTAACTCAGGATGCCCAGCATGATAAACTTGTCGAGTTCTGTGTAACTATAGCAGAAAGTAACCTAGATTTTTCCATGAATCACATGATACTAGAGTTGCTAAGGCAAGACAGTTCAAGTGAAGCAAAGGTTATTGGGCTACGTGCTTTGCTTGAGATTGTCATGTCGCCTTCGGGTCAGTGTGCTGGTCTGGAACTCTTCCGAGGTGATGAAGCATCATTCTTAAAAACCTCACATTTAATTGTTGTTTACATTTTTTTTCCTGCTCTCTCTCCATCTCTATCTCTCTCTATACATATATATTCTAAATGATATTTTTGTCCCCTTTAGTACCCAATTTTCATCTCAAGACCAATTTGATTTGGCAGGATCTGATATTGGCCACCATCTTCCAAAAGTAAAAATTGCAATTGAACCGATCCTAAAGAATTGCCACAGAACCTATAGTCAAGCTCTTCTTACTTCTTCTTCCAAGGCTACGACCGGTAATGTCACCTTTTGTTTTGTTCATTATTTATTTATTTATTTATTTTTTTCTGGTTTATCAGTCATAAGAGTCCGATGATCTGATTCTTGTATTGGGTTTGATAGATTCCAAAAAAGCAACAACTTACAGATATATCAATTAAGTAGGTTTTTTTTTTTTTTTAAAATTTTTTTTTATGAATAACTCAATGCAAAAAATATAGAAATACAATCCATCAAGGCAATGTTTAAATGTCCCTCATACAAAGATGTCCTCTATGGACTCCTTCATCCACAGGAGAATGGCAATAGAGTTGGCTTCTCTCTGAACCTGATTAAATAGGCGCAGCAGTTCTACCATACCAACTTAGCTGCCCAGAGTCAGAGAGTCCCATTGTTACAGCAACTATTTCATAAGGCCCCATCCATCTGGTTTGGAACTTCCCCAGGAAATCTCCATATCGTTCATCCTACATGAGGGCCCGTCTGAAAGACCTTTGTTCTTTTGCATTGTGCCATTTTCTTCTCTGATATATCTTTCCAAGTGAGATGATTGAGTATAGGTTCTTGTACCTAATTTTCTCTTGATTTCTCGTAAGTTACGCTCTAGTTAAGACTTGTGCGTCGTGCATATATTAATACTGTATCAATCATGATCCTGAATATCAATATCGGGGGCGTATTGGCCGAGCTGACATACAATATGATATAGGCGTCATGTATTGGTATAGGCCCATATCGAACCATATTGTGTTGTATGTCTTATTTCTTTTTAGGCAAAAAATTATGGAAAAATATCATAAAAAAGGGGGAAAATGAGAAATACAGGAATCTCTCTCTCTCTCTCTCTCTCTCTCTCTCTCTCTCTCTCTCTCTTTCTGTGTTTTGGACATGTATTTAATGGTGTGTTGACTATTCTTTGTTAATAATGTTGTCTATCATGTTCACCTGTTACAAGCGGCGTTGCTGAGTCATTGGCTGTAAATTTTTAATGTATCTCATAAATCAATAAGATATAATCTATCAACTTCAACTATCTTCACGAGTTCATGTATAAAGTATAATCTATGAACCATAGGCAATTAGGTATAGAATATAGTAAAGAGTACCACACCCCCACTAATCCACTACTGATGTTCTTCAATTGTTGATGTAGTACTACATACCAACAACCAAGGTTCACACTACTGAAATACATATGATTCATATTTTATAATACATTATACAGAAACCTACTTTTATACTTATTCATTTAATCATGCAATCATTAAAAAAAAAAAAAAAAACAGCAAAACCATTAAAAACAATTCTCCTTTCTTTTCACCTTAGCAATGTAATTAGTGGATGATTTTAGACTAAGCAATTCAAGCATACGTTTTGTGTTTAAATTTTAGACTAGTCAATCCTAACCATCTGATTTATTTATTCCTTTTAAATTTGGACCACTCACCATTTTACTTTGAACCTTACCTGGATTAGGGTGGAAAAGGTGGGAAATACTAGAGGCTTTACCTGTCATCCCAAACACCCAGTGCATTAAGTGTGCTCGGGAAGCCAGACCAACCATGATTTGGTGGTAGACCTTAATGCTATATTTCGTTGTTGGTTTACAGAAAACATTGTGACTTGTGATTCCGTGTTCCTATATATATATATAAATTTTTTTTTTTTGAGGCACTGCTGTGTGTGAGCCATGCCTATACTTGTGGTGACAAATATGAAATGTAATGCCCTTTTCCAGATGCTGTCACCAAGGAAAAATCTCAAGTATCTCTCTTCAGGTCAGTTCTGAAGTGCATACCATATCTGATTGAAGAAGTAGGACGGAGTGATAAGATCACAGAAATCATTCCTCAACATGGAATTAGTCTTGATCCTGGTGTCCGTGAAGAAGCAGTGCAGGTGCTGAATCGGATTGTAAGATATCTCCCCCACCGTCGTTTTGCAGTGATGAAAGGGATGGCCAACTTCATTCTGCGGCTTCCTGACGAATTTCCTCTTCTCATTCAAAATTCTTTGGGGCGCCTTGTGGAACTTATGCGCCTTTGGAGGGCTTGTTTATCTGATGAGAGGTTAACTTATGATACTCAAAATGCAAAGCAGCCAAACCAAGGCAATGATACACCCTCCAAGGTGTCACCTTTCCCTCAATCAGGGGAAACGATTGAATTTCGCACGTCAGAGATGGACGCTGTTGGGCTTATCTTCCTTAGTTCTGTGGATGTTCAGATAAGGCATACGGCATTAGAATTATTGCGTTGTGTTCGGGCTTTAAGAAATGATATAAGAGACCTCTCAATAAGTGAACGCTCTGATCATAACTGGAAAAATGAAGTGGAACCAATACTTATCATTGATGTTCTGGAAGAAAATGGGGTGAGTTTGAATTTATATACTGGAAGAATGCTAATGTCACACAGCTTAATACACACCTCAATACACACAAGTTACTGTGGGACTCGTGGCAGATGTCTTCTAGATCCAGACTGATTGTCCAGAAGGCAAAAGTAAGGCTGATTAGATAATACTATCCATCGATTAGAACAACCCCCAAAAAGGGGTTGTTGAAAATGTTTTTCTCAACTTGAGCAACTAGGATTGTCCAATTGGCATGTCTTTTTGGCCAGAACATTTTATGGTGTGGTCCTCCAGACATAGTCCAGATCTGAAGCACTCCTGCCATGCCTCCGTAGAAACTCATGTATATCTAGGTGTGTGATAAACTGTTTGAACTGGCATTGCTCACTTAACATTCTTAACGTATTTTCTTCTTATTTTCTTGTCTTGTCTTCTCTCCGTTGTAGTCCGAGCAGCGTGGTGGGGAAGGGGAATTTTCCAAATTCTGAGCATATGTGAACTTGAAATTTGTTCATGTTACTTTTACAGGATGACATTGTTCAGAGTTGCTATTGGGATTCAGGCCGTCCATTTGATTTGAGGCGGGAGTCTGATGTAGTTCCTCCTGATGTGACACTCCAATCCATTCTGGAGAACAATGATAAGAACAGATGGGCCCGTTGTCTTAGTGAGCTTGTCAAATATGCTGGTGAACTTTGCCCAAATTCCGTGCAGGAAGCAAGGCAAGGACTAAACTTTATGTGCATTTGTACGACTTGTTGTTTGTTGAATCGACATCAATCCCCCCCACCCCCCTGTTTTAGTAGGGAGGGTTGCTTGCTTTTATGTCTTTTGTAGCCGTGAGTGCTAATATATGGTTGTTAGTTTTTATATTGAATACTTGCAAGTTCTTCAACTAACTAATCGCACAATATTCATATCCTCACCATTAGTCCAGTGGATAAAATGCCAATTAACTGATTTATGCATGAATTTGATCAATACAAAACCTTGCAGATTGATTTTCTGTGCATTGAAGTTTATTTTTCAAATCTGTCAGGTTGGAAGTTATGCAGCGGCTTGCACATATTACTCCCATAGAGTTAGGCGGGAAGGCTCATCAGTCTCAGGATGCTGAAAACAAACTGGACCAATGGCTCATGTATTCAATGTTTGCTTGCTCTTGTCCACCTGATACCAGAGAAAACAGTGGCTTCACAACGGCTAAAGAGATCTTCCACCTAATTTTTCCATCACTGAAATCTGGATCTGATGCTCACATAGTAAGTGAATAGTATAATAGCATTCCATCAAGGAAACATTGTATGTGATGTTCTTGTCAAACAACCACTTGCTCTAAATGCTCGAGCCGTTAGAGGATGGTGTATCAACGTGTATATCAAGGGACTTTAACACTCCCCTGCACGTGCGGGGTGGAGCTCTGCACAGGAACATACTGGGCAAAGGTGGAGGGACATTCACACCATAAACAGGCCAAGATTGATTTTCCTAGCCCCCCATGGGAGAATATATTATGGAGACATATTTGCTGCCCCTGGGATTTGAACACTTGACCTTCCGCTCTGATACCATGTCAAACAACCACTTGCTCTAAAAGCTCAAGCTGTTTAGAGGATGGTGTATCAATGTGTATATCAAGGGACTTTAACAGTTCCAAAGCCCATATGCATGTAAAATAGAATGGCCACGACCTTATATTTCAAAAAGACAAAAAGAAGAAGAAGAAGAAGAAGAAGAAGAAGAAGAAGAAAAAGAAAAAGGAAAACAATTTTTGTACCCTTTATTTTCTATTGGTTACTTGTGGTTGGAATGGTGGTGTGCCCCCCTGAACCTTGACCTTGGCCTGGCCTAACCCTAACGGACTAAAGAGGACCCCGACCCTAGCCTTGTTAATGTAGGGGCATTTTCACACCGGGCTCGAGTGGGGTTGCCTGTGGGATGTAAAGGCACACTCGGGGTGGGCAGCCCGTGTGAGGCGGGCCCCACCCGTGTGAGGCGGGTGGCTCATGCGAGGCAGTACCCATGTGATTTGGGGCCTACGAGGGGGGTTCGGTCGGGGTCCTAACCCATGAGATGTGGGGCCTGGGCTATGAGATAAAGGGATTGATTCGCCATGCTCTAACAGTTCGCGCTTTTAGAGCAACTCGTTAATTGTCCTGCATCAAATTGGTATCAGAGCGGAAGGTCTCGTGTTCGAGACTTACCGGGGGTGATTAATGCAGGGGCATTTTTACATCGGGCTCGAGTGGGGTTGCCTATGGGATGCAGGGGCACACTCGGGGTGGGTGGCCCGTGTGAGGCAGGTGGCTTGTGTGAGGCAGGCGGCTTGTGTGAGGCGGTACCCATGTGATTTGGGGCCCACGAGGGGGGTTTGGCCGAGGTCTTAACCCATGAGATGTGGGGCCTGGGCTATGAGATAAGGGGATCGATTCGCCATGCTCTAATAGTTCGAGCTTTTAGAGCAAGTGGTTAATTGTCCTACATCAAATTGGTATCAAAGCGGGAGGTCTCATGTTCGACTCCTCACCGGGGGTGATTAATGCAGGGGCATTTTCACACCGGGCTCAAGTGGGGTTGCATATGGGATGTAGGGGCACACTCGGGGTAAGTGCCCTGTGTGAGGTGGGCCCCACCCATGTGAGGCGGTACTCATGTGATTTGGGGCCCATGAGGGGGGTTCGGCCGAGGTCCTAACCTATGAGATGTGGGGCATAGGCTTCGGGATAAAGGGATTGATTCGCCATGCTCTAACAGTTCGAGCTTTTAGAGCAAGTGGTTAATTGTCCTGCATCACCTGTCCCTCGTTGTCACCTGTTAGGCTGGCCTTATAAGTTAAAGATACGTTACATATATGCTATGCCTATATGTACAATTGGCGTATAATTAGTAAGTGTATGTTTATGAACCACCATGCTCTTTCAGAGCATCGGAATTTTTTGCGGCACGCCTCAAATAAGTTCATTCATCGTCCAAGCGCATGCCGCACCCAATTATCCACCCTACGCATGGACCTAAATGAGTGCATCAAGGCTGGCCCTATAAGTTAAAGATAAGTTACATACATGCTATGTGTACAATTGGTGTACAATTAGTGAATGTTTATGAACCACTATGCTCTTTCAGAGCATCATAGTTTTTTGTGGCACGCCCATGTCAAATAAGATCATTCATAAACCAAATGCATGTCGCACCCAATTATCCACCATATGCATGGATCTAAATGAGCGCATCATGCAATCACGCCACCTTCTACACTTGTACACTCCACACGTGTACACAGGAAAAAGGCCAAATTTCCCTTTTTTGCTTGTTTCTAATTTCCTTTTTTTTTTTTTTTTTTTTTCATATTTCAATGTTAAGAAAATATCTCTATAATAAGAAATAAGTACCATTAGACTTTGATGTTTAAGGTTTTTCTTATTTTAGAGATCTTGGCTAGCAAGGAATTGTATTGTTAGATTCCTTAAATTATGCTAGGGATTCTAAAGGAGGAAACCTTGTAGACATTCATTTTAACTTATAAGGCATAGGCCCTACGGAATAAGACAGTTGTGTGTTATTTTCTATAAGCAAGTTCTCTCGTTTCACTAATTGGTGTTCTCTTGTATAAGATTATTGGACTGTTGAGCTTGTTCGTAGTCATTGCATTTTTTCTCGTGTGATTCAAACATTCAATCTGTTACATTAAACTTCATTGTGATTAGTTTCTTCCTTGATCTAGTTGCATTATTTTCATATCACAGCAAGTTCTGCTCTTAAGAGACTCTCTTCTCTTTTTCTTTTCTATTCTCGTTCCCATCTTATCATGTCCAAATATTCAACCAAACATGTCCTTGAAACAGTTCCCTAAACTGTCCTGTTTTTTCAGCTCTTCACCACAGACCATATATTGCCTCCATCTCACCTAAGCATCACCCTATAACCCAAATAGTACTAAAACTTGCCCCATTGTTCAACCAGTAAATTGCCAATAACATGTCATAAACCCAGCCCTACTAAAACCTTCCCCATTCCCCAATCCAAAAAAAAAAAAAACCCATTAATCCCAAACTATTCCTTTTCTCCCTTTCAAGAAGAAAAAAAAAAAAAAAAAAAAGAAGCCAGCCAAAGCCATTCTTGCATATTATGCCTAGATCTACTATAATATGAGCACCGGAAGAGGGAACAATCCTAGGATGACTACTGAACCTCAGGATGTGACTGTATCAACCTTACAGTAGGTGGTTGATTTGATCACAAAAATGGTTAGACAAATATGGAGGCTCGTTTCATGACCAGAGTAAATACTCTAGAAGGATGGGTTACTATCCTTGAAGAGGTAAGAGAGACAATCAATCTAGGCCGTCAAACATTTGTAGATGGCTATGAGGTAGACCTAAAATGCAGGAATGTTGACCCAAGGCAACCTGGCCGAAATGGTAACTTCTACGAGGAGTATGAGCCAGGCTAGAGGATCCAACAATATTGCTACGTGCAACCAAGAACAAGAGGAACGAACGACCCCCGACATGACTATCCAAATTATATTGAAGGAGGGCAAAATGTTTGCACTACAGATCCTGTTAAGCATGTCAAGATTGGGATTCTAGATAAAGATGATAATCTGGATTCCAAGGTTTTTAATTATTGGCTTAACTCAATGCAACAATATTTCTACTAGTATAAAATGGAAGAAGCCATCAAGCTATATTTTAATGCTTTGCAACTTAAACGCGTAGCCAAAGACTAGTGGCATGCTATTGAAAAGACTTGCAGTGCTATGGCTTTCAAGAGCTCCTCACAATGTGGAGAGATTGAAATAGAGGTTTCTGCGACTGGATTACAAGAAGAATTCCTTTCAAGAGCTCCTTACATTGCGGTAAGACATTTTGACTGTGGAGGAATGCACACAATGTGGTTATGAATTGATGATCCATTGTTGCCTAACAGAATGGGAAAGCTACAAGTGGCACATTATTGGAATGGACTATGATTTGACATTCAAAGAGAATTGGTGACTGTTTGGCTCAACAATGTGGATGAAGCGTACCAGATGGCCTGAAAAGTGCGGCAGCATGAGTTGGTGACAAGGTGTAGTAGCCCTCGAGCCAGGGGACTATATACTCGCCCTATTGCTAGTGGCTCCATAACGTGTTTGCAACTAGTTGCACCCCACAATAATTTTCCTAGAGATTACAAAATTAGTCCTAACTCTGCCTCCATTTCTCTTTCCTGAAACATTGGCACAAAGGGAAAGCCTGTTGCGAGTCTTGCGACAACTCAAGGGAGGTCGACCAACACTTATTTCAAGTGTGGTACTCATGAACATTATGTGATAGTGTCCCTTTCTCAATTTCTAGTTCTGCAAGGGATAAGAGAGTGAATGCTATAAAGAGAACTTCGTTGAAGACCAAGTGGAAGGTGAACACATAAGTAATACAGAGGGTGACGGTAAGGAACTTGACGAAGGCATGGATGGCCTTAAGGAAAATGTGTCATCGTTGGTGATCAAGAAGATTTTAACAAACACCAATAGAGGAGGCTTAAGAAGACTAGTCGAGGCTCGATATCTTCTATACGTGTGTCGTGTGGTGGAAAGGCTTTCAAACTCATTATTGGTGGAATCAATAGTATGAACATGGCCTCGCAAAGTACGATGGGCAAGTTGAAGCTGAAGACTCAAAAGCGTCCTAAGTTGTACAAGATTGTACGGGTGAATGACACGTTCATCCCTATGACCAAGTAGTGCTTATGAGCTTCTCCTTAGGTCGTTACAAAGAGTCACTTTGGTGTGATATCATTCTACGTCGCACATATATTGCTGGGGCGCCCATGGATATACAACAAAGAATCAAAGATGTGACTCAAAAGGGTTGCAAGAATACATACAACTTCATGTACAAATGAAAGCTTGTCACTCAATCCTACGAGAGATGACAAACCCGAAGTGGCAAAATCAACTCCACAATGTTGATTATGACATGATTTGTGGAGGAAAGTCAATAACGGAAAGTCACGTAGCTCTGGATTTGCTCCCTGACAAACTACTCGGTGAGCTTCCACCCATGTGCGGCATTCAAAACGTGATTGATTTGGTAGTTAGAGTACCATTACCAAATTGCCCAACATACCGAATGAATCTTGCAGAGCATGCGGAGCTTCGTCCACAGGTGGAGGAATTGTTGGCCAAGGATTCCATTAGTGATAGCCTTAGCTTGCATGTCGTGCTAGCGATTGTCGATGCCAAAGAAGGTTGGCATTTGGCGGGTGTGTTGATGGCACATTGATAGTCGCACCATCAACAAGATGATTGTAAAGTACTGTTTTTCAATTCCGTGCCTATATGACACTCTAGACATGATGGCAAATGCTACAATCTTTTCAAAGATTTATTTGCGAAGCTAGTATCACCAGATAAGAATTCATCTTGGGAACAAATGGAAAACCACTTTTAAAAAAAAGGGTGGATTGTATGAGTGGCTAGTCATGCCTTTTGTCTTGACAAACGTACCTAGTACATTCATGTGGGTGATGACATGGATTTTGCGGCCATTTATATGCAAGTTCATTATCGTGTACTTCGACAACAACCTCATTTTTATTTTTAGTAGTTCACAAGAAGATCATTTGATCCATGAGAATATTATACAAAGAGAAGCTATACATGAATTTAAAGAAGTGTACATTCATGAGTTTCAGCATGGTCTTTATGGGGTTTGTTGTTTCGGCAGAAGGTGTGGGGCTAATCGTGACAAGATAAGGGTTATTGTTGACTGAGCTATTCCGATAAATATTTATAAGGTGCTAGGATTTCACGTGCTAGCAACATTTTATCGAATGTTTATTTGGAACATTAGTTTTGTCATAACGCCCATTACTAAACGTATTAAGCCCGGTCTATTTGAGTGGACCAAAGCAACAACAAAGACATTTCAAGAAACCAAGCAAAACATGATAGAAGCTCCAGTTCTCAGGCTTCCTGATTTTGAGAAGGTATTCGAGGTTACCTGTGATGCGTCCCATGTAAGCATAAGAGGCATTCTCAATCAAGGTGGACATCAAATAGACTTTTAGTAAAAAAACTCAATGAGGCAAGCATGAAAGAAGTATTCTACATACAATTTGGAGTTTAAAGTTGTTGACTTGTTGTATAGGCCTTTAGGTGTTGGCGTCATTACCTCATTCATTGGGAGTTTGTATTGTATTCTGATCACAAGGCGTTGATTTATTTGAACTCCCCTAAGAAATTTAGCACAACACTAAGTGGAGTGCTTATATTAAGAACACATTCAACTTGAAGCATCGAGCTGGCATAAAAAATAAGGTAGTAGATGTCCTTAGCTGAAAATTGCATTTATTATCTACCTCATTAGTCTCCATTGTTGGGTTCGAGCAGTGTTGTCAAAATCTTACAATTTACGATTTGCAATTTTAAGTAAAACGATTTGCATCCCACCTTGAATCCCTTTTTATATGAATCCTATGATTCTGTGATTTGAATCCTACGATTTACGATTCAAAGTATACTCGTTCTCTTCTATTCTAAGCTTCACTTGGCTTTCCTTTAAAAAAAAAAAAAAAAAAAAATTATTGGTGGGGGTTTTAAGAACCGTTAAAAAAAAACATTTCAGAAAGAAAAACGAATTGTAGAAAAGGTAAATTATTTTATTTTGTTCTTTCTAAGAGATTAAATGATATTATTTTTTTCAAGATTAAATCATAGAGCTTTTCTTTAATGATTTCTTACTTAATTGGATGAAACACCAAATAGATATATGACTTATTTTGGATGTTTTTATGGATGGTTATGATCATTTTGACTTATATGTATTGTGGAATGATGGTTAGATATCAAAATATCTTTTTTCATCAGCCTACAGAATCAAATGCTGCTTTTCCAACGTGATTCTGCATTCAAGAAAGGTAACAAGAACATAACTGATTAGAGGATCCTTCTATATTTTTAAAGGAAATTTCTTGAAAGACAAAAAAGGAAAGATAAGAATCCTTTAATACTATCGTGAGATGGTATTACTTGGTGCATATTGATTGCAAAAGGATGATTGATGAGTTTTTAATTTTTTTCTGATTTATTTATATATTTTTATATTGTTTCAAAATTTTAAGGAAATCATAAAAAGATCTTACGATTTACTATATGATCTGTGATTCGATATGATTCAACTCTTACTATGATTTGCGATACAATAATGATTTTAACAACACTGGGTTCAAGGAATGTAAAAGAGACGGTGCAATAGATGATGCAGTCTAAGGCACCAAGCACCCACGATACAACCTGCACGATGGACACTTATCCTATGATATGAGGTTGTCTTCATAAAAAAGCTCCTTGTTAGAGCTTCATTCAGGTGACCTCAATATTCACTTTGAAATCAACAAAACAACAACCTTAGTTGATGACCGCTTCTATTGGCCGTGTTTGTAGATAGATATTGGAATCATCGTTCAGTAGTGTTGAGTGTGTCAGCTAGGAAAAGGTAGCAAGAGAAATATTGGTCTGTATGCTCCACTGCCTGTGCTAGATCATTCATAGATTTACATTGTTGTTGATAGGTTTTTTTAAGATGACCAATTTCATCCCTTGTAAGAAGACATCAGATGTTCTACACATGCCAATGTTTCTTCAAAGAGGTGGTTTGTCTACATGGTGTTCCCAAGACAATTGTATCTGATCATGATGTTAAGTTTATGAGCTACTCGAGCAAACTTTGTGGTCTAAGATGGGAACTAAATTAAGTCTCAAGTGCTTATCATCCACAAACAGATGGATAAGCTAAGGTCATCAACCTCAATCTTGGGAATCTTCTTCGATATTTGATCACATCAGTTTGTGGGACATCATGTTATCACAAGCTGAGTTTGCCTAGAACTGCGAATCACATTACGAGATTCCTTTTGAAATCGCGACTTGTATGCGATCTCGATAGGCAATTGATTTAGTCCTAGTTCTTATTATGACTAGATAGAGCTAGGACACTGAGGATTTTGCATAGCATATTAAAGAGATACATGAAGAAGTCGGGTGGAAAATCACCTTAGTAACAAAAATTACAAGGTGCATGCAAATGTTCAACAATGTTTTTGCACAATTTCAAGAAGGGGATAGGATCATGGTATGGCTCAAACCTGAGAGGTTTCTTGTAGGCTCTTACACCAAGCTCCACTCCAGAAAAGCAAATCCTTAATGTATTTTGAAAAAGCTAGGTGATAATATGCTTAATTGAGCTTCCACTTGAAATGAAGGTCAGCCGCATTTTCAATTTGGAAGATCTTACAATTTATCTTGGACATCATAAAGACAAGAGCATAGAAGAATGAGCTATGCAGATACCCAAGGTACCACGCCAGTTTGAAGTAATCATTGGAGATGTGTTGGACAATCAATTAGTTTCCACACTCCAAGGAGGGCATCAAAAGTTTCTCATTAGGTGGAGGGGTTGACCAAGATCTGACAACACACATCGTAGTAGATGATTTCAAGCGGATCAGCCTAGAGCTCTATGAGGAGAATATTGCTATTAACGCAATGTAGAGGAGCTTTTCCAAGTCGGGGGGAATTGATGCAATCATGCTACATCCCACATGTGCATGCTCCACACGTGTTCACACGAAAAAGGACTAATATCCTTCTTTTTAGCTTGTTTCTAATTTTATTTCTTTTATATTTCTATTTTAGAGATCTTGGCTAGCAAGGAATTCTATTTTTAGTTTCTACATGCTAAGGAGGGTATTAGAAGTTTCTCGTCAAGTGGATGGTCGATTAAGATCTGACAATACCTGCATCTTAGTAGACGATTTCAAACGCATCAACCTATAGCTCTATTGGAAGTACATTTCCATTAACTCAAATAAACCGAGTTTTTCTAAGTCGAGGAGAATTGATACAATCATGATATATCCCACGTCTGCACACTTCGCACGTGCACAAAAAATGGGCCAATTTCCTTTTATTATTATTATTATTATTTAAAAAAAAATAAAAATTTATAGCTTGTCTTTAGTTTTCTTTCGCTTTTATTTATTTATTTATTGTAACACCCCGGATTTTTGCCAACTTGGAGATAGACGTCCTTAGGCAATGAGTCGATCATGATACCTTAATTGACTTCTCAGAACTCAATCCTAAAGCCTCAAATTCCCTTTCAACCCATTTCCTTTAAAATCTCACCTTTCACCACCTTGTTCTTCAGATATTTCTAAGTACTTTTGCATTAGATACAAATCCTAAAGTTTAAATGATGAAGAACAATACTTAAACTAAAACTTACTGTAAATAGTAAATACATAAATAAAATGGGCTTTTGACCATTAACCTTATAGAATCTCACAAAACGAATAGGTTATTTGGAAAGATCAGCCTCTCCTGTCCTAGGGCCTTATTCTGTCGTAATTAGGGCATAATTTAGTTAAGTACTAAACTGAATAATCAGTAGAATTAGCTTGAACCACTTTAAATACGATCTGTAAGACCCAAAACGAGTAGAACCGTTAACGCTACATTACGTAAAAACTTAGGATCCATCTCAAAACCCGGTTGCTCTCGGGAGCACGTTGAAACTTCGTATCGGATCCGGACCGCGCGTCGAAAGTCCGATTGCTGCGAAGCTATACGAATATGACCGCCTTATTGAGCTTGACTACCATCTCGGAAATCAAGTCCAAATAGTATCCCGAACCGCACAACTTGAGCCCGGAGCGAAGTGTGTGAGAAACGCGAATATCTTTAGAAAACGAACTGAAACTTAAGTGAATTGAGTCATTCACTTGCGGGCCAAATCTAAGGATTCTGACCGTCAGAATCTGACCCAATTACACCCTCGGATCAGGGGAAATTTCCAACACGCGTTAGAGTACTTGTGACCCTGATCGAGTACTGGTGACTGTTGAACTGAAACTGGTCCGCCACGGTTGATCTGTAAATCCGATCGGACCGAAAACCTAACTCGACCTAGATCCAATGTCAGGGAGCTTAAGTCCGACCGCACGCAGAAAAGGGGCCTCTAGAACAGCTCCGTTGAGCCGAAACAGTCAGGTTTTGGCTATAACCTAAGTATACCATGGCCCTGGGGCCATTGAGGTCGATTTTGGGCCTATATAAGGACCTTAAACCCTCTCTCTCCCTTCACATACGAATTTCTAAACCCTAGATAGAGAAGAGAGAAGAAAGAGAAGGAAAGAGAGGGAAAGTGAGAGGTAGAGTTAGGGTTTGTTCTCGGGATTCAATCCCGTCGTTCCACATGCTTAGCTACCACTACCGTATCGCTATTCCGGCGATTCTGATTCCGTTTTCTGGTAAGAAATCCTAACCCTAATCTGTTTTAGGGATTCAGATAGTGTATGTGATGAAATAGCTAACCTATTTCATACTATAGGTTGCCGTTGTGCCGTAGACGAAGGTGGAGTGTTCAAACTGAATCCATTACGAGTTTACCGGCAAAAGGTGCGGACTATAAACGTATAGGTTATGGTTTTCAAGGCTTTCAATGTTGGTTAATGATTTATAATCGACTGGGTTGCCGTTTCACATGTTAGATACGCTGTTTCCCTCGCTTTACGGTTAGATATGAACTATGTTGAATATAGGCTATTTCATGTGTAGGTTGAAATGACTGGATATGTCGGGAATTTGGTTTTGTGCTTGCCATGATTATTCACCATGAACATGTGATTGTTGAATACGTGACAACTCCTTATGAAAGGATTTGCCTTAATATAGCTTATAACTGAGTTGTATCGTGTAGGTTGAAATGTGTAGTCTAAGTGTTTGTGGAAATGATTGAATGAGTATGGAATTTGAATCCCTGCTTGTCATGATTATCCGTCGTGGATATATGCCTGTTATATTCGTGACAACTCCTTGGTGAAAAGACTTGCCCTAATACATATTATTGCCAACATACGTCATGTATGTTATAGTGTGTAGTCTAAGTGTTTGTTGAAATGATTGAATATGGATTCATGATTTGTGCCTGCCATGTGTATGGAATGTAAGAACATGATTGATGTGTATGGAATGTAAGAACATGATTGATGTGTATTAGATAACTCCTCGGTGAAAGGATTTGCCCTATTATATGTTGAAATCAACATACGTCATGTATGTCGGTTATGTGTAGTCTAAGTGTTTGACAAAATGCCTGAATGAGTTGTTGCTAGATGAACTGTAGTTAATAGGGTAGTTGAGATAGGATTCTCAACCACCTTAGCTATGTACATAAATTCCTTCAAGTAGCTGTAAATCTATATGGTGTGTTTGAGTAGAATATGTATATGTAACATGGCATGTTATATGTGTTTCATTGTATTTTCAAATGCTATCCATGGTTGCAATGGTTGTTAAGTGTTGTATGATTACCACATATACATATTTCTTACATCATAATGTGTTAGGGACTACGACGTAGTCCAGGCAATCGGTAACAATTCCTGTTTGAGTGGCCGAGCTAGTCTTACCACAGTTGATGCGTTCGGTGAATCCGAGTCATACAATGATTGTCGACAATGGTTAGCGCTCCATGTCGATTAATTCAGCGTACACTCGTACCAATCGAACTTGTCAAGTAACCCGATTGACCCGATGTATGTTCACCATGTATGGACGCTATTGCTTGAACCTAAGGTACCAAACTCACCAGCGAAAATCCCGTTTAAACCTTGGTACCTCGATCCGCTAAGACTTATGTGCCAGACATAGTGGTATGGGACACCGTGGTCGAGCTCTCGGCCTACGCTGGGGCGACGAGCCTCCCCGTAGTGACTAGTGAGCAACATCGCCTCATGAGCCGAATACGGTGGTATGGGACACTGTATTCGAGCTGTCGGCCTACACTGATCAGGTGACGAGCCCTTTGTAGTGACCTCGAGCATACTCTGAGACTGCGTTGAGGCGACGAGCCTTTCCATAACAACTAGAGTATAAACTAGGCCTACACTGATCAGGTGACGAGTCCTTTGTAGTGACCTAGAACCGCAACATCGTATGAGATTTGCTAGGACTGACGACTCTAGAATAGATCATTGTTTGAGAATTGATATAAGGGAGGTACCTTAGCTTCTCAACACTGTTGTATGAATCAATCTAATTAAGTATTGGCTAACATGAGCATGCACCGCACTGCATGTGCTTTGGCGAGGAAGAGCACTTTCGGGAGGTTGCCATGCGCGCTGTGAGATGAAGACGCTGAGGGAGTGTAGGCGAGGGCATGCATCATTAATACATATCATGTTTGCATTAATCAGAGTACTTAGGGATGCTTGATTGTATTGCTTTATCATTACTGTTTGATTGAATTGATAACATGTTAAACTTTGCCTTATAGTTCCACTGAGTTGATCACTCACTCCCACGTTACGGGACGGTGTTTTAAACACCAACCAGACCCTGTTTTAGTTTCAGATGATGGCGATGCTTACGAAGTGGAGCCGGACTTTTATGATGATGAGGGTTTCTCCTATATGCAGCTATCAGGCGGGTCTATGTAGACCATGTTTTGATCGACGGGGTTACAGGGTTGCTGATTAGATGCCATTACGCTTGTTATTTTGCACTTTTGGAACACACATGTATATTCATTTTGTTCATTTTTGGAGTATACATGTATATATTTAACCTGGTAACATATTCACACTCTGGAGACTTACAACAGTTTATATATTTTATATATCTATCACAGTCTTCCACTTAAGTAATTTAACTGTCTCTGGAGTATGATATGCTGATTTGGTATAATCCCACTCATGTTTAATGCACTAATACGAACAACATTCAATCATCATTATCTATGTTGCATAAGTGATGCGTTGGAACTCGGGAGCTGAGCTTCTGCTCGACCCCCGATTTTCAGGGTGTTACATTTATATTTTAAGATCTTGAGAGAGAGAGAGAGAGAGAGAGAGAGAGAGAGAGAGAGAGAGAGAGAGAGAGAGAGAGAGAACTGTTGGAGAGAGAGGAGAACTGTTGGACTTGCTTCAGCCCCCACGTGTTCCAACCTCTTATTTTATTAGGGTTCCCAACGATATGTTGAAATTACATAATTACTACTCTTAAGCAATGACTTGAAAAGTAGTTCATGGCCCCAAACTACAAAAACCCTAACCAATAGGCCTACTAACAAATAAAAACAATATATCCTAATGTTTTTATAGATTTAACACTTCCCTTCGAGCTGGAGCATCGATATCTTGCATGTCCAGCTCGGAGATATGCTTTTCGAACTGAGACTTTCCATGAGCTTTGGTGAATAAATTTGCAACTTGATCACGAGACGAGATATAAGGTGTGTGGATCTCCCTTTGAGGTATCTTGTCCTGGATAAAATGACTATCAATCTCTCTATGCTTCATTCTCTCAAGGAACACTGGACTATTGGCAATATGTATCATAGCTCGATTGTCGTGGTGTAAAGGCATTAGAACTTGAACCATGAACCCCAACCTTTCAGGAAGAGACTTCAGCTAGATAAGTTTACAAGTTGTGTTAGCCATCGGCCTATCTTTAGCTTCAACATCCGACCTAGTAATTACGTTTTGCTTCTTACTTTTCCGGGTGACTACATTACCACCTAGGGAGGTGCAATAACCATTAGTGGACTGCCTATCATATCTTGACCTAACATAATATGCATCTGGATAACCAGCTACTTGGAGATGACCATGAGACTTGTATAGAATACCCTTATCAGGTGAATGCTTTAAATACCCTATGATCCTCATCGTTGTTGCTAGATGTAGTGTTCTAGGACTTTGCATAAACTAACCAACCACTTTGACCAAAAAAGCAATATCATGTCTGGTGATAGTCAAATATATGATCTTCCCAACGAGCCTTTTGTACATACTAGGATTCCCTAACAATTCTACTTCTTCAGGTTCAAGTTTGAATTGAGAATCCACTGGTGTATCTACCGGTTTGGCATCCAACATACCTGTCTCATCCAACAAGTCACAAACATATTTTCTCTGACAAAGATTTATTATAGCTCTCGATCTTGCCGCTTTAATGAAAAAAAACATCAAAGAAGAGCGAGGTCTTTGACTTGAAATTGAGTTAGAAGATATGATTTCAACTTTTCGATACCTTCCAAATCATCACCTGTCATATCATCCACATACACAACAAGTATTATATAGTCAGAGGAAGAGTGCTTTGAAAAAACTAAGCGATCCCCTTTACTCCTTTTTAAACCAAATGGCACCACGATACTACTGAACTTCTCAAACTAGGCCCGTAGTGATTACTCCAATTCATATATCAACTTATTTAACTTACATTAGATGACTCTCCCCTAAGCAACATACCCAAGAGGTTGCTCCATATATACTTCTTCAAGCAATTCTCCATGCAGGAATGCATTTTTTACCTCTAGCTGAAAGAGAGGTCAATCATAATCAACAACTATTGATATAACAATTAGAACTAAATTAAGTTCAACCACTGATGAAAAAGTGTCCATAAACCTGAGTATGCCCCTTGACAATCAAGCTCACTTTGTAATGATCAATTAATCCATTAGATAGAAATTTTATAGTGTAAACCAATCTATACACTTGACTGGAGTCTTACCCAATGGAAGATCAGTTAGTTTCAAGGTATCATTGGGGTGTATGGCTTCCATCTCTTCATTTATAGCTCTTTTTCAATTTTTATCCAACAATACCTCCTGGACTGACTTGGGAATGGAGGCATTAGACATAGTAAGAGCAAACTTAAGATAATTTATGGACAAGTGGCTAAAGGTGATATAATTATAAGATGGATGAGTTACACAAGAATGTTTACCTTTTTTGGACTACAATAGGTAAATCATTGGCAACATCAGAAGACTCAGAGGAACTAAGAACCTCAGTAGTTGCAGTAGCCGATTGTGTAGACCGATAATGAATAGTCCGTAATACTTGGACTTTTATCCTTTTTCTGTAATATGTTTGCGTGAAATGTTTTTGCGGTGGTGACACTCCATCAAAATTTGAAGGAAATACATTAGGTAACGGAGCTTCGACAGTACACTCATTTTTATGATAGAATGGGACATTTTCAAAAAAGGTAACGTTATCGGTTACATTGAGTACGAGAATATTCCAGAAAAATGTGTTAGTGCAATGATTTGTGTACCTTGTTTGTCAATCACGTGAGTCCATGTGTCATGTAGTCGGTTGAGTCCTTGGAAGCTGAAGACCGAAGACATAAGAGGACATGAGCATCAAGGAGCAAAGAACAGGTAAATGAGGTACCGTGGTGACCCTAACCTTGACCCAAAACAATCCCATGACCTCTAGAAGATTCTAACCTTAATAGGTATACCTTGTTGATCATTCCTTAGCCTTAGAAGCTTAATTGGAACATGACAAGTAAGGCTAGAAGAGGATGGAAGTTGTTGTGAAATCGTATGCCCAAAACAACAGTTTCTGTATGGTTCTCAATCCCATCGAGCAATCCTCGATTGGTCTCGATCGATGGAAGGTGCCTATAAATGTCGTGTAACAAAATGCACATTTTCTGAAATTTCTCGATGCCATCGAACCTACCTTCGATCCCATTGAAGGAGAATTCGATTGATCGAAGGCATTGCTTGATCGATCGAACCAGCCGTTTTTTGCCCTTTTATTTTTTTTTATTTTTTTTTATACCGTTGGAACTTGGTTCCTATATATGGGGCATTCAACATTTGGGCATTTGGAGGGGTTTTCGGTGTAAATAGAGGCTATGTGTTTTCCCACGCACACCACACATCCTAGACCACTATCCAAAGAGTTTCATGCCAATCTTCTTGTGATCCTTCACTTTAATGAGCATTCCATGCTCCTATTCGAAGATGTGGATGAACTCTCACCTTTCTAGTGATTAGACATTATGCCTATAGTTAAATCCTTGTCTAAACTCTCTAAAAGACCCTTATAGGTGAATCCCCTAGGATTACAACATTCCCATTAGTTGTATGAGATTCACCCATCCTCTCTTGCCTTGGTCACCTCATTAGCACTTCACATGCAAGGCAAACGATCGTAGGAGCTAAAGCATTGACAACGCATCGGCATCAACGATCGGCGGAGCAATTGAGGACTGAGGAGCAAATTCAAGCACGGGAGAGTTGTGAAGAAGCAACTCAAGATCGACGCATCAAAAGGGCCTCAATCCGACAAGTTGTCAAGTTGTAAAAGTTCGCACACTCCTTCCTTGTGTAGGATTGTGTAGGGTTTTGTAACCTAAACTCGATAGGTTTTTTTGTAGGACCTAGGCTCTCGTGTAGGGTTGAATTCACTGGACATGGGTTTGTATGTGTTAGTCTCCGTGGGGGCCTTCGGCGGGTGTAAATGTAGGTCATTGGACTAGAACTAAGGTTGTTGGTTAGCCGATTAAAAACCAACTCAAGTCTCTTGCAGGAACCTCTGGCGGGAGTGTACACTAGGAGTCCTTGTGTAGGACTGTAAAGGTTAGAGATTAAATTGATTTAAAACCTAAAATAGTGAAATTCGGTACACTCATGAGTTGAGTGCTTTTGCCTAGAGCCGAGTAGGGAAACCGAGCCACTATACATGCTTGTGTATGGGATTATCTTTTGAGCACTTGTTTAATTACGCTTATGTGATTGATTAGTGAATTATATGTATGCATGATTAGATGAATGTTAGGAATTGTTAGTTAGCACATCCCACACACACATGCACACTATCCTATATAGACTAGTTGTTTCATTAGCATCTCATATGTAGTCTATCTGATTGGACCCACTAATGGCTTGGAAGCCTTAGTGTTAAATTGCTTAACTTAAATGGCATATTAGTTTAAGCAATTATGCGTTAATTGACTAAAATTTTATTTGGTCATAATCACCGCTTTCTAGGACATAGCCTTTATTCTATAGCTTCGCCAAGCTTCCACGCATAGCTCGTGGCCTACTGCCACATGCAATTTCAAAATGCCCTTAATCGAACGAGGAGTAAGTTTATCTTGACTTGACCCGAATACATGCACAAAGCAAGTGTAACCGAACATTTTAGGAAGAATAGAAAATGTTGATCAGTGAGGAAATAACAATGAGAATGGCATCTTACCATTTAGAACCAATGAAGGCATCTTGTTGATTAAATGACACGTAGTAAGGACTGCATCTCCCAAGAAAAATTGTGGGGCATTTATTTCTAACAACAAAGCACGAGTAACTTCAACTAGATGTTTATTCTTGCGCTCGGTCACCCCATTTTGTTGAGGTGTATAAGCACAAGAAGTTTGATGGATAATACCCTGACTTTAGAGATAGGTCTGAAAATCCCAACAAGTGAATTCCAATGCATTATCTGATATGAGCATACACAACTTTGCTCCAAACTGAGTTTTTTTTTTCATTATGAAAATTCTAAAATATATGGAAGACTTTTGACCTATGCTTTGTTAGACCACATCATCCTAGACAATCATCAATAAAAAGAACGAAGTACTTGAACTTAACAAACTAGGAACTTGAGTCGGTCCCCGCACATCACAATGTATTAATTTAAACGGAACATCACTTGTTAAATCAATTCTAGATGGAAAATGGACTATGATGTTTACTCAGCCGGCATGCTTCACACTCCAAATTTGAAACCTTTGGAAGAGATGGAATGAGAGACCGTAGTTTTTGGGGAGACGGGTGACCCAAACTACAATCTTGCGTTATTCGAACTTTCAATCTAGCACGTTGAACTTCATTGCAATTACTTTCTTCTTTGATCCAGTTACATTAATCTAAAGTGGGGCGGTACACAACTTGGACACTTTGTAAGTGTTTGTGTATCATCCATCCAGGGTGTCCCATATCCGTTACGATACGGCCGTATCGGCAGATACGTAACGGTAACGGCCGACATCGTTACTACTCGATACGGCCCCCCCCCCCCCCCCCCCCCCCCCCCCCCCGATTCTGTGACCATAACGGCTGTTACAGGCCTAAAGAAAATAGGGAAAAAAAAAAATTTCTTTTCTTCTTCTTCTTCTCCTTCTTCTTCCTCTCCTTCGTCTCAGACTGCTGCGGCTGCGGCTGCGGCTGCGGGCCTTCTTCTTCTTCTTCTTCTTCCCTCTCTCTCTCTCTCTCTCTCTCTCTTCTTTCCCTCTTTTTCTTTTCGGTTTCCCTCTCTTCTTTTTCATTTGGTATCCGAAAAAGAAATCGGACTGCGTACAAGTCACGCAACACGCTTTTATCACACGAGTTAATAAAGGTCCACGTTCTGCGTGGGCCCCACCATGATGTATGTATTTTATCCATGTCGTCCATCCATTTTGCCGCATCATTTTAGGTCATGATCTAAAAAATTAGTAAGATCCAAATCTCAGGTGGACCACACCATAGGAAACAGTGGTTATAGAACGCTCACCATTAAAAATTTCTTAGGGTCCACTGTAATGTTTATTTTCCATCTAACCTGTTAATTGGGTCACATTGACGTGGATGAAGGGAAAACACACATGTCAGCTTGATCTAAAACTTTTGTAGCCCCCAATAAATTTTTAATGGTGGACATTTAATTATTGTTCTCTTATGGTGCGGTCCACCTGAGCTTTGGATCTGCCTCATTTTTGGGCTCATGCCCTAAAATTATTTGGCAAAAATGGATGGACGGTGTGGATAGAACACATTCATCACAGGTGGGGCCAAAAAACTTTGACACTCGTGTGCTACAGTTCACAATCTGAGTCCCGACTAATTCGGGCCCCTTAAAAAATTGTACACGAGACATGTATTAACTTAAAATTTACTAATTAAATTATGGACTGTAGTTGCTAACTCACAATGCCAAAATCAAATTGTTTGAATAGTTTTAATTGTTAATTTGTGGACGCTTATTTTTTAAAATAAGGCCTTTTGATTTTTTTTCATGATTTACTATTCAATAAATGTCCACCAATTCATAAGTGGGATAATGCCAATAAATTGCATGAATTTGAGGCTGATTTGGGGCATGGATTGGTCCTCCAAGTCAGCCCCAAATTGGCAACACCATCTACCTGAATTTAATTTCATTTTTTTAAAGAACTATTGGGAGAAATGATATCAAATTGTTAAGTATATAAATTAGATATTTAGAAAATTAAATATATGAATTTTGTAGTCAAATTCAGGTTATTTGGTTCATCAATTCATCAGACAGTCCGATACAACTTCTCACCAAAGAGTGGATCGTTACACCACCATAAACATGTTCCAATTTATAAATGAATGCATATTTGGAATGCTTAGAATATTCCGGATTTATTCCATATTTTTTCATATTTTTTTGGCAAAATAAAAATAAAAATTGCACCGTTACAGGCCGTTACGCTCCCGTATTGCCGTTACACCCCCGTATCCGTATCGGTATCGGAGGGCACCGTTATACCAACCGATACCGATACAGGATACCTTGCATCCATCACACCCTAAAGGAGTATCAAAGTTCTTCATATTGTTATATACTAGTAGACTATAGTCAAATTACTACTACCTATATACTACATGGTAATACTATAGTCAAATTACTACTACTTATATATTAGTAGACTATAGCCAAATTACTACTATCTATATGCTAGTAGACTAGGTCAAATTACTACTAGCTATATACTACATAGTATGCACCAAGGCAATGGGTTGGGCTTTTCATTGTTCGTCCTGGCCTAGCCTAGCCCGGAGGCTGAACCTAGATTTCAAGCCTGAGCCTAGCCCTTAGGCCAAGTTTAGTGGTCCAAGCTTTAGCCCTTGAGAGCCAAGCCGGGCAATCCAACCCATTGCCACCCCTAGGAAGGAGAGAAATAGAAGAATCTTTGAGGGCAATACCATATTAGCTGGTTCCTCATATAGAAGAAATTTATGCGTGATCATGAACTGGGAGTTGTCAGAGCAAGAGTTCACGGATGCCTTATTTTGGATCTTTTGGGGATTGGTGGTGTTGTGGATCTCAAATTAGTCATCTGTTTGTGGTTTTCGTAGCCTCCCATGCGTGGTTCTTATTTATTATTATTATTATTATTTAAAAATTGAGGTTGTATGTGTGGTGACAAGAGGATCACTTGCGGTATAGTCTTCTCTTGTTGATTTTGTTTTGATAAAATTGTCACCTTTTAAAGAAGAAGAAGAAGACGAAGAAGAAGCCAGGGTGATGCAGTCCAAGAGTGAGTCCCATGAAATCCCAGAGTAGACCCCACAATCTGTTCAATTGGATAATTTGGCCCTAAGATCTATTTAATCAGTATTTGGGTGTTACAATCTTTCCGGACAGTTTTGTGGGCCCTTGATGGTGGTCTGATAAATCTATGGTCCCACAAGGTAGTCCTGTTAGTTAGTGGACCCCATGTGCGTGGTGAAGTCCAAAAGTGCAAGTTCATAGGGGGCCTTCAGGTCCTTAGCAAGTTTATCATTTAACTATTAGTTAGGGGTAGTGATTCATTGAGCTAGTTTCCCTTAGTAGCAATTTGCTAACCTTTTTTCACTTGTTTTATGCACCACTTTTTGGGTACCAAATAATGTCAGAATGGTATGAAATTGGTCCCATTTGAAAGTCAATAGAGGTAGCTTTAGCTTTCAAATGAGTCCAAGATCATATGACTTTAGCATAGATTTGAGTAATTACGATTTTATGGAAAGATGTATGGTTGTGATGGGATTGGGGTATATTCATACTAATATTTTGCTACATAGATGGTTATCATCATCAACAACATCACCATCTAAGCCTAATTCCAATTAATTGTGGTTGGCTGCATGAATCCTTTTCTACCATTCCACCCTATCAAGGGTCATACCTTTAGTTAGACCATAGGTGATGCAGGACATGAAATTCAAATATGATGTGCAAGATTGTCAGGCTTTAGATCACGATAGGTCAGAAACAATTACACAAAATTCCATATCCCACACAAAAGTTCAAGCATTCAATCAAGGGGAATCTATGCGGGTCCAGGCCTACACATGCTAGGGCCGGATCAATCAAAATTATAGACCAAACAAGAATCAAAGGAGGGTAAATTCATCCACACATGCACAGAAATAATTCCCCCAATCCAAGGGATTCAGAAATTTCAATTCGGGGAACCCTAAGGTTGAAGAAAGGGCATAAAATTGGGGATTCGAGTAATTTAGGGTTAGGTTTAGGGATTTTGAGTTAAAGCGAAGTGAAAGAGAGGAAAGAGACGTACCAGAGAAGTACTGCACGCGTGGACAATAACAATGGCCTAGACGCACGTGCGTGTGATCCCGGCCGCATGTGTGTGGGGCCCACTATTCAGAAAAAGGCCACCTTGGCCCTGCTTGGCCAGGGATGGACTCCAAAACCCCCAAATCTCAGCTCGATCCGATGCACGGTTTGTGTGTGGTGCTCCATCGAAGTTTCAGCCCTCTTACAGGGCCAGATTCCAGAAATCTGTTGTAGATGGGGAAACGCCTGCAAATATCAATGGATTTGTAGATGGAATGCTTGTAGGAAAAGAAAAATATGGATGGTAGAAGGTGGGGATGAATCGGGATAGGTGTGGCTTTGCACCACGGTAGTCAGCCATTCGAGGAAGGGAGGGTTTCACACCCAATTGAATCTCCACAACTCAGGAATTTAGAGGAGCAGAAAAACGCAGAAATTTTATTAATCTTCATTGAATTAAAAAGATTACAAGGGGTGTCTATTTATAATAAAACCATATACCCCAAAACTCGCACCATGTGCGCAACCTATTACTTGACGATGAAGTAATAAAAAATAAAAACTAATCAAAGCAATCTAAACCGTCCATGATATTCCTAATAACAATAATAAGCAAAACCTAAAGTACTAGATTAATTAGAATAGTGGGCCACGATCGTAAGAACCCATGGTGGGATTCACATGACTATCGGGTCCACTCCAACAAACCAAAACGCAGCCCTCTAGCTTGGAGGCCCTCCATGGACGTTGTCATCGATCCAGATCAATGGTGGCGCTCTCCTCCTTGCGTATGGGGGGGGGGGGGACGGACATGTATGTGCGCAGGATGTCCCCATCAATAGGTCATCAAGTCTTTTCTTTCTACCTCCATCCACGTCCTTTCAGGCCTTCCCCTTGCCCTTTTAGATCCTTCAACTTGTACCAACTCACTCCTAACCGTTTCGATTCTTGGTCTCCATTGCACGTGACCAGCCATCTAAGTCTACTTTCCCTATCTTATACCTATCGGTGCTACTCCTAAGTTCCCTTCATTTCTACTTTTATCCTTCTTCATCTTGCCACTCATCCATCTCAACATCCTAATTTCAGCTACATTCATCCTATGAACATATTGTTCATTAACTATCCAACATTCTTTCCCATTAAACATGGCTGGTCTTATAGCTAGCTATTAAAATATCAATATTATCAGCCAATGCTACCAATATCGTATGTGACTGATATGTTATATAGGGAGAGTTATTAAATTTCCCTGTATTGCACAAAATATCATGATGTATTGCCGATATATCGCAATATATCGATACATTGCGATGTTTTGCCAAAGACCTTCATAAAATTCCTCCATTGTCAATACATTTGATACATTCCAAGACATTCTCCTATTGGAAATTTGAAAGAAAAAAATACTCACACACAAGGATCCATTTTCTCTTAAATTGTTTCGGGGGAATTTGTTTTTATGCTCGTATTGTATGATTTATGGATAGTATAAACTCATTTTGGATATAATTGCATCACTTTTGCCAAACAACACATTGTTTAGGAGTGTATACAAAGGAAACTTGTTGTGCATACCCTTTTTTGTGATTTTTTGAGTTTTAAGTCTGTAATTGTGTCTCTTTCGACAGAAGCTAAAGTTTTACTGAAAAATTCCATCATTTCCCAATGTTTCTCTCAAACAATGATACATTCCCCGATACATGTGATATTTCCCATGCGATACTGATATGTTTCTATATCCCAAGGGAGCGATATGTGCACCAATACTGATATTTAAATCACTGTTTATAGCTATCCTATAAAATTTCCCTTTTAGTTTGATTGGTACCTAACGATCCCATAAAACCCTAGAGGCACATCTCCATTTCTTCCACCTAGCTTGAATTCTATGGGCAACATCCTTCTCAACCTCTTGACTCTCATGAATGACCGAAGGTATCAAAGTGGTCATTTTGGGAAACTTCTTTGTCAACAATCTTAACTAACTCTCCATTTCACTCCTATTATTACTAAAGTTGCTCTCCATATACTCCGTCTTAGTCCAATAATTTTAAATCCTTTAGATTCTAAAGCACCCCTCCATAAATCTAGCTTTGTGTTTACACCCTCTCTTGTCTTACCAATCAAAACCATGTCATCTGTAAACAACATATCCCATGGGATCTCTTCCTGCAAATGCCTCGTTAACTCGTCCATAACCAATGCGAAAAGGTACAGGGTCAATGCTGACCCTTGGTGCAAGCTTACTGTAATTTGAAATTCACTTCTCTCCACTTGTGGTCCTCATATTGTTACACTTCCTCACACATGTCCTTAATCATATCAATATATCTCTCTTGAAACTCTATTCACGACACCCACCAGACTAACTCTCTAGGGACCCTATTATATGCTTTCTCGAAGTTAATAAAGACCATGTGGAGATCCTTCCTCCTCTCCTATATGTCTCTATCGATGGTCTAAGTGGGAAAATAACTTTAGTGGTAGACCTAACAAGCATGAAAGAAAACTGATTTTCTAATACATTGTCTCATGCCTTAGTCTTTGTTCAATCAATCTCTCCCAAAGTTTCATTGTATGGCTCATAAGTTTAATTTCGTGACAGTTAGTTCAGCTTTGCATCTCTCATTTATTCTTATAAATAGGTATAACGTACTTTTCCTCCTTTCATCTGCCTTTTCTTCCATCTTATAATCTTGTCGAATAACTTTGTTAACTAAAATAACCCATAAACCCCCATACACATCCAAATCTCCATTGGTGTAACATTTGGTCCTAGGGCATTTCCTGTTTTCATCTTTTTCTTTCGCTTCTTTCGCTTCTTTCGCTTCTCAAGTATCATAATCCTATGCAAGAATCTATGGTCTTTGATGTCATTTGAGTTTATGGTTACTTTTATCTCTATTCTTTTAGAGTGGGAAATTTAACAAGTTCTGGAAATAACCTCTCCATCTTTCATTGATATCATTGTCCTTGATTAGTACCCTTTGCTTATTGCTCTTAATGCATCTAACAAGATCTATGTCCCTACCCATCCTCTCTCATTTTTGCAAGTTTGAAGACATCTTTTCCAACTTGTCTTGTCCCCAATATCGTAAAGATCATCTGAAGGCTCAAGTTTAGCCTCATTATCTTAGTGTTTTTTTTTTTTTTTTCTTTTTTTTTTTTTTTTGGTATTTCTTTCTTGTTCAAAATTTTGATCATTTCTAATCCCTTGGTAGGCTTTGAAACATGAACATTTCTTGCAAATAGCTTTTTGTACATCATCATTATGCCACGAAGTATTCTTACTGAATTGGCTTTTCCCTCGAGATACTCCCAAAACATCTTTTGCCTCCTTCCTAATGCACGTAGCCATTTCATTCGACATAACATTTCTTCCTCGACATTCCATTGTCCTTCTTTCATTAATTTATTTTAAAATAATTTTGTTCTCTCCTTTTAAGTTCCACCACCTAGTTTTTGGACACCTACTAATTTCACTCTCTTTTTTTCCGTTGCGTAATATAAATATCCATAACCATTAACCTACATTGAATAGTCAAACTCTCTCCTAGTATAATTTTGCAATCCTGACAAATTGATCATTCTATTTTCCAAGTAGAAAGAAATCTATTTGGCTTGCATATTATCCACTTTTAAAAGTTACTAAATGTTCATATCTCTTTTTAAAGTATGTATTTGCTAGAGCTAGATTGTAGGCTATAGAGAAATCAAGGATAAATTTTCCAGTCTTATTTCTTCTCCTCAAAACCTTATCTTCCGTGTACATTCTCATATCCTTTACTTTCTTTCCCTACATGAACATTTAAGTCTCCTCCTATAAATATCCTCTCTCTGTTTGGAATTCCTTCCTTGCAATAGTCCATCCATATCTTCCTAGAATTGTTTCTTGATTCTATCCTATACCCCTACTTGTAGCGCAAATGCACTAATAACATTGATTACTCCTCTCCCAACACAAGTTCTATTAATAAAATCCTACCACTTACTCTCCTAACATCTTCAACTTTGAGTCTTTATCCACTAGTATCCCTACCCTATTTATATTATTGTCCTTTCCTATATACAGAATCGTATCATTTCTCTAGTTTGGTCCATTTCCATTGTCTCCTAAATGCAAGCTATGTATGACGCTCTCCTCGTTTCATTGTGCTAGTAAATCCATACTCTCATTTGTCAATGTTCCTATATTCCACGTGGTAAGACGAATCCTATTCTCCTAGACTAGCTTCTTTACCCACACGCATCCAAAGTGGTATAGGAACCCTTGCCTACTTCTCATAGCAATCAGGCGTTGTTGCTAAATAGATGGTAATGATTAAAATTTGTAAATTGTTTGGATTAGATGAGGTTTCTCTTGCTTTGGAAAAAGTATGTATGTATGTGAGAGTTCTGTAAATGAATGATGAATGAAACTTCAGTTTACTCTTTGTTTCCACGTGGGATGGATTTCTCTAGTGGTGGTGCGGTGCACGTTTGTTAGAATAATGACTCGTTTAGCCCCCCCCCCCCCCCCCACACACACAGAGACACAACAAAAGAGAAAATAAGGTATTGGAGAATCTGTTTGGTTTCATGTTAGGGAGTTTGACTATAGAAGTTTTTTTTCTGCTTCGACACACACCTATACCAGCAAAAACAAGGGTATTGGAGAATCAGTTGGGTTTCATGTCAGGGAGATCAACAATAGAAGCTGGTTTTCTACTTAGACAATTGATGGAAGTATAGAGGTGAGGAATTTACACTGTTTTCATTGACTTGGAGAAAGCATATGGTACTATGGTAGAGTACAAAGGGAGGAAAAGTATTGAGTAGAGAGGATGAATTTACACATGGTTTTCATTGACTTCGATGAACCGTATGATAAGAGTACATAGGGAGATTATGAGGTAGGTATTGAGTAGGAAAGAGCTCCTAGGACGATATATAAATATCGTTAAAGACAGGCATGAATGTGCTGTTGCAACTTGCAAGAGTAATAGCAGCTTGTGTTGAGAGAGATGTGTTCCCAATGATGTTGGATCTCCCTCTGAATAGTTAATTGACATGTGGAGCAGGCAATCATTGATGCGGATTGTCCATTTGTTCCATGCCACCATTGGGTCATGTTGATTAGATGATCGTAACCCTTCGAATGTTGATCATTGTTGTATGCCCGATTGTTTATATGAGCCATAGAATCAGATAGCATGATATAACCAAAATATTCTTACGGTGGGGCATGTTGATTAGATGTTTCAAGATAATGATTGGACCTACCTTTTCTCCTCAATGTTGGCTGTCTAATTTTCATGCTATGGTTGATGGTCAGAATCATCCGATTGGTGTGAATTTTGCTTCATGGCATGCTAACAGTTGTATGAAACAAGTGGACAGTATAGATGGATGAGCGGCCATCCCATGATCATTTGAAAGCTTTGGGGATGTCGCTAACATCCCCATGAAGGTGGGATGTTAGCATTCCCTTATGTGTGCACGCGTACTCATAAGGGCACGCGTGTGCATGCATGTGACTATCTATGTTGTGTGTGTGGGCGTTTCAATCCCAACATGATCATAATAATACTAAAAGAGCAACATAATAATAAACTAGTCCCTATCCAACTGGAATGGGATTTATTCAATGGATTCTATCACTCTCTTTATTTCTAAATCTTGAAAAGATTGAAATAGTAAGTGATTTCATCATTTATGGTTTCATTTTTATATTTCTCAAAAGAGTTGTTATTATGGATGCATTAATTTTCTGCCAAAAGAATTAAGCATGCATAGTCTGGCCAAAACAGACTGAAACATTGGCATATTGGTGGCAGCCCTATGTTTTGGTTCACTCTAGGCCAATTTCACTGTATTGTATCGGCCTCAGCAAGATTACCTTGATCCCTCCATAATTTGGTTGAATCTTCTGTTTTCCATGTGGGTGCGGGTGGGAATGTATGTATGTGCATGTCCTCATGTTTCATGACTCTGGAATACTCTTTAATCAGTAATGGTGCAGTGCGGAGACTGTCTTTATCTAAAGTAACCATGAGTGAGACTTAAAGCTTGACCTCGATGTGGGTGCATTCATGCACGTGCAGCCATAAATACAACATGAACTAGTGTGGGGATCCTAGCTCAACAGTCGACATTTTAAGCTGAGACAAACCATATTTTTCTGTAACTTTTCTTTATTGATATGTGAGCATTAGTTAATTGATGCTTTTCCTTCTTGCAGCATGCAGCCACCACAGCTCTTGGCCGCTCACATTTGGAAGTTTGTGAAGTCATGTTTGGAGAGCTTGCATCTTTTGTTGAAGAGGTTGCGCTGGAAACAGAGGGAAAACCAAAATGGAAGGTACATTTTAAAGGTTGAATACCTAGAATGCCCTTATTTTCACCATGGAGATCCATGTTAGTAACATGGAAGTGGTCCTTAATCCTGGATATGACAGAATACCTCTGGGTGTTCCCTGGAAGTATCTCTTATGCAACTAGAACATAGAGAAACCAATAAAAAAACACTAGATGCACCAGATTCTAGGGCCAAAGCCACCATGAAATCCAAGATAATGCCACACTTATTAATTCATATTGCAATAAATATTCTTCCCCATCCCTCCTCTTTCGAGAAAATAAGTTAATTAAAAAAAAAAAAAAAAAAAAAAAACTGCTACCATATGAAGGGAGACTTTTCTGCAATTTTATTCACTCAAAAATCATAAAAAGTTCTCCAATATGAATGGTCAGCCTGTTAATGTAGCCTGAAGTAGTGTTCGAAATATCAGTATCGCATTACGTATCGCACCCTTGGGATACAAATACGTACTTTCTGGGAAACATGGGGGATACATTGGGGAAATGGTTGAATTTTTCAATGAAACTTTAGAGATTGTTAAAAAAACCTTAATACACACTTTTAAATAATAACATCTCATAAAAAAGGTGCACATAATAGGCTTCCTTCATATAGGGTCCTAAGTTATGCATTGTATGATTGAAGAAATGCAACTATATTCAAATTGAATGCATAACATTTATAAATGTATCAAGATATGCATGAAAACTCAATCAATTCATCCAAAAGCAAAATAAGTAGAAATTGAGAAATATACCTATTGCAAGATGGACCGAAATCCACCTAAGACTAAGCTGGAAGAAATTTGAGGGGAAAATGGGAAATTTTGGGTTTGGGATTTTATTTTATTATTATTATTATTATTTTTTTTTTTCTTTTTTTTTTTAAAAAAAAAAAACAAGGGGAAGAGGTTCTTGGCTGATATCTGTCGATATCCACTGATATTGGGCATATATATTAAGTAAAAACACGTGATACGAATATGTAGATTGATATCGGGCACATATATTAAGTAAAAACATGCGATATGAAGCGATATATCGGCGATATCGCATGATACACAGAAGTCTGGCATTTAAAAAAAAAAATAAAAAAAAATTGTATTTCTGGGGGTTTTCGTGTTGCTGACTGCTAATATCGATAATATCAGCCGATATGATCGATATTTGATACACTGGCCTGAAGTACATAATTTTGGAAATTCATTGCTAAAAGCATAATTTGGCACCCTAATCTCCTGGGAAGGGTCTCTTATTTGTGAATCATGGTCATTTTCACATTGAAGCATATCTGATGTAGATTGGGTAGGTGATGTAAATGATTGAAACTTGACCACAGGATACTGTACTTTTGTGGGAGGAAATTACATGGAGAAGCAAGAAACAAATTGTAGTGGCTAAGTCTAGTGCTAAAGCAGAGTATAGGTCTATGGCACATGGTGTAGTAGAGTTGTTGTGGGTGAAAATTTTGTTACTGGACTTCGGAATTATGGCTAGTTCTCCTAAAAAGCTATTTTATGATAACAGGGCTTCCATCGGCATTGCACAAAATCGAGTCCAACATGACTGTACCAAACATATTGAAGTTGATGGGCACTTCATCCGTGAGCAAGTTACTTCTAAAGAACTGTCTGCCATTAGTGAGCACAAAGAATCAACTTGCGGGTATTCAAAAGGAGTTGTTAAGAAAAAAATTAGAATTTGTCCTTAGCAAGCTTGGCATGTTAAATATCTATGCCAATTCTGAGGGGGAATGTTGAGATATGAGATTTTGAGGGTTTGTATGTAATTTCATTATTGCAGGGGGTTCTTTGTAATTTTGTGAAGGGCCTACTTGGGAACGTGAATTTGGAACCCCCTGGATTCAGAACCCCATGGATTTGAAATCCTCATATTGTGTTTAGCACCCTAGATTAGGAATCAAATTTAATCCAAAAGTAGCTATGCATGGTATATTTATAGGGGTTCGAACTTAGTTATTAAATGAACTTTAATATCTCTAATTATTGAACGTATGTAATGTTTGACACAATAGTTATAATTAGTGTTCGAAATATCGGTATCGCACCCTTGGGATACAGATACGTATCGGTTATTGCATGGGATATATCGTTTGTATCGCATAATTTATCGCACTTTTTGAGAAACATGGGGAAACATTGGGAAAATGGTTGAAATTTTCAATGAAACTTCAGGGATTATTAAAAAAGACCTTAATACACACTTTTAAATCATAAAATCTCAAAAAAGAAGTGCACATAATAGGTTTCCTTTGTATAGGGTCTAAGCTATGCGTTGTCCTATTGAACTAAGACAACTATATTCAGTATCCACCCCATCCATCTGTTTTTCCATATCATTTTAGGACATTATCCAAAAATTGAAGCAGATCCAATAATTAGGTAGATCATACCATAGGTAACAATGGTGATTGACCATTAATGGGCCACATAAGTTTTGGATCAAGCTGATAATTGTTTTTTCTCTTCATTCAAACCTATGCGAAGTTATCAGTGGATTGGATGCCTAATAAAATATAGGAAAAATTAAGGTGCACCCTAAGAAGTTTTGAATGGTACCGTGTTCAACTAATACTGTTTCCTTAAAGTATAGTTCACCTGATAATTGGATCTTCTTAATTATTAGGATCATGTTATAAAATGATCTGAAAAAACAGATGGACGGAGTGGATACACACGCCAAGTTGGGCCCCACGGTACGGTTGTATGGTCTTGGGTGAGGCGGGGTCTCACCTAATCTGCTCCTATAGTACTGAGTAAACTTATTGGGTCTTTATCCATGCAGTCCATCTATTTTTCCGGCTCATTTTAGGGGTTGAGCACAACTTTGAAACATATCCAAAGGTCAAGTGGACCATACCGCAGGAAACAATAGGAATAATGATTTGCACCATTGAAACCTCCCTAGGGCCTACAATGATGTTTATTTTTCATCCAACCTCTTCTAAAGATCACAAAGATATGGATAAAGGAGAAGAACAAATATCAGCTTGATCCAAAACTTCTTTGGCTCCCAAGGATATTTTTAACGGTAGATGTCCAATTCGCACTATTTTCTGTGGTGTGGTCCACTTGAGCTTTGGATATGCTTCAATTTTTTGGGCTAAAACCATAAAATTATATGGTAAAATGGATGGACGGAGTGGATAAAATACATGAATTACGGTGAGCCCCACAGAGTTTATATAGTACACTACTCACTACGCTATCTCGCTTCCCACCACGCTATGAAGACGACCACGCTATGAAGACAGGCAGTGACGCTCCTGCAACTGGAGTGCTACGAACGGTTCAAAGTTACGTGGTCCCACAATAATGTATTTATTATATCTACACCGTTAATGCATTTGGAGAGATCATTTTAGATCATGAGCCCAAAAATGAGCCATATTCAAAGCTCTAGTGGACCACACCACAAATAGCAGTGGGGCTGATTCTCACCGTTAAAATATTCGTAGGGCCCACCATAATGTTTATTTTCCATCCAATCTGTTCATTAGGTCACACAGACCTGGATGAAGAGGAGAAACAAATATCATATTGATCTAAAATTCCTGTGACCCCAAAAGGGTTTCAATGGTAAACGTTTAATCTCCCACTCCTGTTTGCAGTGTGGTTCACTTGATCTTTGGATCTGTCTTATTTTTCGTCTCAAGCCTTACGACGTGCTTGCCAAATGGACGAATGGTTTGGATATAACACATACCTCATGATGGGACCCACGGAACTTGGCGAGGTCAACACATCAGCCGACTCGGTGGTGTGTGGTACACCAGCCAACTCGATTTCCATAAAAAAAGGCTCAGATGCCTTTTTTTTCGAAGCAGAGAGGGTTCCGGCCTTGCGGAACCCTAAAATCTCTCCTAAATCTCACATATCTTCAGATTTTGGCGAGGATTTCTCCGGATTTCAGCAAGGATTTCGCCCAAATAGTTGGATTTCTCCAGATTTCGACGGATTTCTCTTCCAAATCGGAAATTTTGTTTGCACTAACCTACGGACGCTTTGATTCGAATGGCCCACCAAAGTGAAGCTTCCGATCATGGCAATCTCTTGTACAGGTATTGAAATCCACATGTTGAAAGTTTCTCTATATATATTTTTTTAATTTTTCCAAATTTTTTTTTTTGATAATGACACTGTCACGAACGATATTTGGTGTTTTTTTTTTTTTTACTTGGTATCTTTCGATGATACATCGTGCGATATCGCATATATCGTGCGATATCTGGATTTTGGGAATTTTTTTTAAAAAAAATCTTCCGGGGGTTGTCGCGCGGGTTTCGTCTCGTTGGGGGGTGATAACGATAATATCGGCTGATAGTATCAATATTTCGAACACTGGTTATAATAAACCCGCTGAAATATATACTTTGCCCGAAAATGATGAAATTCCAAGTCTCAGATGGGCTGTGAGCACAAGATCATGTCTGAGTGACTAACCAACAAATTTTAACCGTTGATTTACATGGACAATGTTTGGACGGCGCTGATCATCATATTACAGTAATTATAGTGATGTAATTGATAATCTAATTGTTTTGGGATATCATTAGTGGGTCATGTGCCCAATAGATTAATAGTTTAGTGACACACATGTTACACATGCAACTCTTGGAAGTATTTTAGATGTAATCCAAGCTTTCACCATGGATTTCAAGCCCCTTCTTTGAGGGGATTTGAAACCCCCTGTTACTTTATGGTGCCAAACAACCAGGGGATCTGAAATCCCCTCAAATCCCCCCAAATCCATGGTGCCAAACGACCCCTAAAAGTCTTGTGAAAGGTATAAGAAACAGGTTGTAGCCCTAATACATTTCTTTTCTCCATCTTTCTCTTCTTCTTTCTCTATTATTCTCTTTCAATCTAAGCATTAATCTCCCAACTTCTATTGAAAGATGATGGAGAGTTGACCGCAATGGGCACTGAAAGGGATTTTCTTTCTCTTTTAGAACTAAGACAACAGAAATGGTTGAATCTTCGCTGGTTAAACCCAACTAACTCCCTGATTCTTGAACATCTTTTCAAGGGATGGTTGTTGAAATTGGCAATGGGTCATCTACCAGATTCTGGGAACGCTGTTGGTGTAGGGATACACTGTTGTGATTTCCATTTAACAGACTATGTCCTGGCCACAAACCAGTATGCAAAGGTCAAGGAGTTGTCTGAGATTGCTAAATCAGGTTATTTCTTCACTTGTATTTAGGAGAAACTGTTCTGAGATTGAAGAATCTGAATTTCTCAAGTTGATGGACCTGCTTGTGACTATTCAGATTGAGCAATCCAAGGTGTACTCTTGTTGTTATGGGACCCCTCTCAGAAAATTCCAGTAAATTCCCTGTTTCGAAAGCTATCCAACTTCCACGAATCGTGTGGCCCCACGAGCAGGATTTGGTAATCAAAGGCGCTTCCGAGGGTTGTTTCTTTCTTATAGCTAGCAAGCGTGGTTGCATTTGGACAGTCAAATCACCTTGTATGGAGAAATATGACAATTGTCAACCTGTGCGGCATGTGTTTGACAAACAGGGAAAGTATCGATCATCTTCTCATCCACTGCCCCTATGCATATGCAGTTTGGTTTTGGTGTCTTCATCAATTTAATGTGGTGTGGGCAACTCCATCCTGCATCTTTTTCTGGCATGGAGTTTGGGTCCTTTCAAGCATAGAGTTGTATGGCTATTCTTTAGGCTATTTGGATGCAAAGGAACAACCATACTTTCATAAAGTAAAAGTGATCCAGTTTCTGCATCTTCTGGGCGGAGGCCTTGTTCTCTGGATACGGAATTTTGGTTGTTGTAGAGCGGTTGTAACTTTAGAATCTTCCATTCTCTAAGGAAAATAGCTGGTGCAGAGAATTGTTGCTGCATTTGATGCTTGGTCAGCTTTATTCTGTGGCTTACAATAAGCTGAGGTTGCCAAATTCTTTGAGCTGGTGGGAAATCAGGTTATTTGGAATCCATTATTCAGAAGAACAGCTGATGAATCTTACTTTTAAACATGATGGGCTTTCTTCTAGTTGTGAATAATAGTTCACTCCAGGGAGGACAGTCTCGTCTGGTTATAAGGACCTTCAATGAAAGTTTCCTTAATAGTCCAAAAATTATCTAACTTTGACGGGTCACGTGCTCCCACGGGTTGGGTTTGGAAGTTGAAGGCTTCTTCGATGGTCATTGTATTTTTTGTGGCTAGCTGGCAGCAACCACATGCCAACTATTGACCAGCTTTGCTGGAGAAGTTTTATCATAATCAATGAGTACTGCATGTGTTTGAATGATGCAGAAGGTGCGGATCACCTGCTCATCCATTGCTTCTATGCAATAGCCATGAACAACCAGTGTCTTCATCATTTTAAAGTGGCATGGTCTATTCCTAAATCTATTCACCATCTCTTTGAAGCCTGGAGTTGGGTCCCTTTAGTCGGGAAAGAGCTTCACAGAGATTATGTTTCATGGCTATTCTTTGGGCTGTTTGGGGGGAAAGGGACAATCACTCTTTTAATGGTTCAAGTGCCCTGGTCTCCGTTGTAGTTTTTCAAGTTAAACATCTCGTTTGCTCCTGGAGGCTTTGGGTCTATTTAGCTCCATCAGTTAAGGATCTGTCACTTATCATTGGTCAGTTCTCCTTTGTAATGTTTCTGCATTGTAATGTGCCTTCGGGCATCAAGGTGTCCCGTATCGGTATCGGTTGGCGTAACGGCGACCTCCAAAACCGATACGTATACGGGGGTGTAACGGCCCGTAACGGCGCAAAAATTTTTTTTTGCCAAAAAAAATGAAAAAATATGGATTAAATCCGGAATATTTTAAGCATTCCAAATATGCATTCATTTATAAATTGGAACATGGTTACGGTGGTGTAACGGTCCACTCTTTGGTGAGAAGTTGTATCGGATTGTCTGATGAATTTATGAATCAGATAACCTAAATTTGACTACAAAATTCATATATTTAATTTTCTAACTATCTACTATCAATGATAGATATATTAGAATGAATGTAATATGAAAATATCTTACATTAGGTGTTTGCAATTATTTTTGAGGAATTTCTCGAACATACCTGTGCACGTGATTGTGATTCCTGTCTATAACCTGTCATCCTCAAGTCAAGAATATTTTAAAAAATAAATTAGTAGTGTCTGATATACTCCCCTGCAACTTGATTAAGGATTACTTGATTGGTTGTCAGGGGAGTTATTTTAAATACAAGTTCGATAGTGTCAAGTGTGTGCATGACCGCATGGCTTCTTGCAATAATACTGTTGTGAGCTGTTTGCTGCAAATATTACTTTAATACAAATATGTACTCACAATCACAAGTCACCACCAAAATGAAAATCTGCTTTTTTGTGGTTGCTTGACCTCCACATCATCGTCATCGTCACCATCAGGCTGAGGCTGTCCAATAGGTATAGGTGCTGCATATCCATAATATCCAGTGCCAGAAGGAAATACTAGATCAACGAAACTAGAGGATGACTGATCCTGACTAGGCAACGACTCTGACCCCGAGTAAGGATATCCACCAGTGCCCGTCGAATAGTCATACTGGTGCTCATACTTAGGCTGTTGAGAATCTTGAGATGGAGAGTGCGTCTGCTGTGATGAGTAACTTGGATTTGAATCTGGATATCTATAATCATATGGATATTGATCGGGAGGGCTACTCCAACATGAATGTGATGGAATAGGCTCAGTATAACCACCATAATTATAATCCAATTGACTATAAGAATATCCATCATAATAACCAAGACCATGAGCCTGCTGATGTTCCGGACCTCCCGGTCCCCGTGCACCACTAGATGTACCCTCCTCCGACTGGCTGTATCGTGACTCGGTACACTCGTAAGTCCGACCTCGTGTACCACGTCGTCGATGTTTATCGCCATCGCGATCTGTAGACGGCTGTATAGGGGGGTAAGTAACACCAAAAGTGCCAGCACCAGGGGCAGGGGGGTCGTCATCATTTGACACGGTCACGCTACCACTACTTGTACTCTTTTGTTGATCTTGAGCCGTATCCGTACGTGGCATAAACGCTGCCCCTCTTACTGGGTCCAACACATCTGCACGACTCTCTTGTTGCGCTCTGCGTATTTCTGGGTCATCAATTTCCAATTTTTCACTATCCTCTTCAATTTGCTTTTCCCTTGTTTCCAACTAAGGTAGAAGTGGGTCATCCTCATCATAAATATTGTCCAAGTTTATTGGACAGTAGTCTCCGTCATCGGCAGCTGTAATGCTCCTATGATGTCGTCGCATTCTTAGTTTTATATTGTAGTGCATGAAGACAAGTCTATCTAATGTTCTAGTCTTCAATCTATTTCTATTCTTTGAATGAATGAGCGTAAAACAACTCCAATTCCTTTCGCAGCTAGAGGAAGATGTTGTCTGGCTCAAAACTTTTACTGCAATTTTTTGGAGAGCCTTTGTACTCTCTCCAAAATTAATCCACCATTCGGCCGGTTGCAACCTAGACACTGCATGCTGTGCAAGAGCATCTCCAAAGCTACCAAGGCGATTTCCAAATGTATCTAATTCATTCAACGCCTTTATTTGCAGATCTAAGTCAGGCTCTAATCTCTTTATCACATTTTTAAGCCCGACACGAACTTCATCATCCTCAACAAATGATTGGGCATATCTATACCTAGGATTTAGGTAGTAACCTGCTGCATGAAGATCGTGATGGAGTTGTTTTGTCCATCTCCTGTCGATCATCTTCCAATAAGTCTCCCAGCTTCTACAATCACGTTGAATTGCAAGCTTTGCCTTATCCATGCATCATATAGGAAACCCATGGTAGGTGCTTCATCGGTTTCAACAAGACGGAGTACCCTCATTAGTGGCTCCATCACCTTTAGGATCGCCTTGACCTTCTTCCAATATTTGTTGTCCCGTATGGTGTTCACAACGTCGACCGATGTGCCTGATGTCTTCTTCCCATGTTTTGTGTTGAGCCATTCTCGGGAAGCGAACATGTCACTCAACTCTCCCCTATGCTGGAATAAACTCTCTAATACTATAAAGTTTGTTGCGAATCTAGTCGCCGCAGGCCTCAACAACTCTCGTCCTTTCGTGAACTTTCTCATTATTGCGACTACTTGATTATGGTTGTAAATAAACGTCGTCACTTCCTTTGCCCTTTCGACCATTTCTTTAACATTCTTCTTCTTCCCAATATCTTCCAACATAAGATCAATACAATGGGCAGCACATAGTGACCAAAAAAGATGTTTTCTCTCATCCATCAACATATGTCCTGCAAGCTTATATGATGCTTCATCTGTCACAATCTGCACTATATTCTCCTCTCCAATCTCATTCACAACTTTATCCATTAGGCCCATAATATATTGAGAATCTTTTGTTGCTTCTGATGCATCAATTGACTTGTGGTATATAGTTCCTAAGTGGCAGTACACCATGAAGTTGATCATGCTACGTCTGGTTAGGCCAGTCCAACCATCACACATGATCGTGCATCCTCTGGTTTGCCATACAGGTTTAAAGGTAGCCACGTATTCTTTCACATCCGCATACTCTGCATCTGTCCATTTCCCCCTAATCTCCTTAGCCGTGGGAGCTTTTATTCCTTCACCTGCTTCTGCTGCTGCATCGGTTACCACCTGCCAATATGGAGAATTGGCCGCGTTAGGAGGTATGTTGGCATGTATAAATAACTTTGCTGCTGCTCTACCTAATTTCTCAACGGAAGTTCTACTCTACATTTGTTTTATCTTCTTTTGTTTAGTTGATTCTTTCCTAAACATGTTGGATCAATAGAGGGTCTCTTAGGCTCATTTACTTCTTCATCCAAACGTATAGGGGCATCACGTGAAGATGTCTGTTGTCGGCTCCCAAATATACGTCGCAACCCACCAAACCTACCTCCCCCCCCCCCCCCCCCCCCCCTCAGTCCCACCTGCAGAAGCAGTTGCACTTGCTGTCCCACTCCCACTCCCACTGCCCCCCTGTATCATGCACTGACCCATGCGTGCCAAACATGCGGCGACGTTCTTCCTCTTCACGAGCTAGACGCACGCTCTCTCTCCTAGCTATAGTTAATTCCCGATCTGAATCTTCGTCAGAATCAATAATATCTTCATCACGAACGCCCATATATTCAGGACCAAACACCTCCTGTCGAGCTGCATCCAAAATATCATCTTTTTTCTTTTGTACAGCAGCACGTTTACCCTTCGACTACCAGACTAGCTTGCATTAAAAGCATTATCTCTTTCGGTACTCTGACACATGGCGCAACTTGACCCTTTCGATGTGCTAAATGTTGTTTAAGACGGGTAATTCCACCAGTCACTAGTCTATCACAATACTTGCACTTCATTTGGTGCCTAGTACCACCAACCCTCTCACAATGTTGCCATCCAATATCCTCACTTGTTGTTGGCTAGACCCAGACATTTCTTTAGATTTAGGATATGAGTATGAGTGTATGACCTATGTTAATAAAGATAATTTTATGTTCTAACTAAACCCTAAGAAGCTCTAAAACCTGTCCAATATAAGCAAATAAAAAAATAAAGTCACTAATTCGAAAATACAAAATTTTTTTTTTATAAAATGACACCACAAATCTGTAAAATACACATTAACATGTTCTACACTTCTACTATGATTAACACATCATATGACATGATTAAAACAGCAAAACAACCCTTAAAATTGATTTTTTGATTTTTTTTTTTAGAAAAGGGTCAAAATTCATGCGTAAATAGAAAAAAATATAAAAAAATATTAAATGGCACTCCAAATCTGTAAAATGCACATTAATATGTTCTACTATGATTAACACATCATATGGCATGATTAAAACAACAAAACAACCCTTAAAAATTGATTTTTCGAATTAAAAAAAAAAGGGGTCAAAATTCATGCATAAATAGAAAAAAAATATTAAAAAATATTAAATGGCACTCCAAATCTGTAAAATGCACATTAATATGTTCTACTATGATTAACACATCATATGACATGATTAAAACAACAAAACTCTTAAAAATTGATTTTTCGATTTTTTTTAAAAAAAGGGTCAAAATTCATGCGTAAATAGAAAAAAATATAAAAAAATATAAAATGGCACCCCAAATCTATAAAATGCACATTAACATGTTCTACTATGATTAACACATCATATGACATGATTAAAACAACAAAACAACCCTTCAAAATTGATTTTTCGAATTTAAAAAAAAAAAGGGTCAAAATTCATGCGTAAATAGAAAAAAAATATTAAAAAAATATTAAATGGCACCCCAAATCTGTAAAATGCACATTATCATGTTCTACTATGATTAACACATCATATGGCATGATTAAAACAGTAAAACATATTAGAAAAAGTAAATACCTATTTTTGACGAATTTCTGAAAAAATGGCCCACCGAGCTTTGATTCAACCAAATCCGTAATATAATGTGTTTTTGTCCCAAATAACCAGCCAAGGTTGGTCGAAATTACTATTAGAAGGAATGAAAAACAGTTTGGAAGCAAGAAGTTTGGAAAAAAATAGCAAAAAAGTCCTTAAAACGAGAAAAAAAAAGAGCCGTTTTCTGAACGTTACGGGTGACCGTTATGGACCGTATCGGCCGATACGCATACAAAAAACGGTAATGACCAATACGACCCCGAAACGCGTATCGGCCGATACGTAACCGATTCCGCACACCATGTCGGGCATTTCCTTTACTAAAGCACTATCTACATAAAAAATAAAAATAAAAAAAATAAAAACAAAAAAAAAATCCTGGGTTTTTTTCTTCTCGTTGGTCGGTTTCTTGGTAATGTGCTTGTGTTGTAATGGCCCCGGGCTTTCTTTTGAATAATGCATTATTTACCAATCCTTAAAAAAAAAAAAAAAAAAAAAAAAACGGAAGTGAATATTTAATAGTTGGAGAACACCCTTGAATTCCTTTAACCTATCACTTGATAAAATCTTTAATGAATTACCATTTCCTTGGACATGTTCAAATGTTCAGGTGTTTTTTTGGTTGCTAATTGGTTGTGGATCTAACAAGCTTCAAACTTTGCCCCTTATAATTATGGAGTCAGCTTCTGAAGATGCATTATTGTAGCCATCTTTGCTGCTTATTGAAACAGTTACTAATGTAGTCTTTCACCTCATTGATATAGTGGCATCACGTATTTGTTTGTTAGTGATATGTTGGCCATGGTACATATTTTGCTCATGTTGACCTCAGTGACAAGTACCTCTGAGTTTTCAAAAACAGTAATATAATATCCTGATATTCAGAGGAGCTGGATTCAACTCATTCATTATTTTGAAACGAGGATTCAACTCATTGATTGTAATCAACCTATGTATAGACTATTAGGTAGTGCTTGATTGTAATACACGTATGTAAATAGTGCCTGTGGAAGTCGAGTTCTCATTGTTGGTCCCGAGCTTGGATAAAGGAGGGTTGCATCAGGTTGGCAGCTGACGTCAAATGTATGACACAACTTCCATCTCCAATTCGTAAGGCTGGTGAAAGGCTTTGGAGTCAGTAGGCAGGAGTTGCAGATGACCCATCTCCAATTTGCAGATGACACTCCAGTGTTGTGTGAAGCCTCAAAAAGGCAATTGATACATGTCAAATGTGTTTTGCATTGCTATGAAGCAGTATCAGGTTTAAGGATCAATTTGAGTAAGTGTGATTGCGGGGTGGGTATGGGAGAGGGTGAAGTGTGCGCCTTAGCCGAGGTGATGGGATGTAGGGCTGACAAACTCCCAATGAAGTACCAGCCTACCGATTGGTGGGAATGTGAAAGCTTCATCATTTTGGGATCCAGTTATAGATAGGATGGAGAGTAGTTTGTTTAAATGGAAGAAAGCTTCTCTTCTTGGGTGGAAGTATTTGTCTAATCAAAGTCGCCTTATCAAACCTACTGATCTACTTTCTATATCTCTACGAGATGCCAAGGTGGCAAGAAGGATTGAAAAAGATTCATTAAGAGACTTCGTGTGGGAAGGTCGGGAAGAAGGTCATCAGTTCCACTTAGTGAAATGTAAAAAAATGAAGGAAATAATTGGGCTCTTTTAGCAAAGTGGTGGTGAGGTTTGGGGGATGAGTCAGATTCATTGTTGGGAGTGGTTATATATTAAGTACAAAGACTCGGTAGGTGGAGGGTGGTTTCCTAAGGGCATTAAACCCATCAAGATCATTGGCATGGAAGGCTATTAGCTGAATTGGAAGGAGGTCATGTCAAAGGGGAAACCAGATCCTGGATAGAGTGGGCTATTTAATAAAGAGATTTAGATTTTCAGTGGGCAGAGGTATGAGAGTCAGATTCTGCTATAGAGAATTCTAGTGTATTGTATTGTGTATTGTGTGTGGTGAGTGGGCCCTTTTTAGTGTAAGTGCATGTGCACACTTCCCTATTCTCCTGCGGTGTATTATATGCTTTATCATAATAAAATATTATATGTTAGGGCAAGCAAGCCTAACACATTATCTCTCCCAAACTCTCCTCCTTCTCTCTTAATATTTTCATCTCTTTTTTACATTATCCTCATCAAATCATTCTCTACTTGGTATCAAAGCAAAGATGCTGGCATTCCGCATCCAACAGGTTGAGAGGCGACACGTCACCTTACTGACGTCAGCGTTGTATGGACGCATGGACTCTGTTTGAGCTAAAAGTTTAGGGGTTTGATAGATCTTGATTTTAGAAGATTTGTCATGATTTTTTCAGAATTTATTGGACCTCATTTCATGGTATTTTGGGCGAAATAGAGAAATTCGAAAATCGGTCCCAGATTCCGTTTTTCTTCGATCTACCTCAAATCGGTAAGCTTTTCTTTAGTTTCTTTGCTCAAGATGGACCGAAATCTTCCTCCTAAGCTATCCATGGTGGATTTTTTTACTTAAGATCAATGTTTGAGAGGTTTTTAACCTCAAACGGGCGTGCGGCTGGGCCGTTTTTCACTCGGTCAGGCCCTTTTTTACTGCGTTTCATGGTATTTTGGATGATCGATATTTGTTTTGAGGTTTATCTCTTGTTATCTTGAAGGATTGAGTGCGATAGAGTTGTTTGAATCAATCCTTCTTGGCATAGGGGGTCTCTTAGCATAGGTTTATTTCTCTTGGACTCTACTATGGCTGACAAAGGGCCCTCATCTCTTGGCATAGGGTCTCTTGAATCCAACCCCTTGCAGATTACCTCCATTAAGTTTAATGGTGACAACTATCTTCAATGGGTACAATCTGTAAAAGTATTTTTAGGAGCCCATGACAAGTTGTCGTATATTTTGGATGATCCCCCAAGCTCTACAGATGTTACCTACAAGTCTTGGACAAAGGAGAATTATCAAGTTATTGCATGGTTGTTGAATTGCATGGATTCCTCGATTAGCCACTTAGTGATGTTTTTATCCTCGGCTAAAGGCATTTGGGATACCCTTCATGATATGTTCTCGGAATCTCAGAATTTTTCACGGGTATTCTAGCTTATTCAAGAAATTGGTCGGTTTCAACAAAACTCCAGATCCTTAAAAGACTACTATTCGACGCTTCGGAGTATGTGGGATGAGTTGGATATGTATCAGCCTCTTCCTTCCAAATGTAAAGAGGATCATGAACATGCTCATAAACAACGGGATGATACTCGTATCATGTAGTTCATCGCTAGGTTGAGTTCTGATCGTGATCAGGTTGTTATGCAGGATCCTCTTCCCCCATTGACGACAGTTTATGTCATGTGTCAGCGTGCTATGGTCTCTACTCTTCCTTCTCATTCATTTGTGTCACCCGAGCGTTCGGCACATCTTGCTGGCGATCAGTCCTTCCTTGGTCTTCGGGTACCATCCTTGAGCTCAGGGCGCATTTTTGGTTTTGGTGGTTGTGGTAGAGGCCGCGAGGGAGATCGCAGTCGTGGCGGCCATAGTCTTCGTGGTCGTGGTGGACGTGGACGAGGACGTGATGGTTCCCGTATTTGTTCACATTGCGTTAAAAGTAATCATACTGTTGATTATTGCTGGCAGCTACATGGTCGTCCTACATATGCCGCTGCTTCTGTTGCTTCCACTGTTGCTTCTGAGACAGTCTTCCACCCCTACAGCTGAGCAGTCTACTTCAGGGGAGTCTCTTATCATTTCTCGAGCGACATATGATGCCCTTATGCGGCTTCACATTTAGGGTATTCCTGAGCCTTCTCACGCAGCTTCGGCCCAGTCAGGTACTGCCCTTCTTGCGTCATCTTCTCCTATCTCCTGGGTCATCGACTCTGGAGCTTCCTCCCATATGACTGGTAAGTTGCAATTCTTTTCTTCTTATTCTCCTTCTCCCACTCAGTATGTCACAGTCGCAGATGGAACCCAATCTCCCATCTCTGGGATTGGTTCCATCCCTCTCTTCTTTCTTGTCTTTGTCCTCCGTATTGCATGTGCCTCGTTTTCCATTAAACTTATTGTCTGTTAGCTCTCTTACTAAATCACTTAATTGTTCCATCACCTTCTTTCCTTCTTATTGTTTGTTTCAAGATCTACAGACGAAGAGAGCGATTGGTGGGGGCATGAGCGAGGAGGCGTTTATCTTCTCGATGATACACCTGTTGCCGCTTTTACTACCCTTTCTCTAGATCGAGAGTCCATGACTCGGTGGCATTGCCGCTTAGGCTACCCATCCATTGCTAGATTGAGACTTTTGTTTCCCTCCTTATCTGTCACTAAACCACTATGTTGCGATATTTGTGAATTGTCTAAACATCATCGTGCTACGTTTCCTCCTAGCTCTTCTGGGAGGAAATCTCAACCTTTTCTTCTGGTTCACTCGGATGTCTGGGGACCAGCTCCGGTTACCTCGACTTTTGGATTTAGATATTTTGTTACCTTTATTGATGATTATTCCCGCATGACTTGGATTTATCTTTTGAAATCTAAAAGTGAAGTGTTTGATGCGTTTAAAGTGTTTTATCATGAAGTGTGCACACAATTTCATTGTTCCATCAAATCCCTCCATTCTGATAATGGGGGAGAATACATGTCTACTGCCTTTCTGTCCTTCTTGCAGGAACGTGGTATTTTGTCTAGGACGTCATGTGCTCGCACTCCTCAACAAAATGGTATTGCAGAACGAAAGAATCGTCATCTTCTTGAAGTTGCTCGCACCTTCTGCTTGGTATGCATCTACCCAAACATTTTTGGGGTGATGCTCTTTTAACTTTAACTGCTACTTTTCTTATTAATCGTATACCCTCACGTATTCTGTCTTACAAATCTTCATTTACTATATTGTATCCTTATGATAATCCATTTCCTCTACCACCTAAAGTTTTTGGTTGTACATGCTTTGTTCAAATTTTGGATGGGAGTAATGATAAACTTAGCCCCAAGGCGATTAAATGTGTCTTTATAGGATATACTCGGAGTCAGAAAGGGTATAAATGCTTTGACCCATTGACTCGCAAGAAATATGTGTCTGCCGATGTCACCTTCTTTGAGGATCTTTTTTTTTTTCTCCTCTCCAGGCCGATACCTCTGTGATCCTCTTGCGAGTCAGGGGGAGTATGACTCTTATCCTCCTCTTTCCATTAGTGATCATGGGAAAACTCCTCTCCCCTCTATTCAGCATCCTGTTGGTGATATGGGTGAGCCTAAGCCTCTGCGGGTGTATCATCGTCGAGATAAATCTTCACAAGCCTAGTCATTCACCCTTCCGCTCACTTTGGATGTTGGTTCAGGTGACTCTCCTAACTCGAGTTTAGATCTTCTCATTGCCTTGCGCAAAGGGTCACGATCTTGTACTCAACACCCCATTAACAATATCGTTTCATATGATCATCTTTCACAGTCTTTTCAGTCGTTTGCAGCTTCCCTTTCATCACTGACTATTCCTAGATCTCTCTCACATGCTCTCCAGAGTCTTGATTGGACAAAGGCGATGATGGAAGAAATGTCTGCTCTTGAGAAGAATCATATTTGGGATCTTGTGCTACTTCCTGTAGGCCATAAACCTGTTGGCTGTCGATGGGTTTATACAATCAAGTTTCTTCCAGATGGCTCAATTGATCACTATAAAGCCCGTCTTGTTGCTAAAGGTTACACACAGACTCATGGTGTGGATTACTTCGAGACATTCTCTCCGGTGGCTAAGCTTAATTCAATTCGCGTTGTGCTCTCCTTGGCCGTTAATTTATCATGGCCCTTGTTTCAGCTTGATGTTAAGAATGCATTTCTCCATGGGGATCTTGCAGAGGAAGTTTACATGCATCAACCTCCTGACTTTGTTGCTTCTCACAACCCTGCACTTGTATGTCGGTTGAAGAAGGCTCTTTATGGACTCAAACAATCTCCACGTGCATGGTTCGAAAAATTTAGTCAGGCTCTCTTGGAGTTTGGCTTTGTTCATAGTCATGCCGATCATTCTCTCTTTATATGTCGTCAATCGATGGGCATCATGGTTCTCATTGTCTATGTGGATGATATTGTTTTGTCCGGTAGTGATTCTGTTGGAATGAGGGAGGTCAGAGATTTTTTGAAGACCAAGTTTGAGATCAAGGATCTTGATCCTCTTCGCTACTTCCTCGGAATTGAAGTTGCTCGCTCATCATCCAAATTGGTCTTGTTACAACGAAAATATGTGCTCGATCTTCTCATGGAGACCGGCATGTTAGGGTGCAAGCCTGCTACCACTCCCATGGATACTTCACAGAAGCTTCGACCAGATGATGGTACTCTCCTTACTGATCCCGAGATGTATCGACGACTTGTAGGCCGGCTTATTTACCTGACTATTACTCGCCCAGATCTCTCATTTGCGGTGGGGGTTATTAGCCAATTCATACAAGCTCCCCGTACTTCTTATCTCACGGCTGTCTACCGCATACTTCGGTATTTAAAATCAGCCCCGGGGCTTGGCCTCCGTTTTTAGTTGCATGGTCATCTTCATCTTTCTGGCTATTCTGATGCTGATTGTGCAGGTAGTACTTTTGATCGCCGCTCTATATCCGGCTTCTGTACCTTCCTAGGTTGCAATCTTATAACCTAGAAAAGCAAAAAGCAGCTAATTGTTGCCCGGTCCTCGGCTGAAGCAGAATATCGTGCTATGGCTCATGCGACGTGTGAACTTGTGTGGCTTCGCAATCTTCTTGAAGAACTTGGCTATCCTCCTTCAGATTCTATTCTTCTTCACTGTGACAATCAAGCGGCCATCCATATTACTCGTAACCCAGTTTTCCACGAGCGAACCAAGCATATTGAGGTCGACTGTCACTTTATTCGGGAGAAAGTCACTTCTAAGGAAATCGTCACTCCTTTTGTTCGATCTGGGGATCAACTTGCTGATGTTCTTACAAAGTCCTTGAGTCGAGATGCTCTTCATCGTGTTCGTGACAAGTTGGGCATGATCAACATCTATGCTCCAACTTGAGGGGGAGTATAGAGAATGCTAGTGTATTGTATTGTGTATTGTGTGTGGTTAGTGGGCCCTTTTTAGTGTAAGTGCATGTGCACACTTCCCTATTCTCCTGTGGTGTACTATATGCTTTATCATAATAAAATATTATGTGTTAGGGCAAGCAAGCCTAACACATCATCTCTCCCAAACTCTCCTCCTTCTTCTTCTCTTTTAATATTCTCATCTCTTCTTCACATTATCCTCATCAAATCATTCTTTACTCCTGCAAAGATTGCTTAGAGACTTGGAATTGAGAATAACATTCTCATCTTTGTTTGCAATTGTGTCAGATGGAATGAAAGTGGAGAAATGTTTCGTGGGCAGCTTGCTTGTGTGGAGGATATCTTTACAAAGAATCTAAATGAGGAAACTAATGATTTTGTTGCTTTGATGAGGGTTCTAGATGACATCGGTATTGGGATCTCAAGAGAGGACGTCAAATATTGTAAGTGGCAAAGGAATGGCTGATTTCCTCAAAGTCAATTTATTTCTAACTATGTGAATCATTACACGTGCGAAAAAAATTTAGAGAGCCCCTACTCCTCCCGGGGTTCAAGCATTTGCGTGGTTAGCCATCACCAGTAAATCCTTACATTTACAAGTTAAAGAAAAGGAAGTTTGCGATGGCGAATGTGTGTCATGTGCAGACGAAGTGAGGAACCAGCGGACCGTTTATTTCTTCATTGCCAATCAGCAAGGTGTGTGAGTAACTGAGTATCACTTCAATTCAAGATCATCTAGGTGATGAATAGATCCCTGCTAGAGATCATATCTGGATGGACCTCAGGCCTGTTTTCTGTGTGGTAAAAGAAAATGAGTCCGATCCCTGATGCAATTACATGGGGAATCTGGAACGAGAGGAGTGATAGAACATTTATGGATAAAACTATTTCAATTACAGCTATCTTATTTGGTATTGTATCAAGTGGGTCATAGTAACTCCTGAATTCACTGGATCCTCTGTTGCAATGATAAGAAGTGGTTGGGAGTCACTGGT
>JAJHSJ010000006.1:31796813-32317056 GCA_021015155.1 Magnolia officinalis
TCCAAAAAATCTTAATGGCCTGGATTTCGGCTGAACCCATTAGGTGGGCCACACACCTCATCATCAACAACATAAAATAAAAAAAAATGAGAGAGAGAGAGAGAAAGAGAGAACGATGGAGATGGGAGGGACCCGCCACTATGGGTCTCTCTAAATAAAATGCATACATCAAGATGGGTCCCACATATGTGGGCCCTCAAATCACAAATCAAGTAATAAAATCACCCACCTTTGATCTTCTTGTACTTCTTCCATCAACGCATCCTAGAGCTCCAAGGGATGCATTTCAACGGTGGAGATGATCATTGGATGGTGGAGATGGGAGGTAAGAGGTGGGCCACAAATGGCTTCTATCATGGAGATAGCTTGGTCATGGATTGCTTGGGAGATAGGTTTGAGCAATGAAAGAGAGAGATATTTGTAAGAGAGAGAGATGTGTGAATGATGGGTGAGGGATGGGTGAAAGGTGATGGAGTGATAGGTGTACTTGACATGTAAGGTTGCTTTGACTTTGGGGTTGCTTGGGGGTGGGTGTTGAACTTGACATGTGAGGTGATTGATGGGATTGATTGATGGGATGTGATGTGATTGATTTGAAAGATTGTCTTGGGTTTGCAAATGCGCGACATTTTTCTCGAACTGAATGCGGGCCCATATCTCCTGGCCTAGGTATCACTGCGGTGCGTAATACACGGTGTTGGAACCGCGACGACGGCGCGGTCGCAATGATACAAGTCACGGGTCAAGCCGACTCAGGAATACGGGATACGACTCAGGGTTACGCGTAAATGCCGGTTATAGTGGCTGGAATTCGACCGGGAGGACCGTGGAAGCCTACAGAATAGTACGGGTTGGGATATGGGTCTTACACAAACCGTCCAACCATTTTGACAGATAATTTTAAGGCTTGAGATTAAACATGAGACAGATCTAGGATAAGGTGGACCACATTACCAAAAACAGTGGGTTTGAACGTCGACCATTAAAACCCTTGGGCTACCAAGTTTGGACCAATATGATATTTGCTTTTCCTCTAAATCCAGGTCTTTGTGACCTTATGAATAGGTTGGATGGGAAATAAACCCTATGATGGGGCCCACTGGAATTTAATCATGGAAATCATTATCAACACGGTTAAATATGGTATGGTCCAGTTGATCTTTTGATATGGTTCATTTTTATACAATACTATATATTGATATATAAAAATAGATGAATTGTGATTGGCCCATTCAACTTAGCCCATTCAATTCGGCCCATTTGATTAGACCCGATGTGGTATATGAGGCCCATTATTGAGGTCCACCCTGCTGTGTATGAGGCCTGTTGTTGAGGCCCACCTTGATATATATGAGGCCCATGTGATGCGGCCCATCTTGATATATATGAGGCCCATGGGCTGAGGCCCAACGGGATGTATACGAAGTCCATTACAATGTGTGATTCCACGTGATGTATATAATGATGTTTATGGCGAGTCATGACTTGGAAGTAATGATGGTTTGATATCCACATTGTAAGAATAATGTTGGTTAAATGTTGGTATTATAACTCTCCCTAGGGCCCATTGATAGGCCCATACTTGTTGTGTGTCGGCCGTCTATGTCCATCTTCGTTGTGAGGATAATTCATCACTTTATAACATGCTTTGTATAATTCCATGACTCATGCCATACGCATCATATGTATCCTTGATATGAATAGTGACTGATCATAGCATACGCCATTAGGTAGATTATTTATGGGACTCACTGATAGGAGTTACCCACATGAGCACGTGATACACGCAGGATTGCTACATGACTGGATAGCGTGATTCATGCATCTCACATTTGTGTGTCTTGATCATTGTACGCCCTAGTGACATTAGGATCGTGGCCTCCACAAGCACATTGTGGATGACCATATCGGATACCGAAAATACTTGGTTCTGGCACTGTGGGCACTTAGGATGTCCTTGGGTGAAAGTTTCAGAACCTTTTTGGTACCAAGAGATGCTCCAACATGTAGACCGAGTGGATACACGAGTGCAGGAGTGCCGAATACTAGTAGGCCGCATCTCCCACTGTGTTGTGGTCGGTTGGAAGGGGATGTGGCCTTATCTACCCGAGTGAGGGGGTTGTAAGCTAGGCTGAGTTTGACCAGCTCGCAAATGAGTCCGCTATCGACGAGCCGGGTAGGTATTGGCAGACTACTAGTCAGACAGATAGTGTGGTCTATTCTACTTACTGGGTTGTGCGGCTAGGGAGGCGGCAGTCAGTGTGGAGTATATTAGACCCCGGTGATATCCTAGAGAGGAACTGTACTGATATGTGTACTTAATGAGACTAACATGCTTGATTTGCATCTTGCATATGACATTTGGCTACATAGGCCTCGCATCACATGGTCTTGGTATGGCCGATAGCATTCATGTTTTGCATCACATAGCCTTGGTATGACTGATTGTATTCATGGACTTACCCGCATATTTTCGCATTACTCTCATATTGTATACTTGACACTTGCCTTGCGCACACACTTACACCACCCTCTAAGCTTTTGTAAGCATATGCACGCCGTTGCATGCAGGTTTCGTTGGATCGCAGCAGCGTTGAGGCAAGAGTGCGTATCGGATTATTTTGGAGCTTTTTGATCACCTCATATTTCTCTTTCCGCATTGTACTTAAAGTTTTTGATATAGTGGATATGTGGTGATGTTGTTTTATGACTTGGTAATGCTTGTGGTTATGCTCCATTACAAAAAAATCATACTGAAAATCCTCCTTGTAGGATCCCAGGATCGGAATCTGGCATATGAGTACCAGGATCCGAGAATGGGGCACTACAGAGGCTGTCGGCGCCGGATTCAGCGATCGGAAATTTTGTGAGCCCGTTTTTCGAGTTTGAGGCGTGACATTTACTGTAAGTAATTTCGCCTCACCATATACTCAAATTGACAATTCATCTTCTTACCATAGCCATCCACCCTTGATCCAATTCCTATGCAAATAAAGTAGTGAATCACAAGATATAAACCGTCGAAATTACCATCAAGTGCGATGAAAAACTTTTAATGGTCAAAATTGAGTGTCAAACCCAACAAGAAACTACTTAGTGGATGATCCAATCTACCAAATTTCAAGCATAAGGATGTTCCTAGGAAACTATTAGATTCCTTGTTGGATCATATGGGCTTCAATTGTATCCTAATGCATATGCATCTAGCACCACCCATATATGAGCCATTGTGATTGACTTCATGAAAGCCGGCTAAAGCACATTACATCAGAGACTTGAACTCCTCATATATCCTTAGGTCTGACGTATGGAAGGGCGTGATGAGGTCGGTCACCGTCTTCCTCAGGGAATAACTACTCTGAATCCATGGAGCTCTCTGGACTCCTTTAAGAGCTTCCTCGAATCCATGAGGGATAAAAGCAAGAGTAATTCCTAATAAATTTAAAATAATTTGATCGATGATAAAAATGTAATTAAAACTCTTTAAATAATGAGCTCAAACCTATGACAGAGTTTTAGACTCAGACTCCAACTCAAATACCCTGAAACATGACTTACTATAAATAATAAACTTATTATTTATAGACAACCTCCATTCCTACTTAGATTTCATGGTTTTCAGCTAAAAATAGTAAGTGTACAATTTGGTCCAACCACTTTATTCACCTAACTTTTCTAAGCCCTTTCATGTTGGGCATGACTTCTACTACTCAAAGGATCAAGAGTTATACTCGAATTAAAACTTATTATTTATAGAAAAATCAAAATTAAAGGGGACTTTAGACGGTCGATCTAATGAAATCTGGAAAATCTAGCATGGGCAACTCGACATAGTGAGTTGGATGGCTTAAGTAGATTCTCCTACCCCAAAATCATATATAATATGTCGAAAAACTCATCTCGGTTCACGAGATACAATCAATTTAAAGTCCTGATGGTCCATATCGTTGTTGCCTCCGATCGGGCCTTCTCTAGTCAATCTTTTCCATGAAAGTTTCTATGACCCACTCTACATCAGTCCCCTTCACTTCAAAAGAACTTGACCTTGAGTTCTCGTCCAGCTCCATTTTATGATACTCGGTCATGTCCGCAACGTTGAAAGTATGATGAAATCTCCATGTCATCCGGAAGATCAACAACGTAAGCATTGCCATTGATATTTATGAAGATCGGTACCAGTCCAATCTTCTTGTTCTTTAAGTTGTTGTAGGTCCCGGTCGGAAATCTCTTCTTGTGTAAATGAACCCTCACATTGTCACCTACCTCGAACACTTTTTGTCACCGATGCTTATCGGCTAACTCCTTGTACTTGTCGTTCGAAGCTTACAACTTGACTTGCACATCCTTTTGAATTCTCATAATTCGTTCTTCCATATCCTCTACTACAATGCTCATGCCCAAGAGTTTGGGTAAAGAGACCAAGTCAAGTATGTGGCGGGACACTTAACCATAAACAATCTGGAACGGGGACTTCCCTGTTGAGCAGTTCACCATATTGTTGAATGCAAACTATGCTTGAGACAATGTTAGATCCCATTGCTTCATTTTGGAACCTGAAATACACCGGAGGAGATTTTTCAATGTGCAATTCACAACTTCAGTATGCCTATCGGTCTGCTACTGGTAGGCACTACTAAACTGAAATCGCATATCGAACCAATTCCACAAAGTCTACCAAAAGTGGCTAATAAACTTTGTGCCATAGTCAGATAATGGTCTTGGGAACACATATAGCCGCACGACCTCTCTAAAGAATAGATTTGCCACGTGTGTTGCATAGGTCTTCTTATATGGGATAAAGTGTTACTATATTTAAGAAACAATCTACCACCACGAACACCGAATCCATGCCACACTATGTTCGTGGGAGACCAAGCACGAAGTTCATAAATAAGTGCTCTAAAGGGCCATCAAACTCAAGTGATGGGGTATAAAAACCCGTATTCTGAGACTGCTCCTCAAAGGTTTGGCATACATGAGAGTGCTACACCACTCTACCCATGTCACGTACCAATTACAGCCAGTAATACCATTCCTCAACAAGAGCCCGCGTCTTGTCTCACCCAAGGTGTCCACCAAGGCCACCTCCATGTAGCTCTTGGATAATATGCTCCCTTAGAGAACTTTTAGAGATGCATAGTTGATTCCCTTCGAAGAGGAAAGTGTTTTGCATATATACGTCACTGGGATGATCCTCTTGGCATCTAATCCACATGTCTTTAAATTCATCGTCGGCATGTCTTTGAGACATTTGAATCCGATGACCTCATTGCTTATGGTGACTAACAAAGTTGCACGTTGGCTAATTGCATCAGCCACTTCGTTCTGTTACCTAGACTTATGCTTTAGCACAAATGTGAATTCCTACAAGAATGAAATCCACGTAGCATACACGCAATTTACGTTAGCTTGACTATTAATGAATTTGAGTGCTTGATGGTCTGTGTAAAGAACGATCTCCCTTTGAATTAAGTAATGTCGCCAAGGTCACAGTTCGTGGACCACTGCATACAAATAGAGCTCATACGTCGACCACTTTTTACATACATCACTAAGTTTTTCACTGTAGAAGACTACCGACCTGCCTTCTTATCACAAAACTCCCCCAATTCTGACATATGAAGCATCACAGTCGACCTCAAATAGTTTGTTAAACCTGGGAAGTACGAGAACTGGGGTTGTGGACAATTTATGCTTGATTTCAGCAAATCTACTGTTAGCTTTGTCAGTCCACTGAAATGGTCCATTCTTCATACAATCTGTAATTGGTGACACAATGGTACTGAAATTCTTCACGAATCGACGATAGAATGTCACCAATCCATGAAAACTCTGTACTTCATGGATGTTTATTGGAACCGGTCATTCCCTAATGGCTCTCACCTTTTCATCGTCCACCGGGATGCTTGTGGACATCACAACAAAACCCAAAAACAACAGGTTATTAGTCAAAAGGCTGCATTTTTTTAATTGAGATATAACTTGTTTTTGGTGAGCACTTGAAGGAGCTATTTAGGTGTTCTATATGGCTTGTTTCATCGTGATTGTATATCAAAATGTCATCGAAGTAGACCATTACGAATCACCCAATGAAAGGCTTCGAAACTTGGTTCATCAACCTCATGAATGTACTAGGAGTGTTTGAAAGACCGAAGGGCATGACTAACCATTCATATAACCATTCCTTGGTCCTAAAAGCTATCTTTCACTCATAACCCGGCCATATTCAGATATGATGGTAGCCGCTCCTTAAATTTAATTTAGAAAATAATTTCGTACCCTCAAGCATGTCCAACATATCGTCCAGCCATGGTATGGAAAACCTATATTTTATGGTAATCTTGTTAATCACCCGGCTGTTAAGACACATGAGCTAACTCCCATTTTTTTTTTTTTTTGGAGTTAATAGGGTCAGTATGACGCAAGGGCTCATGCTTTCTCGGATTAGACCCTTATGGATCAATTTCTCCACTTATCCTTGCAGAATATTGCACTCCTTCAGACTCATCCGATAATGAAGACGATTGGGTAAGCTAGACCCTGAGACAAGGTCGATATGGTGTTGAATATCTCGGATGGGAGGCAATCCATTGGGAAGGTCGTCAGGACAAATTTCTTTGAATTCATGTAGCAAGGGTTTTATTTCTCAGGAATGATGGTGGGCTCGAGTTCTTTTATATTTACAATTAATGCATAGGCTTGTCCTGTCTCTTTTGATTCTTCCACAAAGTCACGTATGGTTAAGAGAAAATGCCCTTCCACTTTAGAAGTTTCGAGTGGCTCCTCTAAATCCATAAGGGCTAGTATGGTTTTCCGACCATCCTTGACGAAAATGTACATATTATCTCATCCTTTATGAGTGGTGTCATGATCAAATTGTCATGGTCGACCGAGTAGAATGTTACAGGCCCCCATGTAAACAATGTCGTATACTACTTGGTCTCTATAATATTTGTCAATTGAAAAAGATATGATGCATTGTTTAGTTACCTTCATCTCGCTGACTTTCTCAATCTAGACGATCGTATACGAGGATGTATGATGCTCCGTTTTCAGTTGCAACTTCTTCATCATGAGTTTGGAGTCTATATACTCGTTGCTCCCACTATTGATGATCACATCATAGACTTTTTATTCACCGTGCACCTTATTCAAAAGATGTTGTGTCATTGTAGATGTACTTTCTTCCTTGGTGTATACAATAGCCGCCTCACAACTAGCGACTCACCATGATCCTTCGGAACCCAATTTGTTTCATCAACTTCATCCTCTACGACGTGCTCTAATTCATCAACATCCGAGTTTTCATCAGCATTTTCAACACTACCATCATTGATGGAGAGGTTAGCCACTTGCCATTAGGGTAAGTGTTTGAGAGGCGACCCGGTTGGTCACAACAATAGAAATGATTGGGCCTTAGCCGACCATAGGGGTTCGAGATCCTGCTCGTACCAGTAGCAATGGTCACGTCCCTTTGGAGTCTAACTTGCCCGCTTCCCGAATCTCGTTCGCGGGTATAGGAGGTTGAGTGTGCCCCCTACATGTTCTTTCCTTTGGCCTATGAAGGTTCTGAGACGGACCCTCCACGATGACCTTAGTGGTAGGATAGGTAAGTGTGTTGGGACGCTCAAGTTGCACTTCTACTCGAGTGGCCAACTTAATCGCTTCATTCATCGTCGACACGGGCTGCATCTAAACCCGATCCTGGATTACAATGCACAACCCACCGTTGGATTGGTTGACTTACTACGATTAAGTTTCGAGTAAATCGTTCTGTGTCGCCAAGCGGTAGAATTCTTTTACGTAACCTCTCACCGACCAACTACCTTGTCGACAATTTTAGTATTATTGGAGCAATAGTTGATCGTATTTGTTAGGGAGGAATTGCGTGTGTAGCAGCTGCTTCATTCGCTACCATGTAAGAATTAGTGCTTTCATTTGTCTCATCCATGCAAGCTAAAGATGCACCCACCAAACCGAAGCTTCTCCCTTCAACTTATAAGCCATAGGCTTAACCTTGCCGACAATTTCGGTATCATTGGAACAATAACTGATCGTAGTCATTAGGGCGGAATCGCGCGCGTAGCAGCTGCTTCATTCGCTGCCATGTGAGAACTGGTGCTTTCATTTGTCTTGTCCATACGAGCCAAAGATGCTCCCACCAAACTGAAGCTTCACCCTTCAACTTATAAGCCACAAGTTTAACTTTCTTTGCTTCAGGATTTTCATATAGTTAAAGAATCGCTCAACTTCAGAAAGCCAATCAAAGAAATCCTCAATATGAAGTTGGACATTGAAGATAGGAAGATTGACTTTCATCTTGAATTCTCGATCTCCCAATTTACCTAATCGCCAACTTGTCTGAGTTATTAGAGGATCATGTCGTCGATCTCCTTTTCGTTTGATCCCACCTTCTCAGGCATAATCCTATGGTTCACTGCCAGTATCACCCTATGATTTGTGCTATTACGAATTTCAACGCCTACAAAGGGTGAATCACCGCCATGAATACGGAGTTGCCTTAAAGCCTCCATCATGTGATCGATGGTAGCCTGCAACCCTTGCATGACTTGCTGATTCTCTCGCTTTACCGCTTCAAAAGATGTCACTGTTAAAGAAAAATTCTCTGAAGCACCGTCCATGGGAATGTTGCTCGATCCCTCGTTAGAAGCCATAATCCAAGTAAAAAGCCTCACTCTGATACCACTTGACGCAGGAAAGGACGTGATGAGGTCGATCACCATCTTCCTCAGGGAATAACTACTGCGAATCCATGGAGCTCTCTGGACTCCTCACAAAGCTTCCTTAAATCCACGGGGAATAAAAGCATGAGCAATTCCTAATAATTTCAAAATAATTTGATTGATGATAAAAATGTAATTACAACTCTTTAAATAATGATCTCAAACTTAAGATGAAGTTTTAGACTCAGACTCTAACTCAAACACCCTAAAAACGTGACTTACTATAAATAGTAAACTTACTATTTATAGACGCCTCCATTCCTAATAGACTTTATGGTTTTCGGCCAAAAATAGTGTCTGATCTGCTCCAACTACTTTATTCCCCTAACTTTTCTATGTCATTTTCATGTTGGGCATGACTTCTACAACTCAAAGGAAGAGTTATACTCTAATTAAAACTTACTATTTACAGTAAAAATGAAATTGAAGGAGACTTTTAATTGTCGATATGATCTGATGGAATCTCGTAAATCTAGCATGGGCAACCCGGCATATTGGTTTGGTTGACTTAAGTAGCTTCTCCTACCCCCAAAATCATATATAACATGTTAAAAAAACTCATCCCACTTTGCGAGATATGACTGATTTAAGGTCCTGATGGTCTAGATCATTTCTGCCTCCGATCAGACCTTTTCTAGTCCATCTTTTGCCATGAAAGTGTCTGCGACCCGCTCTACATCAAGGTCCAAGGTTTAGTAAGCGATAGTACATACACGAGTCAATTTGGATCAAGCATGATAGATCGCTTGGTCCAAAGATTTGATTTAGACCTACAATGCATGTATCCGATGAGTCTAATATGAAGATCCCATGTCAATGGACACCAACGCTCCTATGTGAGGTAAGGAAAATGCATCTTGTCGACAAGCTAGATGGTGGAAACCACTCTCTCAATTCATCATCCATAAATAGGGTATACATCCATGGAACACAATGCTCCCTTGACCAATGACCATGGTGCCTAAGCTCAAGTTCTAAAAAACGTAGAAGAAATCCTCTCCTTTAAACCATGTTTAAACATGTGCACCCACACACAAGAGATACATGTTATGGACAGATGTCTTAAATCTGTCTGGTGATCTGTTGATCATATCGACAGGGTTTTAGATCATATCGACAGATGTCTTAAATCTGTCTGTTGGTCTGTCGATGATATCGACAGACCGTCGATGATATCGAGACTGTCATCGAGAGACCTTCGATGACATCGATAATTGTTGAATTTTTTCACCCTTGGTCGTTGGACAGTTTTGGCCCTGTTTCAATATCATCGAAGGACCGTTGATGATATCAAAGCTGTCATCAAAAGTGGCTCGATGACATCGATAAGTTCCGCATATGCGATTGCGGAAATGCAGATTTTGAGGATTTTGTTTCCTATTCCGAGTCTGCTTCTTTCTAAACTTATATAAAGGGGTGTATGCGGGATTGAGATGTATTCTAAGGCTTTCTAAAGTAGTTCCAAGGGTTCCTAAAGGGATTTTAGGGTTTCTAAAGGGTGTAGCAAGGGTGAGATTCGAGGTTGTTCGAATAGGGTAAGTCCTCTCTCTTTGTAATTTCTATTTTCTTAGTGGAGATCTGTCGCTTTGTGCCATGGTTTTTTCCCGTAAGGGTTCCCATGTTAAATCTGTGTTCTCTTGTGTGTGCTTGGTGCCATTGGATTGTTATCCTAGATCTAGATCTGTGTGATTCCGCAGGATAAAATTCTCAACAAGTGGTATCAAAGCAATCGGTTGGGGCACAAATCTGAATCTGCAGGATTAGTAATAATGGCGAGCACCAGGTATGAGATTGAGAAGTACTCAGGGAAAAATAATTTTGAATTATGGAAGATCAAGATGATGAGTTCCTTAATTAAGCAAGGCGAAGATGGTGCTCTTGAGGAGCGAAAGTCTACTATGACTGATGATGATTGGAATACTCTTGATAAGAAAGCTTTATCATCGATCCGTTTATGTCTCACGGATGAGGTTCTCTACAACGTCATGAGGGAGAAAACTGTGGCTAAGTTATGGGCAAAGTTAGAGGATGTCTATGCAAAGAAATCTTCTGAAAATCGCATACACTTGAAGCGGCAGTGGTATAACTTAAAGATGGTAGAGGGTGGAGATCTGGAGGCTCACATCAGCAACTTTAATAAATTAGTTTGCAAATTACTGGATATGGAGGAAGTGATGAAAGATGAAGAACAAGTGTGTATGTTGCTGAATTCTCTTCCGGCGTCGTATGAATCATTCAAGGACACTATGTGCAGTACGAATAAAACCTGAGTGTCGACACCGTTATCTCAGCCCTTCAAGGGAAGGCTACGAGAAAGCTAAACGGCGACATGGGGACATCTTCTGATGCACTGTTTACAATGGGTAGGAATTCTGAACAAGGTACAGGTTCTTCAGGTTATAGATCCAAATCCAAGGACAAGGGCAAAGGAAAGGTAAAGTGCTGGAATTGTGGGAAGGAAGGACATGTGAAGAAGGATCGTGGAAATCCTAAATCGAAGAGAGAAGATTCTGAGGCTTCGTACAGGGAGGCCAATGCCGTCATGTCAGATGGATCGAGTGGATGTGATGGTGATGTTTTGTCTGTGTCTACTATCAGACGGCCATACGATGATCATAAGGACGAGTGGATGCTAGACACAAAGGAATCTTTTCACATGACTCCTCATTGGAGTTGATTCGCCAGCTATAGGGAGTGCGATGGTGGATAGGTGTTTATGGGCAATGACTTTGCCTGTAATGTTGTGGCTGTTGGTAAAGTGCGCATCAGGATATTTGATGGGGTAGAGTGCACCCTGACTGATGTCAGGCACGTTCCTGATTTGAAGTAGAATCTGATTTCTCTTGGTGTACTTGAGGTAAAAGGATGCAAGTACATAGGTATTGATAGTGCTCTTAAGGTATCTAAGGGGGCACGAGTAATCATGAAATTGCAACGACTCGGTAACTTATACAGGTTGATCGGGAGCACTTCAAAAGGTGGAACTGCAGTGGATGTAGCGGATTTCACCTCTGTATGTGTGTGACATGTTGGGCATGGACACATGAGCGGGCAGGGCAGAAAGGCTGAGACATGCGGACATGGATACAGAGTAGGTGGAGCAGCCACCTATGAGAAGAATCACACGACATGATCGCAGGATATCGACGAGGTACATGGATGACTCCAATATCGCAGGGGATTCATCTTCTTTTCAGATGGCTCTAGATGAGCTTAGTGCTGAGAAGTGTAAGGTGATTATGGGCGATATGATGGATTCATTATACCAAACCGACATATGGGAGCAGGTGGAGCTTCCAGTGGGTCGGAAAGCGGTTGGATGTAGGTGGATCTTCAGGAGGACAGCATAGATACAGGGCGAGGTTGGTAGCGAAGGGTTATGCTCAGAGAGAAGGGATCGACTTCCCAGAGATATTCGCGCCGATAGTATAACAGGTGTCTATTAGAGCCGTGATTGGCGCTGGTTGGCCAATGTGATATTAAGCTGGAATAATGGATGTGGAGTCTGCACTTCTGCAAGGGAAAGTGAAGAGCAGATCTACATGAAGCAACCAGAGCGGTTTGAAGTTAAAGGGGCTGAGAAAAGACTTTGCAGGAGATCGTGGTTCGACCTGTCTCCTAGGCAATGGTTTGATTCCTTCACGGTGAGTCAAGAATTGATGACATGTAGATCGCCAATTATGACATGTCTGAAATCAATGTATTGAAGACTTGGTTAAGTGGGACTTTCAGGATGAAGGATCGGGGGGTTGTAAAGATGGTTCTTGGCATTGAGACTGAATGAAGAGTAGACTTTGGTAATCATAAGAAGAATACCTTGTGTGTAGGTATTGATCAAGGATGTGATGGGTCAGGTAAAGCCGGAGAGCATTCCCTACGCGTCTCTCCTCAAGTTTTTCTCAGGACATGTCCCAAAACAAATGAGGAAAAGCAGGATATCTCATGAACCTTATTCGAATGCGGTTGACAGTATATGCCATGGTCTAGATTAGACCGATTATTTCACAGGCTATCAATGTTGTAAGCAAGTACCCCGACAAAAAGTATTGGGTAGCGGCGAGATGGTAAGAAGACTACGTTTTTTCTTTTGGAAAGACAGGAGCAAAGGTGATTGAGCATGTGGATTTAGATCCGGCAGACATGATCAACAAGAATGTTCCTGTAGAGAAGTTCAAGTTCTGTGCAACTTCTCTAGGCTTAGCGATGGGGTAAAAGGAAGACGGAGTGTGCAAGAGAAGCTATGATATGGTGTAGAATTAAGAGGAGGACAAGAAGCTACATGGATGAAGATTGAAGACATGGTGGAGATTGTTATGGACAGATGTTTTAAATCTGTCTGGTGGTGTTTTGGTCCTGTTTCGATATCATCGAAGGACCGTCGATGATATCGAGGCTGTCATCGAGAGGGTCAACACCATGAATCCAATCCGATTGGTTTTTGCACCTATTTCGCTAAGCAAGGGATGAGATGTGGTTGGTGGGAATACATCCAAACACACACCCGAAGCTGAAATTTGGTTTAAAATGTTTATTTATTTATTTTAACACACGCACACATACAACCACACACTCACGACGCAGTGGGATTTCACCACCTATGGGTACTTGAACCCTTGACCAGGTGTTGAAACTCCTGAGAGTGTACCGCCGGAGCAAGAGATAGGACCCAATGTTATTTAGGTGTCAAATGCCCCTTTCAAGGGTGCTCCCGGATGGGTCCCTAATGTTAACTAATTCAGCAGAACGGGCTACTAGTTGGCTTGTGGGTAGGGTTGTCAATGGGCTGGTAGGCCGTTGGGTTTTTGGGCATTACCCACTTTGAGCCGGGCTTGGGTTGAAATACTAGGCCTGAGGGCTAAGGCGTCGGCTTTAAATTCGTTTATTAATCAGGCGGGCTTGGGTGGTGTCCAAGAGCCCGATCAACGTGGTCTGATCTTGTTTTAGACTGGTCTATTTAAAGTTTCCAGGCAATTTTATAAATATAATGCATAATTAGGCATATTTAATGAACCGCCCAAATATTGGACAAAAGTGGGTGTCCAAGCTTGGGTTCGAGCCGGACACGAGTCATGCACAATCAACATGGGCGAGGCTTGGGCCTGTCTATTTTGGGCTATCAGGGGCCCAGGCCGGACTCAAGCCTCAGTGTTACTTTGGTGGGCCAGGCTTAGATAGTCCTTGGCCCGGCCCAAACTGGCCTGTTGATAGCCCTACTTTGGGTGATGCAACCCAGGTTCAAGTCAAGTGGTTATGATGTCTAACAGTACTCAGGCCTAGATCCCACCCACAGTCCTTGATGCTTAGCCAAACAAGACACGGGGAATGTTGTTCTAATACTGGACTGGTCCAATCTAACCCTACTGTAGTTCTGAAAAATTAGGCATCCCAGATCTGCCATTTTTGGAGCAAAGTTACAAGAGAATCGTACAGCCAATCCCACAAGATTTTGGACACTCAATTGGATTGGAGATTCAACATTGAGTTTCAAATTTGAAAGGAAACTCAAAGTCCGTGTGGTAAACGTCTTCTCCCTAATAATATTCAGCCTCAATAGTTCCTCCACTCGCAATCCAAAAAACTAATACGACAGAGCAAAATTGTGAATTTACACAATTCCCGTTTGCAGCTATTGTGAACCTTCCAACTGTTAGTTGCACCTGAAGAATTTTGGCTTAGAAGTGCATTATAATGCCACTTTTTTGAAGATAGTTTATGCCTCCAACAGTGCAATAGAGCTCTTGCATATGGTCTTCGGGATTAAACCGAGTCTAGACTATTGTAGAGTCTGTATCTAATCTCAATAGTAAAATAGTGTATATAGTTGATTTGCACTACCGAGAAGATAGACTATTGACGTTCTAACTTTATAATTGGTAATTACCTAAGAAACAAGAGGAACTCAAAGTGGAGGGAATGAGAAGAGAACATTTCCATGCTCTCTAAATTGACTAAGGTTGGAAATAAGTAGGCTTTAGATGACCTTTGGTGAAGAGTCACACATACATGAGTGGAAATAATGTAATGAACACATCCATGCATCCTTCAGTAAATACATGCATGTGTTATTATGAATGGATGCATCCTTTTGTGGATATATGTATATATCTTGACGCAGGGAGGGATGTGACGAGGTTGATCACTATCTTCCTTCGGGGAATAACTACTCCAAATCCACGGAGTTTTCTGGACTCCTCACAGAGCTTCCTCGAATCTTGGAGGGATAAAAATAGAAATAATTTCTAATAAATTCGAAATAAATTGATTGATAAAAAAAAGAAGAAAAGAAAAAAAGAAATTACAACTCTTTAAATAATGAACTCAAGCCTAGGACGGAGTTTTGGACTCAAACACCCTAAACACATGACTTATTGTAATAGTAAACTTACTATTTATAGACGTCTCCATTCCTACTAGACTTCATGGGGTTTTCGGCCAAAAATAGTAAGTGTCCAATTTAGCCTAACCACTTTATTCTCTTAACTTTTCTAAGCCCTTTTCATGTTGGACACAATTCAAACTCAAAGGACCAAAAGTTATATGCAAACTAGAACTTACTATTTATAGTAAAAACGAAAATAAAATGGACTTTTGACCGTCGATCTGATGAAATCTCGCAAATCCGGCATGGGCAACCCAGCATAGCAGGGTTGGTTGGCTAAAGTAGCTTCTCCTACCCCAAAATCATGTATGATATGTCGAAAGCATCATCCTGATTTGCGAGATACAGTTGTTTTAAGGTTCTGATGGTTGGGATCATTTCCACCTCCGATCGGACCTTCTCTGGTCCATCTTTATAATGTACATATATACTTTATGGAAGATACATGTATGCATATTTAATGAAAATACAAGATACATATGTGGCGCTCACACTGTATATTTGAAAAACATGCATTACCAACTACATATTCCTAGTTCTTTACCACTGCATTGGAGCTTCACAACAATCAAACAAATCCAAGAAATAGTATAGTCCAAACCGTCATTTATTTTTCAATCCAATCTATCAAAGCCAAACATTTGCGGACAAAAACATTCAGGATCGGCAGGAACATACGCATGGCTTGAGTTAATACGAACCGATGATAACTGCATACCTGTGCCGCAGCGCGAATGATCATGGATTGAAGTCTCCTCATTGGCATTGGATAGTAACGTACTACCCACCCCATACTTCCTGTCACCATGGATTGCAATGTGCCCAGGATGGATACCTTTCAGTTCAAAACTTTCCTTTCCATACCACACGAAACCACCTTCCCGACATGAAACAAATGGCAACAGAAAGAAGAAAACCAGCCACAGCTCCAATTCCAAATGGCAATCCTATAATGCTGCCATTGCTTTCCTCTTCTTCATTGCTTGAGCCTGGAGTCAGAGGAGTTTGAGCCTGACTACAAGGGAGGAAAAACTCGCCGCAAAGATCCAAGTTACCCTCAAAACTTGAATTGGGGAACGTCGAGAACTGGCCTCCAGTAGGAATCACACCTTCCAACTGATTGTTCGCAACATTAAACCATGACAAGAAGGTTAGACCAGCCAGTGACGAAGGTATAGTTCCCGTTAGATTGTTATTGGACAAATCCAAAATTTCTATGTTCCTCATCCCTGATAGGTTACCAGGAATGGTTGCTGATATATTGTTCCAGCTCAAATCCAGTATACGAAGTTGCTTCAACTTCCCAAATTCAGGCCAAATGGGTCCAATGAGTCTGTTGTTGCTTAAGTCCAACGACGGTGGCAGTTTCAAGAATTGATCATACTCCAACTTTTCCGTCTGTTGATTACGCAGTATGAGTGGTCGATCGTATATGAGGCTGTTGAGTTGTGTCAGGTTGATGGGGATTTCTCCTGTGAGGGAATTGTTCGATAAATCCAAGTAAGTCAGTGCATGAAGCTCATTGACCCAAGAAGGAATGCCTCCCATCAAGAGATTTCGCGATAAATCTAGCACTTGAAGGTATGCGCAATTGCTCAACCATTTTGGGATCAGACCCGAAAGGCGGGAGTTTGGAATGATGAGAACCTTCAGGCTTTTGAATCCTTGAATATGATCAATTGGCATTTCTTCACCTTGGAAATTCATGGCAAGGACCAGAGTGGTCAGGTTCCTGCACTGTTGGAGGATTCCGAGCATCCCCGTCTTCGACCGGTCCTGAGCCCCGCTCGACCGGTCGTGGGAGGTGCTCGACCGGTCGTAGTTTCGAGCCCTGGCACGACTCAAAGTCCAGTGAGTAATTTTGCTGTTTTTTACTGTAGCTAGGACTGGTCGAGGGTGAGTTAGGACTGGTCGAGGGTGTCTACGACCGGTCGTAGGAAATCCAGGACCGGTCGTAGGTTACGCAGTTTGTTCCGCGATTTTGCGCGAAACTGCGGATTTGAGTCCTTTCGCAACTGGGATGCGGAAAGGAGTTTCCCAAAACTATAAAAGGGGTTGCCTAGGGTTTTTTTAGGTATCACAAAATAGCAAGAGGGTTTCCTAAAGCTTTACAAGGTATTTGCTAAAGGGTTTAGGGCTATCAAAGGTGAGAGAGAGGGAGAAAGAGAGAGAGGAAGCTTATAGAAGGGAGGTTCTGCTTGTGGAGGTTCTCTACTTTGCAATCTACATCTCAGCGCTTCTATGTCCTCGTAATCGGTTAGATCTCTCCGTTTTCTCTATTTCTCTTATTGTTTATCCACTCCTGCGTGAGTGAAGAAGGTTGTAAACGTTCTACTTCATAGTGGATTGTTGATCTGGACGAGGTCCCGTGGTTTTTACCTCTTTGAGGGTTTTCCACGTAAAAATCTCTTGTGTGGTGTGTGATTGATGCTTTGATTTATTTCATTGCTTTTATTATCCATAATTCTGGTTTGTTTCGGGAGGCTAGATCCTAAGGTTTGTGCAAGGCATCCCAACAAAGTGGTATCAGAGCCAGGTTCATTGAACGGGTAGGATCGGTTTTGAATTATGGAAGGTGGCTCAAGGATGATCAGCCTCAATGGTTCTAACTGGACCATATGGAAGGCTAAGATGGAAGACTTGCTTTATTGCAAGGACCTATATTCTCCAATCTCAGGCATATCAGCAAAATCCAAGGATATGACTGATGATGATTGGAAGAAGACGGACCGAAAGGCGGTGGGGTTTATTAGACAATGGTTGGATGATTCTGTGTTCCACCATGTGTCTACGGAAACCTCAGCCGAAAGCCTATGGCTAAAATTACAAGGGTTGTATGAGAGGAAGACAGCCGGTAATAAGATATTTCTGATAAGGCGACTTGTGAATCTCAAGTTCAAGGATGGTGGTTCTGTGGCCGAGCACATGAATGAGGTCAGCAATATAGTGAACCAACTCACCTCTATGAAGATGGTCCTGGATGATGAATTGCAGGCTTTACTATTGCTTAGTTCATTGCCTGACAGTTGGGAGACATTGGTGGTGTCTCTAAGCAACTCCGCACCAGACGGAAAGATATCCATGGAACAGGTAACTAGCTGTCTCTTCAATGAGGAGACAAGGAGGAAGTCTCAGGGGTCTACTCAGCAAGAGGCTCTTGTGACACAGGAACGGGGGAGAGGAAAAAACAGGAAGGGCGGGAAGGCCCGAGATAAATCAAGAGGCAAGTCGAGCAACAGAAAAGATGTTGAATGCTTGAATTGTGGCAAGAAGGGCCACTATAAGCATGAATGTCGTAAGAACGACAAGAAAGGAAAAGGGAAGGAAGATGAATCAGATTCCACTGCGGTCGCTTCAGATGGCGACATGGTAGTTATTCTTTCTACAAGTCACGATGTATGTCTCACGGCTACGAGTCAGGGCACCGACTGGGTGATAGACTCGGGAGCTTCTTTTCATGCGACTCCACACAGGGACTCCTTCACAAGCTACAAGTCAGGTGACTATGGAACTGTGAAGATGGGAAATTCTGGCGTATCAAAGATCGTGGGAGTTGGTGATATTTGTGTGAAAACTGATGTGGGCTGCACATTGGTTCTCAGGATGTGAGGCATATCCCAGACCTTCGCCTCAACTTGATGTCGACGGGAAGGTTGGATGATGATGGCTATGAAAGCCGGTTCGGTGGTGGGCGCTGGAAGCTCATCAAGGGTTCATTGATCGTGGCTAGAGGAAAGAAGTGTTGCACCCTGTACAAGGCAAGTGTCAGTATGTGCAAGGGTGGGTTGAACGCAGCGGAAGATTCAGCTATTGACATGTGGCACAGGCGTCTAGGCCACATGAGTGAAAAAGGGCTTCAGGTACTAGCAAGAAGCAGCTCCTTCCAGACGTGACAGGTATGCCTCTTAAAACCTGTCTTGATTGTTTATCAGGGAAACAGCATAGAGTTTCATTCGTTAAAACTGCTTCTCATGTTAATAAAGTGCATGCATTAGATTTGGTTTATTCTGATGTTTGTGGTCCTATGAGGACAAAAACCTTGGGTGGGGCATTGTATTTTGTTACTTTTATAGATGATGCATCTAGGAGGGTTTGGGTTTATGCTTTGAAATCCAAGGACGAGGTCTTTGGTGTGTTTAAATTGTTTCATGCTATGGTCGAGAGAGAGACAGGTAGACCATTGAAGTGCATCCGCACTGACAATGGTGGTGAATACATTGGCGACTTTCATGAGTACTGCAAGTCCCAGGGTATACGGCATGAACAAACGGTTCCCAAGACCCCCCAGCATAATGGTGTAGCTGAGCGAATGAATCGCACCATTGTTGAGAGAATCAGATGCATGTTATCCCATGCGAAGTTGCCCAAGACGTTCTGGGGAGAAGCAATGCGCACGACGGTGTATTTGATAAACAGGTCTCCATCAGCCCCGTTGAATGGAGAAGTGCCTGAGAAGGTGTGGACTGGACAGGATCCATCGTACAGTCATCTCAGGGTGTTTGGATGCAGGGCATCCGTTCACGTACCAAAGGACGAGAGGTCTAAGCTCGATATGAAGATCAGGCAGTGTGTGTTCTTGGGGTACGGTGATGAAAAATTCGGTTACAAGTTATGGGATCCGACCGAGAAGAAGCTCGTCAGGAGCAGAGATGTGGTTTTCTTTGAAGATCAGTGTATCGAAGACATTGGTAAGCCAGAGAAGAACCAGCCTAGTTCAGGTGAGCTAGAGGACATGGATCCGATTACTCCTCCCGTGGTGCCTGATGACGGGGGAGTACAACAAGGTGCAGAGGACGAGGGAGTTCCTTCAGAAGATGGACCAGGGGAGCAGCCCCCACTTGATCCACCTGTTGAGCCACAGGTGAGGAGGTCATCTAGGGACAGACAGCCGTCCAAGAGGTACTCGCCGCATGAGTACATTATGCTAACCGATGGGGGAGAGCCAGAAGATTATTCCGAGGCCCTAGCCGACGAGCATAAGGAGGAGTGGTTGAAAGCTATGCAAGAGGAGATGGAATCCTTGCATAAGAACCACACCTATGACATGGTGAAATTGCCTAAGGGCAAGAAAGCTTTGAGCAACAAGTGGGTGTTCAGAAAGAAAGTTGAGCAGAAGAATTCACAGACGAGGTTTAAGGCCAGACTTGTGGTGAAAGGGTTTGGTCAGAGGAAAGGCATAGACTTCGAGGAGATATTCTCACCAGTGGTGAAGATGACATCCATACGGGTGTTGCTTGGGTTGGCGGCTAGCATGGATCTGGAGATAGAGCAGTTAGATGTTAAAACTGCCTTTCTCCATGGTGACCTGGAAGAAGAGATCTACATGCACCAACCAGAGGGGTTCGAAGTCAAGGGCAAGGAGCATATGGTGTGTAGGCTGAGGAAGAGCTTGTATGGGCTGAAACAAGCTCCACGGCAATGGTACAAGAAGTTCGATTCGTTCATGTTACAGCATGGGTATAACAGAACGGAGTCGGACCACTGTGTGTTCACGCGTAAGTTCTCAGACGGTGATTTCTTAGTTCTGTTGTTATATGTTGATGACATGCTCATCATGGGAAAAGACATCAAAAAGATTGACAGGCTGAAACAGGAGTTGGGCAAGTCTTTTGCGATGAAAGACTTGGGCCCGGCTAGACAGATCCTAGGAATGGAGATAACCCGTGACAGAAGTAGCAGGAAGCTTTGGCTGTCACAAGAGCGGTATATTGAGAAAGTCCTAGAGCGGTTCAATATGAATGCAGCGAAGCCGGTCAGTATTCCACTGGATGGTCACTTCAGATTGAGCGACAGGCAGTGTCCCAAGACGAAGACAGAGGTGGAAGAGATGCAGAAGATACCCTACGCGTCAGCTGTAGGAAGTTTGATGTATGCTATGGTGTGTACACGCCCAGACATAGCATATGCGGTTGGTGTTGTCAGCCGGTATCTTGCCAATCCTGGCAAAGAGCATTGGGCAGCGGTAAAGTGGATACTGAGGTATCTAAGAGGCTCATCCAGGTTGAGCCTATGCTATGGTGACGGTAAACCTGTGTTAGAGGGCTACACAGATGCAGATATGGCAGGTGACATAGATTCCAGGAAGTCTACATCGGGGTTCATGTTCACGTTTGCAGGGGGAGCGGTTTCTTGGCAGAGCAAGCTACAGAAGGTCGTAGCATTGTCGACGACAGAGGCCGAATACATCGCAGTCACAGAAGCATGTAAAGAGATGCTTTGGATGAAAAGGTTCCTACAGGAACTTAGCCTAAAGCAGGAGGAGCACGTGGTCTATTGCGATAGTCAAAGTGCTATACACTTGAGCAAGAATCCAAGTCAGCATTCCAAGTCGAAGCACATAGAGATTCGGTATCACTGGATCAGGGATACTTTGGAACAGAAGGTGTTACAGCTTGAGAAAGTCCACACGGACGATAATGGGTCAGACATGATGACCAAGGCTTTGCTCAAGGGCAAGTTTGAGGTTTGTAGAAACCTGGCTGGCTTGAAGAAGGTGGATCCCTCCTGGGTCAAAAAGGGGGAGATTTGATGGGGTTTTTTTCCCCGTCTTCGACCGGTCCTGAGCCCCGCTCGACCGGTCGTGGGAGGTGCTCGACCGGTCGTAGTTTCGAGCCCTGGCACGACTCAAAGTCCAGCGAGTAATTTTGCTGTTTTTTACTGTAGCTAGGACTGGTCGAGGGTGAGTTAGGACTGGTCGAGGGTGTCTACGACCGGTCGTAGGAAATCCAGGACCGGTCGTAGGTTACGCAGTTTGTTCCGCGATTTTGCGCGAAACTGCGGATTTGAGTCCTTTCGCAACTGGGATGCGGAAAGGAGTTTCCCAAAACTATAAAAGGGGTTGCCTAGGGTTTTTTTAGGTATCACAAAATAGCAAGAGGGTTTCCTAAAGCTTTACAAGGTATTTGCTAAAGGGTTTAGGGCTATCAAAGGTGAGAGAGAGGGAGAAAGAGAGAGAGGAAGCTTATAGAAGGGAGGTTCTGCTTGTGGAGGTTCTCTACTTTGCAATCTACATCTCAGCGCTTCTATGTCCTCGTAATCGGTTAGATCTCTCCGTTTTCTCTATTTCTCTTATTGTTTATCCACTCCTGCGTGAGTGAAGAAGGTTGTAAACGTTCTACTTCATAGTGGATTGTTGATCTGGACGAGGTCCCGTGGTTTTTACCTCTTTGAGGGTTTTCCACGTAAAAATCTCTTGTGTGGTGTGTGATTGATGCTTTGATTTATTTCATTGCTTTTATTATCCATAATTCTGGTTTGTTTCGGGAGGCTAGATCCTAAGGTTTGTGCAAGGCATCCCAACACATCGCTGAAATGTTTTGGAGCCTGTTATTGGATAATGACAGGTAAGTGAGAGACTGAAGGTTCTTGAAGCTCACTGGGATTTGGCCTTCGAAATTGTTCCGATCTAAGCTTATGAATTTCAGTTCTGTACAAGAGGACAGATGACTGGGAATGCGTCCATGAAACTGATTTGAAGCAAGATCTAGGAAACTAAGATTAACTAATCTAGTACAGTCAAGATCAATCCGACCTCGCAATGAATTGTTTTTCAAATCGAGATGGCGGAGCGCCAAGCAGGGAGAGAGGGAAACGGGTAAAGGGCCCATGAAATTGTTTGAGTGAGAAGAAAATCGCTCCAACTTTCCAAGATCACCAAAGATTTCTGGGATAGTGCCAGAGAATCCATTACCAGAGATATCCAAATCGATCAGATCAGAGAGATTTCTGATTCTTGTATTCAACTGCCCAGAAAATCCATTCTCGTGAAGATGCAATTGCCTCAAAGACGACAACCCAAATAGATCATCGGGAAAGTTTCCTGAAAGATTATTCGAATTGAGTGACAGAGCCCTTAACGAACCACAATTCCCTAACCCGACTGGAATATTTCCAGAGAATCTATTTGATGAGAAATCAAGAATTTGAATTTGGGTTGTCGTGTTACAGATACGCAGATCGACAGAACCGGAATATAAGTTGCTGCCAATGACATACGCCATCAAATTCAAAGACTCAACAAGAAGAGGTTGCCTACCTTCAAAGGAATTGTCTGAAATGTTGAAGATTCGAATCGATGGTAAATCAGTATCTGCCGGAATTGAGCCGGAAAACTTGTTATGACTCAAATCCAAGACCTCTAAATGCTGTAAATGGAACAACTCTGATGGTAGGACACCTTCTAGAGTATTCAAAGATAGATTGAGGACTCTTAGCTGATCCAAATAAGCTAAGGATTTTGAAACAACCCCTTTCAGTCTTGATTTTCCAAGATTCAATCCAACTACTCTTTCTCCCATTCCTTGAAAAAGCTTGCAATCAACACCAAGCCAACTGCAGCAATCAGAAGAAGCACTGCGCCACCCAATAATTCCTGAATCCAGGCCCTTCATGAAAGCATTCAATCCATTCAAGTCATTTGCATTACAGCTCAGATTCTGAGAATTCAACCGATTAGCTTGGACACAGAACACTAGAAAAATTGAGAACACCCAGAAATCTATCATACTCATCTTCAAAATTTTCATCAAAGACAGAATGGGAAAGGATTTAAAGTTTTATGGGGACCTTCAGAAGCTCAGAAATTATGGGTCTTTAACATCAGCAGGTTTTGGCTTGCAGGAGTCAATACGTTTTTCTTTTTTAATCTCCCAGATTGGATGATCCTGCCCACTTGGTATTTGTCCACTCTGTCTCTGATCATGGACTGTTTCTTTAATTTCTCCCAACCGTCTATTTATCGGCCATGATATTGAAAGGTTTAGATCCTTATGTCTTGTAGATTTTCAGTGAAACCTTCATGGAAGGTGGGGCCCATCAGATCAATGGTCTGGATAGCTGAACCATTGAACCCCACATGTACAAAATCCTGTGCAGACTGTACATCTGCTGATGAGCATGACCATTCAAATACATTCAAGGGAGACGAAGGAAAATTAAAAAGAGAAGAGATTGGTAGGTGGAATAAAATAGGAAATGAAGAAATTATAATAAAATAAGGTTTGTGCTTTTGAAAGACCTGATTTTTTATTTTATTTTAACTTGTTGAAAGTTACTGGTAGAGAAAAGAAACCATTTTGGTGTGTTTGAACATTTCAATTCTAATAATCTATTCTTAGAGCTGCTAAGCATCGGCATACTGGCATTGGCTTTTCAGGTAGATGTTGAAAATCATCATTTATTTAATCAGAATTTCGTGTAGATGTTGAAAATCTTGCTTAGAAGGATTGGACATGGGGTCTTTGCTTTCCTTTCTTTTGTCTACAAGATCCTGATCACTCATCAGATAGCCCACGCCTTGGATCGTCAGTGCCTCAGAATTCAAGCTGGTCCAAACAACAGATGTGCAATGTGTGAATGTGACACAGGGGAGGACGTGAGGTCGAGCACCGTCTTCCTCTGGGGGATAACTGTTCCGAATCTACAGAATTTGTTTGGACTCCTTGTAGTGATGCCTTGAATCCACGAGAAAAAAAAGAAGAAGAATAATTTCTAGAAATTCATTATAAATTGATTGATTATGAAAAACGAGCTTACAACCTCTTAAATAATAACGTAAACCCTAGGAAGTGGTTTTGGACTCATACTATAACTAAAACTCCTAGAAATCGTGACTTAACTATAAATAGTAAACTTACTATTTATATACGATCGTGATTTCCACTAGACTTCATGGTTTTCGGCCAAAAATAGTAAGTGTCCTACTTGGCTCAACCATGTTATTCTCCTAATTATTCTAAGCACTTTTCGTGTTGGATGCAACTCCTAAAGCCCAACGGATGAAGAGTTATACTCAAACTAAAAGTTACTACAAATAGTAAAAACGAAATTAAAACATGAATTCAACCGTCAATCTGATGATATTTCGCAAATTCAGCATGCGCAAACCGACATAGCGGCATTAGGTGGCTAAGGTAGCTCGTCCTACCTCAAAATCATATACGGTATGTCTGATAGCTCATTCCGATTTGCGAGATATGCCCGTTTTAAGTTCTAACAGTCCTAATCATCTCTGTCTCCAATCGGGCCTCTTTTGAACCATCTTGTTCATGAAAGTGTCCACGACCCGCTCAACATCAGTCCCCTCCACTTCAAAAGAACTCGTCCTCGAGTTTTCGCCCTGCTTTAGTTCGTGATACTCGGTTAGGTTCACGACATTGAAAGTTCACGAGATCTCCATGTCGTCCGGAGGATCAACAACGTAAACGTTGTCATTGATCTTCAGGAGGATTGGCAACGGTTCAATCTTCTTGCTCTTCAACTTATTATGTGTCCCGGTCGGAAATCTCTCCTCGCATAGATGGACCATAACTTGGTCACCTACCTCGAACACCTTTTTTTGTCGCCGATGCTTGTCGGCTTGCTCCTTGTATTTGTCATTCGAAGCATGTAACTTTTCTTGCACCTTAGCATGAATGCCCATGATCTTGTCTGTCATATGTTCTGCTGCAATGCTCATACCTAGGAGCTTCGGCAAATGGACCAAGTAAAGTGTGTGGCGAGATACTCGACTATAAATAACCTGGAACGGGGACTTTCCTGTCCAGTGGTTCACCATGTGTTGAACGCAGAATCCATTTGAGACAAGGCTAAATCCCACTGCTTCGGCTTTTCTCCTAAAATACATCGGAGGAGGTTCCCCAACGTATGATACACAACTTCAGTTTTTCCACCGGACTGTGGGTGATAGGCACTACTGAACTAAAGCCATGTACCGAAACGGTTCCATAAAGTCTTACATAAGTGGCTAATGAACTTCATATTGTGGTCAGAAGTGATAGTCTTGGGGACACCATGTAATCGCATGACCTCTCTAAAGAATAAATTTACCATGTGCATCGCGTCGAGGGTCTTCTTACATGGGATGAAGTGTGTCAACTTTGAAAAATAATCTACCACCATGAACACTGAATCCATGCCACGTCGTGTTCGTGGGAGACCCAACACGAAGTCCGTTGATAAGTCCTTCCAAGGGTAGTTAGGTACAGGTAACGGGGTGTAGAGACTCGTATTCTGAGACTGCCCCTTGGAGACCTAGCAAACATAACAGTGCTGCACTACTTTACCAACGTCACGTACTAACTGCGGCCAGTAGTACCGTTCTTCAACAAGAGCCCGCATCTTGTCCCGTTCAAGGTGTCCACTATGGCCACCTCCATGTAGCTCTTAGATGATTTGCTCCTTCAACAAGCTTTTGGGAATGCATAGTCAATTCCCTTTGAAAAGGAACCCGTCTTGCATATGTAGGTCACAGAGGTGAACTTCTCACCATCTAACACATGCGTCCTTGAAGTCGTCGTCGTCGGCATATATATCCTTGAGGGGGCTCGAACCCAACAACCTATTGCTCATAGTGACTAATAAAGTTGCACGGCAGTTCAGTGCATCAACCACTTTGTTTTACTGTCCAGATTTATGTTTTAGTACAAACGTGAACTCCTGTAAAAATAAAATTGATGTAGAGCGGGTTACAGACACTTTCATGTCCAAGATGGACCAGAGAAGGCCCGATCGGAAGTGGAAGTCATCAAGACCATCAAAACCTTAAAACAGGCATATCTCATAAACCGAAATGAGTTACTCGACGTACCATAATTGATTTTGGGGTAGGATGAGCTACTTTAGCCAACCAACCTAGTTAGGTTGCCCACGCCAAATTTGTGAGATTCCATCATATCGGCAGTCGAATTCCTTGTTTATTTCTGTTTTTACTATTTTTAATAAGTTTTAGTTTTATTCTAACTCTTCATCCGTTGGGCTTTAGGAGTTGTGTCCAACATGAAAAGTTCTTATAATAATTAGGAGAATAACATGGTTAAGCCACATAGGACACTTGCTATAAAAGTAAATTTACTATTTATAGTAAGTTATGAATTTTAGCGAGTTTTAGTTGTAGTTTAATTCCGTAACTTCTTCCAAGGCATGGTATCCCTATTTAAAGGTTTGCAGACTCATTTATTTCATCAATCACTCAAATTATGAATTTTATAGAATTTATTTATATTTTTCTTACTTTTTCCTCATGGATTCGAGAAGTCTCTGTGAGGAGTCTTGAGATGCTCGTGGATTCGGAGTAGTTATCATTAAGGAAGACGGTGATCGCGACCTCATCACGTTCATCCCTGCGTCAGTTTGGTATCGGAACAAGGCTTTTCCTCGAATCTAAGACTTCTAACGACGGGTAGGGCAATAATCCCATGGACGGTGCTACAGGGAATTTACCTTTAAGAGCGGCAACTTTCGAAGCGACGCAGTGAGAGAATCGGCAAGCCATGCAAGGGTTGCAGGCTTCCATCGATCGCATAACGGATGCCCTAGGGCAACTCTGTGTTCATGGTGCTGATCCACCATCAGCAATTTCTGGAATTCGTAATCGCACTAATCGTAAGGCGATGCTAGGCAGTGAACCACAGGATCACTCCCGAGAAGGTGGGATCCAGCGACATGATTCCACAACATCCTAGATGAGACATTAATCAGATAGATTGGATGGATCAAGAATTCAAGATGAAAATTGATCTTCCTATTTTCAATGGTCAACTCTACTTCAAGGACTTCCTCGATTGGTTGCTTAAAGTCGAACGTTTCTTCTACTACATGGACATTGTGAAAGAAAAGAAAGTTAAACTCGTGGCCTACAAGTTAACTAGCAGAGCTTTAGCTTGGTTGGAACAACTTCAACTCAAGTGGACGAGACAGATGAAGGAGTTAATCCGAACGTGGTCGTAGATGAAGAAGTTATTGTGCACACGATTCCTCCCTAGCAACTACAATAAAGTATTATTCCAACAAAACCAAAATTATTGGCAGGATAACCGATCAGTAAGGGGATATGCAGAGAAATCCCATTATTTTTCGACGAGGGATGACTGTGTTGAAACGGAGTTGTAATAGGCGACAGGATTCATCAGTGGCAAACATATATCTCCTATGGGAACAGAGAACCAACCCAAGACTTCTAAAGTGGAGGGATAATCTCTCATAATTGAACATGTCTTTTTTAAAAAAAATCTGAGGAAACAAGAGATATATATATGCATTAGTTGAAAAGAAAAAATATGTGAAGCCTGTGAACATCCAAGAGGATTTGGAACTAGTGTTGTAGGAGTTCAAGGCGGTTGTGCTCGATGAACTCCCTAATAAATTGCCTCCCATACAAGATATACAAAACCACATTAATCCCATTTCGAGGACAAGTCTGCCTAATTGTCCACATTATTAGAAAGAATGTGAGATTTTGAAGGCAAAAGTGAAGAAACTGATCGATACTGGTCAAGTCAAGGAAAGCATGAGTACATGTATTGTGTCGACTCAAGATCCTAATGCTAAGTACAAGAAAAGGGCTAATAAACATCAGCGTCAAAAGTTATCTCAGAATCATGAGCCAAGTCCCTTGTGTAACTCAAGGATGAGTTTTTTTTTTTTTCAAGTGGAGAGGTATGATGTAGAACGTGTCACGGAAACATTCCTAGCATGGTTGGACCAAAAGAAGGTAGACCATAAATTGATCATAACTTTTGATCCGGGTATTGCAACGACGCACCAAACCGAGTATCAAGAACCAAAACAGCACGAGAACTCGAGGACGAGTTCTTTTGAACTGGAGAGGACTGATGTAGAGTGGATCGTGGACACTTTCATGTCCAAGATAGACCAGAGAAGGCCCAATTGGAGGCAGAAGTCATCAAGACCATCAGAACCTTAAAACAGGCATATCTCACAAACCAAAATGAGGTACTCGATGTAACATATATGATTAGTCTCTATGAGGAGTCCAGAGAAGCTCTGTGGATTTTAAGTAGTTATCATTGAGGAAGACGGTGATCGGCCTCATCATGTTCATCCCTGCATCAATTGGTATCAGAGAGAGGACTCCCATTGGGCCGATGGCAAACAATGAAGGTATGAAACAAAATCATGTGGACGGTGTTAATATAGGGATTCGTTATCTTTCGGAAAGAATGAAAGCTTTTCACCGAGAGAGTTAGTTGACCATGCAAGGGTTGCAAGAAACCCGCAACCGTATTGCAGATGCGCTAATTTCATCCTGAGCCTAAGGCGATACTCAACCACCTGTGGTTGCAGTACGAAACAACCCCGATTTCCGCAGAGCACGCACCAATAATGGTGAATCACAAGCCACTACTGTGAATACGTGGAAGCCATTGTACATGCCAAAGGTAGAGAGAAATTTACAGCGACATAATATCTTTTGAATAAGGTGCACTGCATATCAAAAAGTCTGCAATGTGATCATCAATGTCAGGAGCGATGAAAATTTCGTGTCGAAAACAATGGTGGAAAAACTACAACTGAAAATAGAAAGGCATCCATCTCTATAAACGATTGGATGGATCAAGGAGGTCAACAAAATAGAGGTAACTAAACGATGTCATATATCATTTTCCATTAGTTAATATTATAAAGACGAAGTAATGTGTGACGTAGTCAACATGGAAGTTTATCACATGTTACGTGGTCGACCATGGCAATATAATGTTGATGCTACAGAGACCTAGATAACGTATTTATATTTATTAAAGATGGTAAAAAAAAAAAAATCCTTGCCCCTATAGGAACAGAGAACCAACCCAAGACTTCTAAAGTGGAGGGACAGTCTCTCCTAACTGAACATGATTCTATAAACAATCTAAGGAAACATGAGATGTAGATGTGTTAGTTGAAAAAGAAAAATATATGGAGCCTGTGAACATCCCAGAGGATTTAAAACTAGTGTTGCAGGAGTTCAAGGCGATTGTGCTCAATGAGCTCCCTAATAAATTGTCTATCATACGAGATATACAAACCACAGATGAATGAGTTTGTGGCGAATGATGAACGACCGAGGATCGTGGCGAATCTTTGGTCATGAGGCGATTACTGTACACCGCACGAAAGGAGTTACATCCACAACAATATAATCCGTACGCGGTGCACCATCATCGGAAAGGTTTGTGATGTAATCATAGATAGCAGTAGTAGTGAGAATATCGTCTTAAAAGTGATGGTGGACAAGTTGCAGCTACTTACGACAAAACATCTTTCCCCTTACTCAATTGGTTAGATTAAAAGGGTGAACGAGACTAGAGTAACTGAATAATGCACTATCTCGTTTTCAATTGGTAAAACTTATAAGGATTAAATACTTTGTAATGTGATCGACATAGAAGCATGTCATATATTACTCGGTCAACTATGGCAGTCAGATCGTGATGCGACCCACCGAGGGTGAGATAATGTTTACGTCTTCGTTAAGGACAGTTGAAAGATAGTCCTTGCCCCTATGACACCAGAGAAACACCCTAAAGCTTCTAAAGTGGAGGGGAGCTCTCTCTTGAACATTCGGGATTTCGTGGAGGAATCCAAGGAAACTGACGAGGTATACGTCGTAGTGGTAAAGGGCGAGGAATCGAAACCCTTAGACATTCCTCCAAGTTTAAGGCCTTTCCTGAATGAATTTAAAGAAGTCCGGCCCGAAGATTTACTTGATGGATTGCCCCCCATGAGGGACATCCAACATCACATAGGCCTTGTCCCTGGGGCTAGCTTGCCCAAATATCCTTACTGTCGAGTGAGTCAAAAAGATTGTCAGATCTTGCAAGCAGAAGTAAGGGAACTGATCGATACTGGTGAAGTCAAGGAAAGCATAAGTACATGTATTATGTCAACTCAAGATCCTAATGCCAAGTACAAGAAAAGGGGTAATAAACATTGACATCAGATGTTATCTCAGAATTACGAGACAAGTACCTTGAGTAACTCGAGGATGAGTTTTTTTTCAAGTAGAGAGGTCTGATCTAGAACATGTCACGGATACATTCCTATCATGGTTGGACCAAAAGAAGGTGGATCGTAAATTGATCATAACTTTTGATTTGGGTATCGTTATGGCTCACCAGACCGAGTATCAAGAACTGAAACAGCACGAGAACTCGAGGACGAGTTCTTTTGAAGTGGAGGTTACTGATGTAGAGTGGGTCGCAGACACTTTCATGTCCAAGATGGACTAGAGAAGGCCCGATCGGAGGCGGAAGTCATCAAGACCATCAGAACCTTAAAACAAGCATACTCGCAAACCGGTATGACTTACTCAACATACCATATATGATTTTGGGGTAAGACGAGCTACTTTAGCCAACCAACCCAACTAAGATGGATTACCCACACCACATTTGCGATATTCCATCATATCGATGGTCGAATTCCCTGTTTATTTTCGTTTTTAATATTTTTAGTAAGTTTTAGTTTTATTATAACTCTTCATCCGTTGGGTTTTAGGAGTTGTGTCCAACATGAAAAGTTCTTAAAACAATTAGGAGAATAATGTGGTTAAGCCACACAGGACACTTACTATAAAAAGTAAATTTACTATTTATAGTAAGTTACGAATTTTAGGGAGTTTTAGTTGTAAATTAATTCTGAACTTCTTCCAAGGCTTGGTATACCTATTTAAAGGGTTGTAGACTCATTTATTTCATCAATCAATCAAATTATGAATTTTATATAATTTATTTCTATTTTTCTTTCTTTTTCCTCGTGGATTCGAGAAGTATCTGTGAGGAGTCTAGAGAAGCTCCGTGGATTTGGAGTAGTTATCATTGAGGAAGACGGTGATCGACCTCATCACATTCATCCCTGCATCAGAAATCCATCTAGTATGCACACGATTCACGTTAGCTTGGCTATTAATGAATTTAAGAGCATGATGGTCTGTGTAAAGAATGAACTCCCTTTGAATTAAGTAATCTCGCCAATGCCGAAATGCCTGAACCACTGCATACAATTTGAGCTTATAGGTCGACCACTTCTTGTGTGCATCGTTAAACTTTTCGCTGTAAAAGGCTACCAGCCTACCTTCTTAAGACAAAACTCCCCCAATTCCGACATATGAGGCATCACATTCAACTTCAAACAGTTTGTCGAAGTTGGGAAGTACAAGAATAGGGGTTGTGGACGACCTGTGCTTAATTTTAGCAGAGCTCCTATCGTCTTCGTCAATCCACTGAAACTGCCCCTTCTTCATGCAATCCGTGATTGGTGACACAATGGTGCTAAAATTATTCACAAACTGATGATAAAATGTTGTCAGTCCATGAAAACTTCGTACTTTGTGGATGTTTATTGGGACCGGCCATTCCCTGATGGCTTTCATCTTCCCCATCCACTTGAATGCCCGTGGATGTCACGACAAAGCCCGAAAATAACAGGTTGTTGGTCAAGAAGCTACACTTTTTTAAATTAAGATACAGTTTATTTTCAATGAGCACTTAAAGGACCTTCTTGAGGTGTTCCATATGGCTTTTTTCATCCAGACCGTATATCAAAATATCATCAAAATAAACCATAACGAACCACCCAATGAATAGTTTTAAAACTTGGTTCATCAATCTCATGAATATGCTAGGCGCGTTCGAAAGACCGAAGAGCATGGCCATCCATTCATACAATCCCTCCTTAGTCTTAAAAGCTATCTTCCACTCATCACCTGGTTGTATTCGAATCTAATGGAAGTCACTCCTTATATCCAATTTGGATAATAATTTTGCGCCCTCAAGTATGTCCAACTTATTGTCCAACCGTGGTATGGAAAACTTGTATTTTATGATGATTTTGTTGATGGCTCGGTTGTCGACACACATGCGCCAACTCCCATATTTTTTAGGAGTTAATAAAGCAGGTACGACGCATGAGCTCATGCTTTCTTGGATAAGACCCTTACGGATCGATTCCTATACTTGCCCATGCAGAATTTCGCACTCCTTCGGACTCATCCAATATTGAGGACAATTGGGTAAGTTGGACCTAAGGACAAGGTCGATATGGTGTTGGATATCTCGCTTGAGAGGTAACCCATCGGGAAGGTCATCAAGCCAAATTTCTTTGAACTCATGCAACACGGGTTTTAGTTCCTCAAGGATGTTGGTGGAATCAAGTTCTTTCTATTTTATAATTAATGCATAGGCATGTCTTGTTTCTTTGAATTCATCCATGAAGTTTCGTATGGTTAAGAGAAAACGACCCTCCACTTTAGAAGTTTCATGTGGTCCCTCTGGATCTATAGGGGCCAACATGGTTTTACGGTCGTCCTTGACGAAAATATAAACATTATCTCATCCTTTATGAGTGGCGTCATGATCGGATTGTCAGGGTTGACCGAATAGTATGTGACATGCATCCATGTCAACTACATTGAATACTACTTCGTCTTTATAATGTCTGCCAATTGAAAAAGATATGGTGGATTGTTCAGTTACCTTTGTTTCGCTGACCTTCTTGATCCAACCAATTGTATACGGGAGGGATGACGCTCCGTTTTCAATTGTAATTTTTCTACCATTACCCTGAAGATGATGTTCTCGCTGCTTCCACAGTCGATAATCACATCACAGACTTCAAGGGGACGGTGTGAGGGTTCTTAAACCTTTCATGCAAAAGCCTTACGCACGACGTGTCTTACGCCTCTCTTACGCAGTTCTATTCTTGCGCAGTGAACCTGCTTGCGCTGGATTTACATTTGGCGTGAATGGCCCGCCAATCCGACCGATCCGACTATAAGGGGACGGTCGAAATTCACTTTCCCAGCGTCTGGACGGTTTGGATCTTCCATCCCATCAGAGGTGGTGGCCACACATTCCCAGAACGTCCGGGGATCACGGACGTGCGCACAGGGGCTGCGCTGAGCATCCGGTGGGGCCCATGATTGATCTTTTCAGAGAAATCCACCCCGTCCCTTGGAGTCTTGGCGAAAAAATGGTCGGGAAGGGCTGGTTTTACTTGAGTTTGGTGCGGCCCACTATAACTGATCGTCACGCCGTTCGTCTTTCGTTTGATCGCGATCTACATGTGTACACGTCCATGGGTGCACAGGATCTCCATGATTGTTGTTAGCCACACCGTCCGGACTCAGTGGACGGTTCGGATCGACCATCTGGTCGAAGGTGGTGGCCCACCACTTGTCACAACGGATGATCGTCCGCTCGTGCGCAAGGAAGGAGGGAGAGTCCTTCTCTGTTTGCAATTTCACGGGTCAACTCGTATTGACCAGGTGTCCCGGTTCAGTGCGTGTCGAGTGCATTTGTGGACGTGCACACGAATCACAGGTGGGGTCCATAGGTCTGTCCTTTGTCCAATCTACACCGTTCATCCTTTTTCTCATCTAATTTAAGGGTTGAGCCCAAAATGGACGCAAATTCGAAGTTCGAGTGGGCCCCACAGTAGTGTTTAAGGGCTGATCTCTATCTGGCCCACTTGTACTATGATCTGGTGGTTGAAACTTTAAACGTGCGGTTGATTTATGATACTTAGACTTTATACAAGGTTTCATGCCAAAGGATCGTGGTAATCATGTGCTCTTTGAATTTAAGGGTTTAGGTTAGTGGCATTATCATAATTATTAGCGATCTAAGGGTTTTGTGGAATCTAACTGTTCCAGGCGGTTATAGGCACGTTTCTAAGTATTTCTTATGAAGGGACTTATGTCTAAATCCTTGTGGATGAAGGATCATACATTGATTAGCTTGAGGGGGTGTATATGTACTAATCCACATGATCAATGGTCAGATGACTCAATTTATAGGTGGGGGTTGTTTTTGAGGGTAGGATACGTGTCGGGACAAAGATATAAGGCTAGAATAGTTGGATTGGTAACGTACCCCCATATATCTCCTATTGAGTCTTATGGTAACGCTCGAAGACTTTCGATGCCCGAGTATCGAAAAGTTTGGGGCGTTACAAGCAGTGCTGGCAAAGTTAGTAATGATGTGGACCAATCATGATGCAAAAAAAAAAAGATTTTCTTTGTAACGCCCTGAAAATCGGGGGTCGAGCATAAACTCAACTCCCGAGTTCCAGAACATCACTTATACAACAAAATGAATGATGATTGAATGTTGACTGTATTCGTGCATTGAACATGAGTGAGATTAAGCCAAAACAGAATATCATACTCCAGAGACAGTTAAATTTGCAAGCGAAAGACTGTGATAGATAGATAAAATATATAACTTATGATGAGTCTCCAGAGTGTGATAACATTACCAGGTTAAATAAATACAAGTGCAGTTCTAAAATGTACCAAGTTTGAGGAAGTGTAATGCCTCCTATCCCATGTACCATAGCCCCGTCAATACAATATCAGGTCTTCATTGACCTGCCAGAGAGATACAGATAGGAGAATTCCTCCTATCATCATAGAAGTAGTCCGACTCTGCTTCACAAACATCGCCATCACCTGAAATTCAACAAATCTGGTTGGTGTGTACAACACCGTCCCGTAACGTGGGAGTTAGTGATCAACTCAGTGGAACAGTAAAGCATAGGTTAACATGTTATCAATTCAATCAAGCAGTAATGATAAAGCAGTACAAATCAAATAATTCTAACTACTCTTATTAAATGCAAGAATGAAATGACATGATGCTGTATGCCCTTGCCAAACCACCCTCAAGCGACATCATCTTACGTTCGCGAATGCTTACTCCCTCAGTGCGCCACATCTACAAAGCACATGCGGTGCGATGATGCTCATGATTACCAAGTTTTTATTAGTCCATTTCAAACAGCAGTATTGGGAAACTAAGGTACCTCCCTTGTATCATTCCCAAACATGATCCATTCTAGGGTCGTCAATCCTAGTTAATCTCATACGACATTATGGTTTGAGAGGCTTAGCGAAGGCATCACAAAGGGCTCGTCACCCGTCAGCACGGATACAGATCTCACCGTATGCGGCTCAATTGCTGACCGTCAGCTCGAGTACAGGTCTCACTGTACTTGGCTCAATCACTAGCCGTCAGCTCGAGTACAGGTCTCACCGTACTCGGCTCCACTCATACTCTAGTTGCTGTGAAAGACTCGTCGCCAATCACAGACCCTTGGAGTATACTCGAAGATACTACGGAGGACTCGTCGCCCGTCAGCACGAGTACGGGTCTCACCGTACTCAGCTCTCGCCGTAAGTATCGACAGCTCGAATACAGTGTCCCATACCACCATATTCGACTCACGAGTTAGTTGCGCAATGGTCACTACGGGGAGGCAGATGGCCCCAGCGTAGGCCGACAGCTCGACCACGGTGTCTCATACCACCATGCCCGGCTCATGCGTTTTAGCGGATCGAGGTACCATGGTTAAAAGGGGGTTTCACTGGTAAGTTTGGTACCCTAGGTTCAAGCAGTAGCGTCCAAACAGGGTAAACATGCATAAGGCAGATCGGGTTACTTGACGAGCTCGACTAGCACGATCGCCCGTTGAGCTGCACGACATGAAGTGCATAAACAACTTCGTGTGGCCTAACCACTGCTAACAGGCAACGCACGACTCAAGTTCGTCGAACACATCCCACGTGGCAAATGAATCTCAGCTACGAGTTCAATCTCGTTACCGATTGCCTGGGCCATAATCATAGCCCCAAACACAATCAGTTGCAAATAGATAAAGCAGTAATGGATCGAGATTCAACTCATACAGTCAAGGTCTGGTATTATCCGTTTAGGGCTGCCAGGGCTATTGCACGCACTCGTTGCTCCGCTCCCCCATCACCCATGACGGATCATACAACGTAAATATAAATTTAAACATATGCATTACATAGTTAAAATCATAAAGCAGTTGAGCATGTTATGAATCACAACACAAGCATGCGTTTGTACATGTTCAATTCCTAATCACACAACTATCAAAGGAGATCATACACATAGTTAAAAGAGGTTGAGAATCATATCTCAACACCCTTATACTTTACAATTTGCTAACTACTACTCATTCTGACATTTCAAGAAACACTTAAACAAACATACATCAACATACACGACATATGTCGATCACATAGGCATTAGGCCAAATCCTTTCACTAGGGAGTTGCCCCAATCATAACACGCGTACACCCACGACGGATAGTCACGGCAAGCAGGAATCCAAGTTCCATATCCATTCAGTCATTTCCACAAACACTTGGGCTACACATTTTAGCATATATAGTGTATATTGGCCGTGGCGTCACTTAGGGCAAATCCTATTGTCAAAGGGGGTATCGCCAATACATCAATCATGAATCCATGACAATTAGTCATGGCAAGCACGAATGAGAATTCTATACTCATTCAGCCATTTCCACAAACACTTAGAATACACTATTACAACATATATGGTGTATCTTAGTAAAACATGTATTAGGGCGAACTCTTTCGCCAAACTAGTAATTTACCCATGTATAATATATTTATACAACAAATAATCATGGCAAACACATCTCCATATACATACGTATACGGTACTTTCTACAATACAGTATTTCTACATACATAGTGTATATTAGTAGAACATGTATTTGGACGAATCCTTTCGCCAAATTAGTATTTTATCCATATATCATATATTCATACAACAATTAAACATGTCAAACACATTTCCAAAAAAAATACGTATACGGTATTTTCGACAAATACCTAGAATATGTAGAATTTCATATTTTTCATCTTTAATCGAAACGGAAAACAGACAGCACTTTGTACATGTGCAATTACATGCAGATCATGAATCTATCATTATTTGACATTGAAAGCGTTGAAAACCATAACCTATACACCTAAAGTCCGCACCTTTTGTCGTAGAATCGTAACGGAGTTGATAGGTTTGCTAAGCTTCCGTATTCGGCAGTTTGGCAACCTAGAGAACGAAATAGGTTAGCTATTTCACAACCTACAACAGTCTAAACCCCAAAATAGATTAGGGTTAGGGTTTCTTACCTAGAAACGACGCCGGAAACGCCGGAAAAGCGTCAAGAAAGGGATGGTGCAGCCCGTGTGGTGGCAGGGAACGACGGCAGGGAGATTCTCCCACTTCTCCCTCACTTCCTCTCTCTTTTCCCTCTCTCAAAACCCAAATTCGTATGGCTGCCATGAGAGAGGGTTTAAGGTCCTTATATAGTCTCAAAACTCACCGAAATAGACTCCTGTTCAAGGGTTACTGCTAATATAGGTATTTCATCACTTTTCCAGCTCAAAAGAGAGGTTCTGATGGCCCTCCTTGAGCCAAACGTCAGACTTAAGCTCTCCACACATGGATCTACGTGGGATTACATTTTCGACTCGATCGGATTCCCAGATCACACGTGGCGGACCACTTTCAGTTCAACGGTCAGTGGGCCATGATCCGAAATTCCAAGTACATGTAAATGTTCCTGAAATTTTTCCTGATCCGAGGGTGTAATTTGGTCTGATTCTGACGGTCTGGTTGCTTAATACTGATGCGCAAGCGAATGGTGCCAGATCACTATTCCTGATATTTATTTTGGAATGGGAATAGTGTTTTTCACACTCCCTCGCTCCGGATCCAAACGAATGGTCGTGGGACATCGGCTGGACCTGATTTTTGAGATGGTTGTCAAGCCTAGCGAGGCGGTCCTAGTTCCTTAACTTCGTGTTAATCGGACTTCCGATGTGCGGTCTAGACCTAATACGAAGTTTCAAGTCATTCCCGAGAGTAGCCGGGAAAAGAGTTTGGTTCTAAACTTTAGGGTAACCTAGCGTCAATGATGCTGCAAGTTTTGGGTCTTGCAGATCGTATTTAAAGCGATCCCAACGGATTTCATGGCTAATCGAGTTTTGCACTTAGTTAACTTTGTTAAATTTCTAAAGGATTTAATCCTAATTGTTTTCTGGTTGAGATGGTACTTAGGCCTTTGTAGTTTGTATATAAAGTGATCCAAGTTTTACTACTTAGCTAGTTTAAGTTAGTGTCTAGAGCGAAAGTGCTTTGAAAAATTGAAAGCACAAGGTAGTGAAGGGTGGGATTTGTGAAGGAAATGGGTTCCGAAGCGATTTTAGACTGTGGCGTTCAGTTCTGACGAAATAATAAGGTGTTAGGAGCAACCCATTGCCTAAGGACATCTAATCCCAGGTTGGCAAAAATCCGGGATGTTACATTCTTGCATGTGGCTAGCAGAGGATCTGGATACTTACTGAAATACCTTTTTTTACTCTTATTTAAAGGCGATAGAGTCTTGTGTAACAAAGGTATGGCTAAGCTATTAATTGATTATACGCATGACATGCTGATAATACTACAAAACAATCGAATTATTGGTTGCATCACTAAAACCACATCAATATAATAATTGGAGCAATCCAAACATTGGCCATGTAAAGCTGTCGTTGAAAACTATTGGTCTTGTCAATTTTTGCAAAAGTATATATATATTGATAGGCTTATTACAATAATTCGCCAAATATAAGATATGTATACTAATTTGATATATTAAGATTAATTTACTAATTAAATTTAAATTTATATAAATATACTAATATCATTTCAATGGATTTCTATGTTTAGATTCCACTTCATTCGATTAAAAAGCTGCCAAACATATTTGAGGATTTCAAAATAAGGTGTAATTGTGATTTGGATGGTAATGCATTATAAATACAAGCTTCCAAACGAGCCCTTATCTTCTGTTCATTTCAAATATCAATCTGGCACACGCATGCAAATATAACAAGAGGACGTGCATGATCTATGTGCTTGGAAACAATAGTAGGATCTTCTACCGTGTCGTTTCACTCCTCACATAGAACAATGAGCCCCACTGGTACTAAGAACTAGAGGATACATCTAGCCTGTGCAAATGATTCTATAACAGGGTATTAGACAAAGCTCTTGCCTGGAGTTTGTTGGAATATTTGGTTGAATCAAATATATTATTTAAAATCGAAGACAAAAAGAAAATAAAAATTGAGATGGAAGACTTATAAAGTTGCGTTAAGGTGTGACCATGCCCGTCCCGCACACGCACGCACGTGTGTGGTTAATGGCATATATTAGAGATATTGGCATACCTCCACACGGAACCAAGTTCACATGTCTCCTTAATGGGACTCAAGCCCTAAGGCAAAAAGCCTATCTTATATATAATAAAATTTTCTTGAGAAAATTCGATGTGGGACTAAACTCACTACTCAAAAGCAACATAAATTTCAAATTTAAAAGGAAACAGAAATATTTGAAATTCTCTTTTAATATAAAATTTGAAACAAAATACAAAAGAGTTTGCACATTACTTTAGGGCTTTCAGCTTGTACAAATGGGTCCCACAATTCAACAATCTGGAACCTTAATGTTGTAGGCTGGCTTATTGGCTTTGCCTAGACAGGAAGACATGATTTCTTAAATATTGTTGTACCATGCACAACAGGAAGGATGTTGCTGGCTTCAGCCAGTCACACTGAAAGAGAGAAGCTGCTGCTAGAATTTTTACTCTTGTTATTTTTCATTGCTATAATCGGACATAGGGAAGCCAATTTATAGTCATTTGGAGTCCTTGTGAAATTACAAAAATATCCTATCTAAATGCATCTAGCATTCATTAGGTACATGTAACAGAAGTTGGGAATTCAAGAGCTTGAAACGATGGAGCCTAGAAGATTCAGCTGAAACGTTCGTCAGTTTGGGTTTGCTGTTTCCAACACTCTCCTTCAAACCAAAATAGGCTTCATTCCAAGCATCGATCTAAATTTCTTAAATGTATCAGTCGACAATGCTTTGGTGAAGATATCTGCCACTTGCTCAGTAGTATGACAGTACTCTAGCATTACTGATTTCTGCTTTACTTGATCTCTCAGGAAATGATACCTTGTATCAATGTGCTTGCTCCTTCCATGCTGTACCGGATTTTTGGCAAGTTCGATTGCCAACTTGTTATCCACGTATATAATGGTGGATTCCTTCTATGGATGTTTCAGCTCCTTTAGCATGTTCTTCAACCATATTGCTTCACAGACTGTGGACGATGCTGCCACATACTCTGCTTCACATGTGGACAAAGCAATCACATTTTGCTTCTTTGAGTTCCATGTGAAAGTAGTTGACCCGAGATAGAATATATATCTAGTGGTGCTTTTCCTTTCATCTTTAAAGAAAAAAGAAAAAAAAAGAAAAAAGAAAAGAGGAGAAGCTTCTTTCACAACGCAAGAGGGATTGCTAGCTTAGTTGGGCTCACCATGGTGTTTCCATGAAAATCCGCTCCTACCATCAACTTTGTCACGCCATGTTAAGCTCATGGCTGAAAAATCAGCACTATTTGTAATTCAAGTGGGCCACTTGATTGGAAAATGTATACAGGAAAATGATCACCCTTCTAATTGTTTCACTTGGTGTGGTCCGCTTGAAGCACAAGTGAGACTAAGTTTTGGGACCTATAAGTAAATAGTGGTGTGGAATCTATTGGTTCGAGTGGATTTTATATTATCATTATGGTGGTCTCTTTAAGAATCAACGGTGGTCATCTCTCTTGCAACTTGCCTTTGGTGTGGCTCACCTAAATCAAGGGTTATCTTGATAATTTTTTTTTATCACAAGTATAACGAGAGACTACACATCTAAAGGTTGAAGTAGATCTCACATACATATAGAGCTAGGCATTTCATACCCAAACCGGTGGATCTGGCCCGATCAGACCCGACCCGACCCGATTCGAACAGAACCGATGGTCAGGATCGGGTAGCGTAATCCAAATCTGAATGATTTTCGGGTCGAATCTGGATAGGCCCTGTTCCGACCCGACCCGATCCGATTGGATCCGATTCGGACCGACCCGATCTGGACCGTGTATATATATATATATATATATATATATATATATATATATATATATATATATATATATTCACTTTTACAGCCTAGGCTTTACGTTCGGCGCCAAAAAATCCAGCCCAATATACACCTGTGAGCTCGTCAACTCTATCTCTCTATCTCTCTCTATCTCTTTATATCTGTCTCTCTCTCTTTATATATGTCTCTCCCTGTCTGTTGAAGAAGAATCTATCTCTCCCTGTCTGTTGTCTGTTGAAAAAGAAGGAATATCTGTCTCTCCCTGTCCGTTGAAGAAGAATCTATCTCTCCCCGTTTGTTGAAGAAGAAGGAAGTAGAAGGGTAGCTAGATATCTTGTGGCCATTGGGTTATAGAGCTTTACGGGATTTCTCTGGTGGAGATACAGAAGAGAGAACGAGAGATAGTCGTAGCAGGCATAAAGCTGACCCCAAAGTTAGACGGAAGCGGATTGGCCGGTGTAATGTTAACAAGTTTTGTGGGTCTTATCACGAGGTATGTGTTATATCCAAACCGTCCATCCATTTGGCAATATCGTATTAACCCTTGAGATAAAAAATAAGACAGATTTAACTATTAAGTGGACCACACTACGGAAAGCAGTGGGGGATTGAACGTTTACCATTGAAACCCTTTTTGGGTTCACAAAAGTTTTGGATCAATATGAAATTTGTTTTTCCTCTTCATTCAGGTCTTTGTGACCTTATGATGGAAAATAAACGTTATGGTGGGCCCTGTAAATTGTTTAACTGTGAAAATCATTATCTCCGCTGCTATTTATGGTGTGGTCTAGTTGATCTTTGTACGTAATTCATTTTTTGGATAATATTCTAAAATGATCTCTAAAAATAGATCATGAACGGTGTAGATATAATAAATACATCACTGTGGGGCCATAACACTTTGATCTCGTTCGAACCGTTCATACAAATCAAAGCTCGAGGAGCGTCAGTGCGTGTGTGAGATCTAAGAGAGAGCAGGAGTATGGTGGACGCGTGCCTTTCGCCAGGTGAGACGGGTCCACCTATTTTTTAAAAAAGCAACATAAAGATGGCTGTGAGCTGCACGTGTTTTGGCGTATGAGTATAGTGGTGTGGATTTTCCTGACGTGGATGAAAAGATTGAGTGTGTGAGATCTGCACCGTCCATCACGTCGGTCACACTTTGTTTTGCCTTTAGCTCATATTGTAACGCCCTGAAAATCGGGGGTCGAGCATAAACTCAACTCCCGAGTTCCAACGCATCACTTATGCAACATAATGAATGATGATTGAATGTTGTTTGTATTAGTGCATTGAACATGAGTGAGATTAAGCTACAACATCATATCATACTCCAGAGACAAGTGAGATAGCAAGCGGAAGACTGTGATAGATATATAAACTGTATAAACTATGGTGAGTCTCCAGAGTGTGATAATGTTACCAGGTTAACTATTTACAAGTACAATTCCAAAATATACCAAATTGAGGAAGTGTAATGTCTTCTATCCCAAATACCATAGCCCTGTCAATGCCATTCCAAGTCTTTATAGACCCGTCAAAGAGTTACATGTAGGAGAACTCCACCTCAACATCATAGTAGTAGTCCGGCTCTGCTTCATAAGCATCGCCATCACCTGCAGCTAAGACAGTCTGGTTGGTGTTGTAAGCACTGTCCTGTAATGTGGGAGTGAGTGCTCAACTCAGTGGAACAATAAAGCATAGGTTAACATGTTATCAAAACAGTCAAATAGTAATGATAAAGCAGTATAATCAACAATCTTACGTACTCTTATTAATGCAAGTATGAAATGCTGTCATGATGCATGCCCTCATCAACATACTCCCTCATACGACACCATCTTACATCCGCGGCATGCATTCATCCCTCAGTGCTCCACATCTTCTAGGCACATGCAGTGCGATGATGAGCATGATTACCGAGTTGCTATTAGTCGTTCTCATACAACAGGATTGGGAAACTAAGGTACCTTCCTTATATCATTCCCAAACAATGATCCATTCTAGGATTGTCAGTCCTAGATAATCTCATACGATATTGTGGTTCTAGGTCGCTGCAAGGGCTGTCAGGGCTGTTACTCGGAATCGTTGCACCACTCCCCCATCACCTTATCAATACAGGCCTAGTTTATACTCTGTTTACTATGGGAAGGCTCGTCGCCTCTACGCAGATTCAGAGTATGCTCGAGGTCACTACACCGGGTACGGTCAGGGCTGCCAGGGTTGTTACATGGAATCGTTACACCACTCCCCCATCACCCATCAAAGCAGTGTAGGCCGACAGCTCGAATACAGTGTCCCATACCACCGTATTCGGCTCACGAGTCTGGTTGCTCAATGGTCACTACGGGGAGGCTCGTGGCCCCAGCGTAGGCCGACAGCTCGACCACGGTGTCCCATACCACCATGCCCGGCACATTTGTCTTAGCGGATCGAGGTACCAAGGTTAACGGGGTTGCACTGGTAAGTTCGGTACCTTAGGTTCAAGCAGTAGCATCCAAACATGGTGAACATACATTAGATAGATTAGGTTACTTGACGAACTTGACTAGCTCGAGCGCACGACAAGTTGAACGACATGAAGTGCATAAGCACTTCGCATGGCCAACCACTATTGCCAACCAAAGTACGACTCGGGTTCGTCGAACACATCTCACGTGGCGAATGAATCTCAGCCACGAATTCAATCCCGTTACCGATTGCCTGGACTATACAATAGCCCCAATCACATTCAAATACAGAGAGTCAAAGTAGTAATGGATCAAGATTTCACTCATACGGTCAAATATCCAATATTGTCCGTTTAGGGCTGCCAGGGCTGTTGCACGGAATCGTTACACCCGTCCCCCATCACCCTTCACGGCTCTTATGGAATACAACTTAAACATGAATTTAAACATATGCATTACACAGAGAAAATCATACAATCAGTTGAGCATGTTATGAAGTACAACATAAGCATGAGTTTGTACATATTCAATTCCTAATCACACAGATATCTAAAGAAATCATACACATAGTTTAAGGAGTTGAGAATCATATCTCAACACCCTTATACATTACAATTTACTAACTACTACTCATTCAAACATTTCAACAAACACTTTAGACTACATACATCAACATACATGACATATGTTGATTACATAGGTATTAGGCCAAATCCTTTCACTAGGGAGTTTCCCCAAGTATAACACGCGTGCACCCACGACGGATTGTCATGGCAAGCAGGAATCCAAGTTCCATATTCATTCAGTCATTTCCATAAACACTTGGGCTACACATGTTAACCTATATAGCGTATAGTGACCATGACGTGATTTAGGGCAAGTCCTTTCGCTAGGGAGTTGTCGCATACATACAAGCATATAGTCATGACAAATAATCATGTTAAGCACAAATCTGTATTTCATACGTATACGGTATTTTCTACAAATACGAAGAATACAGTATATTCAACATAGTTAACGTATAACCGAAAAACGAAACGGACAACACTTTGTACATGTGCAATTGCATGCAGATCATGAATCTATCATTATCTGACATTGAAAGCGTTGAAAACCATAACCTATACGTCTAAAGTTCACACCTTACGTCGTAGAAGCGTAATAAACTCGATAGATTCGCTAAGCTTTCGTATACGGCAGTTTGGCAACCTACAAAATGAAATAGATTAACTATTTCATTATTTGCAATGTTCATAACCCTAGATCAAATTAGGGTTAGGGTTTCTTACCTAGAAATGAAGTCGGAATCGCCGAGAAAGCGATTAGAAAACAATGGTTAAGCACGTATGATGGTAGGATAGAGCACCAGGAAGATCCTCCCACTACTCTCACACTTTCTCTCTCTTTTCTCTCTTCTCTCTCCTAGGTTTTCTCAAATTCATATGGAATGAGAGAGTGAGGGTTTAAGGTCCTTATATAGGTCCAGAACTCACTAATTTAGACTCAGGGTCAAGGTATACTTAGGTTATGGCCAAAATGGGTCTGTTCCGTCTCAATGGAGCGCTTCTGGCGGCCCCTTTTCTGTGTGCGGTCGGACTTAAGCTCACTAACACTGGATCTAGGTTTAGTTAAGTTTTCGTTTCGGTCGGATTCCTAGATCACGCGTGGCGGACTAGTTTCAGTTCAACGGTCAGTGAAACTCGAACAGAGATTTCAAGTACACTGACACGTAGGGGCAAATATCCCTGATCCGAGGGTGAATTTGGGTCAGATTCCGACGGTCGGAATCCTTATAACTTATCCGCAAGCGACACGTGCTAGATTACTTAAATTTGTATTTTATTTTTTATTTAATTTCACATTTCTCACACTCTTCACTCCGGGCTCAAGCGAATAGCGCTGGGACATTATCTGGATTTGATTTCCGAGATGGTCGTCAAGCCCAGTAAGGCGGTCCTAATTCTATAACTTCGTATTAATCGGACTTTCGATGTGCGGTCCAGATCTGATACGGAGTTTCATGTGCTCCCGAGAGCAACTGGGTAATGAGATTGATCCGAGATTTTAGGGTAACCTAGAGTCAATGATTTTACAAGTTTTGGGTCTTGCAGATCGTATTTAAAGTGATTAGTGCTAATTTTACAAGCACTCTAGTTTAGCACTAGCTAATTCTCGCCTAATTTCTAAAGGATTTAGTCCTATATGATTTCTGTCTGAGGTGGTACCTGGGCCTTTGTAGTTTGTATATAAAGTGATCCAAGTTATAATACTTAGCTAGTTTAAGATAGTGTCTAGGGTGAAAGTACTTAGAAAAATTGAAAGAACAAGGTGGTGAAGGGTGGGATTTGTGAAAGAAAAGGGTTAACAAGCGATTTTTAGAATATGGGATTGGGTTCTGACAAGTTAATCAGGTGTTAGGAGCGACCCATTGCTTAAGGATGTCTAATTCCAGGTTGGGAAAAATCCGGGATGTTACACATATTTTTATTACCATGAAATGATCTAAAAAAATAGATGGATGGCATGGATGAAATAAATACATCACAGTGGGGTCCACAGAACACCGACCACCAGCATTGACCGGTGGCACGGGGAGTAGTGAATCCGTCTTCTCACCGACTACGTTCCACTGCCTCGAGCAGTGAGCTCGCTGACAGAGGCAGATTTCAAGGGAAAGCCTTTTCACATGAACCCCTGTGAGATGCTAGGTGGGTCCCACCATGATGTTTGTGATAAATCCATACCGTTCATCCATCTTGGGAGATTATTTTAGGACATGCCATAAGTTTCCATTTCTATTGTTGTACCCCAACTGTCATTGATGAATATGGGGAGGAGCCACGCCGACTCTTGAAACGGTGGGATACTCGTAAATGGCACCCGTCATTTCAGGATAAGTGGAGCAAATACATTATTTGTCCTTCCTAAAGCCGCATCTCCACCATACACATTTTCAATTTGCCACTGATATGAGGCAGCACAAAAAAAAAAAAAGAAAAAAAAAAAGAAAAAAAGAAGGGTTTTCCATGAGCATGTCTTTGAAGACCACTGATCAGACTGATTGTGTTTAGAGTGTGTTCTATGATTTTCAGAAGATTTACACTGGACCCTCTAATTTAGACGGTTTGGATTGGAATACGCATATGACATATGCACATCGGCATAGTGCATGCGTACAATTATTTATACTCCACTGGTGTATCAAAGAACTCCTTTAATAGGTTTTGAATATCCCATTGCGTGTTGCAGAAAATATTGAAAAAAATCTGTACGTTATTATATTGTCAGATGTACCACGCACCAGCACAGCTGGTTCGGCGTGTTGCCGTCAGCAAGTTTTTTGAGTCCCATCATAAGGTATGTATTATATCTAAACCGTCCATCCACTCGGTGGGCTCGTCTTAAGGCTTGAGCTGAAAAATAAGATAGATCTAAAGATCAAGTGGACCACACTGCAAAAAGCAGTTGGGATTGAAAGTCTACCATTGAAACTCTTTTAGGGTCAAGATGGTTCTATCCGAACCGTACGTTACCCGATCCGACTCAGTTTTCATGACCGAGTCGGGTGCGGTTCGGGTCAGGCCAGCAGTACAATGGGTCTGGTCGAGTAAGAGGACCTGGACTCGGTCCTGGATCTGATCGAGTACGGATTAGGCGTTGAGAAGTTTGAACTAGGTCGAGTTGGGGCCAATCTGGTCCGACTCGACTCGATGTCCACCTCTACATACATACCAGGATAAGGGTTCTTATCCTTTCTTAGGTGGTTTCATACCCATAGGTGGTGAAATCGCGATATGGCGTGAGTAGGGGTGCATGTGTTAAAAATAAATAAATAAATAAATAAATAAATAATAAAAAACCAAGGTAGGGGTTATTAGTGCCAATAAGGTTATTGTAAGATGCGGTTGAGGCTTATGCCCATCCTTTCCAAACTTAAGTTTTTCTAGCCCTGAGGGCACTTTTTCATTTTTCTAAGGTTGAAAATGTCGCTATGCTTCGATCCCATAAAAACAAGAAGGCCCACTCCTTTATCAATCTAATCTGCTCATTTGTTTCGGAGCATCCTGGGACATTGGAGGGTGTTGATTTCATCTTCATTTAAGACCTCTATGGCCATTAATAGACATAATGGTGGCCTTTCATGTCGAAGATATTTTCTCTGGTGTGGTCTACCCTTAATGTCTTCTACCCGCATTCTTGGGACCATGCCCTGAAATTTCTTCTCCTAGTTAATGGTCGGCGCGGATTTTAAAGGAGATGCATTGTGGGTCCCACAAAAAGAGTTTGAAAAGCTATATGCCCTCCAAAAAAGGTTGATTTTGGAGTCATTTGAATTTATTTTGTGGGAAGTTATTTTGGAGAGAAGGGAGCACCAAGGTGTAGTGTATACAAGACAATAGACTATCAAAAGGATAGATTCCATATAAGCGAAGACTAGTTTATGATGTGAGATAGCAATCTCTAGTGTGTGCAATATACTAAATACTTAGCATACAATTCTATTTATGCATCCATAGAATAAGAATCAAGATAAAACATAAATACAAACACATCATACATTACAAACACATCGATATATAGCGGTTCAGCGAATTACCTATTCCACTCTCGGATGACGAATTCAAACTTGAGTTTTCCGGACTTCACTATCTCACATGGTTTTTAAGGTTAACAACAAACAGTTATAATTGGACATCCTACACAAAGACCCACACGTACACAGTCATCGATGGCCTACACAAGGTCTTACTTATGAGTTTGGATTTCGAACTCTCGATTAGTCCTACAGATGAGGACATCGTGCGCACGAGCACCCGCACGCCGCCCACACGCACACGCGCACCACCCCCACTATGCACTTACGTATGAAGGAGGGCTCCACCGTCGATCTGGCTCGATGACGACGTCCAGGGAGGTCCTCCTAGTTAGAAGATGAAATTTTGATTCAAAAGAGTGGGCCTGATAGTCAAGAAAAGCCCATCATGGGATCTCGTGATCATGGCCCACTAGTCGGATTGATTTCATATTTTAAGTTTTGCTTATTTATGTTATTTAGAACATCATGAATGCTTTAGATTGCTTTGATTGATTTTTACTTTAGTTTACTTCATCGCCAAGTGATAGGTTGCGCACATGGCGCGAGTTTTGGGGTATAGGGTTTTCCCTATAAATATGCACCCCTTGTAGTTCTTTTGTATTCATTCAAGTTTATTAAAAAGTCCTGCAAGTTTTTTTCTATTATCTAAGTTTCTGAGTTGTGGAAAAATTCAAGTGGGTGCGAAGCCCTCCCTTTTCGAAAGGCTAAGTACCGTGGTGCGAAGCCATGTTTATCCCAATTCGTCCCTCCATCTTATTTCATCCATCATTTGATCATCTTCGCCTCAAATCTACTTGTTTTGCAACTATTTGTCTTTCTACAGTCAGTTTTCAGAATCTAACCTTGTAGGAGGGCTAAAACTTCGACGGAGCATCCCGCCTCAACCGTACATCGGATCGCCATCAAATTTGGAGGGTTTGGAGACCCCCCTGGCCGACTAAGGCCAAGATGTCCCTTTTGAGATTTGGGCCTCCTCCGCACATGCGACCCCCTACTATGCACGTGCGCCAGTACCCTACCCCGCTGCCCGCATGCGGGATCTGTTCCAGGTCAGGATTTCATTCTCTTTTCATTTTTCTTACCTAATTTCATAACCCTAGTCCTAGTTTGCATTATTCATAATTTGTTTTCCTTTTTTTTTCTCATCCTAGGGTTTCTCGAATTGAAATTGGGGAATCCCTTGAATTAATAGGTGATTACTATGCATGTTTAGCTGAATTCTATTTCCCTTTGAGTATCGTTTGACATATAATTTTTATTGTTCCAGCCCTAGCCTGTGTAAGCCTGGACCCGCATAGATTCCCCTTAATTGAATGTTTGGACTTTCATGTGGGATATAGAATTTGTGTAGTTGTTTCTGAACTAATGTGATCTTAAGCCTGAATTCTTGCACATCATATTTGAATTTCATGTCCTGCATCGAATTTGGTATTAGAGCTTAGGGTTCTTATAGGGGAAAACATCACATATTTAGGGTTTAGTTTGTTTGAGTCCTTCATGCATCCAGTTCATCACATATAGTTGCTAGAAGACTATAGTCCCTGATATATGTTGCTGAATTTTAGTAACGGTGTGTAGTCTCCTTCATATAGAGTCTCATAGTGTCATTTAGTTCTTTTAGACGCATATAGTCGTCGTAGAAGGTTCTTAGGTTTAGTGAGTCAGTGTATGCCCACATGTACAGGTCGTGGTTTCGATTTGCACCCCACACTAAACATGGACCAACTATAAGAAGCAGTGGTCAAGTTAACCCAGTAGGTTGATTCCTTGAGTAAGCACATGGAACAATGCATAGATAAACGCCTAAACCAAATAGAGGCTTCCTTCGGGGCAAACCCCACCACTGGGGAAGATGCCCAATCTCAACCAGTTGGTCAGGAGGTTAGGCCAAGGAATGGAGGCGGCCAAAGAGTTGGTCATGAGCACGCACCTATGCACCCACCCTGAGAGGGACATCATGATCAATATGACCGATATGCGTAACTCCTCAAGGGAGTTAGAGTGGATGCCCCTATATTTGATGGGTCACTTGGACCCTAAAGCCTTTTTAGATTGGTTGGTGGATACGGACCACTATTTTTTAGTGGTATGACATGTCGGATGCTCGATGAGTTCGATTTGCCAAGATGAAGCTTGTGGGCCAAGCAAAGAGGTTTTGGGCGACGGTTGAGCGAAAAAAAAAAGAGAGCGAAGGAACTCCCAATAGTACATTGGGGAGAAATGAAAGAAACACTTAAAGAGAAGTACATCCCTTTCTCTTATCGCCTACGGTTAATTGAGAAATGACAGGTTCCATGAGCGTGGTGGATTATATCGAGAAGTTCGAAGAGAACTTAACCCACTGTGAGGTTGATGAGGACCTAGTACTCACCCTCGCTCATTTTAAAATGGGCATCCGTCCTGACATCGGGAGAGAATTGCTCTCCAAAGACATAGACACTATTAAACAGTTGTACCAAGTAGTGTTAGACGTCGAGCAATACCTTAAAGCATCTATGGGAAGGCGGTTTGACTTTCGTTAGTCTGGTGCTAAGGCCAACTCCTCTGGGACTAGACCTAACACGAGATTTCAAAACAAACCTTCCAATAATGCTCAGTCCAGACCTAAGGATGATAAAGGTAAAGAGATTGTCCGGTCTAGTTCACGTGGAAGTGGGGCCACTAGGTGTTTTAGTTGTCAGGGGTTTGATCATTTTGCTCACCAGTACAACACAAGAGAGGACACCAAAGTACTCCTTATTGATGGACAAGTAGAAGTAGTGCCCCCAGAGAGTGATGGTGAGGAGGAGGTATGAGCTGGTCGAAACCCTTAGTGATGAGGAAGAGGGAACGCAAGAGTGTGCGACCCTCACAACTGTGCGTTGTGCTTTGGCTCAAGCTAAGAACACTGATGACTAGCACCGCAACACGATCTTCTACACTTATGCAAAATGTGGGGAAAAGAACTGTAAGATGATCGTGGATAGTGGTAGTTGTGCCAGCGAGGCATCGACTAGCATTGTGAGTCGTTTGAGCTTGAAGCTGGAAGCCCATCCTCAGCCCTACAGAGTCTCCTAGGTTGATGAAACATCCATTCCAGTCTCGCACCGCTGTCTTATCCCTATTCAGTTTGGATCATATAAAGACACAATTTGGTGTGATGTTGCTCCTATGGATGTGGGCCATATCATTCTGGGTTGGCCGTGGCTCTATGATAAGGATGTCACCATATTTGGTCGTTCAAATGTGTGTACATTCTGGTTTGAGGGTAAGAAGGTCAAGCTAAATCCTCTGCCACCTAAGAATACGACTGGAAAGGAGTTCACCGCACAGAGTGGTGTGAGCGGCCCAAAAAAAGTGGAGTCGAAGTCCAAGTCCAAACCGTTCCATATTTTGAATGCCAAAGACTTTGAACGAGAAATGGAGGTGGACTCGATGGTATACGCCCTTATGGCTAGGAAGAGTGTACCAGAGACTAGCATAGAGTTACCCACTGAGGTCATTCAGGTAGTACATAAGTTTCGTGATGTCTTTCCTGATGATCTACCGAATGAGCTCCCCCCTGTGAGGGATATACAACATGCCATTAATTTAATCCCTATGGCGACTCTAGCAAACCTCTCGCATTACAGAAAGAACTCAAAGTAGCACGCTGAGTTGAAGAGACAAATTTATGAACTCCTAGAGAAGGGTTTCATTCGAGAGAGCACGAGTCCATGTGTTGTGCCCGCCCTTCTTACACCTGAGAAGGATGACACATGAAGGATGTGTGTAGATAGTAGAGTCATCAATAAAATCATAGTCAAGTACCAGTTTCCCATACCGCGTCTTGATGACATATCGGATATGATGGCCAATGCTACTATCTTCTCAAAAATTGACCTCAAGAGTGGTTATCACCAAATCCGTATATGCCCTGGTAATGAGTGGAAGACAGCCTTCAAGACAAAGGATGTGCTATACGAATGACTAGTTATGCCCTTTGGGTTAACAAACGCCCCAAGCACTTTTATGCGTGTGATGGCCCAAGTGTTGAGGCCCTTCATGGGAAAGTTTCTGGTCATATATTTTGATGATATCTTGATTTATAGTATGACCAAGGAGCAACACCTCAACCAATTGAGGCAGGTTTGTGGGATCCTTAGGGCTGAAAAGCTATACGGCAACCTAAAAAAAATGTGTGTTTTTTCTAGTAGTGTGATCTTCTTGGGTTTATTGTGTCAGCTGAGAGCGTATCGGCGGATCCCGAAAAGGTCAAAGTCATCATCAATTGGCCTGAACCCCGCAATATTCATGAGGTGCGTAGCTTTTACGGCTTAGCCACCTTCTATAGGCAGTTCATTCCAGGCTTCACTTCCATTATGGCTCCCATCACAGATTGCATTAAAAAAAAAGAATTTCAATAGATAAAGGTAGCTTCAAAGGCCTTCAAGGAGATAAAGGTCAAGATAACCGAAGCTCCAGTCACGCGACTTCCAGATTTTTTAAAAGCTTTTGAAATCGCATATGACGCGTCAGGTGTCGGCATAAGAGGAGTACTTAGTCAAGAAGTGCACCCTGTCTCTTTTTTTAGTGAGAAACTGAATGAGGCGAAATAAAGATATTCCACCTATGACAAGGAGTTTTATGCGTAGTGCAATCACTACGCCATTGGCGTTATTACCTATTACCGCAAGAATTCGTCTTGTTCTCAGATCACGAAGCCTTAAGATACTTGAACTCTTAGAAGAAATTAAGCCTTAGGCATGCCAAGTGGGTTCGATTCCTTCAATAGTACACTTTTGTGCTTAAGCACAAGGCCGGTGTAGAGAATAAGCCTGTCGATGCGTTGAGTCGTCGAGTCGCATTACTCAACTCTATGAGGGTTGAAGTTACGGGCCTTGAAAGCATTAAAGAAGAGTATTCTGAGTGTCCAAATTTTGGAGTTGTGTACGCGTCGTTATTAGAGAGTCCGTCAGGAGCTAACAGTGAATATTTGATTTTTGACGAATATTTGTTTAGGATTAACCGCTTATGCATACCACACACCTCCCTCCGCGATTTTCTTACTGGGAGTTACATTCAGGAGGGGCCGCGGGTCATTTCGGTCGAGACAAGACCATTGCCCTAGTGGAGGATAGATTTCATTGGCCAAGCCTCAAGCGAGACGTGGTCAAAATTATACGCCAATGTCGTACTTGTCAACTGACAAAGCAAAGGAAATAAAATACAGGATTATACACACCTTTACCAGTCCCATTCATCCCTTAGCAGGACATCAGTATGGACTTCGTGCTTAGACTTCCCAAGACTATTCGGAAGCATGATTCCATATTTGTTGTCGTGGACCGTTTTTCTAAAATGACCCACTTCATTCCTTGCTCTAAGACCTCCGATACATCTCATGTTGCCAATCTGTTCTTTAGTGAGGTCGTCAAACTGCATGGGTTACCAAAAATCATTGTGTCTGACTGTGACGTGCGATTTATGAGTTACTTTTGGAAGACACTATGGCACATGATGAACACTATGCTCCAATTTTCTTCTGTCTACCACCCTCAAACCGATGGCCAGACTAAGGTGGTTAATAGGAGCCTAGGGAGCGTACTTCGATGTTTAGTGGGGGAGCATATCAGGACATGGGACACTGTACTACCCATAGCCGAGTTTGCATTCAATAGTTCTTTTGCACATCACATCCATTCATTGCATCAAGAAATCAGGCGAAAGATTACAACTAGTAATGAACATTACAAATTTTCTGCAGATCAGCATAAACGTTTCAAAGAATTCAATATTGGGGACTCTGTGATGGTTCACATCAGGCCCGAGCGGTATCCTCCGGGGGTCGTTCGTAAGTTACATGCGCATAACGCTGGACCCTTTAAAATTATAAAATGAAATAGTCTCAATGCGTATGAGGTAGATCTTCCACCTTTCATGAGAATTAGTTCCACATTCAATGTAGAGGATCTATTTGCTTTTCAAGAACCCATTGATACTTTGTCCGGCCCTTCGCTCACTCATCCTGATTCCTCAGATTTACCCCTTGATCCATGGCCTCTTCTCAACCTTTCGTTTCAGCCTCTACCTCCCATACCTAACTTTCACACACCTAGAGAGGAAATAGAGAATATCCTGGACCATGAGATAATTACAACGTCAGACGGCGGGTTTCAGAAGTACTTGGTTAAATGGAAGTCCCACCCAACTTCAGACAGTACGTGCCACACTGTGGAGCTTTAGAGACTTAATCCTGATATCCTGGAGTGGTTTAGGAGTTTTATTTTGCCAATGGTGAAATCTTCACAGTTGAAGAGAGTTGATGAGGACATCGTGTGCACGTGTGCCCGCCGCCGCCCACACGCGCAAGCACACCACCCCTACTACGCACGTACGTATGAAGGAGGGTCCCACCATCGATCTGGCTCGATTACGATGTCCAGGGAGGGTGTCCTAGTTAGAATACGAAGTTTTGATTCAAAAGAGTGGGCCCGATAGTCAAGAAAAGCCCGTCATGGGATCTCATGATCATGGCCCACTAGTCAGATAGATTTCATATTTTAGGTTTTGCTTATTCATGTTACTTAGAACATCATGAACGCTTTAGATTTCTTTGATTGATTTTTATTTTAGTTTACTTCATCGCTAAGTAACAGGTTGCGCACATGGTGCGAGTTTTTGGGTATAGAGCTTTCCCTATAAATAGGCACCCCTTGTAGTTCTTTTGGATTCATTCAAGTTTAATAAAAATTCCTGCAAGTTTTTTCTACTCTCTGAGTTTCTGAGCCTTGAAACAATTCAAGCGGGTGTGAAGACCTCCCTTTTCGAAGGGCTTAATTTAAGTGGGTGCGAAGCCCTCCCTTTTCGAAGGGCTAACTACCGTGGTACGAAACCACATTTATCCCAGTCAGCCCATCCATCTTATTTCATCCATCATTTGATCGTCTTCGCCTCAAATCTACTTGTTTTGCAGCTGTTTGTCTTTCTACAGCCAGTTTCCAAAATCTGACCACACAGGAGGGCTGAAACTTCGACGAAGCACCGCGCTTCCACCGTACGTCGGATCACCATCGAATTTTGAGGGTTTGGAGACCCCCCCTGGCTGACCAAGGCCAAGAAGTTTCTTTTAGAATTCGGGCCTCCTCCACACATGTGGCCCCCTACTGCGCACATGCGCCGATACCCTGCCCTGCTACCCGCATGCGGGATTTGTTCTAGGATTAGGATTTCCTTATTTTTTTTCCTTTTTCTTACCTAATTTCATAACCCTAGTCCTAGTTTGCATTATCCATAATTTGTTTCTCTTTTTTTTTTTCTTTTTTTTTTCATCCTAGGGTTCCTCGAATTGAAATTAGGGAATCCCTTAGATTAGGGGCTAATTACTATGCATGTGTGGCTGAATTCTATTTCCCTTTGAGTATCATTTGCCTTATAATTTTTATTGTTCTAGCCCTAGCCTGTGTAGGCCTGGACTCGCATAGGTTTCCCTTAATTGAATGTTTGGACTTTCATGTGGGATATAAAATTTGTGTAGTTGTTTCTGAACTAATGTGATTATAGCCTGAATTCTTGCACATCATATTTGAATTTCATGTCCTACATCACCTACACAAGAATTAACCACATACACATCCGTTGGTGGCCTACACAAAAACTTATTTTGAGTTTGGGTCTCAAACTCCAAACTCCAAACTCAAATCTCCACAAGAAATGAGTTGTGGACTCTAAACAAAACTCTTATTAGTTGGATGAGCCCCTTGATAGCGCACGTCTTAAGAAACTTCTCCGAACTTGAATCGGCTTCTCTTCAACTCCCACGATCATCAGCCTTACAAACGATCTTCTTGTAATAGTATCATGGTAATGGGAGAATGGATGGTGAACGAATATCCTTCAACTAAGGTTTAGTTGGTTTTAAAAAGGGGATTCATCTAATTGGGCATTCTAAGGCTTTAGACAAAAGGTTTTTTTTTATTGAATCAAGGTCTAGCCTCTATAGAATGCAAGAGATTGTGCTCATCTCCGATTCGAGCTTGGAATGCTAAAGTGGATTAGAGTCTAAGAGAAGGGATTAGAGAGAAATGCACTAAGACTCTTACACCATCAAAAGATGTCTCATCTTCTTCATCTCCAGAGGTGTTATATTCAGAATCATCTCCCATGTCTCTAGTCTCAGGGAGAGTGATAGTGGCAGAGACCTTTAGAACTCGAAGAGATCCGAGGTCTTCATCACTATGGGAATCTTCAAATTTGGACTTGAAATTCTCAAATGTATCCCATGTGGTTGCCATTGCCTTTTCTTTTGATTTGGATTTATTAGAACATTCAAAGGCAAAATGACCATAACCCTTACCATTGTAGCATTGGATCTCTTTGGGATTTTTTAATTGATTTTTCTATGTTTTGCTTGGGGTCAAAAGATTTACCCTTCTTGTTAAAGCTTTTCCTTCTACCTTTCTTAAAGAATATCTTGAATTTTTGGCAATTAAAGTCATTTCTTCATCATCTCCATTATCATTATCACTGCCATCTTCGGATTTTCATTTTTCTTATTGCTATGTGAAGATTTTAAGCCAGTGTTTTTGTTTTTAGAGGGGCTCGCAAAGTGTAATTCAAATGTTTATAGGGTACCTATAATTTCTTCTACTTTCATACTATCTATATCGCTATACTCTTTTATGGAGGTAATTTTGAAGGTGAATCTGTCATGTCCCTAAATCTAGTGTTGGTAATGCCCGATTATTATACACCAAATTTTGGTTGACAGCCTCCGTAAAACTCCGATTTTGGGACTTCCAACTATCACATACTAAGTCTCATAAGCGGGGCTCCACAAGGAGGATCTATAAAAGTAAAGACGATAAACACGTATCATTTCTCAAAATTTCATCATAATCAACATATGTAACTGTGTGCAACTGAGCACATCAAGGTAAAACCAAAACATAAACCATGTCATATTTACTATACTTGATGTACATATTCAGAGTATTATAAAAAAAATATATATATATATATATACTGATATGTAAAAAATAAAAAGGACAACTGGAGTCTATAGCCTCTACTCCTGCAACTCCCTACTCTCACCTGTAAAAAAATAGAAAGGAAAGCTTAAGCAACTAAGCCCAGTGAGTGCGTGTGCAGTGAAAATGCATGTTTCATGTCATGCTCATATAATCCACAGGCCTGCCGGACTGATAACAATAAAATAAAGATACAATGCATTATACCACTTTTTATGTTCCAAATCATTTTTATATACAGAGGTGAGACTTCTACCCACTTGTAACATACATACTCTTTTAACGTTTCCACAACTTTCCACATTTCCCAATTGGATCAGCAAGGTCTAAAACAGAGGTGGGACTCGCATATGATTGCTACCCACTTGTATAGACTTTTTCCAACGTGGTCAACTACAGAGGTGGGACTACATAGTTTATAGGCCGAACGAGTCTAACTCACTTGTGTTGAACCTCACTATCTGCCTAACAGCGAGAAGTCATACGTCGCCTGACAAAACGATAGCGGACAATTTACGAGTTTGTCACAAATAACCTGTCTTTGCTTGCCCATAAGCAAGTCAGGTTAAACCTCTCAACTAATCAACACGCGTCGATGGAAGTCACTGCCTACTTTGGTATTTCGGCATTCCAGCGCTCTGTTCTTCCACCCGGTCTAGGCATTGGTTGCTCCTAATGATACCAATTGGGATTTAGGGACTTTCACCCACAGACCCTCTAATCATATCCTGTTGAATTACACTTTTTCGGTGTGGTGTCCGACTCAAGTCATAACAAAGTATGTTTCATCACATTTACAATCACCGTGTGCATGAGTCTACATACAATCACAATATATAATGTTTTTCAAGACAAACATAGGATGACCTTCCTCATGTGGCCTCCTCATGAATTTTAAGCTTCTCATAGGGGTCTCATGTAATGCATCCTATATATAGACAGTTCACATACTAATCATTGACATATCGTCTGTCACAATACAACCCACTATGATCACCATACCATGATATGAATCATTCACTCTCAATCATACAATGATACAACAACTATGAACCATGTATATGATATGCACATGACTTAGCCAATCTAAATCTAATCCGGGATTTATTCCGCTATAAGACTTCATGCCACAAGCATGGAGGAAGGATAATTCTTTCAAACGGTTTGTCAAACAGGTAGCGGGCGGACTTTGTAAGGGATAAGGAGAGAAACCGATGGAAATACGTATGAATTTAAACAAAACTAAATCATCTCTATCATTCAAGAAAAATCCAGCAATAACCTAACCCTAAATCAGAAAACCTAGCAATATCCTAACCCTAAATCTAAAAATTCAGCAATAACCTGACCCTAAATCAACAATTTTGGTCTTTTGTAGGGTTTTCAAGGAAAATCCAGCAATAACCTAACCCTAAATCAGAAAATCTGGTCTTTTATAGGGCTTTCAAGGCTAATCCAGCAATAACCTAACCCTAAATCAGAAAATCCAGCAATAACCTAACCCTAAATCCAAAAATTTAGCAATTACCTAACCTTAAAACAGAAAATCTGGTCCTTTATAGGGCTTTCAAGGAAAATCTAGCACACATATATGTGTGCTCCTAATCTATGCACTCACCTGAAACAAGTAGAGGATTGGCTCTCAACTCAGCTTCTATTTCCTTTTCTTCTTCTTCTTCCTCTTAACTTCAAACTCAATAAGAAAGAGAGTGCTGGAAATGGGTTGTTGAAAGAGGGCTTTGTTGAGGGTCAAATATTGCATATTAGACCCTATTTATTGCCTGGATTTACGAGCATGATACTATTTAACCCCCTGCTTTAATCGTGTTTGTGATGCAAGGTGTGTTTACGTGCCTGGAGTAAAAAGGGTATTAAAAGTATAATTTTAGCGCTCAAGATTCACCAAGGAAAGTTATGGGACCCCAGGGGACCAAGATCGACGAATTTACATGTCAGAAATCCGAGGAAACTGAGAAACTGAAGCTCAAGTGGCCCGAAGGACGTCCAGAATGCAAGATTACAGGGTTCCCGCCATCCGATTGACACGAGACTTCATACGTGGCCTGAAGGCCCTATATTAACCATACACGTCAAAATTCAGCCCTTGGATCCCTTTAGAAGTGGCCCAACGGACAAATCAGCCCATAGATCTATGAATTGGGGCCCGCCTGATATCTGGATATGCTTCAAGTTTGATCTCAAACCCGTACGTGAGAAGGTGAACAAGATAGATGGTATGAATTACACATATACCTCGCAATAGGCCTCACTGGCATCTGCTAGTGCATAGTGCACAAGTGCACTCTCGGTGCATCGGACCAAGCAAACCAAGTCCAGGGTCTTTGACCCGATTTTCTTCCAAAACAGGAGTTCTTCCAGCGTCTTCGCTATGTGGCTGCCGGTTTTGACTAGTGGGCTCCACTTGACGTTCAGAGTGACGATCTGAACCGTCCATTGTATCCATAGGGGAGCCTTGACCCCTGTCAAGGTGGCATTTTTGGCCCATGCAAGCTGTCGGAGAATCCAGGCAGTTAAACACAGGTCGGACGGTGGAAGAAGAAATCTAGTGGGCCACAACAAAACCACTTCAAAAACGGTCTTACCAGATGGGTTTTTCGATTAGAATGCCGTGGACGGCGTGGATTTTGCAAAACAACACTACAGTGGGTCCCACCAATATTAAAGCAAGCTTCGCGCAAGCTCTGTTTCGCAACAGAGCTTACGGACCAATCTAGTGGGTCACCATCACACTTTAAATGCCTGATCTGGGCCGTTCCTCATGAACTGGCGGTCCCCCTCATCAAAGCCTAGGTGACCGAATCTTAGAAATCAGTGGAGATCAGTTTCCATTCGTCCAAATAGAGGTCTGACGGTGCCACGAAAAAGATGGGTGGGACACACCAATTTCGGTCCAAAAATAGCCTAGTTTTACTGAATTTTCAAGGGCGTTCCAATGAGCGGATTGGATTTCACAACAAAACCCGATAATGGGCTCCACTTTCAGTTCAGTGCAGGCATGTTATGCAGGGAGTGCGTAAAGGCTCCGCACTTGTTATACCTTGCGTAAACAGCCACACGACTCCTCCAGCCTCTCGACCATTGTTTGTTCGCTATAAGAGAGAGAGAGAGAGTCTGGAAGGGGATCTTTTTTCGGGAGCCAGGGAGCTGGAGGCAGCAGTTTGGCTTGGGCCAGACGGTTTTGGACAGAGGGAGAGAGTAGTTTCTTTTTCTTTTCTATTTGTTGTTTATTTTTATTTTTTTTTCTACTTTGAGATTAACCCGTTCAGGACAGGCTAAACCTCTTAGTTAGGGCTAAGAGGTGAAGCTTGTAGTGTGATGGGGGACTCTTTCGTTTGTGCTTCTTATTTATACTGAACCGATGTTGATCAGAGTTTATTTAAGGGAATGTTTATAGTTTTTAATGGTCTGTTGTGACTAAAATTACAATAGATCTGCAATAGCTTTGAGCATGTTCCTTTCCCTTTACGTTTATGACATTAGGAAGCCCTGTTGTTCACCATCGTCTCCTAGGCATGGTCGGATGACGGTACCCTTCCTAACCTCTATGGCATGTTGATTAGTTGGTAATTAGTTTAATTTTGTTGTTTGCTTTGCCTCTTGGGCATGGTTTGGTGATGGAATCCATCCTAATTCACATACCATTCATCTCTAGAAAACTATATCAACAAGCAGTTCAGTTAATTTCCATGATTCACAAAGCAGACATAAGATCTCCCTGATCTCTACAAGTGGATCCTCTGAATCCCTAGTTTTCCTCCTCTGAATTCTCTTAAAGTTTTAGCTAATTATTTCACCAAATATCCTTCAATCTACACTTGATTTAAAATTCATCTTGTTCTAGTTCTAGTTCTGGTTACCTTCAGATTACGTACAAGTTCTAGTCTCTTGGGATTCGACCTCGGTCTTACCGAGTTTATTACTACATTACAACCCTGCACTTGGGGAGTGAACAAGTTTTTGGCGCCGTTGCCGGGGACTGACAGTTACAATTTTCTGAAATTGACTAGTATTAGGATTTGTGTAAGATTAGGACTCTTTTAATTTTAGGATTTTTAGTTTTAGAATTTCCAGGCTGTCCTTTTAGAAATTTCCTATTTTTAGTAACTTTTTAATTTCTTTAAGTGTTAGATAGTTTTTGTTTCCTTTTTAGAAACTAACCCAATTCTCTTGTTTTGTAGACTCTGGTAAACTTCTAAATTGGTAACTTTCTTCTTCTTTCCTTTCTATTTATAGAGTAGGATTTGTCTTCCTTTTTAGGTAATTTCTAATTCTAAAATTCTTTTAGAATCTAACCTTGTCTCCTATTTTATTATTAGAAATTTTCTGTTTAGAAACTAACTTTCCTGCTTTATAGGTTTTTAAGATAAAAATTTCTAATTTGGTAAGCTATTTCTAACTGTTACTTTCTAATTTTCAAATTTCTTTCATTACTCACTTACTTCCTAGTTTAGGACTTTTCTAATTTGCTTTAGAAACTTCTACTTTCTAATTTAGAAATTCTTCCTTGTTTCTTTTTATTTCTATCTTTCTTTTTCTTAGGATATTACTTTTAGAAACTAATTTGTTTTGGTTTGTTTTGTAGGATTGAACTTAGGGACTCCAAATTGGTAACTTCCTTCCAACTCTCTCTTTCTTTCTAGATTCTCATTTTCTTTCTCAGGATTAGGTTTAGAATTTGATTGAGGGCTGCGAGTGTTTCATGCCCAAGTGGGCTCGTGACAACACTCGACGCCTCTTGACTCAAGGAGGATTAGTCGAGGGGTTAACTGTCCATCGCAGGACTAGACATCGCTCGAATTCCCTTGAGTTAATTGATGTTATGGCTGCAAATCAACCTCAAGCACTACCTCACCATAGGGATGAGGAAGTACATGATGAGAATGAGGTGCATCAAGCACCCCCGCCTCGTACTTTACGGGATTATTTACAACCGGCGGGGGTGAGTACTCCCTCATGCATGATTTTTCCTAAAAATACAGGACAGATGGACATCAAGCCAGGAGTTATCCAACTCCTTCCTAAATTCCATGGGCTTGAATCAGAAAGTCCATACTTACATTTGAAAGAGTTCGATGAGATTATAGCCACATTATATTTTCCTAATGTATCTGAGGATACAATCAGGCTGAAACTCTTTCCTTTTTCCTTAAAAGAGAAGGCTAAGACGTGGCTACATTCACTGCGTCCTCGATCCATTGGCACATGGAATGATATGCAGAGGGAATTCATAAAGAAATTTTTCCCACACCATAAAACGATTGCCCTCAGGAAAGCAATCATGAACTTCGCCCAAAAGGAAGATGAAACATTCTTCCAATGTTGGGAAAGGTTCAAAGATTTGGTCAGTTCATGCCCACAACACGGCTTTGAAACGTGGCGCATTACAAATTTTTTCTATGATGGACTGACATCTTCTATGCGCCAAATGGTCGAGACGATGTGTAATGGAGAGTTCATCAATAAAGATGTTGATGAGGTATGGGATTACCTTGATAGTCTGGCTGAAAAACGCAATCGTGGGACTATTACCTAAAATCAAACACCACGTCTAGGCCAACTCAATCTAAGGAGAAAGGTGGATTGTATCTCCTGAAAGAAGAGGATGATCTCAATTATAAAGTGACTAATCTCATAAGAAGGTTTGAGGCCATGGAAGGAAAGAAGGATAAGGTTAATGAAATTGTTTGCGGCATCTGTGATTGCAACATTCACACAACTGAAAACTGTCCTACAATACCTGCCTTTCGAGGAGTGTTGAATGAACAAGCCAATGCCGTAAACAACTATCAAAAACCTTTTACTGGACCTAACTCCAACACATACAATCCTGGTTGGAAAAATCATCCAAACTTTAGTTGGAGAAATGGATAAACGGCTACCCCCCAAGGTTTTTTCAATCAAAATCCAAATAAGGGGAAACCTCAAGAAGAACCGGTTCAAAATTCCATACAAGAGCTGGCTCAGGCAATGCGAGGATTGACAGATTTTATATAAAAGATAGATTCTCGTATGACGGTTATAGAAAATGGGATGCTTCCTGCACAACCTCTCCCCAATCCTAAACCGCAGTACGAGATAAATGATCCCAGCTCCTCAAATCAAATGGGGTACGCTAAATCCATTACCACTCTTAGGAGTGGGAAGATCATTGATAAAACCCTTCCGGTTAGGCCCGAAAAGCCTTAAGAACCAAAAGAGGACAATAATGATGGATCTAGTGATGCCCCACAAAAATTAGAACCGGAACTTTTAGAGAAGCCAGTTGCTCCGTTCCCCCAACGGTTGGTTGCACCAAAACGTCTTTCTAACTCTCAGGATATTCTAGAGGTGTTGAAACAAGTGAAAGTCAACATTCCTCTACTTGATGTCGTAAAACAGATTCCTTCATATGCAAAATTTCTGAAAGACCTATGCACGACCAAAAGACGGCAGAGTATTCAAAAGAAGATTTTCTTGACTGAGAAAGTGAGTGCCATCCTGAAGCAAGATGTGCCGCAGAAATTCAAGGATCCCGGTAGCCCAACCATATCATGTGTAATCGGGAACCATCAAATTGATCACACACTTCCTGACTTAGGAGCGAGCGTCAATCTGATTCCCTACTCGGTATACAAACAGTTAGGTTTGGGTGAGTTAAAATCCACCCTAACCATACTACAACTTGCCGATCGCTCTGTTCGTGTACCAAGAGGAATTATTGAGGATGTGTTAGTCCAAGTCGATAGATTTTACTACCCTGTAGATTTTATCATCCTGGACACCGAACCCATCAATCACATGAGCACTCAGATTCCCGTTATTCTTGGTCGCCCATTCCCTGCCACATCAAATGCAATTATCAATTGCAGGAATGGTGTCATGACTATGTCTTTTGGAAATTTGATATTGGAGTCAAACATTTTTTTCAATAACGGCAGCAACTCAGAGGATGACGATGATACGACTCAATGACAATTAACATGATTGACTCTTTCGTGGAAGATACAACACCTCTAACCTTATCCTCCGACCCTCTAGAGACGTGTCTGGCCCACTCCCATGAGTTTGATGATGATATGATTAGGGAGACGTGTGCCTTGCTGGATACTGCACCGGCACTTGAAGTTAACCGATGGAGGCCACAATTTGAAGAATTGCCACAAACTGATGTAGTGCCTCTACCGTCTAACCTTAAGGCACCGAAGCTTGACTTAAAATCTTTGCCCTCTGATTTGAAATATGCCTATTTAGGTCAAGATGAGACATACCCGGTGGTGATCTCTGCCCACCTGGAGAAAGAACAGGAGAATATGCTCATATCTACTCTCATTGAGCATAAAGGAGCCCTAGGATGGACGATAGCGGACCTTAAGGGAATCGACCCCTCGATTTGTACTTACCGCATATATCTTGAGGATAATGCAAAGACCGCTCGGCAACCACAACGTAGACTAAATCCAAACATGAAGGAAGTAGTTAAGGCCGAGGTCCTCAAACTATTGGATGTGGGTATCATATATCATATATCTGATAGTCAATGGGTGAGTCCAACTCAGGTGGTTCCTAAGAAGTCCGGAATCACCATCGTAGCCAATGCTAATAATGAACTCGTGCCAACTAGAGTCACTACTGGTTGGAGAATGTGCATTGACTACAGGAAGTTAAATACCGTCACGAGGAAAGACCACTTTCCTTTACCATTCATTGATCAGATCCTGGAAAGGTTAGTCGGTCATTCCTATTACAGTTTCCTTGACGGGTATTCGGGCTATAACCAAATTGAAATCGCCCCTGAGGACCAGGAAAAGACCACATTTACCTGCCCCTATGGCACCGTTGCTTACAGAAGGATGCCATTCGGGTTATGTAATGCCCCTGCCACCTTTCAGCGATGTATGCTGAGTATCTTTTCTGACATGGTGGGGAAATACCTAGAGGTCTTTATGGACGATTTCTCTGTTTTCGGTTCATCTTTCAGCGAGTGCTTAGAGAATCTCAAATGTGTGCTGAAAAGATGTGAAGAAAAGAATTTGGTACTTAATTGGGAGAAGTGCCATTTCATGGTTCATAAGGGGATTGTCCATGGACATATCATCTCGTCCAAGGGAATTGAGGTAGATAAGGCAAAAATCGATCTTATCTCTAACCTACCTCCACCCAAGAACATCAGGGACGTGCGATCCTTCTTAGGACACGCAGGATTTTACAGGCGATTCATAAAGGACTTTAGTCTCCTCTCTCGTCCTTTATGTAATCTTCTTCAAAAGGATGCTCCATACGAGTGGACTGAGCAATGCTAGGAAGCTTTCACCAAGCTTAAAGGCACGTTAACCACTGCACCCATCATGCAGCCACCCGACTGGAGCCTTCCTTTTGAGCTTATGTGTGACGCTTCTGATTATGCTCTTGGAGCGGTTATAGGCCAGAGAAAAGATAAGAGGCCCTACGTCATCCATTACGCAAGTAGGACTTTAAATCCTGCCCAAGTAAACTACTCGACTACGGAAAAAGAACTCTTAGCCGAAGTGTTCGCCTTGGACAAATTTAGGTCCTACCTGATCGGATCCAAGATCATTATCTATACAGATCATGCGGCACTGAAGTATCTTCTTTCTAAGAATGATTCTAAGCCCCGCCTGATACGATGGATCCTTCTACTCCAAGAATTTGATTTGGAAATTAAAGATAAAAAAAGAGTAGAGAACGTAGTGGCCGATCACCTTTCTCGCCTTAATACCTCTGATTCCCTTGAGGTGACCCATATCAACGACATGTTCCCTGATGAACAACTGTTCAGAGTCTCCTAGTCACCTTGGTTCGCTGATATTGCTAATTATCTTGCTACAGGTTATATACCGACACATTGGACTGCACAAGATAAGAAGAAATTCTTTACCGAGGTACGCAATTTTTTCTGGGACGATCCATATTTGTTTAATTATTACCCAGACCAAATCTTAAGGAGATGTGTGCCAGACGATGAGTATCAGAGTGTTATCTCCTTTTGTCACTCACAGGCCTATGGTGGTCACTTTTCTGCAAAAAAGACCACCGCCAAGATTCTGCAGTGTGGCTTCTATTGGCCCACTATGTTCAGGGACACTCATGAGTTTTGCAAAGCTTGTGAGCGTTGTCAGAAATTGGGAGCATTATCCCGTCGAAATATGATGCCCTCGAATCCCATTCTTATCATAGAGGCATTTGATTGCTAGGGCATCGATTTCATGGGACCGTTCCCCCAATCTTTTGGGAATTTATATATTTTGCTTGCCATAGACTATGTCACTAAATGGGTCGAAGCGATTCCGTGTCGAACTAATGACCATCGTACGGTCATTAAATTCCTAAAAGAAAACATCCTTTCCCGATTCAGAACGCCTCGAGCCATCATTAGTGATGGGGGCTCACACTTTTGTAATAGGCCATTCGAGAGTTTAATGAAGAAATACGGTATCTCTCATAAGGTGAGCACCCCATACCACCCACAGACAAGTGGGCAAGCTGATATTTCTAATAGGGAGATCAAGCACATTTTGGAGAAAACGGTTAACCCTGATCGTAAAGACTGGTCAACTCGATTGACCGATACTTTATGGGCATACCGTACTGCTTTTAAAACCCCCATTGGAATGTCTCCCTTTAGACTTGTCTATGGGAAGGCTTGCCACTTGCCTGTGGAGTTGGAACATAGAGCCTACTGGGCGATTAAAAATCTGAATTTCAATCTGAACAACGCTGGCTCGCTACGCAAACTTCAATTAAATGAACTTGAAGAAATTCGGAACGACGCGTACGAGAACTCGAGAATTTACAAGGACAAGATGAAGGCGTTTTATGACCAACATATTCTACGGAAATCATTCACGCCAGGTCAAAAAGTCCTTTTGTATAATTCTCGATTACATCTCTTTTCGGGTAAGCTTCGATCTCATTGGATCGGCCCTTACATTATTGTTACTGCTTATCCTCACGGGGCCGTTGAAATAAGAGATCCCGACAATGGTAAGGAGTTTAAAGTAAATGGACATCGATTAAAACCATTTGTCGAGAAATTTGATTCAGAGGACATGTCCATGCCTCTGACTGATCCTGTTTACCAGGAATGATCTTCTAGTCTGATGGAGGTATAGGTAGGTTTATCGCTTTCATAGGACTATGGTAGTTTGCTTTATTTGTCTGGCTGAAGATGGTAAACTTAACGCTCCTGGGAGGCAACCCAGTCTTTTGTTTTATTGAATTGCTTTTTCCTAGTTAGTTACTTCAATGTTTGTGGGTAACATTACTGTAAACCCTCACGAGACTACAACTCGTCCATTAGGGGCAACCTAGGGGTTTAAAGGCTCGTTGCATGCGCTAAATGAAATCGAGAGCGCCTGCGAAAGTGGTATAGGTAGGATTTTATCTTTTGTTATTTTTTATTTTGCTTTCTCTCTCGTGCTAACCGGCTTCTATGTTGCGATTTCTTGAAAGTCTCTCTCAATTCATCATCCAGGTACTATCTTCCCATCACTTCACATTTACTTTCGTTGTCCCATGTGCATTACATGCTCATATCTTTTACATTGAGGACAATGTAGATTTTCGGTTGGGGGTGGGAGATTAGGTTTCCGAATCAGTGTTTTCTTGGTCTTGAGAAAAAATTGTGAAATTTTTAAAAATTTTTTGGAATTTCTTGTGAATTCGAAGTGATTTTGATGGCCATCTAGGGCACTTAGAATTTCAAGATATGTGGTGTTGGTAACTTATGATTCTTGGATTCAGTATTTGTTAGATTTCACAGTAAGTTCGAACTGTTAATCCAAGATTAGAAGTTTTAAACATTGATTGAGTCATGATCCCACAAGACACATCCCGCTTGCACATTAAGGTTTCAGTTCAATATTGAATTGTAACTTGGTGATCATTAAGCATGGAAGGAACCACCCTGGGGAATTTCTCCATCATGTTCAATTTAAAAAAAAAAAAAAAAAACCCAGCTACAAGATAGCTGCTGCCTACGGAAAGGGTTGAGCAAACGAACTTCACCATAGGTTTGCTCCCTATAGGTATAGATTCGATTCCCCATGGTTGACATTTAGAAAGAGTTAGGCAACTGGTTTTCACCATACGTTTGCTCCCTATAGGTGAGGATTTGATTCCCATCATTGGCATTACTTGATCAGGGTCAAATATTGCATATCAGACCCCGATCATTACCTATTTTACGTACATGATAATGCCTAAACATCAGATTTTAATTGTATTTTTGTTGCAGGATGTAATAATGAGCGTTGGACTGAAAAGAGGATTAAAAGCATGGATTTGATGATCCAAAGCCACCTGAGCACGGGATGGACTCCAGAGAACCAATAATGAAGATTTTACACGCCTGGGATTTGAGGAAAGCAAGCCAAAGGGGCCTGAAATTGGTGCAAAATGCAAGATCACATGTTTCCCGCCATCCGATCAGTTCGAAACTTCATACATGGGATGAGGGCCATAAATTAACCGTACATATTAAATTTCAACCTCTGGATATCTCGGGAACTGCCCCAACGGACAGATCAGCCCTCAGAGTCATGATTCTAGGCCCACCTGTTGTTTGGATGTGCCTCATCTTCGGTCCCTATGGGTTAAATTGGATGGGAAATATGTTGGATGGAGCAGATCTCACAAAAACATCTCTGTGGGACCAGATCATACAGTGAATGTGCACGGTGCACTAGTGCACCGGGCGTGCACCAAAAGTCAGGAAGTCGGTCAGCAAACGCTGACCGACTCTTCTTCTCAAAACACGGAAAACGCAACAGCGTTTTCTCTGTTTTGAGCGGGTTTCTCTAGCGGACCCCACCCAACATCCAAATCATCAATCGGAACCGTCCAATCACTTTAGAGGGGGGGCGTGACCCTCACCTAGGTGTCCTTTTTCGGCCAAGGCAAGCAATCAAGTGAATTCCACCGTTAAAAGCAATTCGGACGGCGGAGTGAGAGATCAAGTGGGCCACACAAAAATGAAGAAAAACCATAGGGTTTCAACCGAAATTTCGATAGAAATTCGGTGGACGGAGTGGATTTCTCAAAAAATCAACACAGTGGACCCCACCATTTACGCAGCAGAAGCCGCTCGCGTCCCTGTTTGCGTCAGCGAGGACCGGCCGCTGGCTGTTTTTGCGAAGCACTGTGGGCCCCACCCGTCACCTGTACGGTCGATCTGATCCGTCCATCTTGTAGAGGACCATGAATACTACAAAACCATGTTGATAGTTCACTCCCATGTGTACACACGTGTGCGGTACAGAGGCCAAAAAAGGGCTACTCGGCGACGTTCAAAACTGATCTTTTTGTATTTTCTTCTCTGGGCCGCGTTAATGGACATTCAAAACCACCCATTCCTAACTGAAATTTCGTCCTGAATCCAATGGAATGAGTGGATTTTTCAGAAAATGCCTCTGTGGGGCCCACCGATCACGGCTGCGAAAATTTGTACTCCGAGTCCTTCTACGACTCTGCCACCGATTCCAGCCATCCAGCAGTTATAAAAGGGGAGTTTTGGACGTGGGTAAGACATTCAGAACCAGGGGGGAGCTCCAGATCTACAGCAAGGGAGAGAAGAAAGAGAAGAAAGAGAAGAAAGAAGAGAGAGAGAAATTGGTTTGAATTTTCCTTTATGAATTTTAATTTTTATTTATCCATTTGTTTAATGGAGTTTATGGGTAACTAATCTCTCAGCTAGGGCTGAGATGAAACCCCTAATTTGAATACCCTTTGTTCTATGTTGATTTTACTTTAATTAAGATTGATTTGTTTCTTTCCTTAGTGTGCTTGATTGTTTTAAATTCTATGCTTCTCCATCTATGAACTTGATCAGAGTCTATGGATGGATGTGGTCTGGATGCTTATTCTAGGTGCTTGTATCTGATCATGAACAGGTTCCTGTAGAGAAAGAAACAGGGTGCGTTATTGAACTGCATATTCCATATGCCCGATTTGGACATGGGATATGTTATTCATGGCACTACTTGAAGGAATTAGACAATCTGTATGCCTGATTAAGGACACAGATTGTGCTTTCTCTAGATAAGTTGGATCAATCTAAGTTAAGGTGAATTAACGGACAAAACAAAGGTTAGGATAATTAGGGGTGGATTCGAAAGTCCTAGTGCTCTTTCTGATTGAATTTTCTTCCTTATTCTCAATAGTTATTTCCATATAATTGTGTTAGTAAATTGCTCCATTATTTGTTGAATTAGTTAAGGAGAATTGTGAATTTGAATTGTGACGACCAGTCCCTGTGGATTCGACCTCGGTCTTACCGAGTTTATTACTACATCACAACCCTATACTTGGGGAGTGAACAAGTTTTTGGCGCCATTGCCGGGGACTGTTTCGGTCCATATTGAATTTAGGATTCTCTCTTATCATAATTCATAACTTAGGATTTTACTAACTTAGAGTTCTTTTCTTTATTTTAGAAATTAACCTCTTTCCTGTTTTGTAGGGTCCTGAGATAAACCTCTAATTTGGTAATCCCTTTCTAATTCTTTACCTTTTCTATTTTTATTTTTTTAGGTTTTTACCTTTTAGAAATTTTCTAATTCTAGAATTTCTTGTGAATTTTAAATTTTCCATTATTAGATTTCGATTTTTTCTCTTAAGTAAATTTTCTAGTTTTAGAAATTTTTTTTTCCCTTTTTAGAAACTTACTTAGCTTTTTACATTTAGTAACTTTCTAATTCTAGGATTTCTTTCCTTTTTTAGCTTTTTATTTTCTTTTTTTAGAAATTAATCGTTGCTTAGGATTTTTCTGTCATTATTTTAGGAAACCTGATTTGTTTTGTTTCTATTTTCAGGAATTGAGGAAGAAAGCTAGGAGGAGCTTCTTAACATCAATCATCTCCTTTTCCGGGTTCCTTCTTCCCATTCTCACTTACATAGTTTTAACTTGTTTTTTTTTATTCTAGTTTTAGTTTTCTTTCTCTTAGGTTGTTACTTAGTTTATGCTAGGACGTAGATCTCTAGATAAAGACCTAGCACCTTTTGATCCTGAAATAGAAAGAACATTCCATAGAAGATTGAAAGACATCCCAGTTAAAATGACAGAAGAGAATGGAACTAAAACTCTTAGAGATTATTCAGCTCCTGTCCAACTCAATGCGCCTTCATGCATAGTGTTGCCCACCACCACGGCAGCACACTTTGAACTCAAGACTGGGGTCATACAATTGTTGCCTTCCTTTTATGGGTTAGACAAGGAGGACCCATATCATCATGTGAAAGAATTCCTAGACATTTGCTCCACCTTTAAATTCCAAAACTTCTCAGATGATTCGATCCGCCTACGCCTGTTTCCTTTTTCTTTGAAGGATAAGGCGAAAGCATGGTTGAATTCTCTAGAAGTTGGGTCTATCACTACATGGGACCAATTGTCTAGGAAGTTCTTAAACAAGTTCTTCCCTGTTCACAAAACTAATGCTCTCCATAGAGAAATCACTAATTTCACACAAAAAGAGGGAGAGCACTTTCATGAATGTTGGGAAAGATGGAAGGACTTGCTTCTTAAATGTCCACACCACAGTTTTGAGAAGTGGCAACAAGTATAATACTTTTATGACGGTCTGACACCCCAGAACCGTCGCATGGTTGATGCCACCAGTGGAGGGTCCTTCATGACCAAGAGCGATACCGAAGCGTGGAAATTCTTTGAAACCTTGTGTGAAAACTCCCAGCAATGAGACTATTCAGATAGAGGTGAAAGAAATTCCCAACCACAAAAAAGAGGTGGCATATATGAGATAGGAGTCACATCAGATCTCCATGCCAAGATTGATGGCCTGACAAAGAAGGTTGATGCTCTGATGTTGCATAATGGACCTCCACAAACATCTCAAGCCGAGGCTTGTGCCATATGTTCTAGTCCTTCCCATCCTACTCAATCTTGCCCATCTGGTACAACATTTCCAGAATTCCTCTCTGAACAAGTTCATGCTTTGAACACCTTTCAGAAACCTGGGAATGATCCTTACTCGAACACATACAACTCAGGGTGGGCTAGACATCCAAATTTTTCTTGGGCAAAAGTACCGCAACAAAGAGGACCATCTGGAAATCCTCCTATGCCACCTCAACAGTTTCCGCAATATCAACAATTGCCTGCACAATCAAGGAAACCATCTCTTGAGGACACACTCCATCTTTTTATGCAGAGCTCTATCCAATTCCAAAAAGACACCCAACAAACCTTACTAGCCAACCAGCAAAGCTTACATGCAAATGCACAATCCATTGCCAAGCTGGAAGTACAAATGGGTCAACTAGCTACCACATTGAGTGAGAGAGAGAAGGGTAAGTTCCCTGGCCAACCTGTGGCTAATCCAAAGGGACAATATGAGATTGGCTCTAATTCCAACCAAGGGCAATACCATGAGCAAGCAAGATCGATCGTTACCCTTAGGTCAGGCAAACAGATTGACAACAAAATAGAAATACCTAGGGATGAATCAAATCAAGGTGAAGCAGAGAGACACACCAATACAACCAAAGTCCAAAAACTCTCTGACTCGCCAAGAGCCGCTGACGTGCCACCTTACGTGCCCAAAGCACCCTTTCCTCAACGTCTGGCACCAATGAAGAAAAGAAACAACTTTGATGAAATCCTGGACGTGTTTCAAAAAGTGCAAGTCAACATCCCGTTACTTGACGCTATCAAGCAAGTTCCTGCTTATGCTAAGTTTCTTAAAGATTTATGCACTCAAAAACGTAAGCAGAATGTTCATAAGAAAGTCTTCCTTGTAGAGCAGCTCAGCTCCATGATTCAACATAACACCCCTCCTAAATTTAGGGATCCAGGAGCTCCCACCATCTCTTGCGGTATAGGAGATCATAAAATCGGGAAGGCATTACTTGATTTAGGGGCGAGCGTCAATTTGTTACCATATTCGGTTTATGAGCAGCTAGGACTTGGTGAGTTGAAACCGACTAAAATAACATTACAGCTAGCTGATAGATCTGTCAAGGTGCCCCGGGGTGTTATTGAAGATGTGCTAATCCAGGTTGACAAATTTTATTTTCCAGTGGATTTCATAGTTATAGATACTCAGCCTATCCATAATCCTCATAGTCAGATCCCAGTCATTTTGGGTCGTCCATTTTTGGCCACATCTAATGCTATTATAAATTGCAGGAATGGAGTTATGAAGTTGTCATTTGGTAACATGAATATTAAACTCAATGTTTTTAATGCAGGACAACAACCCGCGGATTTGGACGACATATTTGAAGTGGACATGATCGAGAGTCTAGTGCAGGACTCCTTCCATAAATCTTTTGAAGATCCACTTGAGACTTGCTTAGCACAACATGGCACAGATTTTGATATAGATAGTCCCATCTACGAAGTCAATGCACTGCTCGACTCTACTCCGATATTGGAGACTGGAAAATGGAGAGCGAAAGTGGAACCTCTTCATTCCTCTGAGACTTTTCCTGACAGCACAGCTTCTAACTCTGAGAAGGCAAAAGAGAACAGGTTGCTTAATCTTCTTCGAACATATAAGGCAGCAATTGAACGGAAGATGGCAGAAATACAAGGAGTGTGCCCCACTGTATGTAAGGATCATGCTGTGGAAATATCACGTAAAATACAAAGGAAGCATGATCCTAACATGGAAGAAGTCGTTCGACCAGAAGTCCTTAAATTATTTGACGACAGTGTCAGTTACCTCATTGCAGATAGCACAGCTCATGGGAACTCACATCACTTGTCTGGGATTGGTTAACCACGTGTTGAGGTAAGTTCTTTGGCGGACTCTGGTCTTAAAGATTAATGAATTCATGGTCCATTCCTGTCTGGCTGAAGACGTTAAACTTAGCGCTCCTGGGAGGCAACCCAGCATTTCATTTGATTTATTTTTAGTTAGTTCAATGTTTGTGGGTAACATTACTACAAACCCTCACGAGACTACAACTCGTCCTCTAGGGGTAACCTAGGAGTTTAAAGGCTTGTTGCATATGCTAAATGCAATCGAGAGCACCTGCGAAAGTGGTATAGGTAGGATCTTTTATTTTACTGATTTCTCTCTTGTACTGACTCACTTTTATGCTGATATTTTTGAGAGCTTCTTGATTCTCCATCCAGGTACTATCTTTCCCTACCCCTCTTTTCTTTTCGTTGTCTCATTTACATTGAGGACAATGTAGATTTTAGGTTGGGGGTGGGAGATTAGGTCACCTAATCAGTATTTTCTTGGTCTTGAGCAAAAATTGTGAAAATTTTTAAAATTTTTCTGGAATTTCTATTAAATTCAAGGTGACTTTGAAGGATAGTTATGATTTTGAATTACAAAGATTCAGAAGGTGAGAAAATTATGACTCTTGGATTCGGTTGTCTGGTAGATTTCACACTTAAGTTTGAATTGCTAATCCACGATTAGAAGTTGTAAACATTGATTGAGCCATGATTTCACATATCAGATCTCGTTTACACATTAAGTTTTCAGTTCGATATTAATTGATAACATGGTAATCACTAAGCATGAAGGGAACCAGCCTGAAAAACAAAATTTTTAACATCAGTCTATAAAGAAGAATTGAAAGAATAAAGTCGCATAATCGTCATCATAGGTTTGCTCCCTATAGATGAAGATTCGATTCCTCATAGTTGACATGAGAAAAGATTTAGGCGACAAGTTTTCACCATAGGTTTGCTCCCTATAGGTGCAGATTTGATTCTCCTCGGCGTACTATTCATAAAGAAAATCAAAAAAATGGTAGAATGAAAGGTTAATCTGTAAGGCAAGTGTTGGTTCCAGTTCTGAGTGACATGAGCTTCGTTGTTGATTACCAATGATATCATGAAATTAACAATTGAATCTCTTAATGGTTGAAAGCTGAGATGACACTATACACTCATGAAACTCAACGTTTTAAAATTATTCTAATTCATGGTTTAATAGTTTGAACTTGGTTATGAAATTTGCAGTAAATTTGATTCCAGGAGAAAATTCCACTCACCATGCATGAATCGAGAATGATCACATCTCGACTATCTGTTCACAAGTCACTTGAGTTTACAGGATTGTCTTTTGTTTCAAAATTATTTCTCTCGCTGAATTTCTTGTCACAGTTCTTCTTTTTTTTTCTATTTTGATTTTTGGTATACAAAATGCTGGTTGGGGGTTGTGATCAGGGTCAAAATTGCATATCAGACCCCGATCATTACCTATTTTACGTACATGATAATGCCTAAACATCAGATTTTAATTGTATTTTTGTTGCAGGATGTAATAATGAGCGTTGGACTGAAAAGAGGATTAAAAGCATGGATTTGATGATCCAAAGCCACCTGAGCACGGGATGGACTCCAGAGAACCAATAATGAAGATTTTACACGCCTGGGATTTGAGGAAAGCAAGCCAAAGGGGCCTGAAATTGGTGCAAAATGCAAGATCACATGTTTCCCGCCATCCGATCAGTTCGAAACTTCATACATGGGATGAGGGCCATAAATTAACCGTACATATTAAATTTCAACCTCTGGATATCTCGGGAACTGCCCCAACGGACAGATCAGCCCTCAGAGTCATGATTCTAGGCCCACCTGTTGTTTGGATGTGCCTCATCTTCGGTCCCTATGGGTTAAATTGGATGGGAAATATGTTGGATGGAGCAGATCTCACAAAAACATCTCTGTGGGACCAGATCATACAGTGAATGTGCACGGTGCACTAGTGCACCGGGCGTGCACCAAAAGTCAGGAAGTCGGTTAGCAAACGCTGACCGACTCTTCTTCTCAAAACACGGAAAACGCAACAGCGTTTTCTCTGTTTTGAGCAGGTTTCTCTAGCGGACCCCACCCAACATCCAAATCATCAATCGGAACCGTCCAATCACTTTAGAGGGGGGGGGGGGGCGTGACCCTCACCTAGGTGTCGTTTTTCGGCCAAGGCAAGCAATCAAGTGAATTCCACCGTTAAAAGCAATTCGGACGGCGGAGTGAGAGATCAAGTGGGCCACACAAAAATGAAGAAAAACCATAGGGTTTCAACCGAAATTTCGATAGAAATTCGGTGGACGGAGTGGATTTCTCAAAAAATCAACACAGTGGACCCCACCATTTACGCAGCGGAAGCCGCTCGCGTCCCTGTTTGCGTCAGCGAGGACCGGCCGCTGGCCGTTTTTGCGAAGCACTGTGGGCCCCACCCGTCACCTGTACGGTCGATCTGATCCGTCCATCTTGTAGAGGGCCATGAATACTACAAAACCATGTTGATAGTTCACTCCCATGCGTACACACGTGTGCGGTACAGAGGCCAAAAAAGGGCTACTCGGCGACGTTCAAAACTGATCTTTTTGTATTTTCTTCTCTGGGCCGCGTTAATGGACATTCAAAACCACCCATTCCTGACTGAAATTTCGTCCTGAATCCAATGGAATGGGTGGATTTTCCAGAAAATGCCTCTGTGGGGCCCATCGATCACTGCTGCGAAAATTTGTACTCCGAGTCCTTCTACGACTCTGCCACCGATTCCAGCCATCCAGCAGCTATAAAAGGGGAGTTTTGGACGTGGGTAAGACATTCAGAACCAGGGGGGAGCTCCAGATCTACAGCAAGGGAGAGAAGAAAGAGAAGAAAGAGAAGAAAGAAGAGAGAGAGAAATTAGTTTGAATTTTCCTTTATGAATTTTAATTTTTATTTATCCATTTGTTTAATGGAGTTTATGGGTAACTAATCTCTCAGCTAGGGCTGAGATGAAACCCCTAATTTGAATACCCTTTGTTCTATGTTGATTTTACTTTAATTAAGATTGATTTGTTTCTTTCCTTAGTGTGCTTGATTGTTTTAAATTCTATGCTTCTCCATCTATGAACTTGATCAGAGTCTATGGATGGATGTGGTCTGGATGCTTATTCTAGGTGCTTGTATCTGATCATGAACAGGTTCCTGTAGAGAAAGAAACAGGGTGCGTTATTGAACTGCATATTCCATATGCCCGATTTGGACATGGGATATGTTATTCATGGCACTACTTGAAGGAATTAGACAATCTGTATGCCTGATTAAGGACACAGATTGTGCTTTCTCTAGATAAGTTGGATCAATCTAAGTTAAGGTGAATTAACGGACAAAACAAAGGTTAGGATAATTAGGGGTGGATTCGAAAGTCCTAGTGCTCTTTCTGATTGAATTTTCTTCCTTATTCTCAATAGTTATTTTCCATAGAATTGTGTTAGTAAATTGCTCCATTATTTGTTGAATTAGTTAAGGAGAATTGTGAATTTGAATTGTGACGACCAGTCCCTGTGGATTCGACCTCGGTCTTACCGAGTTTATTACTACATCACAACCCTATACTTGGGGAGTGAACATTACTGTTTATAGAAAAATCAAAGTCCGAAATAATGAAAAGAAGAACTGTACGGCAAGATCGGGTTTAGGTTGTCCTAAATACTCTTTTGATCATCAATGTTATCATGAAAAGTGACGAGTGAATCTCTTAATGATGGTAAGCAGGGTTTACACTATATACACTCATGGAACTCAATGTTTAGAATTATTCTAATTAATGGATTAATATTGGAACTTGATTATGAAGTCACCATGAGCTTGATTCTAGGAGGAATTAATGATCAACATTCATGAATCTTAGAATTCTGGTATCTAAATTATTTTTCGAAATATCACTCGAATTTATAGAAATTGTCCCGTAATTCGTAATTTATTTTTCGCATACTTTGCTCGGGACTAGCAAAATGCTGGTTGGGGGTTGTGTTGAGGGTCAAATATTGCATATTAGACCCCATTTATTGCCTGGATTTACGAGCATGATACTATTTAACGCCCTGCTTTAATCGTGTTTGTGATGCAAGGTGTGTTTACGTGCCTGGAGTAAAAAGGGTATAAAAAGTATAATTTTAGCACTCAAGATTCACCAAGGAAAGTTACGGGACCCCAGGGGACCAAGATCGACGAATTTACATGTCAGAAATCCGAGGAAACTGAGAAACTGAAGCTCAAGTGGCCCGAACGACATTCAGAATGCAAGATCACAGGGTTCCCGCCATCCGATTGACACGAGACTTCATACGTGGCCTGAAGGCCCTATATTAACCGTATACGTCGAAATTCAGCCCTTGGATCCCTCTAGAAGTGGCCCAACGGACAAATCAGCCCATAGATCTATGAATTGGGGCCCGCCTGATATCTAGATATGCTTCAAGTTTGATCTCAAACCCTTACGTGAGAAGGTGAACAAGATAGACGGTATGGATTACACATATACATCGCAATGGGCCTCACTGGCATCTGCCAGTGCACAGTGCACAAGTGCACTCTCGGTGCATCGGACCAAGCAAACCAAGTCCAGGGTCTTTGACCCGATTTTCTTCTAAAACAGGAGTTCTTCCAGCGTCTTCGCTATGCGGCTGCCGGTTTTGACCAGTGGGCTCCACTTGACGTTCAGAGTGACGATATGAACCGTCCATTGTATCCATAGGGGAGCCTTGACCCCCGTCAAGGTGGCATTTTTGGCCCATGCAAGCTGTCGGAGAATCCTGGTGGTTAAACACAGGTCGGACGGTGGAAGAAGAAATCTAGTGGGCCACAGCAAAACCACTTCAAAAACGGTCTTACCAGATGGGTTTTTCGATTAGAATGCCGTGGACGGCGTGGATTTTGCAAAACAACATATAGTGGGTCCCACCAATATCAAAGCAAGCCTCGCGCAAGCTCTGTTTCGCAACAGAGCTTGCGGACCAATCTAGTGGGCCACCATCGCACTTTAAATGCCTGATCTGGGCCGTTCCTCATGAACTGGCGGTCCCCCTCATCAAAGCCTAGGTGTCCGAATCTTAGAAATCAGTGGAGATCAGTTTCCATTTGTCCAAATAGAGGTCTGACGGTGCCACGAAAAAGATGGGTGGGACACACCAATTTCGGTCCAAAAATAGCCTAGTTTTACTAAATTTTCAAGGGCGTTCCAATGAGTGGATTGGATTTCACAGCAAAACCCGATAATGGGCTCCACTTTCAGTTCAGCGCAGGCATGTTACGCAGGGAGTGCGTAAAGACTCCGCACTTGTTATACCTTGCGTAAACAGCCACACGACTCCACCAGCCTCTCGACCGCTGTTTGTTCGCTATAAGAAGAGAGAGAGAGAGAGAGAGAGAGAGAGAGAGAGAGAGAGAGAGAGAGAGAGTCTGGAAGGGGATCTTTTTTCGGGAGCCAGGGAGATGGAGGCAGCAGCTTGGCTTGGGCCAGACGGTTTTGGACAGAGGGAGAGAGTAGTTTCTTTTTCTTTTCTATTTGCTGTTTATTTATTTATTTTTTTTCTACTTTGAGATTAACCCGTTCATGACGGGCTAAACCTCTTAGCTAGGGCTAAGAGGTGAAGCTTGTAGTGTGATGGGGGACTCTTTCGTTTGTGCTTCTTATTTATACTAAACCGATGTTGATCAGAGTTTATTTAAGGGAATGTTTATAGTTTTTAATGGTCTGTTGTGACTAAAATTACAATAGATCTGCAATAGCTTTGAGCATGTTCCTTTCCCTTTACGTTTATGACGTTAGGAAGCCCTGTTGTTCACCATCGTCTCCTAGGCATGGTCGGATGACGGTACCCTTCCTAACCTCTATGGCATGTTGATTGGTTGGTAATTAGTTTAATTCTGTTGTTCGCTTTGCCTCTTGGGCATGGTTTGGTGATGGAATCCATCCTAATTCACATACCCTTCATCTCTAGAAAACTATATCAACAAGCAGTTCAGTTAATTTCCATGATTCACAAAGCAGGCATAAGATCTCCCTGATCTCTACAAGTGAATCCTCTGAATCCCTAGTTTTCCTCCTCTGAATTCTCTTAAAGTTTTAGTTAATTATTTCACCAAATATCATTCAATCTACACTTGATTTAAAATTCATCTTGTTCTAGTTCTAATTCTGGTTACCTTCAGATTACGTACAAGTTCCAGTCTCTTGGGATTCGACCTCGGTCTTACTGAGTTTATTACTACATCACAACCCTGCACTTGGGGAGTGAACAGGTTTTTATGTTTATGGACTTGAAACTGGTTTTAAAATTAGTTGTTGTCTAAAAAGAAGTTTGGGAGGTGTTTTGTGATGTTTTTGAGAAGTGTAAGCTTATGGTAACAATATAACAATGTTATTTAAGTAATTTGAACTAAAGTATTTCAAGAACTTTAAAAACATCGAGGTCATTTGGGTTATTTTATCAAAATATACATGTGCATATCTATTCATAACTTACAATCCGGGTGTCCTATTGACATGCCGTTTTCACCAGTAACTCCGTAACTCGACTACGGTCACAACGGTTAGGCTCTCGGACCTAACGGATTTTGAAAACTCGATGATGGAGCTCCGCCAAATAAAATAAGGACACAATTGTCATTTCTCAGATTGTTTAATTTTAAGTCCGTATATTAAAATTCGGACATCGGGTCGAAATATGGTTTGCGGTTCGATAACATAACAACATTTTGATCAAGTCAAAATATTCTCGGGGTCAATGGACCTACAACCAACGACTATCCAATGTACGAACCGGATTTCGGGGCCTCGGGTCTTACAACTCTCCCCTCCTAAAAAAAAATTTTGTCCTCGAAATTTCAAAACATATCCGGTTATAACAGTACAATACAACAATAACCATATCATACTTATACGTACCTAAGAATCAAATAGGTGAGGGTAACGACTGCATATCTCTGCTTTCCGTTCCCAGGTTGCTTCTTCTATAGAATGATAACCCCATTGGACTTTAACTAACGGGATGACTTTAGTACGAAGAACTTCTTCTTTTCTATCCACGATATAGATTAATTGCTCGATATAGGATGCATCTTCCCGAACCGCTAAGGATTGCCAGTCAATAACAGGTGCTATTATCTTCGGATCACATTTACGAAGCATCGAGATGTGAAAAACATTATAACTCCAGACAATTGGGGTGGCAAAGCGAGACAATAAGCTACGGTGCCAACTCGTTCAGCAATATCAAAGGACGCTATAAACATCGGGGCTAACTTTTCTTTAATACCAAATCGTACTACACCTTTCACTGGTGAAACTCGGAGATATGCATGGTCTCCCTTGACAAACTTTAAGGGTCTACGCCGACGATCTACAAAACTCTTCTACCAACTTTGAGCTGTAATAAGACCAATCTTTTCAGACGTTTTTCAGACAATATCAGGACCTAAAAGACATCGCTCACCAATTTCAGTCCAACAACTTGGGGACCTACAAGGTCTACCATATAACGCCTCATAGGGAGTCATGCCAATAGTTGCCTTAAAACTATTATTATACGCAAATTCTAATAACGGCAAGTGGTCGTCCCAACTACCAGAGAAATCTAATGCACATGATCTGAGCATGTCCTCGAGAATCTGGTTAACTCTTTCGGAATGTCCATCTGTTTGTGGATGATATGTTGTGCTAAATCTTATAGTCGTCCCCATTACTTTTTGAAAACTCTTCCAAAACTTTGATGTAAACCTCGGATCTCGGTCAGATACAATCGTAACAGGTACACCATGTCATCTAACAATTTCGTTTATAAACAAAGTTGCGAGCCGATCTTTAGACCAAGAAATACAAATAGGAAGAAAGTGGGTTGTCTTTGTGAAACGGTCTACAATAACCCATTTAACATCATATCGACGTAAGGTTCTTGGTAAACACACAATGAAATCCATAGTTACGTGTTCTCACTTCCATACTGGTATCTCCAAAGGTTGCAATTCCCTTACAGACTTTTGATGCTCTGCCTTTACTTGTTTGCAAACGTCACACTCTAACACATGCCTAGCAACTTCACGTTTCATTCCAGTCTACCAAAATTGCCTTTTCATGTCCTTATACATCTTCGTAGATCCTGGGTGGATAGTAAACTTAGTGCGATGTGCCTCATCCATAAGGGCCTTCTTCAATTCAGAGATATCTGGAACATATATTCTTCCTTGAAACCGAAGTCCACCATCCAAACCTATCTGTCACTCCAGTTGACTTTTTCCTATTATTACATCTTTATAAAACAACGCCCATTGATCAAACCGTTGGGCTTCTATTACTTGGGATATCAAAGAGGGCTGAATCATCAAATTTGCTAATTGAACAACTGAGGACCGTAAAGTCATCTTAAAATCAAATTCAGCTATGTCTTCTACCATTTTCCACTCTCGCATCATCAATTGTGCCACTTGGGCCTGTGGCTGATGACTTAAAGCATCCGCCACTACATTAGCTTTTCCTGGTTAGTACTGAAGATCAAAATCATAGTCTTTCATCAATTCCATCCAATGTCTCGGCATCATATTCAACTCGGCTTGTGAAAAGAGGTATTTCAGGCTCTTATGATCCGAAAAGAGTTCGAATCTAACCCCATACAAGTAATGCCTCCATACTTTTAGGGTGAAAACTACCGCTGTTAACTCTAGGTCGTGTGCAGGATAATTCTGCTCATGAGGCCTAAGTTGGTGAGATGCATATGCTACAACCTTGCCCTATTGCATTAGGACACACCTCAAACCTATAAGCGAGACATCTGTATAAACAACAAATCCCTCACTCCCAAATGAAAGAGTGAGAATCGGTGTCGTCGTAAGACGAGTTTTAGTTCCATGAATGCCCGCTCACAGGCTCCATTCCAAACAAACTTTGCATCCTTTCGAGTCAATCGAGTCAGTGGGGCAACTATACGAGAAAATCTTTTAACAAAACGTCTGTAATACCCTACTAGACCTAAGAAACTCCGAATCTCAGATGCATTCTTCGGTTGTTTCCATTGCAAAACTACTTCAACCTTAGCTGGATCAACTGACACTCCATTCTTCGAAACTGTGTGCCCCAAAAATTTTACTTTTTCCTGCCAAAACTCACATTTTTCCAGCTTAGCATATAGCTGGTGGGCACGAAGGGTTTGCAACGTCATCTTTAAATGACACTCATGATCTTCCCTTTTCTTTGAATATATTAAAATATCATCAATAAAAACAACAAGAAACTGGTCCAAATAAGGACGAAATACCTCATTCATCAACTACATAAATACTGCAGGTGCATTAGTCAGACCAAATGACATAACCTGAAATTCAAACTATCCATAACGAGTCACGAAAGTTGTCTTCGGAATATCCTCCTCTCGAACCCAAATCTGATGATACCCAGACCGTAAATGTATCTTCAAGAAATACTGCGCACCACTCAACTGATCGAATAAATCATCTATTCTTGGGAGTAGATACTTGTTTCTAATCGTAACCTTATTAAGTCCTCTATAATCGACACACAACCGTAAAGAACCATCATTCTTTTTTACAAAAAACACAGGCGCTCCTCAAGGTGAAGTACTCGGACGAATAAACTCCAAACGACGTAATTCATCTATCTGTCTTTGCAACTCATGCAACTATAATGGTGCCATACGATAAGGGGCTCTAGATATAGGGGCAGTGCTAAGGATAAGATCTATTCCAAACTCTGTACGTCTAACAGGTGGTAAACTTAAAATTTCCTGAAAAACATCTGGAAAATCATGTACTACCGGTAACTGTTCAATACATACACCTTTGGACTCTTTAGGAATACAAGACATCATAGTCTCTATAAACTTATCTTTAGGATCAGCCACAAACTTAAATCGAGGCTGATCAGGTATAGAAAAGGTGACTGTCTTAGCTGTACAGTCCAATACTGCACGGTACTTGGAGAACCAGTCCATTCCCAAAATCACATCATACTCTAACAACACCAAAACATAACAATCGATTGGAAGGGCATACTCTTCTATGTAAATAGGATAGTCCTGACATATAGAACTCAACACCATTCTTTTCCTTAAAGGAGTCGAGAGTTATAATCCCTTGGTCATCGATGTTCTCGGTAAATCCAATGACTGACAAAACCTATCTACTATAAATGAATGTGATGCGTCAGAATCGAAAAGGACATGTGCTAAAAGGGATGATACTACAAGTATACCTTCTATGACTCCTCCCTTAGTCTGAGAATCTCTCTACTGGATTGCATAAACACTAGGTTGCGTCTGAAGGGGTAAGGGTTGTCTACCTTGCTGCCGCTGTGACTGCTGCTGAGACTGTTGTTGTTGGGACCTATACTGTGACCTATATGGTGGCCTTTGCTGCTGGGGCTGCTGATGTCTAGGTGGTTGATATGGTTGTTGTTTCTTCTGATTGGGACAATCCTTTTTACGGTGCCCTACACCACCACAATTATAACAGACTCTGAAAAACTGTCGTTGAGGAACAGATAGTGATACTAGGGATCTGACATCAGGTCTGGCTAAAAATTATTGCTGAGGAACAGACGGTGATACTGGGGATCTGAAGTCAGGTCTAGCTGCATTATCATATCTAACTGCAAGCCTCTTTGGGGGTGAAAAGGGCTGAAAACTACTACCACTCTCTGAAATAAATCTCCTCTTCCTTTGCTGATTAGAAGTAGATGGATGAGTACTTTGTTGTTAGTTCCAATCAGACTCAAAAATCTGTGCCTTCACTATTACTCCCTCAAGGGTCAGCAATTCAAACCCTCTAACTCAAAATCGCAAACTAGGACGCAAACCATCCTCAAATTTCCTCGCCTTCAAATCATCATTGGCTACTAAATGTGGAGTAAAACGAGATAATTCTATAAAACGATCCTCATAGTCAGCAACTGACATCTCACCTTAAACCAAATAATCAAAATCATGTGCTTTCTGACGACGAACAACTATGGGAAAAAACTTACGATCGAACTGGTCTTTAAATGTTTCCCATGTCCACACAAATTTTGGATCTACTGAATGAACCACTGACTTCCACCATTGCTTTGCCTCTCCTTGCAACTGATACGTCGCTAAGGTAACACATTGTTTGGAAGTACAACCCATAACTTGAAAGAGTTTCTCTAATTCTGACTTCCATAACTTAGCTGCCATAGGGTCTGGCTTGCCAGAAAAATAAAGTGGATCTAGACGTCTAAAATCCATAAAAAGAGCACTGGCCCGCTCCTTCGCTGACATCTCAGGAGTATAACTAGATTGCTGCTTTTGATTAGTCGTTATAGTTGACATAGTCTGCAACAGTTATTGAAGTTGTGTTGCAGGAACAAGTATAACTGGATCTGGAACAGCTTTTGACGTAGATTTTGACTTAGACTTGGGTTGCACTGTAAGAGTCTGAACAGGATTCTTTCTAGGCGGCATCCTATAGGTAAAACACCGAATTAACCAAAAAAGAACAAGTAAACCTATACAATATACACAATACAAAATAACCATACAACTCCTCTACTTCGCAAAGCATGAACCTAACAACTCTAACGCAACACATATAGTAAATACAATATATATTTATGCAGATATTTCCTAGATCATGCTCTGGTATCATTTTCTGTCATGTCCCTAAATCTAGTGTTGGTAATCATCCATGATTACTATACACCAAATTTTGGTTGACAGCCTCCATAGAACTCCGATTTTGGGACTTTCAACTATCACATACTAAGTCCCATAAGCGAGGCTCCACAAGGAGGATTTCTGAAAGTAAAGACGACAAGCACGTATCATTTCTCAAAATTTCATCATAATCAACATATGTTACTGTGTATAACTGAGCACATCAAGGCAAAACCAAAACATAAACCATGTCATATTTACTATACCTAATGTACATATTCAGAGTATATAAATAATATATATATATATATATATATATATATATATATATATATATATATATATACTGATAGGTACAAAACAAAAAGGACAACTGGAGTCTGTAGCCTCTACTCCTGCAGCTCCCTACTCTCACCTGTAAAAAAAATAGAAAGGAAAGCTTGAGCTACTAAGCCCAGTGAGTGCGTGTGCAGTGAAAATGCATGTTTCATATCATGCTCATATAATATACAAGCCTGCCAGACCGATAACAATAAAATAAAGATACAATGCATTATACCACTTTTTATGTTCCAAATCATTTTTATATACAGAGGTGGGACTTCTACCCACTTGGAACATACATACTTTTTCAACGTTTCCACAACTTTCCAAATTTCCCAATTGGATCACTAAGGTCTAAAACAGAGGTGGGACTCGCATATGATTGCTACCCACTTGTATAGACTTTTTCCACCGTGGTCAACTACAGAGGTGAGACTACATAGTTCACAGGCCGAACTAGTCTAACCCACTTGTGTTGAACCTCACTATCTGGGCTAACAACGAGAAGTCATACGTCGCCTGACAAAATGATAGCGGAAAATTTACGAGTTCGTCACACACAACTTATCTTTACTGCCCATAAGCAGGTCAGGTCAAACCTCTCAACCAATCGACACACGTCGGTGAGAGTCTCTACCTACTTTGGTATTTCGGCATTCCAGTGCTCTGTTCTTCCACCCGGTCTAGGCATTGGTTGCTCCCAATGGTACTAATTGAGGTTTAGGAACTTTCACCCACGGACCTTCTAATCATGTCCTGTTGAATTACACATTTTCAATGTGGTGTCCAACTCAATTCATAACAAAGTATGTTTCACCGCATTTACAATCACCGTATGCATGAGTCTACACATATTCACAATATATAATGTTTTTCAAGACAAGCATAGGATGACCTTCCTCTTGTGGTCTCCTCATGAATTTTAAGCTTCTCATAGGGATCTCTTGTAATGTATCCTGTATCTAGACGGTTCACATACTAATCATAGACACATCGTCTGTCACAACACAACCCACTATGATCACCATACCATGATATGAATCATTCACTCTCAATCATACAATGATATAACAACTATGAACCATGTATATGATATGCACATGACTTAGCCAATCTAAATCCAATCCGGGATTCATTCCGCTATAGGACTTCATGCCACAAGCATGGAGGAAGGATAATTCTTTCAAACGGTTTGTCAAACAGGTAACGGGCGGACTTTGTAAGGGATAAGAGAGAAACCGATGGAAATATGTATGAATTTAAACAAAACTAAATCATCTCTATCTTTCAAGGAAAATTCAACAATAACCTAACCCTAAATTAGAAAATCCAGCAATAACCTAACCCTAAATTCGAAAATTTAGCAATAACCTAACCCTAAATCAGAAAATTCAACAATAACCTAACCCTAAATCAGAAAATTTGGTCTTTTATAGGGCTTTCAAGGAAAATCTAACTCACATATATGCGTGCTCCTAATTTATGCACTCACCTGCAACATGCAGAGGATTGGCTCTCAACTCAGCTTATATTTCTTTTTCTTCTTCTTTTTCTTCCTCTTAACTTCAAACTCAATAAGAAAGAGAGTGCTGGAAATGGGTTGTTGAAATAGAGTTTTTATGTTTATGGACTTGAAACTGGTTTTAAAATTAGTTTTTGTCTAAAAAGAAGGTTTGGGAGGTGTTTTGTGATGTTTTTGACAAGTGTAAGCTTATGGTAACAATATAACAATGTTATTTAAGTAATTCGAACTAAAGTATTCCAAGGATTTTGAAAACATCGAGGTCATTTGAGTTATTTTATCAAAATAAACATGTGCATATCTATTCATAACTTACAATCTGGGTGTCCTATTGACATGTCGTTTTCGCCAATAACTCCATAACTCGACTACGGTCACAATGGTTAGGCTCTCGGATCTAATGGATTTTAAAAACTCGATTATGGGGCTCCGCCAGATAAAATAAGGATATAATTATCATTTCTCAAATTGTTTAATTTTAAGTCCGTATATTAAAATTTGGACATCGGGTTGAAATACGGCTTGCGGCTCGATAACAGAACAACATTATGATCAAGTCAAAACATTCTCGGGGTCAATGGACGTATAGCCAATGACTATCCAGTGCAAGAACCAGATTTTGGGGCCTCGGGTCTTACAGAATCTCTCTGGTAAAGACCTAAGAATTTTCCTACAAATGTGGGCCTAAAGAATTCTTTCACCTAAACATTACATGGAGTTCGAAATGTCATTCAATTTAGTGTAAAACTCCATAAACATTTCATCCTCTTCAATTTTAATATTCTCAAATTGGTTGGTCAAGAGGTAAAGTTTAGAAGAATGTTTTACTGTGTTAGTTCCCTCATGGGTACTTTCTAAACTATCCCATGCTTGGTTTTTGGTTTCACATATACATATTCTTTTAAATTTATCTTAGAAAACCACACAATGTATGACATTGAGAGCCTTTCATCATAGCCATATCTAGCTCTCTCAACATCACACCATTGTGATTGAGCTTTAGGAGTAGTGATAGTGACACCACCTCTCACAACTTGTTCCACAAGGACATGCTATCCATGGTCTACGATATCTCAAACTACGTGAGTAAGAGAACTAAAAAATATCCTCATTCTAACATTTTTCAATACGCATAGTTAGACCCATCAAACTATAGTGGTTGAGAAACAAAAATCCCCTCATTTCTAGACATAGTTCTAAGATACCATAGATCACACTCTAAGCGATTAAGCCCTTAAAGAGGAACCCACTTTTGATACCAATTGAAAATGCCGATATAACACCAATACCACAGAGGTAGGAGCTTGGAGTTATGGCTAAGTCCTAGAGGAGGGTGAATAAGACCTTTTAAAAATTTACCAATCTAATCAAATGAAACTACAAAAACAAGGTGTATGTATACAAGACAATAAACTATCAAAAGTATAGATTCTATATGAGCGAAGACTAGTCATGTTCTGATTTAGCAATATCTAGCAAGTACAATACACTAAAAACTTAACAAACAATTCTATTCTTGCATCCATAGAATAAGAATCAAGAGAAAGCATAAATAGAATCACATCACACATTGCAAACACAATGATATATTGGTTTGGCGAATTGCCTTCTCCACTCTCGGATGACGAACTTAAACTCAAGTTTTCATGACTTCATTATCTCATATGGTTTTCAAGGTTCACCACAAACCATTACAATTGGACATCCAACATAAAGACCCACACGTACACACCCGTTGGTGGCCTACACAAGGTCTTACTCACAAGTTTGGATCTCAAATTCTTGATTATTCCTACATAAGAACAAACCACGTACACACCCGTTAGTGGCCTACACAAGGACTTACTTTGAGATTGGGTTTCAAACTCCAAACTCAAATCTCTACAAGAAATGAGTTGTGGACTCTAAACAAAACTCTTACTAGTTGGATGAGCCCCTTGATAGTGCACGACTTGAGATGCTTCTTCGAACTCGAATCAGCTTCTCTTCAGCTACCACGATCATCAACCTTACAAATGATCTTCCCGTAATGGTGTCATGGTAAGGGGAGAATGAATGGTGACGAATCTCCTGTATGTAGGGTTTAGTTGGTTTCAAGGGGATTCATCTAATTAGGCATTCTAAGTCTTTAGACAAAGGATTTTCCTACTGAATCAAGGTCTAGACTCTATTAAATGTAAGAGATAGTGCTCATCTCCAAGTTGAGCTTGGAATGCTCATATAGAGTGAATAATCACAAGGAGGATGGCATGAGCTCATGTGAATTAGAGTATAAGAGAAGGGATTAGAGAGGAATACACTAAGATTCTCGCACCATCACATTACAAAGGTCCTAAATGATCTAATATATAGAAAAGGAAAGCAAAATGATAAAAAAATGGCTACATAACGGCTAGCCGACGATTGGACCAACAGAAGACAAAGCAATTTGCAATTTGAATCTAAGGACAAACTAGGTTCGTCGGTTCAACCAAAAGGAGTTGTCGGTCGGACTGACAGGACCCAACAGTTCTGTCGGTTCGACCAACAGAACACTGGTTTACTGAGTTTTCTATTGTCCGCAATCGGTCGGATCAATGGGGTCTCAGGTTGAATTGATAGAACCTCTAAAGCTAACTAAACCTAGTTGATCATGATCAAATTGTAGTTCAAAGGCTCAGGATGATTGAACAAAGATTTTTCTATCAATTTGGATCAATAACGCGCCACTTATTCTCTTCCAGTTTTTGTTAAGCGACACCGAATGACTAAGTCATAATCGGTGTTTTAAATATCAACGATATCAGCCGATATATCCCATGATATATCTTGTATCCCACCTAGGGGATATGAAACACACAAGTAGTGCCGATATATCCCCCTATTCAATCCAGCGAGCATTTTCGATTTTCGATCCATGTTTTTGTTGTAAATCACATTAAACCAATGTCAAATTGTTACAAATATATTATTCTTCATATTTTCCATTAAAAATCATGGATTTGGAACTTCGATTTCAAGATTTAGGGGTCAAGTTGTGGAAAATTGAGAAAAATCAAAATTCCTTAATTTCTCGAAAATCAGTTACAATCTTTATATCCAAACACAAAATTAAACATGTATGTAACCTGATCTAGTGATTCTTCTTTTGGTTTTGAATGTATTGCTTGTGTTTTCATACATGTCTTCTTACGTTTATAAATTATATGAATAGACATTGAATATACTTGCATCAGTTCAGTTGGAAGGTGCATATATTAGGACCCCATACAAAGGAAACCCTTATTATGTGTACTTTTTTTTGTAATATTTTGATTTCTAAGTGTGTATTGATGTCTTTTTCAACAATCCTTGAAGTTTCATTGAAAAATTTAACCAATTTCCCAATGTTCCCATGTTTCCCAACAACGGCGATACATTACGCGATACAACCATTATATCCCATGCGATAACCGATATGTATCCGTATCCCAAGGGTGTGATACATTACATGATAATGATATTTAAAACATTGGTCATAATAACGTTGTGTGTACTCTTCCACGGTCAAATTGTCTTGTCAAAGCATGAGCTCTTGAAAAGAAGTCGTCTCATAATCTAGCGGTAGAAACCTTTGCTTCATTCTTTCTTTCATTTCCTCCCAATTGCTTATGGGAGGAAGGCCACACCGTTTTAAATCTTCTTTGATGGCGTACCACCAGTCTTGAGTTGCGTCTTTAAGTTTCAAGGTAGCAAAACACAACTTGACAACTTCTTCCATTTCGTACCAACGAAAATATCGCTCTATTGACTTTAGCCAATCATTAAACACTTTGGGATCCAAATTAACATCATAATCTGGAATATCAATCTTGACATGCTTGGCGGGGTCCGAAGTACAAATATTCTTCCTTCTTCGGGATAAATTGGATGATTCTGTTGGAGGTTGTTCATCCCTCTAGCTCTCGGTTGCGCATAATGACGTTGTTGGGGCCCGTAGACAGGTTCATATTCTTCTTCTTGAAAATTACCATTCCGACCAGGATGCCTTGAGTCAACATTTCCGAACTCCAATTCTCCATCAAGGTCATCCATAGATGTTTGGCGATCTGGCTTGATTCCGTTGTTTGCATTTTTGAGAACAATAATACATCCTTCTAAAGCAGTCATTCTATCTATGAAACGGGCTTCTAGGTCATCCACTTGTTTTGTGATCAAATTGACCACTTGTTGGAAGGTTGCGATAGTTTCATCTTGAGGTTGTGTAGCTATCTGAAGATTGTAAATCATCCCTCTTCTAGTGTGGCGCATAAGACAACAAGCTTTTCGCAAAGCATGCGAGAATTTTTTTTTCTTTCTTTCTTTCTTTCTTTTTTTCTTTCATTCTTTCTTCTTCTTCTTCTTCTTCTTCTTCTTCTTCTTCTTCTCTCTCTCTCTCTCTCTCTCTCTCTCTCTCTCTCTCTCTCTCTCTTTCTTTTGGGGGGGGGGGGGGAGGAAAGAGAGGAAGGCCAAGGAATTATTGATATGTTAGAACGAGATTAGGATGTGGTAGGGTTGGAAGAGTTTTTTTTTGTTTTTTTTTCTACGGTTAGAGTTTGGTGATTTTGAGATGGAAAAAAAAAGGAAGGAAAAGAATATGAAAGATGTCGGATGGATGAAGATGGAAAGATGAAATGTTTGATTGAGATTAAAAATAAAAAATAAAATAAAATGAAATAAAATAAAATAAAATTCTAGTTTTCCCAGGGCAGAACTTGCTCTGATACCAACTTTAATGCAAACCCAAAAGGAAAAGCAAATAAATCAATAAGAAAAGAAAGAGATTGCGAGACAATACTTAACAATTCTCTAGCCAAATGCTAGAGATCATAAATGCAAGACTTTGAGCAAGCTCAACAATCCACTAGTCGTGAATTAGAGATCTGTAATATACTAGAAATTTCGAGGGGTATTTTCTTTCTTTTGATTATTTAATTATAAACCGATCATCATCTGGGTCATTTTAACCATTTAAACCAAGATCTATGACAATCTGTCCGTTAGATCACCAATCCAAACCATGAATCATTAATCCAAATAATCTAAATTGAATAGTAACTGATTAATTTTCAAATCTACCATTAAAATTATCATCTGACAAATGAATGGTCAAGATCTTGAGAATTTTCCATTGGACCACTTGATCTTTCTATAGACTACCGTTTAATATATTCTTTGACACAATATCAACATCTCCATATACAAATCTTGACTTGAACAAGGATAAAAAGCTGAGATCTAAAGCCAATAATTCTCGAACCATTAATTTTGGCATATTTTGTGGACCCTAGCAGAGTATACTAGCTTCTTATTTCATGACTATAGTGGATCTTCAAGACCATGATTTTAAATCATTTTAGCATATGTAAAATTATAAAAATTATCCATATATATTATAACCATACATTTGAGCATAGCCCATAATATTATACACTTATTTTCTTTTTACCTTAAAATTTATTTTTCCCATGATTTTTATAATAAAAGCTTCATTTTAATATAATGATTAGACATAGAAACTTTTGGTATAGCCCAAACGATCCTAGCATGTATACACTCCATTTCCTGTCCATCAAGGGATTGGGCTCGGGGTTAATGTTTGTGGGCTGGTTTTGAGCTCTATGCTCTTGTATTTTCTTCTCTTTTTTTGTTCCTTTCTTCTTTGTTTCCGTCATTTTCCATTTTTTTTACTGACTAGTCTTTTTCTTACATGTCTTGACAGCCCAACTAAACACTAGAATACTAAGTCTACCAAAAAAAAGTAAGTGATCAGGACTGTGGGGCCCACTTACATGGTTTAAGTCTGCTTGGATACTTTGGGAAAGTGGAGCTTTATGTAGAAGCAGACTCTGATGAAGCATCCGAGACGGGAGATCTGAGACTGCCTCACGAATTCTCTGAGGCTGGATGGAAGTTTGGCTAAGTCGATCAGGTAGGTCACCTAATTCGGGCTATCCGCAAGGGGCTTTCTGCCTCGGGGGGATTTCGATTGCGCTTTGGAAACCCTTGTTTCACCATTCGCTCGACGAAATGGCAACGCGGATTAGGCACTACCCCCGCCGGTGGTGTGTGACTGTGATGTGTTGGGCGCAGTGAGGCCCAAACTGATGTATATGTTTTATATCCACGCGGTTCATCCATTTTGCCAGATCATTTCAATGCATGAACCCAAAAAATAAGAAGATCCAAGCTCAAGTGCACAACACTACTGAAATCTGTAGTGATTCACCGCCAATCATTAGAAACTTATTAGGGGCCATAAAAGTTTTGAATCAACTTATATTTTTGTTTTTACTTCGTCCAAGTATGTGCGACCTTATCAACAGGTTGGATGGCAACTAAACAATACGGTGGGCCTCATAAAGGTTTTAACAGTGGATGGGTGTCATTGTCCTACTGTTTCTGTGGTGTGGTCCACTTAAGCTCCGGATCTACTTCATTTTTGGGTCCATACCTTAAAATATGCTAGAAAAATGGATGGACAGTGTAAATGTAAAACACATATTCTAACGTAGGCCCCACAGCTCACACACCAGCACTAGGAGGTGTTGACAGAGAAAGGATTAGGGGTTGCCTGGGACTCACTCTAGACTGTGTGACCCTTAACACAGGCCCACCTTGATGTATGTATTTTATAGAGAAATTTAGGACTGTGGACCCCACCTTTTATCCAGCTATTTTTATGAAACACTACAAACTTTGTTTTGGAACTTAAACCTGCACGTGCGGAGACCGAATTTTAGGACGAAAATACCCCTCCTTTTCACTGTTGTCCACTTTTCCTATCCCTTTCCACTATTTGCTTTTCATCTCCCTTTCCACTGCTGCTTTCACTGTCGTTGCTTTCACCCCCTTTCCTCACTCCGTTTCCACGAGAAGACCAAAAAAACTCATTTTGTAGGCCCCCCTTAACAGCATTTTGTGGACCATGAAAATGGTCGGTCCAATGAAGAAATCACGCACCACAGGTATATTTTTAACTCAGTCGGGCCCACATTGAATGTATGTAATATAGGAAACGGATTGGCTACTCCCCCTGACACTAGCCCCGTGGTTGGTGGTCGGTGCTCTGTGGGCCCCACCATGATGTATGTGTTTCATCCATTTGTAAAGATCATTTTAGGGCTTTATCCTAAAAATAAGAGGGATATAAATCTTAGATGTACCACACTACAGAAAACAATAGTGATTGGATATCCATCACTTAAATCCTCCTGAGGCACTGTACTGTTTATCTGAAATTCAATCTGTTTATTAAGTCATAAAGACAGATGAAGGTAAAAACAAAGATCATCTTGATCCAATACTTTTATGGCCCCCAAAATGTTTTTAATGGTCGATGTTCATTAACACTATTTCTTGTTATGTGGTCATTGAGATCAAGATATACCTCATTTTTGGTATAATATCATAAAACGATCTATAAAAAGATGGACGGCATGGATGAAACACATAATCATAATGGGACCCACAAAGCAACCGAACATCGGTTTCCTGTAGTATAATACACCGTCCATCAATTTTTCCATCTAATTTAAAGGGTTGAGCCAAAAATTGAAGATATCAAAATATCAAGGGATCATACTACTTGAAAAACAGTGGGCTAATGATTTTCTAGTTGGCCTCGTGATTTTGAGTTTGCCCCGCTGATTTCATGTTTCCCCCGCTCAATTTCATGTTTGCCCCGCTGATTTCTAGTTTCTGAAAAGGCCAAGCTATATGTCCTAGAGGGGGGGGGGGGGGGGGGGGTGAATAGGACTATGCCAAATTAAAATAAAATCAGCGGAAATAAAATAAACCAACAACCTTACAACTTGAATCAATTCACAAAGCTAAATTTAAATCACCTTGATAAATAGATATCGAGAGATTGATTCAAATTCAGTTCTAAGGACAACCTTACACCATAATCAACAAGGGCTTATGGTAGGACAACCTTATTTCTAGAACCTCTTTTGGATCAAGAACTCAATATTAATATAAGTAAATGAAATAGCAAGGAATTGAATTTAAATGAAGAAGTAAGATCTAAATTATTACAACAATCCCCACACTTGCTTGAAATGTAAAAATTACAACATTCACATCCCCTTGTACATTCCACAAGATCAAATGATAAAAGATATGAAAATTAAGCAAGCATTCAAACCACAAGTCAAAGAGTTATAGTGGTTCGCTTGTGTGTACACCAACTGTTTTCCAACAGCCACACAAAAAGCTACTCCACTCCTAATATCCTCACACAGGGGATATTAGCGTTCACTAACAAATAGGTTTTCACAGGTTCACCAAAAACCTTTACAATTGTGTCTTTTTCACTTGGGCTTACACAATCAAAAACCCCTCTTTTCTGAGTTTTCTGGTTTTCCTCAGACAACCAATACAATGAGATTTTTCTGGCTCAACCTCAAACAAAACCAAAAGCAAATGAATTTTACAGAATTGTAAAATACCTGGATTTCTCCTTTTTCGTAGCAGCCCGGTAGAACCAATCGGAGTAGATGATTTGAATGTCAAAGTTCAATTTCCAATACTCACATTCATAAGGTTCTAAGTTCTAATTGATTTTAGATTTAACTCGTTGGGCGTAGCTAAATTTGATTTTGATTCCAAGAAGAAGGAATAAGATAATTCCTCTTTTCAAATATGATTGGAATATAGAAACAAAATCAAATTAAATAAGCTAGCAAAAAGGAATATTAAATAAGCACAATCTAGCTTAAAATAAACACAAACTTATCTCAGAGTGATCACTTGAAAATTCTTGAATTGAATGAGAGTGGAAGTTATGAAAACTCTGAATTTCGTGTTCAATTTATAGAAGCAGAAATCGCTCCTACGACTGGTCTTAGAAACCTACGACTGGTCGTAGCTCTAACAGATTTTTGAAAAAATAAGCGCGATCTTTGAAAGCCGTTCTACGACTGGTCGTGAGTACCCTACGACTGGTCGTGGGTCACCTACGACTGGTCGTAGATATCTACGACTGGTCGTAGGACCAGTGATTTCGTCGCTGGACTTTAAGTCGTAGCTCCACGACTGGTCGTGGACGAGTCGAAGCCACACCTACGACCGGTCGAAGGACCTCCAGGACTGGTCGTGGGCGTACCAAAAATTCCGAAAAATCTTCAACTTCTTAGGACTGGTCGTGGAATTTCTTGGACTAGTCGAACCAATGTTAGGACTGGTCGAACAAGAGCTAGGACTGGTCGTAGAATAGACCAACCTTGTGTATTTTAAATATTTGAATAATGTATCCAAAGTGACCTACTTAAAGGGTCAACCTAAGGTCATTCAAACCTGAACCATGTCGTATGGACATTGAACTTCAACCTTTCAACGAATGTAGATAAATTGAATTATATCAGGCTTGTCAGGCTTGAAATCTTGATCAACATAGAACTACTTCATACGTGTTTCTTCAGATTTGAACTTCAACATGTAGCTTCTTGAGGCTTCATCATGTAGTATTTTGAGGCTTCAACATGTAGCTTTTTTGAGGCTTCAACATGTAGCTTTTTTGAGGCTTCAACATGTAGCTTTTTGAGGTGTCTTGAATTCCAATAAATGATCATACAAGTACAGAACACCGATAGATGTTTTTGGCACACAAAATTTGACAACCAAAGGAGCATGAGACCATAACACTTACAATCTCCCCCTTTGCAAATTTGTGACAAAACATCCAAATAATAATAATACTTCAAATTAAAATGAAGTACTCACAACAATTACTCACAACATATTCAAATAAGTTGAACAATAGAGAAGCATACACACCACAAGTTCATATAGAGAAGCAAGTCAAATATTTCATTCTCACATAACTACCCCAGAGTAATAGGTACCCCTGAGAAGTTGTTTAACTCCCCCTAAGTAATAGATAATAGGAACTCCCAAAACTTCTCCCCCTTTTTGTCACAAAATGACAAAGGAACAAGGGCAGCAATCAAAATGAATATAGCAGTTAAAGTATAGATTCAAGAAAACTTTAGTGCATAATTCAAAAAGTCAGTGAGTATGTAAAGTTAAAAACAAATATTACAGACTTAGTAAAACATTCAGTCAGAACCAGAGGATGGAGCAGGATTAGAAGGATCAATTTTGTGTAAACCCTTAGCAATACGCCTCATATATTTGCGTAGATAAGAGAATTGCGTATCTTGGGTAACACGAATTTGAGCCACTTGCTCTTGAAGGGAATTCAATCTCTCATCAAAATCAGAGGGCTGAAAATCAGGATCATCAGCCGAGTCTGACTCAAGTTCTTCAAACAAATCATCCATATTCACGTCTTCAGTAGGATCACTAGCTTGACCAGCATTCTTGCTTCAGCACCAACGCCACCAGCATCCACTTGACCATCAGTAAATTCTAAAGTCATCTTGTTAAGATTGGAATTATTGAAGGGGAGATGATGGATGGGTTTTTCTCTAGTAGGCATAGCAATGAGCATATGATTTGCTAGCATAGTCAACAAATAACCAAAGGGTATATCACTATGTCCAGGATGTTGACGAGACAGAATAATGGAATGACAAATTAAGGAAGGTAAACATATTTTTGCACCAGAGATGACAGAATGCAAAACACGAACCATAAAAGCAGTGAGTTCGGTTTTATTACCAGCACGTGGATAAAGATTAGAGATGAAAATCCTATGTAGTACTCTGTGTCTGGGTAACAAAAATCTTGAGGGAAGTGCATGACCTTTATGAGTCCAATGAACATCCAAGTTACATAGATCTCTAGTAAGCATTCTACGTTCAGATTCAGAGAGACTGTCATGTAAAATACCAATTGGAATGCTCTCATCATTGACAGGTATTTCCATAATATCAGCAATCAAATGCCGATCCACTACAAACAAACCTTCTTGAGTATCAACTTTAAAAATTAAATTATCAATAGAAAAATCACAGATACATGCAAACATGGATTGGGCAATGGACTGGTATGCAGGTCCACCCCAATGCAAGATGTTATCCCATCCCACAGATTCCAACAGAGTAGGAATACCATATGAAGCAATGTGATTTACATTCACAGGACGCTCAACAATAATATTTCGCATACGTAAATCCCGAACATTCGGAGGATCATTTTCGGGAGACCGAAGATGACGTTGTACAATAGAAGTTGATCTAGAAGAAGATGGACCTCTAGTAGTTTTCTTTTTACCTCTAGCATCCATTTTTAATGGAGGATTTCAATGAAACCACAAGATGCAAGATAGAAAAAAAATGAGGTTTTAATAGATCAGATTTTTCAAGATAAAACCCCAATCTTGCAATGAACGACCCAATAGATTCAACAAGAGAGTGATTTGAGACACTAATATCAAGAATCTATAGTAAAAATGCAAAGGAACCACTAACCTTGAAGAACTAGGAAGGTGGGTTCGACCGGTCGTAGCTAGAGCCGTTGGTGGGAAAAGAGAAATGAGGAAGATGAGTCAAAATCCCCAAATTAAAGTGAAAACCCGAGTTTCACGACCGGTCGTGTACGTGTTCGACCGGTCGTAGTACGACCGGTCGTGTACACTCACGACTGGTCGAGTACGACTCAAAATTTGCAATTTTTTTTTTTTTTTTTAAATAAATTTCAAATTTAATCAAATAAATCATCAAATTTATGTACATTATGATACACTAAATCATGCAAATTCAATTTAAATTGCTCATACCGAGATCAAACTTTAATTTATTAAACCTGCTTTTGTCGAGCGGTTTAGTGAAAATGTCAGCAAGTTGAGTCTCGGTTGGAATGTAATCCAAACAAATTACCTTTTCTTCCACTAATTCACGAATGTAATGAAATCTAATATCAATATGCTTAGTACGTGAATGCTGAACTGGATTTTTAGAGATATTTATTGCGCTGGAATTATCGCAAAATAAAATCATAGAATCCAGAGTAATTCCATAATCGCTCAACATTCGTTTCATCCAAACAAGTTGAGTACATGCATTTCCAGCAGCAATGTATTCAGCCTCAGCTGTTGATAGCGATATAGAACTTTGCTTCTTACTAAACCAAGAAACAAGACAATTTCCAATGTAGAAACAACCACCACTGGTTGATTTCCTATCATCAATGTTTTCCAGCCCAGTCAGCATCTGCATACCCGGCTAATTGAACATTAGTTTCATGTGGATACCAGAGACCAAGTTTAGTAGAACTTGCGACATATCGCATAATCCGCTTAACCGCAGTTAAGTGAGATTCTTTAGGATTTGATTGATAACGAGCACAAATACCAACACTCAAGGCTATATCTGGTCTACTAGCAGTCAGATAAAGTAAACTACCAATCAAACTACGATACAATTTAGGATCCACATCATTACCTGCAGAGTCTTTTGAGAGTCTCAAAGTTGTACTCATAGGAGTATCAAAGTTTTTACCTTTCTCAAATCCAAATTTCTTGATTAAGCCCTGAGCATATTTGGTTTGAGAGATAAAAATTCCATTAGGTTGTTGTTTTACTTGCAACCCTAGAAAATAGTTTAATTCACCAACCATGCTCATTTCGAATTTAGACTTCATCAAATCTGCAAACTCAACAGTCATATTAGTACAGGTTGATCCATAAATAATATCGTCAACATATATTTGAACCATTAAAATATCATCGTTATACTTCTTAACAAAGAGTGTCTTATCAACACATCCCATTTGAAAATTATGACTTAGTAAAAACTTAGTCAGTTTTTCGTACCATGCTCTGGGAGCTTGTTTCAGACCATAGAGAGCCTTCTTAAGACGATACACATGATCAGTAAATTTAGGATCTTCAAACCCTGTTGGTTGTTCAACATATACCTCTTCATGTAAATCACCATTCAGAAAGGCACTCTTTACATCCATTTGATAAATTTTAATCTTTCTAAAACATGCAATGGAGATAAAAAGTCTGATTGATTCAAGACGAGCTACAGGGGCAAATGTCTCATTATAGTCAATACCTTCAATTTGTGTATATCCCTGTACAACTAGTCTTGCTTTATTTCGAATAATATTTCCAAGTTCATCAGATTTGTTTTTGAAAATCCATTTTGTTCCAATAATATGTTTATCTTTAGGTCTAGGAACAAGATACCAAACATCATTTCTGACAAACTGATTAAGCTCTTCTTGCATCGCAAGAATCCAGTTTTCATCTGAAAGTGCTTCTTTTACGTTAACCGGTTCAATCTGGGATGTAAAGCATACGTAATTACATATGTCCTCTAATTGTCTACGAGTGCGCACACCAGTGAGAGGGTTTCCAAGTATTTGAGAAGTTGGATGATCTTTAACAGTCCTAAATTCAGAATTAGGTTCACTTGGTGAAGTTTCTTGTTTTCAAGTATAAGCACTTCATCATTATCAGAACTAGGAACAGGTGTATTCAAAAAATCGTCAATCACAACATTTATTGACTCTTGAATCACACCGGTCCTGTTGTTCAGAACACGATATGCACGACTGTTTAAAGAATACCCTAAAAAGATCCCTTCATCACTTTTAGTGTCGAATTTTCCCAAATTTTCACGATCACGCGAAATATAACACTTACTGCCAAAAACTCGAAAATATTTGACAGAAGGCTTTTTCTCAAACCACATTTCATAAGCCGTTTTATTATTAGATTTACAAATATAAACACGGTTAATAATGTAGCAGGCTGTATTTACTGCTTCAGCCCATAAATTCCTAGGGAGCTTCATGCTATTTAACATAACATTTCCCATTTCTTGAAGCACTCTATTCTTTCTCTCGACAATTCCATTTTGTTGAGGAGTTTTAGGTGCAGAGAATTCATGCGATATTCCCTGATCGCTACAGAATTTCTCAAAACTGCTATTTTCGAATTCGGATCCATGATCACTACGGATCTTGTTGACTTGAGAACTTTTTTCAGTTTGAATCCGTTTTATAATCTTTTTCACTTCATCAAGGGTTTCTGATTTGTCTCTCAAGAATGAAACCCAAGTGAATCTTGTATAATCATCTACAATAACTAAGATGTATTTTTTGCCACCTCGACTTTCCGTTCTTGTTGGTCCTATAAGATCCATGTGGAGAAGCTCGAGTGGTCTTGTGGTGGTATTGGAGTTCACCTTTTTGTGAGAGCTCCTAGTTTGTTTACCATACTGGCATTCACCACAAATCTTGTCTACTTTTTGCATCTTAGGTAGACCTCTAATTAGTTCACCTTTGCTCAATCTGTATAAATTTCGATAGTGTACATGTCCGAGGCGTTTATGCCATAATTCTGTCTCATCGGTATGGACCATGTAACACGTTGTTTAGATGAGCTACTATCGCTTACTATATAGCAGTTCTCAGAAGTTCTGCGACCAGTTAATATTACAGAACCCTTTTCATTTATTATTTCACAACCTTGATTAGAAAATTTAACATTATGGTTGTTATCGCATATTTGAGATATGCTCAACAGGTTGTGTTTTAAACCCTCAACATATAAAACATTTTTAAATAAGGGAAGGTTATAGAGTTGGACCGTACCTTTGCCAATTATCTTGCAGTTGCTACCATCACCAAATGTGACTGACCCATCAGTCATATCTTTAAGATCGGTGAATAGTGCTTTGTCGCCTGTCATATGTCTGGAGCATCCACTGTCTAGGTACCATTTTGAATGGCTTGTAGCTTTGAAAGCAGTGTGAGCAACCAAACAGACAGCTTTAGGAACCCATTTCAGTACAGTTTTAGGTTTAGGAGAATAATTGGTCTTCTTATGTTTATAGTTGTAGGAGTGACCTACAGAATTAGATTTTAATAGCTCCTTCAGTAAATCAATAATTTTTTCAGCTAGTGGGTTTCGAATCTGATTTTTGAAATTTACATAGCTGCTTTTGGGTTTATGAAAAGTTTTTGTATTTTTAAAAAAAACTTGACTAGTATCTTTTCCTTTTGAGTTAGAAGTCTCTCCTTTCACAAAATTGGAAGAAGTATTCTTCTGTTTTGGAGATTTGTTTTTATCATAACCCAACCCGGATCGATCGCCACATTTTCTTGATCCGGATAACAATTTTTCTAATTTTGGATCGCCTTGGGCATATCTCCATGTGTCCTTCAAACTCAACAGAGAAGATACTTCATTTTTAAGTTTCTCATTTTCAGATTTCAAATTTTCAATTAGGGAGGTTTTGAATTCTAGGTCACACTTAGATTTTTCAAAACTATCTGAAATTTGAGATTTTTCTAAAATAAGAGTTTCAAAACATTCTTTAAGTTTATAAAACTTTTCTTTTTGAAGTTTAAGTTTGACAGCAATTTTACAACTTTCCTTATATAAGGCATTGTAAGCATCTTGAAGATCTTCATCATATTCATGATCACTATCCAAATTTTCTTCACTTGTTGAATCATCGTGATCGGAAAAAGTAAACTTGGCTAGAGTCATAAGGGCCTTAAGTTCATTGCCCGACTCGGTTTCTGAATTTTCTGACTCAGAAGAGGCTTCAGAATCAGACGATTCATCCCAAGTAGCCAACATACCCTTCTTTTTGAATCTGTCCTTTTTAGGACATTTGTTTGCTAAATGCCCATATTCTTGACAGTTGTAGCATTGACTATCTTTCAATGATTTCCAAGTTTTAGACTTAGGTTTGGAACGTTTCTTTTCATTTCCCTTTTGAAAATCGACTCTTTTCTTACTTTTGAAAATCTTATAAAACTTTTTCGCCAAAAGGGCCATATCATCTTCAGACTTTTCTGAATCTGAATTTTCTTGAATAATACTTTTAGATGACTTCAAAGCAATAGACTACCTTTAGGAGCTTTAAAACTTAATTCATAGGTTTGTAAAGAACCAACTAATTCCTCTACCTTCATATTATCCGTATCACGAAGTTCCTGGATTGCGGTTACCTTTGAATTGAACCGTTCAGGAAGAGAGCGTAGTATTTTTGCACATACTTTACTTTCAGGGATCTTATCGCCCAGACCCCACATTGAGTTCACAATGTCATTCAATCTAGTGTAAAAGTCCATAAACATTTCATTTTCCTCCATATGAATTTCTTCAAATTTAGTTGTGAGGAGTTGGACTTTAGATTTCTTGACAATTGATGTACCTTCGTGTGTCATTTCTAAAATATCCCAAGCTTGCTTTGCAGTATCACAGGATATGATTCTTTTGAACTCATCCGGTGATAGTGCGCAAGTGATTGCATTTAGTGCTTTAGCATTAGCACTACTCTCATTTTCTGAAGTGTGGTCCATTGGTAATATGGTGTAATTTTCATAGATTTTGAACCATCAACACCAGTTACTTCCGTGATAGGAGGTTTCCATTCAATTACTGTGGCTTGCCACACACTTTCATCCATTGATTTGAGGAAGATCCTCATTCTGGCTTTCCAATAGGCATAGTTGGAGCCATCAAAGGGAGGAGGTCTAGTAACTGAAAGGCTATCAAAATTTGACATCTTTTTATATAGCTTAGATCGTTAGCTCAGGAAATAAATCCAAATAAAAAGCAATAAAATGAGCTATTAGGCTTTGATACCACTTGAAAAGGCCAAGCTATATGTCCTAGAGGGGGGGGGGGGGGGGGGGTGAATAGGACTATGCCAAATTAAAATAAAATTCAGCGGAAATAAAATAAACCAACAACCTTACAACTTGAATCAATTCACAAAGCTAAATTTAAATCACCTTGATAAATAGATATCGAGAGATTGATTCAAATTCAGTTCTAAGGACAACCTTACACCATAATCAACAAGGGCTTATGGTAGGACAACCTTATTTCTAGAACCTCTTTTGGATCAAGAACTCAATATTAATATAAGTAAATGAAATAGCAAGGAATTGAATTTAAATGAAGAAGTAAGATCTAAATTATTACAACAATCCCCACACTTGCTTGAAATGTAAATAATTACAACATTCACATCCCCTTGTACATTCCACAAGATCAAATGATAAAAGATATGAAAATTAAGCAAGCATTCAAACCACAAGTCAAAGAGTTATAGTGGTTCGCTTGTGTGTACACCAACTGTTTTCCAACAGCCACACAAAAAGCTACTCCACTCCTAATATCCTCACACAGGGGATATTAGCGTTCACTAACAAATAGGTTTTCACAGGTTCACCAAAAACCTTTACAATTGTGTCTTTTTCACTTGGGCTTACACAATCCAAAAACCCCTCTTTTCTGAGTTTTCTGGTTTTCCTCAGACAACCAATACAATGAGATTTTTCTGGCTCAACCTCAAACAAAACCAAAAGCAAATGAATTTTACAGAATTGTAAAATACCTGGATTTCTCCTTTTTCGTAGCAGCCCGGTAGAACCAATCGGAGTAGATGATTTGAATGTCAAAGTTCAATTTCCAATACTCACATTCATAAGGTTCTAAGTTCTAATTGATTTTAGATTAACTCGTTGGGCGTAGCTAAATTTGATTTTGATTCCAAGAAGAAGGAATAAGATAATTCCTCTTTTCAATATGATTGGAATATAGAAACAAAATCAAATTAAATAAGCTAGCAAAAAGGAATATTAAATAAGCACAATCTAGCTTAAAATAAACACAAACTTATCTCAGAGTGATCACTTGAAAATCTTGAATTGAATGAGAGTGGAAGTTATGAAAACTCTGAATTTCGTGTTCAATTTATAGAAGCAGAAATCGCTCCTACGACTGGTCTTAGAAACCTACGACTGGTCGTAGCTCTAACAGATTTTTGAAAAAATAAGCGCGATCTTTGAAAGCCGTTCTACGACTGGTCGTGAGTACCCTACGACTGGTCGTGGGTCACCTACGACTGGTCGTAGGACCAGTGATTTCGTCGCTGGACTTTAAGTCGTAGCTCCACGACTGGTCGTGGACGAGTCGAAGCCACACCTACGACCGGTCGAAGGACCTCCAGGACTGGTCGTGGGCGTACCAAAAATTCCGAAAAATCTTCAACTTCTTAGGACTGGTCGTGGAATTTCTTGGACTAGTCGAACCAATGTTAGGACTGGTCGAACAAGAGCTAGGACTGGTCGTAGAATAGACCAACCTTGTGTATTTTAAATATTTGAATAATGTATCCAAAGTGACCTACTTAAAGGGTCAACCTAAGGTCATTCAAACCTGAACCATGTCGTATGGACATTGAACTTCAACCTTTCAACGAATGTAGATAAATTGAATTATATCAGGCTTGTCAGGCTTGAAATCTTGATCAACATAGAACTACTTCATACGTTGTTTCTTCAGATTTGAACTTCAACATTGTAGCTTCTTGAGGCTTCATCATGTAGTATTTTGAGGCTTCAACATGTAGCTTTTTTTGAGGCTTCAACATGTAGCTTTTTGAGGTGTCTTGAATTCCAATAAATGATCATACAAGTACAGAACACCGATAGATGTTTTTGGCACACAAAATTTGACAACCAAAGGAGCATGATGAGACCATAACACTTACAATCTCCCCCTTTGGCAAATTTGTGACAAAACATCCAAATAATAATAAACTACTCAATTTAAACTGAAGTACTCACAACAATTACTCACAACATATTCACAATAAGTTGAACATAGAGAAGCATACACACCACAAGTTCATATAGAGAAGCAAGTCAAAATTTCATTCTCACATAACTACCCCAGAGTAATAGGTACCTGAGAAGTTGTTTAACTCCCCCTAAGTAATAGATAATAGGAACTCCCAAAACTTCTCCCCCTTTTTGTCACAAAATGACAAAGGAACAAGGGCAGCAATCAAAATGAATATAGCAGTTAAAGTATAGATTCAAGAAAACTTTAGTGCATAATTCAAAAAGTCAGTGAGTATGTAAAGTTAAAAACAAAATTACAGACTTAGTAAACATTCAGTCAGAACCAGAGGATGGAGCAGGATTAGAAGAATCATTTTTGTGTAAACCCTTAGCAATACGCCTCATATATTTGCGTAGATAAGAGAATTGCGTATCTTGGGTAACACGAATTTGAGCCACTTGCTCTTGAAGGGAATTCAATCTCTCATCAAAATCAGAGGGCTGAAAATCAGGATCATCAGCCGAGTCTGACTCAAGTTCTTCAAACAAATCATCCATATTCACGTCTTCAGTAGGATCACTAGCTTGACCAGCATTTCTTGCTTCAGCACCAACGCCACCAGCATCCACTTGACCATCAGTAAATTCTAAAGTCATCTTGTTAAGATTGGAATTATTGAAGGGGAGATGATGGATGGGTTTTTCTCTAGTAGGCATAGCAATGAGCATATGATTTGCTAGCATAGTCAACAAATAACCAAAGGGTATATCACTATGTCCAGGATGTTGACGAGACAGAATAATGGAATGACAAATTAAGGAAGGTAAACATATTTTTGCACCAGAGATGACAGAATGCAAAACACGAACCATAAAAGCAGTGAGTTCGGTTTTATTACCAGCACGTGGATAAAGATTAGAGATGAAAATCCTATGTAGTACTCTGTGTCTGGGTAACAAAAATCTTGAGGGAAGTGCATGACCTTTATGAGTCCAATGAACATCCAAGTTACATAGATCTCTAGTAAGCATTCTACGTTCAGATTCAGAGAGACTGTCATGTAAAATACCAATTGGAATGCTCTCATCATTGACAGGTATTTCCATAATATCAGCAATCAAATGCCGATCCACTACAAACAAACCTTCTTGAGTATCAACTTTAAAAATTAAATTATCAATAGAAAAATCACAGATACATGCAAACATGGATTGGGCAATGGACTGGTATGCAGGTCCACCCCAATGCAAGATGTTATCCCATCCCACAGATTCCAACAGAGTAGGAATACCATATGAAGCAATGTGATTTACATTCACAGGACGCTCAACAATAATATTTCGCATACGTAAATCCCGAACATTCGGAGGATCATTTTCGGGAGACCGAAGATGACGTTGTACAATAGAAGTTGATCTAGAAGAAGATGGACCTCTAGTAGTTTTCTTTTTACCTCTAGCATCCATTTTTAATGGAGGATTTCAATGAAACCACAAGATGCAAGATAGAAAAAAAATGAGGTTTTAATAGATCAGATTTTTCAAGATAAAACCCCAATCTTGCAATGAACGACCCAATAGATTCAACAAGAGAGTGATTTGAAGACACTAATATCAAGAATCTATAGTAAAAATGCAAAGGAACCACTAACCTTGAAGAACTAGGAAGGTGGGTTCGACCGGTCGTAGCTAGAGCCGTTGGGGGGAAAAGAGAAATGAGGAAGATGAGTCAAAATCCCCAAATTAAAGTGAAAACCCGAGTTTCACGACCGCTCGTGTACTTGTTCGACCGGTCGTAGTACGACGGTCGTGTACACTCACGACTGGTCGAGTACGACTCAAAATTTGCAAATTTTTTTTTTTTTTTTAAATAAATTCAAATTTAATCAAATAAATCATCAAATTATGTACATTATGATACACTAAATCATGCAAATTCAATTTAAATTGCTCATACCGAGATCAAACTTTAATTTATTAAACCTGCTTTTGTCGAGCGGTTTAGTGAAAATGTCAGCAAGTTGAGTCTCGGTTGGAATGTAATCCAAACAAATTACCTTTTCTTCCACTAATTCACGAATGTAATGAAATCTAATATCAATATGCTTAGTACGTGAATGCTGAACTGGATTTTTAGAGATATTTATTGCGCTGGAATTATCGCAAAATAAAATCATAGAATCCAGAGTAATTCCATAATCGCTCAACATTCGTTTCATCCAAACAAGTTGAGTACATGCATTTCCAGCAGCAATGTATTCAGCCTCAGCTTGATAGCGATATAGAACTTTGCTTCTTACAAACCAGAAGACAATTTCCAATGTAGCACATAGCTTGATTAACTTTCTTTCCCAATTCCTGTCATAGCACCACCCGGTTCATTGTTCATTGTCCATGAGCCAGTGAGTCGGCTAATTGAACATTAGTTTCGATCAGAGACCAAGTTTAGTAGAACTTGCGACATATCGCATAATCCGCTTAACCGCAGTTAAGTGAGATTCTTTAGGATTTGATTGATAACGAGCACAAATACCAACACTCAAGGCTATATCTGGTCTACTAGCAGTCAGATAAAGTAAACTACCAATCAAACTACGATACAATTTAGGATCCACATCATTACCTGCAGAGTCTTTTGAGAGTCTCAAAGTTGTACTCATAGGAGTATCAAAGTTTTTACCTTTCTCAAATCCAAATTTCTTGATTAAGCCCTGAGCATATTTGGTTTGAGAGATAAAAATTCCATTAGGTTGTTGTTTTACTTGCAACCCTAGAAAATAGTTTAATTCACCAACCATGCTCATTTCGAATTTAGACTTCATCAAATCTGCAAACTCAACAGTCATATTAGTACAGGTGATCCATAAATAATATCGTCAACATATATTTGAACCATTAAAATATCATCGTTATACTTCTTAACAAAGAGTGTCTTATACACATCCCATTTGAAAATTATGACTTAGTAAAAACTTAGTCAGTTTTTCGTACCATGCTCTGGGAGCTTGTTTCAGACCATAGAGAGCCTTCTTAAGACGATACACATGATCAGTAAATTTAGGATCTTCAAACCCTGTTGGTTGTTCAACATATACCTCTTCATGTAAATCACCATTCAGAAAGGCACTCTTTACATCCATTTGATAAATTTTAATCTTTCTAAAATATGCAATGGAGATAAAAAGTCTGATTGATTCAAGACGAGCTACAGGGGCAAATGTCTCATTATAGTCAATACCTTCAATTTGTGTATATCCCTGTACAACTAGTCTTGCTTTATTTCGAATAATATTTCCAAGTTCATCAGATTTGTTTTTGAAAATCCATTTTGTTCCAATAATATGTTTATCTTTAGGTCTAGGAACAAGATACCAAACATCATTTCTGACAAACTGATTAAGCTCTTCTTGCATCGCAAGAATCCAGTTTTCATCTGAAAGTGCTTCTTTTACGTTAACCGGTTCAATCTGGGATGTAAAGCATACGTATTACATATGTCCTCTAATTGTCTACGAGTGCGCACACCAGTGAGAGGGTTTCCAAGTATTTGAGAAGTTGGATGATCTTTAACAGTCCTAAATTCAGAATTAGGTTCACTTGGTGAAGTTTTTGATTTTCAAGTATAAGCACTTCATCATTATCAGAACTAGGCAGGTGTGTCAAAAAATCGTCAATACACATTTATTGACTCTTGAATCACACCGGTCCTGTTGTTCAGAACACGATATGCACGACTGTTAAAGAATACCCTAAAAAGATCCCTTCATCACTTTGTGTGATTTTCGAATTTTCCCAAATTTTCACGATCACGCGAAAATATACACTTACTGCCAAAAACTCGAAAATATTTGACAGAAGGCTTTTTCTCAAACCACATTTCATAAGCCGTTATTATTAGATTTACAAATATAAACACGGTTAATAATGTAGCAGGCTGTATATTACTATTTACTGCTTCAGCATAATTCCTAGGGAGCTTCATGCTATTTAACATAACATTTCCCATTTCTTGAAGCACTCTATTCTTCTCTCGACAATTCCATTTTGTTGAGGAGTTTTAGGTGCAGAGAATTCATGCGATATTCCCTGATCGCTACAGAATTTCTCAAAACTGCTATTTTCGAATTCGATCGGATCCATGATCACTACGGATCTTGTTGACTTGAGAACTTTTTTCCGTTTTAGAATCTTTTTCACTTCACACATCAAGGGTTTCTGATTTGTCTCTCAAGAATGAAACCCAAGTGAATCTTGTATAATCATCTATAATAACTAAGATGTATTTTTTGCCACCTCGACTTTCCGTTCTTGTTGGTCCTATAAGATCCATGTGGAGAAGCTCGAGTGGTCTTGTGGTGGTATTGGAGTTCACCTTTTTGTGAGAGCTCCTAGTTTGTTTACCATACTGGCATTCACCACAAATCTTGTCTACTTTTTGCATCTTAGGTAGACCTCTAATTAGTTCACCTTTGCTCAATCTGTATAAATTTCGATAGTGTACATGTCCGAGGCGTTTATGCCATAATTCTGTCTCATCGGTATGGACCATGTAACACGTTTGTTTAGATGAGCTACTATCGCTTACTATATAGCAGTTCTCAGAAGTTCTGCGACCAGTTAATATTACAGAACCCTTTTCATTTATTATTTCACAACCTTGATTAGAAAATTTAACATTATGGTTGTTATCGCATATTTGAGATATGCTCAACAGGTTGTGTTTTAAACCCTCAACATATAAAACATTTTTAAATAAGGGAAGGTTATAGAGTTGGACCGTACCTTTGCCAATTATCTTGCCGTTGCTACCATCACCAAATGTGACTGACCCATCAGTCATATCTTTAAGATCGGTGAATAGTGCTTTGTCGCCTGTCATATGTCTGGAGCATCCACTGTCTAGGTACCATTTTGAATGGCTTGTAGCTTTGAAAGCAGTGTGAGCAACCAAATAGACAGCTTTAGGAACCCATTTCAGTACAGTTTTAGGTTTAGGAGAATAATTGGTCTTCTTATGTTTATAGTTGTAGGAGTGACCAGAACAGAATTAGATTTTAATAGCTCCTTCAGTAAATCAATAATTTTTTCAGCTAGTGGGTTTCGAATCTGATTTTTGAAATTTACATAGCTGCTTTTGGGTTTATGAAAAGTTTTTGTATTTTTAAAAAAAACTTGACTAGTATCTTTTCCTTTTGAGTTAGAAGTCTCTCCTTTCACAAAATTGGAAGAAGTATTCTTCTGTTTTGGAGATTTTTTTTATCATAACCCAACCCGGATCGATCGCCACATTTTCTTGATCCGGATAACAATTTTTCTAATTTTGGATCGCCTTGGCATATCTCCATGTGTCCTTCAAACTCAACAGAGAAGATACTTCATTTTTAAGTTTCTCATTTTCAGATTTCAAATTTTCAATTAGGGAGGTTTTGAATTCTAGGTCACACTTAGATTTTTCAAAACTATCTGAATTTGAGATTTTTCTAAAATAAGAGTTTCAAAACATTCTTTAAGTTTATAAAACTTTTCTTTTTGAAGTTTAAGTTTGACAGCAATTTTACAACTTTCCTTATATAAGGCATTGTAAGCATCTTGAAGATCTTCATCATATTCATGATCACTATCCAAATTTTCTTCACTTGTTGAATCATCGTGATCGGAAAAAGTAACTTGGCTAGAGTCATAAGGGCCTTAGTTCATTGCCCGACTCGGTTTCTGAATTTTCTGACTCAGAAGAGGCTTCAGAATCAGACGATTCATCCCAAGTAGCCAACATACCCTTCTTTTTGAATCTGTCCTTTTTAGGACATTTGTTTGCTAAATGCCATATTCTTGACAGTTGTAGCATTGACTATCTTTCAATGATTTCCAAGTTTTAGACTTAGGTTTGGAACGTTTTTTCATTTCCTTTTGAAAATCGACTCTTTTCTTACTTTTGAAAATCTTATAAAACTTTTTCGCCAAAAGGGCCATATCATCTTCAGACTTTTCTGAATCTGAATTTTCTTGAATAATACTTTTAGATGACTTCAAAGCAATAGACTTACCTTTAGGAGCTTTAAAACTTAATTCATAGGTTTGTAAAGAACCAACTAATTCCTCTACCTTCATATTATCCGTATCACGAAGTTCCTGGATTGCGGTTACCTTGAATTGAACCGTTCAGGAAGAGAGCGTAGTATTTTTGCACATACTTTACTTTCAGGGATCTTATCGCCCAGACCCCACATTGAGTTCACAATGTCATTCAATCTAGTGTAAAAGTCCATAAACATTTCATTTTCCTCCATATGAATTTCTTCAAATTTAGTTGTGAGGAGTTGGACTTTAGATTTCTTGACAATTGATGTACCTTCGTGTGTCATTTCTAAAATATCCCAAGCTTGCTTTGCAGTATCACAGGATATGATTCTTTTGAACTCATCCGGTGATAGTGCGCAAGTGATTGCATTTAGTGCTTTAGCATTAGCACTACTCTCACTTTTCTGAAGTGTGGTCCATTGGTAATATGGTGTAATTTTCATAGATTTTGAACCATCAACACCAGTTACTTCCGTGATAGGAGGTTTCCATTCAATTACTGTGGCTTGCCACACACTTTCATCCATTGATTTGAGGAAGATCCTCATTCTGGCTTTCCAATAGGCATAGTTGGAGCCATCAAAGGGAGGAGGTCTAGTAACTGAAAGGCTATCAAAATTTGACATCTTTTTATATAGCTTAGATCGTTAGCTCAGGAAATAAATCCAAATAAAAAGCAATAAAATGAGCTATTAGGCTTTGATACCACTTGAAAAGGCCAAGCTATATGTCCTAGAGGGGGGGGGGGGGGTGAATAGGACTATGCCAAATTAAAATAAAATTCAGCGGAAATAAAATAAACCAACAACCTTACAACTTGAATCAATTCACAAAGCTAAATTTAAATCACCTTGATAAATAGATATCGAGAGATTGATTCAAATTCAGTTCTAAGGACAACCTTACACCATAATCAACAAGGGCTTATGGTAGGACAACCTTATTTCTAGAACCTCTTTTGGATCAAGAACTCAATATTAATATAAGTAAATGAAATAGCAAGGAATTGAATTTAAATGAAGAAGTAAGATCTAAATTATTACAACAATCCCCACACTTGCTTGAAATGTAAATAATTACAACATTCACATCCCCTTGTACATCCCACAGATCAAATGATAAAAGATATGAAAATTAAGCAAGCATTCAGACCACAAGTCAAAGAGTTATAGTGGTTCGCTTGTGTGTACACCAACTGTTTTCCAACAGCCACACAAAAAGCTACTCCACTCCTAATATCCTCACACAGGGGATATTAGCGTTCACTAACAAATAGGTTTTCACAGGTTCACCAAAAACCTTTACAATTGTGTCTTTTTCACTTGGGCTTACACAATCCAAAAACCCCTCTTTTCTGAGTTTTCTGGTTTTCCTCAGACAACCAATACAATGAGATTTTTCTGGCTCAACCTCAAACAAAACCAAAAGCAAATGAATTTTACAGAATTGTAAAATACCTGGATTTCTCCTTTTTCGTAGCAGCCCGGTAGAACCAATCGGAGTAGATGATTTGAATGTCAAAGTTCAATTTCCAATACTCACATTCATAAGGTTCTAAGTTCTAATTGATTTTAGATTTAACTCGTTGGGCGTAGCTAAATTTGATTTTGATTCCAAGAAGAAGGAATAAGATAATTCCTCTTTTCAAATATGATTGGAATATAGAAACAAAATCAAATTAAATAAGCTAGCAAAAAGGAATATTAAATAAGCACAATCTAGCTTAAAATAAACACAAACTTATCTCAGAGTGATCACTTGAAAATTCTTGAATTGAATGAGAGTGGAAGTTATGAAAACTCTGAATTTCGTGTTCAATTTATAGAAGCAGAAATCGCTCCTACGACTGGTCTTAGAAACCTACGACTGGTCGTAGCTCTAACAGATTTTTGAAAAAATAAGCGCGATCTTTGAAAGCCGTTCTACGACTGGTCGTGAGTACCCTACGACTGGTCGTGGGTCACCTACGACTGGTCGTAGATATCTACGACTGGTCGTAGGACCAGTGATTTCGTCGCTGGACTTTAAGTCGTAGCTCCACGACTGGTCGTGGACGAGTCGAAGCCACACCTACGACCGGTCGAAGGACCTCCAGGACTGGTCGTGGGCGTACCAAAAATTCCGAAAAATCTTCAACTTCTTAGGACTGGTCGTGGAATTTCTTGGACTAGTCGAACCAATGTTAGGACTGGTCGAACAAGAGCTAGGACTGGTCGTAGAATAGACCAACCTTGTGTATTTTAAATATTTGAATAATGTATCCAAAGTGACCTACTTAAAGGGTCAACCTAAGGTCATTCAAACCTGAACCATGTCGTATGGACATTGAACTCAACCTTTCAACGAATGTAGATAAATTGAATTATATCAGGCTTGTCAGGCTTGAAATCTTGATCAACATAGAACTACTTCATACGTTGTTTCTTCAGATTTGAACTTCAACATTGTAGCTTCTTGAGGCTTCATCATGTAGTATTTTGAGGCTTCAACATGTAGCTTTTTTGAGGCTTCAACATGTAGCTTTTTTGAGGCTTCAACATGTAGCTTTTTGAGGTGTCTTGAATTCCAATAAATGATCATACAAGTACAGAACACCGATAGATGTTTTTGGCACACAAAATTTGACAACCAAAGGAGCATGAGACCATAACACTTACAATCCCCCTTTGGCAAATTTGTGACAAAAATCCAATAATAATAATACTTCAAATTAAAATGAAGAAGTACTCACAACATATTACTCAAAATATTCACAATAAGTTGAACAATAGAGAAGCATACACACCACAAGTTCATTAGAGAAGCAAGTCAATATTTCATTCTCACATAACTACCCCGAGAGTATAGGTACCCCTGAGAAGTTGTTTAACTCCCCCTAAGTAATAGATAATAGGAACTCCCAAAACTTCTCCCCCTTTTTGTCACAAAATGACAAAGGAACAGGGCAGCAATCAAAATAAATATAGCAGTTAAAGTATAGTTCAAGAAAACTTTAGTGCATAATTCAAAAAGTCAGTGAGTATGTAAAGTTAAAAACAAATATTACAGACTTAGTAAAACATTCAGTCAGAACCAGAGGATGGAGCAGGATTAGAAGAATCAATTTTGTGTAAAACCTTAGCAATACGCCTCATATATTGCGTAGATAAGAGAATTGCGTATCTTGGGTAACACGAATTTGAGCCACTTGCTCTTGAAGGGAATTCAATCTCTCATCAAAATCAGAGGGCTGAAAATCAGGATCATCAGCCGAGTCTGACTCAAGTTCTTCAAACAAATCATCCATATTCACGTCTTCAGTAGGATCACTAGCTTGACCAGCATTCTTGCTTCAGCACCAACGCCACCAGCATCCACTTGACCATCAGTAATTCTAAAGTCATCTTGTTAAGATTGGAATTATTGAAGGGGAGATGATGGATGGGTTTTTCTCTAGTAGGCATAGCAATGAGCATATGATTTGCTAGCATAGTCAACAAATAACCAAAGGGTATATCACTATGTCCAGGATGTTGACGAGACAGAATAATGGAATGACAAATTAAGGAAGGTAAACATATTTTTGCACCAGAGATGATGAGAATATAAACAAAACGAACCATAAAAGCAGTGAGTTCGGTTTTATTACCAGCACGTGGATAAAGATTAGAGATGAAAATCCTATGTAGTACTCTGTGTCTGGGTAACAAAAATCTTGAGGGAAGTGCATGACCTTTATGAGTCCAATGAACATCCAAGTTACATAGATCTCTAGTAAGCATTCTACGTTCAGATTCAGAGAGACTGTCATGTAAAATACCAATTGGAATGCTCTCATCATTGACAGGTATTTCCATAATATCAGCAATCAAATGCCGATCCACTACAAACAACCTTCTTGAGTATCAACTTTAAAAATTAAATTATCAATAGAAAAATCACAGATACATGCAAACATGGATTGGGCAATGGACTGGTATGCAGGTCCACCCCAATGCAAGATGTTATCCCATCCCACAGATTCCAACAGAGTAGGAATACCATATGAAGCAATGTGATTTACATTCACAGGACGCTCAACAATAATATTTCGCATACGTAAATCCCGAACATTCGGAGGAGGATCATTTTCGGGAGACCGAAGATGACGTTGTACAATAGAAGTTGATCTAGAAGAAGATGGACCTCTAGTAGTTTTTTTTTACCTCTAGCATCCATTTTTAATGGAGGATTTCAATGAAACCACAAGATGCAAGATAGAAAAAAATGAGGTTTTAATAGATCAGATTTTTCAAGATAAAACCCCATCTTGCAATGAACGACCCAATAGATTCAACAAGAGAGTGATTTGAGACACTAATATCAAGAATCTATAGTAAAAATGCAAAGGAACCACTACCTTGAAGAACTAGGAAGGTGGGTTCGACCGGTCGTAGCTAGAGCCGTTGGTGGAAAAGAGAAATGAGGAAGATGAGTCAAAATCCCCAAATTAAAGTGAAAACCCGAGTTTCACGACCGCTCGTGTACTTGTTCGACCGGTCGTAGTACGACCGGTCGTGTACACTCACGACTGGTCGAGTACGACTCAAAATTTGCAAATTTTTTTTTTTTTTTAAATAAATTTCAAATTTAATCAAATAAATCATCAAATTATGTACATTATGATACACTAAATCATGCAAATTCAATTTAAATTGCTCATACCGAGATCAAACTTTATTTATTAAACCTGCTTTTGTCGAGCGGTTTAGTTAGTGAAAATGTCAGCAAGTTGAGTCTCGGTTGGAATGTATCCAAACAAATTACCTTTTCTTCCACTAATTCACGAATGTAATGAAATCTAATATCAATATGCTTAGTACATGAATGCTGAACTGGATTTTTAGAGATATTATTGCGCTGGAATTATCGCAAAATAAAATCATAGAATCCAGAGTAATTCCATAATCGCTCACCATTCGTTTCATCCAAACAAGTTGAGTACATGCATTTCCAGCAGCAATGTATTCAGCCTCAGCTGTTGATAGCGATATAGAACTTTGCTTCTTACTAAACCAAGAAACAAGACAATTTCCAATGTAGAAACAACCACCACTGGTTGATTTCCTATCATCAATGTTTTCAGCCCAGTCAGCATCTGCATACCCGGCTAATTGAACATTAGTTTCATGTGGATACCAGAGACCAAGTTTAGTAGAACTTGCGACATATCGCATAATCCGCTTAACGCAGTTAAGTGAGATTCTTTAGGATTTGATTGATAACGAGCACAAATACCAACACTCAAGGCTATATCTGGTCTACTAGCAGTCAGATAAAGTAAACTACCAATCAAACTACGATACAATTTAGGATCCACATCATTACCTGCAGAGTCTTTTGAGAGTCTCAAAGTTGTACTCATAGGAGTATCAAAGTTTTTACCTTTCTCAAATCCAAATTTCTTGATTAAGCCCTGAGCATATTTGGTTTGAGAGATAAAAATTCCATTAGGTTGTTGTTTTACTTGCAACCCTAGAAAATAGTTTAATTCACCAACCATGCTCATTTCGAATTTAGACTTCATCAAATCTGCAAACTCAACAGTCATATTAGTACAGGTTGATCCATAAATAATATCGTCAACATATATTTGAACCATTAAAATATCATCGTTATACTTCTTAACAAAGAGTGTCTTATCAACACATCCCATTTGAAAATTATGACTTAGTAAAAACTTAGTCAGTTTTTCGTACCATGCTCTGGGAGCTTGTTTCAGACCATAGAGAGCCTTCTTAAGACGATACACATGATCAGTAAATTTAGGATCTTCAAACCCTGTTGGTTGTTCAACATATACCTCTTCATGTAAATCACCATTCAGAAAGGCACTCTTTACATCCATTTGATAAATTTTAATCTTTCTAAAATATGCAATGGAGATAAAAAGTCTGATTGATTCAAGACGAGCTACAGGGGCAAATGTCTCATTATAGTCAATACCTTCAATTTGTGTATCCCTGTACAACTAGTCTTGCTTTATTTCGAATAATATTTCCAAGTTCATCAGATTTGTTTTTGAAAATCCATTTTGTTCCAATAATATGTTTATCTTTAGGTCTAGGAACAAGATACCAAACATCATTTCTGACAAACTGATTAAGCTCTTCTTGCATCGCAAGAATCCAGTTTTCATCTGAAAGTGCTTCTTTTACGTTAACCGGTTCAATCTGGGATGTAAAGCATACGTAATTACATATGTCCTCTAATTGTCTACGAGTGCGCACACCAGTGAGAGGGTTTCCAAGTATTGAGAAGTTGGATGATCTTTAACAGTCCTAAATTCAGAATTAGGTTCACTTGGTGAAGTTTCTTGATTTTCAAGTATAAGCACTTCATCATTATCAGAACTAGGAACAGGTGTATTCAAAAAATCGTCAATCACAACATTTATTGACTCTTGAATCACACCGGTCCTGTTGTTCAGAACACGATATGCACGACTGTTTAAAGAATACCCTAAAAAGATCCCTTCATCACTTTTAGTGTCGAATTTTCCCAAATTTTCACGATCACGCGAAATATAACACTTACTGCCAAAAACTCGAAAATATTTGACAGAAGGCTTTTTCTCAAACCACATTTCATAAGCCGTTTTATTATTAGATTTACAAATATAAACACGGTTAATAATGTAGCAGGCTGTATTTACTGCTTCAGCCCATAAATTCCTAGGGAGCTTCATGCTATTTAACATAACATTTCCCATTTCTTGAAGCACTCTATTCTTTCTCTCGACAATTCCATTTTGTTGAGGAGTTTTAGGTGCAGAGAATTCATGCGATATTCCCTGATCGCTACAGAATTTCTCAAAACTGCTATTTTCGAATTCGGATCCATGATCACTACGGATCTTGTTGACTTGAGAACTTTTTTCAGTTTGAATCCGTTTTATAATCTTTTTCACTTCATCAAGGGTTTCTGATTTGTCTCTCAAGAATGAAACCCAAGTGAATCTTGTATAATCATCTATAATAACTAAGATGTATTTTTTGCCACCTCGACTTTCCGTTCTTGTTGGTCCTATAAGATCCATGTGGAGAAGCTCGAGTGGTCTTGTGGTGGTATTGGAGTTCACCTTTTTGTGAGAGCTCCTAGTTTGTTTACCATACTGGCATTCACCACAAATCTTGTCTACTTTTTGCATCTTAGGTAGACCTCTAATTAGTTCACCTTTGCTCAATCTGTATAAATTTCGATAGTGTACATGTCCGAGGCGTTTATGCCATAATTCTGTCTCATCGGTATGGACCATGTAACACGTTTGTTTAGATGAGCTATTATCGCTTACTATATAGCAGTTCTCAGAAGTTCTGCGACCAGTTAATATTACAGAACCCTTTTCATTTATTATTTCACAACCTTGATTAGAAAATTTAACATTATGGTTGTTATCGCATATTTGAGATATGCTCAACAGGTTGTGTTTTAAACCCTCAACATATAAAACATTTTTAAATAAGGGAAGGTTATAGAGTTGGACCGTACCTTTGCCAATTATCTTGCAGTTGCTACCATCACCAAATGTGACTGACCCATCAGTCATATCTTTAAGATCGGTGAATAGTGCTTTGTCGCCTGTCATATGTCTGGAGCATCCACTGTCTAGGTACCATTTCGAATGGCTTGTAGCTTTGAAAGCAGTGTGAGCAACCAAATAGACAGCTTTAGGAACCCATTTCAGTACAGTTTTAGGTTTAGGAGAATAATTGGTCTTCTTATGTTTATAGTTGTAGGAGTGACCTACAGAATTAGATTTTAATAGCTCCTTCAGTAAATCAATAATTTTTTCAGCTAGTGGGTTTCGAATCTGATTTTTGAAATTTACATAGCTGCTTTTGGGTTTATGAAAAGTTTTTGTATTTTTAAAAAAAACTTGACTAGTATCTTTTCCTTTTGAGTTAGAAGTCTCTCCTTTCACAAAATTGGAAGAAGTATTCTTCTGTTTTGGAGATTTGTTTTTATCATAACCCAACCCGGATCGATCGCCACATTTTCTTGATCCGGATAACAATTTTTCTAATTTTGGATCGCCTTGGGCATATCTCCATGTGTCCTTCAAACTCAACAGAGAAGATACTTCATTTTTAAGTTTCTCATTTTCAGATTTCAAATTTTCAATTAGGGAGGTTTTGAATTCTAGGTCACACTTAGATTTTTCAAAACTATCTGAAATTTGAGATTTTTCTAAAATAAGAGTTTCAAAACATTCTTTAAGTTTATAAAACTTTTCTTTTTGAAGTTTAAGTTTGACAGCAATTTTACAACTTTCCTTATATAAGGCATTGTAAGCATCTTGAAGATCTTCATCATATTCATGATCACTATCCAAATTTTCTTCACTTGTTGAATCATCGTGATCGGAAAAAGTAAACTTGGCTAGAGTCATAAGGGCCTTAAGTTCATTGCCCGACTCGGTTTCTGAATTTTCTGACTCAGAAGAGGCTTCAGAATCAGACGATTCATCCCAAGTAGCCAACATACCCTTCTTTTTGAATCTGTCCTTTTTAGGACATTTGTTTGCTAAATGCCCATATTCTTGACAGTTGTAGCATTGACTATCTTTCAATGATTTCCAAGTTTTAGACTTAGGTTTGGAACGTTTCTTTTCATTTCCCTTTTGAAAATCGACTCTTTTCTTACTTTTGAAAATCTTATAAAACTTTTTCGCCAAAAGGGCCATATCATCTTCAGACTTTTCTGAATCTGAATTTTCTTGAATAATACTTTTAGATGACTTCAAAGCAATAGACTTACCTTTAGGAGCTTTAAAACTTAATTCATAGGTTTGTAAAGAACCAACTAATTCCTCTACCTTCATATTATCCGTATCACGAAGTTCCTGGATTGCGGTTACCTTTGAATTGAACCGTTCAGGAAGAGAGCGTAGTATTTTTGCACATACTTTACTTTCAGGGATCTTATCGCCCAGACCCCACATTGAGTTCACAATGTCATTCAATCTAGTGTAAAAGTCCATAAACATTTCATTTTCCTCCATATGAATTTCTTCAAATTTAGTTGTGAGGAGTTGGACTTTAGATTTCTTGACAATTGATGTACCTTCGTGTGTCATTTCTAAAATATCCCAAGCTTGCTTTGCAGTATCACAGGATATGATTCTTTTGAACTCATCCGGTGATAGTGCGCAAGTGATTGCATTTAGTGCTTTAGCATTAGCACTACTCTCACTTTTCTGAAGTGTGGTCCATTGGTAATATGGTGTAATTTTCATAGATTTTGAACCATCAACACCAGTTACTTCCGTGATAGGAGGTTTCCATTCAATTACTGTGGCTTGCCACACACTTTCATCCATTGATTTGAGGAAGATCCTCATTCTGGCTTTCCAATAGGCATAGTTGGAGCCATCAAAGGGAGGAGGTCTAGTAACTGAAAGGCTATCAAAATTTGACATCTTTTTATATAGCTTAGATCGTTAGCTCAGGAAATAAATCCAAATAAAAAGCAATAAAATGAGCTATTAGGCTTTGATACCACTTGAAAAGGCCAAGCTATATGTCCTAGAGGGGGGGGGGGGGGGGGTGAATAGGACTATGCCAAATTAAAATAAAATTCAGCGGAAATAAAATAAACCAACAACCTTACAACTTGAATCAATTCACAAAGCTAAATTTAAATCACCTTGATAAATAGATATCGAGAGATTGATTCAAATTCAGTTCTAAGGACAACCTTACACCATAATCAACAAGGGCTTATGGTAGGACAACCTTATTTCTAGAACCTCATTTGGATCAAGAACTCAATATTAATATAAGTAAATGAAATAGCAAGGAATTGAATTTAAATGAAGAAGTAAGATCTAAATTATTACAACAATCCCCACACTTGCTTGAAATGTAAATAATTACAACATTCACATCCCCTTGTACATTCCACAAGATCAAATGATAAAAGATATGAAAATTAAGCAAGCATTCAAACCACAAGTCAAAAAGTTATAGTGGTTCGCTTGTGTGTACACCAACTGTTTTCCAACAGCCACACAAAAAGCTACTCCACTCCTAATATCCTCACACAGGGGATATTAGCGTTCACTAACAAATAGGTTTTCACAGGTTCACCAAAAACCTTTACAATTGTGTCTTTTTCACTTGGGCTTACACAATCCAAAAACCCCTCTTTTCTGAGTTTTCTGGTTTTCCTCAGACAACCAATACAATGAGATTTTTCTGGCTCAACCTCAAACAAAACCAAAAGCAAATGAATTTTACAGAATTGTAAAATACCTGGATTTCTCCTTTTTCGTAGCAGCCCGGTAGAACCAATCGGAGTAGATGATTTGAATGTCAAAGTTCAATTTCCAATACTCACATTCATAAGGTTCTAAGTTCTAATTGATTTTAGATTTAACTCTCGTTGGGCGTAGCTAAATTTGATTTTGATTCCAAGAAGAAGGAATAAATAATTCCTCTTTTCAAATATGATTGGAATATAGAAACAAAATCAAATTAAATAAGCTAGCAAAAAGGAATATTAAATAAGCACAATCTAGCTTAAAATAAACACAAACTTATCTCAGAGTGATCACTTGAAAATTCTTGAATTGAATGAGAGTGGAAGTTATGAAAACTCTGAATTTCGTGTTCAATTTATAGAAGCAGAAATCGCTCCTACGACTGGTCTTAGAAACCTACGACTGGTCGTAGCTCTAACAGATTTTTGAAAAAATAAGCGCGATCTTTGAAAGCCGTTCTACGACTGGTCGTGAGTACCCTACGACTGGTCGTGGGTCACCTACGACTGGTCGTAGATATCTACGACTGGTCGTAGGACCAGTGATTTCGTCGCTGGACTTTAAGTCGTAGCTCCACGACTGGTCGTGGACGAGTCGAAGCCACACCTACGACCGGTCGAAGGACCTCCAGGACTGGTCGTGGGCGTACCAAAAATTCTGAAAAATCTTCAACTTCTTAGGACTGGTCGTGGAATTTCTTGGACTAGTCGAACCAATGTTAGGACTGGTCGAACAAGAGCTAGGACTGGTCGTAGAATAGACCAACCTTGTGTATTTTAAATATTTGAATAATGTATCCAAAGTGACCTACTTAAAGGGTCAACCTAAGGTCATTCAAACCTGAACCATGTCGTATGGACATTGAACTTCAACCTTTCAACGAATGTAGATAAATTGAATTATATCAGGCTTATCAGGCTTGAAATCTTGATCAACATAGAACTACTTCATACGTTGTTTCTTCAGATTTGAACTTCAACATTGTAGCTTCTTGAGGCTTCATCATGTAGTATTTTGAGGCTTCAACATGTAGCTTTTTTTGAGGCTTCAACATGTAGCTTTTTTGAGGCTTCAACATGTAGCTTTTTGAGGTGTCTTGAATTCCAATAAATGATCATACAAGTACAGAACACCGATAGATGTTTTTGGCACACAAAATTTGACAACCAAAGGAGCATGAGACCATAACACTTACAGTTTGCCCACTCAATTTCATGTTTGCCTCTCTGATTTTCTAGGTTGCCCCACTGATTTTTTAGTTTGCCCCACTGATTTTCTAGTTTGCCCACTCAATTTCATGTTTACCTCTCTGATTTTCTAGGTTGCCCCACTGATTTTTTAGTTTGCCCCGCTGAATTCATAGTTTCCCCCGCTGGATTTTCTGTTTCCCCCGCTGAATTTCATGTTTACCCCATTCAAGGTCTAGGTTCCCTCCCACGTATAGGGTTTTGGTGTATACATAATCCGATGAACATGATGTATTACAAATAAAACATCATTGTGGGGCGTAGCAAGCGTAATTGGATTGTGTACTGAGTTAGTCAGTATGCTCCCATTGTACTAAGTAAACTCAGATGGGCCCACATTGAATGTATGTAGTATATCCACGGCGTCCATCTGTTCTTCCATCTAATTTTAGCGGTTTAGCCCCAAACTGAAGCATATCAAAAGATCAAGTGGATCATACCACGGGAAACAATGGGCATAATGATTTCCACCGTTGAAACCATAGTGGGCCCAACAGTGATGTTTGTTTGTTATCAAACCTATTCACAAGATCATATAGACATGGATTAATAGAAAACACATTTATAAGCTTGATCCAAAACTTCTGTGGACCTTAAGAAATGATCAACATGAGAAGTTCAATTCAAAATTTTCATGTGGTGTGGTCCATTTGAACATTGGATACGTTTAGTTTTTTTAGCTCAATCCATGAAATTATCTATTAAGTTTGCACCACTGATTTTCTAGTTTGCCCCGCTGAATTTCATGTTCCCTCACTCAATTTCATGTTTGCCTCGCTGATTTCCTAGTTTACCTCGTTGATTTTGTAGTTTGCCCCCCTCCAATGCGAGTTTCCCCCGCTGAATTTCTTGTTTGCCTAGCTGAATTTATAGTTTGCCCCGCTCAAATTCAAGTTTGCCCCGCTGAATTTCAAGTTTGCCCCACTCATTTTCATGTTTGCCCCACTCAATTCCTAGTTTGCCCCGCTCATTTTCATGTTTGCCCCGCTCAAATTCGTGCTTACCCCGCTGAATTTCATGTTTGCCCCACTTAATTTCGTGTTTGCCCCGCTCATTTTCTTATTTGCCCCACTCAATTCCTAGCTTACCCCGCTCAATTTTCAGGTTTGCCCCTCTCATTTTCATGTTTACCCCACTCAAATTCGTGCTTGCCCCGTTAAATTCCTAGTTTGCTCCGCTCAATTTCATGCTTGCCCCGCTCAATTCCTAGTTTGCCCCGCTCAATTTCGTGCTTGCCCCACTCATTTTCATGCTTGCCCTGCTCATTTTAATCAATGAAAAAGCATTACCTGATGGTTAAGATGTTTTCAACAATGCAACACTGATTCCAAAGCTCAAAATCTCTAATTTTTGGGTGTTGGGTACAAAAGAGATTTTAAGAATCAGTACTCTCAGTTGACTGATGTTATACATCAAAGAAATATGTATGCACTTCAGTAATGCAAATTGGGTTGTCTAGAAGCCACTCAACCACATTAAAAGAAAAAAACAATCTTGATAATTGATCGATTCAATTGTGTTGTGTCAATGTGAATCATGGCCATGAATGGGATGATTCTACCACAACTCTTGAAGTTTTGTGGGAACCTCTGGATGACCACTAGAGCATCGAAACGAAGGTTCTCTTTAAATCCATAGAGTTATGGCATTTTGTGGAGAATGGCTATACCAATGTAACTGTAGCTGAGACACAGGCATTCGAAGGCCTTCTAAACAAGGGAAGAGAAACTTGTTGTATTAGGTGCAACCATGCAGGTGCTTGGATCTAAACTAATCACCCTCTCAATCAACAAAGTAGCAATGATAAAAATAGAGACAGTGGATAAGAAAATAACAAATTTAACATCTCTTATTCACTTTCAAAACCAAGATGCATATATCACGTTTAACACCAACTAATACTCATATTATTAACATAATCTGGATGCATGTAAGTTTCTATTAAAATGAGCTCATTTAATACTCATATTTTCAATTGTAAGTCGCTTACAGTGAAGTGAGCTCATTTTCAGGTGTTTTTTTTTTTTTTTTCTTTAGGTGTGTGCTTAGCAAAACTCTATATTATATGATGCAAGTGATTTTGGATGTAATTTTATCACTAAACTGGGTTTTGTCATTTTTAAAGGTCAAGATAAGATTGCTGATTTTGAGATGAAGTTCATGGTCATTGACAGCAAGCATCTTGGTGGAAATGGATTCCAACAGGAAACCAATTCCAAGTATTTACATGGGCCCAAACGCATGTAAGTTGACATGTTTGATCAATGGCTGTTTTGTCTTTGCAGGCACTAGCACCTCAATCTCAGTGACTTAACTTGTTACAGTAGCTGTTCGCTGATATAGCTTTAGAGGTTGATGTTCGAGCTAGGGGTAAGGAGTCAATGCATTATATGCTTTTCTTTTGACTTGAAAGGTTCTCAATTTCATGTTTGCCCTACTCAATTTCATGCTTGCCCCGCTCAATTTCCAGTTTGCCCCGCTCAATTTCATGCTTGCCCCACTCAATTTTCAGTTTGCACCGCTCAATTTCGTACTTACCCCACTCAATTTTCAGTTTGCACCGCTCAATTTCATGCTTGCCCCGCTCAATTTCCAGTTTGCCCTGCTCAATTTCATGTTTGCCCCACTCAATTTCATGCTTGCCCCGATGAATTTCATGTTTGCCCCGCTCAATTTCCAGTTTGCCCTGCTCAATTTCAGGTTTCCCCCGCTCAATTTTCAGTTTGTCCCGCTCAATTTCATGCTTGCCCCTCTCAATTTCCAGTTTGCCCGGCTCAATTTCATGCTTGCCCTACTTAATTTCCAGTTTGCCCCGCTCAATTCTTATGAAAATCCTTTCAAAGAAAAAAGATTCCTAAATAATACACTTGAGAAAAGAACAATTGGACATTTTTTAGCTAAGACATACGAGGAAACTTAATATTTTACTAATATAGTGAGGAACTCATGTACTTGTTAATGAAATAACATGTTCATGTCCACCAATTAAATGACATGAAAAAATCAAGTGCCAAAATCAATGATATTGAGAAAGACTTGTTCATATTTAGAATTTCCAACAACATTCTCCAAAGACTTATGCATGAAGCCTTCCTCCCTTGAGACTTTTCAATTCTTCTTTCATTAGCACTGACAAGTGAGCTTTTAAATACGGTTTATCAAGAGGAATTCCATAGAGAATCATTCTCAACGCAAGCAAATCATCCATGTCTCCGTGATTCCATGCAGCTGCAATTGTAAGGACTAGTAATTAGTGGAATCTATCATAGAAGGTGTCAAAAATATTTTTTTAAAGAACAAATTGCCCAAAGAACATTTTTTAGGTTATTCAGTTGGAACAAGTGGATGAACAAGTGCATTTCATCTCGCTTTCAACAACACATCTAATAAGTCTTAAGTAGAAAACATACCTCTTAATGCAATGTGCTTATTGGAACGAACATTTCGAGAATCATTCAAAGCATTCCTCAGAAGATCATAAAATATTCTTTTGGGACACCTCCATAGTTTAGTAGTGAAATAAAAGTCTTATTTAGGTATGTTTTCCTTGGCTGGTTACTCAAAAAGGAAGACAAGTAATTTGGATCAACTCTTCATATCACCTTTGCAGATAACAAATAACCATTACATACAAGCACTAAAAGTTTGCCTCGATAAATTTCATTGAGGCTTATATAACGTTTGCCTAGCTTAATTTCATGGTAGATAAGGTCAATTTCATGTTTCCCCCGCTCAAGACCGTGACAACCTGAGTGAACCTGACCCCATCTCAAGTTGGGCCAGTTGATCCAAACCCAAGTTGTAGTGAGGGGTGGGTTGGGTTGGGTTGGGTTGAGGGCAACTTGAGCCCAACATGACCTCTAGAGGACCCAACATGACCTCAGGCCTTTGGTATCCACAAAGTTCAACTGCTTTATGGGTTCCTTTTCTCCTCCACTTAACACTTTGGTTATTGAGAACTCTTCCGGATATGGTTTGTTGGAGCCAAAGGGAGAACACTTTAGTTATTGGGATTTATATGTATGATTTACAAGGGCATGCTTGAGTTGAGTATAGGGTTTGTACATGTGTTTTGCTATGGTTATCGGGAGAATGGTGACCTCCAATCAGCTCTCAGGTGTCCCTTGGACTATCATGATCTTGAATCACATTTTGGGTTCTCATAACATGAGCTTGTGGTTAACATCCCACGATTTACAATTCAGGTTCTATAATCTAATTCATTTATCATGGAAATTGAATTAGTCCTCAGTTTGATCTTTGTTTGTTAGGCATCCCACAAGATTTGTACAATTTACTTCACTAGAAGAAGGGATGGCATGGGGATCTCATGAGATGGCAGTGGACTGTCAAGCTTTTAGGCCTGTCTTGTTGTTGACTGGGATCTGGCCTAGGTCTGCAACAAATTCACATGTTGTTGGTTTTTTCTCTTTCATGGCAAGTAATAGGTCTTAGGTGGCCATGATTGTTGGTTATGAAAAAGATGGACTTTTCTGGAATCTCAAGAATTGCATTGTGTGATCGCCATATACAATCAAAACCACATGCCTGTATCTGTATCTATATGTGCATATGCATATCTATATATTTCTATAAGTATGTATGTTTGTATATGTGTATGAATTTACAAATGCATCATCATCACCATTATTATCTTAGTCTTCTCCTATGAATTTGGGTTGGCTTTTAGGAAGTACATGGCAGAGGTTTCTACATAGAGCACTCTTTATAATCAACTCCAATCATGTGAACTACCAAAGCAACCAGAGCAACATTCATCACATTGGGCATTTATTGAAGCCAGGCAGATGGAAGTTAGAAACTGAGCCAGACTTCAGATTACATGAGTTATATTATAAAATATACTATATTGTAATTCAAATATTGGTCTGATTGCATTCTCATCACTGCACCATCATATTCTGGAATAGGACAAGAATCCTGTTGATACTTGCTCCTTTCATAATTTGAGCCTTCTCATGTTGTAGGAAGATGTTGCCCATGAAGCTCAGACGGGCAAAACATTGCCTTTTAAGGTTACATTCTCTATGGTGTCCTAATGCTTTGTTTCTTTGTTTCTTTTTTTTTTTTTACTTTATTTATTTATTTATTTTTGCATCAGGTGTGAAGAAGAAAGTTGATAAAGTAATAGTACTTGTGGGGAAAAGAGATGAGAAAATGACCGTAGACCTATGGCTACGGATTATAACTGTAGCGATAGATTATCGATAATATCGAAGTTGAATGGCAAATTGTCCAGCAACAAAACTCAAAAAATGGATGAATTTTCGATAATATCGAGATATGTTCGATAATATTGAGCATAAGTCATCGATAATATCGAGACATGATCGATAGTATCGATAACTAATATCGAGTAATGACCGTAGACCTATAGCTACGGATTATAACTGTAGCAATAGGTACCATAGTCGATCTGACATCAACCGCAACATGAAAAAAAAAAATTCATTGCCTTTTACGCACAACAATTATGGCTACGGCTATAATCCGTAGCTATAGCTTCGATACATATCGAAAACACTACGATATGTATCGAAAATTGCAAGATTTTTTAGGCAAACTCAATGGACAGTTCTAAATTTTTTTGATAATATCGAAAGATTTTCGATATATCGAAGCTACAGTTATAATTCGTAGCTATAGGGTCCCACTAAATGCGACAATGGGGTCGTTGTGGAAAGAGAGCAATGGTTCATGTTTTCAAAGGGAATGAGAGTTCTCCCAGGATAGTAGCGAACAGAATTTTCAGGTTGGTCATGGACTGGACTTTATTAAATAGTCAGGCAAGGAGATTTGTGCATTATCAGATTTTTTGCATATTGGGAAGAGATTCTATGGGAAAGTGAAAGGCAGTGATGCAGGGAAAGGATTGTATGTGATGGTTGGGACAACAACAAAAATTATATTGTTGTTGGTAGGCTCTTGATTTTGCATCTGTTTGGCTCAGCTCTGTATTTTTTTGTTTGGTTCCTTTTTACGTAATGAAGTAATCCATTCACCATCTGTTTGGTTCGGCTACATGAATCCTTTTCCACCATTCCACTCTTTTAGAGGCCATAACTTCAATTAGACCATAGCTCATCAAGTCCTTTATTACTACATCCACCCACATCCTTTTGGGCCTTCCCCTTGCCCTTTCAGAGCCTTCAAATTGTACAAACTCACTCCTTTTAGTTGGCGCAATTTTTGGTCTCCATTGCACATAACCAAACCATCTAACTCTACTTTCCCTCATCTTGTTACCTATTGACGCTACTACAAAATTCCCTCAAATGCATTCATTTATAATCTAATCCTTTCTTATATTGTCACTCATCTATCTTAACATCCTCATTTCAGCTACACTCATCCAATGGCCATTTTGTTTTTAACTGCCCAAAATTTTGTCCCACAAAGCATGGTTGATCTTAGAGCCATCTTATAAAAATTTTTGAGGAGCCTAGAAGAAGGTGACTCACGCGGACAACTGACTCCTTTTCAATAGAAAGGAATAGACAAACCAACCCAATTGAATGGATGTGAAGACGTAGACCATTGTTTTGGCAATAATGAGCCAAGCTAGTATTTGCGATGAATCCCCCCATTAAATCGTCATGCATTATGATAAGAACTCCCAATTTCCTAACAAATACGACCCTTTTGATAATTTCTTCACATGTACACTCCCGAAAAGGACATTATATGGATTAGATTAGAAGGATTAGTCATCCTAAATTAGGATGCATTTTTTGTCTCAAATATTCACTTGTAGCATACCATATCTCAACGGATTGACGTAACTTTTTTTACCGTGTGTACATTCCCATAGTGATGGTGCTTTTCTAAAATCAAACTTCGTTGTTCAACATTTATTTCATAACCATTTTTGCTAGGGACCACATGTTCTTCACCTACCTCTGCTTCACATTTTGTCACTTGAAGCACGAAGGAGAAGAAGTCTACAAGCAGAAGTAGAGAGCAACCACAACTCTACTTTCATTTGACGATAATGGTAAGGAAAGAGGGGAGGGGGGATTATGTGCTTCTTCAATCTATCCCCTTGCTACAGGGCTCCTGCTTGCTTCGATCCTTAATTAATGGGATCAGGGCAATTAAGTGAGTACACGACGATCACATAAAACTCCAGAGGCACATCTCCATTTCTTCCACCTCGCCTGAATTCTATGGGCAACATCCTTCTCTATCTATCCACTCTCATGAATTGTCAATCCAAGTAAGCAATCTTTACTAATTCCTCATTCTCACTCTTATTATTACTAAAATTGCACTCCATATACTCTATTTTAGTCTAACTAATTTTAAATCCTTCAGATTCTAAAGCATTTGTTCATATGTCTAGCTTTATGTTTACACCATCCCTCGTCATGTCAATCAACATGAAATTGAGCGGGGCAAACATGAAATTGAGCGGGGAAAACTAGAAATTCATTGGGGCAAATATGAAATTGAGTGGGGCAAACATGAAATTCAGCAGGGCAAACATGAAATTCAGCGAGGCAAACATGAAATTGAGCAGGGCAAACTAGAAATCGAGCGGGGCAAACATGAAATTGAGCGGGGCAAACATAAAATTGAGTGAGGCAAACTAAAAATTCAGCGGGGCAAACTAAAAATTAAGTGGGGCAAACTAGAAATTGAGCGAGGCAAACTGAAAATTAAGCGGGGCAAACATGAAATTGAGCGGGGCCAACAAGAAATTGAGCGGGGCAAACATGAAATTGAGAGGGGCAAACTAGAAATTCAGCAGGACGAACGGAGAATTTAGCGGGGCAAACATGTACATTAAACAAATACCTTTTTCTCTTTTTTCTTGGTTTTTATGTTACTTAGAAGGTGTTTGATAAAACACCTGTGAAACCATTGTTTTTATTTGTAAAATATGGGTTTTTGAAGTTGCAATTCAGCTGTTTGTAAAAATGCCTCATGATAAGGGCTGCATCACTCTGGGTGAGGCTGGGGTGCACCTAATATACTCTTGAAAATTGGGTGGCTTTTCGCTTATAGGACAAGACGTAGCAAATCGTTTGCATTTTCTCTTCTTGTGTAATCGTTTGCATTCAGCGGGGCAAACTGCCATTATTAGCAAGGAATGGATGTTTAATTGACCTATAAGTGAGGGAATAGAAGCTTTACAAACATCATTTTCCGATAGTCAATGGAAGAACCAATTTTATGAACTAAACATCCCTCTTATGTTGAAATGTTATCAAATGTGAGACAAACAAATTGTTTCCTTTTAGTGTTCAAATTGAAGGGAAAAAGTGAAATAACATGGAGCTATAAGAATTCAAAACAATAATAAAGAAACCTGAATTAACAAAGAGGAGAGGGAGACCCTCAGGGCCATCTGTAAGGTCTCGACCTCGGCACAGGTTGTCGCAGCCACTTCCACCTACGTAGCTTGGGCCTGGATCTACTTCATTTTTTAAAGCATGCCTTAAAATGAGTCATCAATTTCATTTTAGCGGGCAAACATGAGCCATCAATTTGAAGCATGCCCCGCTCAATTTCAATTTTACCCCGATCAATTTCTAGTTTGCCCCGCTCGATTTCATGTTTGCTTCACTCAATTTCTAGTTTGCCCCGCTCAATTTCATATTTGCCCCGCTCAATTTCATGTTTGCCCCACTCAATTTGTAGTTTGCCCCGCTCAATTTTTAGTTTGCCCCGCTCAATTTCATGTTTGCTCTGCTGAATTTCTCGTTGGCCCCATTCAATTTCATGTTTGCCCCCCTGAAATTCATGTTTACCCCGCTCAATTTCTTTTGCCCCGCTCAATTCTAGTTTACCCCGCTCAATTTCTAGTTTGACTCGCTGAATTTCTAGTTTGCCCCGCTCAATTTCTATTTGACCATGAAATGAAGGGAATTGACCGTAAAATGCACGAAATTGACCGTGAAGTGTAGGGAATTGACCGTGAAATGCATGGAATTGACCGTGAGGTGAAGGGGAATTCCGGTATTGATCGTGAAATGCATGGAATAGATTTTTGACCATCGACCTGATGGAATCTTGAAAAATAACTAGGTTGGTTGGCTAAAGTAGCTTCTCCTACCCCAAAATCATATAGGGTACGTCAAGTAACTAATATTGGTTTAGAAGATATTCTTATTAAATGAATAAAGAAATAAATGAAGAAAAGAGAGAATTTTTTTTTTATATGCTTATATATACATATTTATATAAATATGTATTAGAGAATATTGTAGGTAGAATAAAGTTCTCCATTAAAAAAAAAATAAGATTAAAAAAAAAATGTATAGACTGGCACAGACTATAGTTATGACTACCGTTATAATCCGTAACTATAGGTAAAAATCGCCTTCGATATGTATCGAAGGTCTTTCGATATTATCAAAAACGTCTAGAACTGTCCAGCAAGTTAGCTTAAAAAATCCTACAATTTTCGATACACTATAGCTACGGATTATAACCGTAGCCATAAAAAGTCCTGCAATTTTCGATAATTATAGCTACGGATTATAATCGTAGCCATAACCGTAGTAGACTGCCGCAGGTGGTAGCGCCGCGGCCATCTGTGTTTTTTTTTTTTTTTACTGTGTTACTTTCATGGGTCCCATCATGAGGTTTGTATTATATCCAAACCGTCCATCTATTTGGCGAGATCATATTAAGGCTTGAGACGAAAAATAAGATAGATCTAATTATCAAGTGGACCACACTATAAAAGGCAGTGGGGAATTGAACGTCTACCATTGAAACCCTTTTAGGGGTTATAGAAGTTTTGGATCATTATGAAATTTATTTTTCCTCTTCATCCAGGTCTTTGTGACCTTATGAATGAACTTAAATGGGGAGGATTTCTCACAAACATCACAGTGGGCCCCCTAAAAGTTTTTAATGGTCGACGCTCATTCAACACTGTTTCCTGAAATGTGGTACATTTGAGATGTGGATATACCTCATTTTTGGTCTCATACTATAAAATGATTTGAAAAAATATATGTATGGCATGGATGAATAGTATACATCATGGTGGGGCCCACAGACCACCGACCATCCGCCATTAGCTGGTGGCAGGCGGAGTACCCAATCCGTTTCCGTGAAAGGAGGGGTATTTTTGTCCTCAAATTCTCTGTCCGTACGAGCAGGTCTAAGTTCTAAAATAAAGTTTGTATTGTTTCATAAAAACAGCTAGATAAAAGCAGTCCCAAATTTCTCTATTTTATATCTAGGTTGTCCATCCTTTTTCAGGTCATTTTAAGGCATGAGCCCAAAAACAAAAGCAAAAAAAAGAAAACTATATTACACAAACCGTGGTGATTGAAAGCCTCACTATTAAACAATGGCCAGTAAAGACCGTAATTACATACATGATGCATTTATTTTCCTTCCAACCTATTGATAAAGTCACAAAAAATGATAGGAAAAAAATAAATATTAGCTTGACTCAAAACTTTTGTGGCCAATAATAAATTTTTAATGATCAATCACCATTATTTCCTATAATATTGTTCACCTCATATTTGAATTTGTTTCAATTTTGGGCTTATGTCCTAAAATGATCTAGTAAAATGGATGAGTGGTGTAATATTGAATACATATAGTAAGGTGGCCCCACTTGAGCTTTGAATCATATTTAAATATCAAGTGGACCACACCATGGGAAATTATGTGAATTGAATACCTATGTTGAAAACTTCTTGGTGGCCACAAAAGTTTTTGGATGAAGCTCATATTTTTGTTTTCCCTTCGCCCATGGTCTGTGTGACCTTATGAACAAGTTATACAACAACATGATTGTGGACCTTAGGAAGATTTCAATACTGAACATGGTTGTGAAAGTCTATGCGGAAGAGTGAGCCTCAAGATCTGACAGTCTACACGATATGAGACCTCCACAAAGTCGAAGATGAACAATCCAGATCTAGCGGTCCGCCTAACCACTACTAGAGCAAATGGGTCTAATCACCTCTCTGATTCTATGGTATAGATGGCCTTGGATTATGATCTATGGATTAGATCGTCCCAAGGACAAGCTAAATGGACAAATATCAATCTATCACTTTCCTCGTTGTTGCTTAATGTGTTATTCACGAGAGAGTCTCTTTGGGAAGGATGGGGAGTTTAGATGAAACCAAAAATTATCCAGTCTTATCTTTATCTCTTCATCTAAATCTCTATTTAAAGTTGAATTTGAAATTCAACTTCAAAAAGAAAGAAAAATGAATAAGAAAAATGAGGCCAAACCTCATGGGACCCACCCACTAGTGATTGCCCTCCAGTGGGCTCCACTGGCCTATGTCCAACAGGTTGTCCCCACCGACTCCCATGGAATGGTTCACTTGAGCTTTAGATCTACTTCAATTTTGGAATCATGCCCTATAATGATCCATAAACATGGATGGATGGTGTCAAAAAGACATACATTCACAATGGGCCACTAGTGCACTGATTACTCAGTGCACAATTCGCTTCCTCTCTAATCCACGTCCAATGCAGACTCTGATTTGGTACGTTCCCTAAAATGATAAGGAAAAATAGATGGACGGCCTGGAAAAACACATACACATGATGGAGCCCACAGAGCACCAACCAATAGCCACCTCACTGCTCAGTGCCAGACACCATAATGTATGTGATCTATCCATGCCACACATTCATTATGCCAAATTATTTTATGGCATGAGCCTTGAATGAATTATTCAAATTTTCAAATCTTCGGTGGACCGCACTACAAGAAACAATGGTGATGAGAAGTCGACCATTAAAAAAAATTTCTTGGAGACTATAAAAGTTTTGAATCAAGCTTATATTTACGTTTTCCCCTTTGTCCAGGTCTGTGTGACCTAATCAATAGGTTCGATGGCAAATAAACATTATAGTGGGCCTTAGGATAATTTTAATGGTAGGCATTCAATCACCACTATTTTATGTAGTGTGGTCCACCTAAGATATGGATTTGTCTCATTTTTTTGTCCAATCCCTAAAAGTATCTGAAAAATGTATGAATGACATGGATAAAACGTACACATCATGGTGGGGCCCATAAAGCATCGACCAGTAGCCACCTTAAAATCCAAATGATTACCTACTGACCTTGCCAATCACTTTCCAGATCATTTTAGGGCATGAGCCCAAAAATGAGGCAAATCCAAATCTCACATGGATCACGTCATAGGAAAAATGGTGATTGAATTGTCACCATTAAAAACTTATTGTGGGCCACAAAAGTTATAGATGAAGCTAATATTTGTGTTTTATCTTTGTCCAGGTCTTTGTGACCTAACCAACAGGTTGGATGGCAAAAAACAATACAAAGATTGTCCAATCACAACTATTTTTAATGGCGAATGTTCAATCACCACTATTTTCTAGTGGTGTGGCCCACTTGAGATTTGTATCTATCTCATTTTTTGGTTCATGTCGTAAAATGATTTGATTAAATTCATTTTCGGCACCCCGACGTAGACCAATCAAAGACTGTTATGTGGTATGAAACCAACTCTCACCCTAGGGTATCTTCATTTGATCTTCCTTCGACGAAATACATTTGGTTATAAATGCAGAGGCACATACCCTTACGCCTCCCTTTAAGAGAACGAATCAATGCATGCCATATGGCCACGTTTATCATGCCAATTAATGAGGTAGCATACCCAACAGGGCTATAAGAGACCCGCCAAGAGAAAGAATCTAATCACATATCTGGCTATGATATTCTCGGTGAGTTGTCTCTCATAGTCCTTCTATAATGAGAGATCTTCTTAGAGATGTTCGGAAAAGTTGTAGCATTCAAGAAGATTTCGAAGATCCGAAGATCAGATCAATGTCTAAGCAAACCTAGTCATGGATCAGACCCAAATCTGGAGAGACAGACACATCAACTCAATCAGGCCTCCATCTCCATACATTAATCGGAATAAAGTGAATGGGAGAACTAGATTTAATTTGTTTTGATAACATATCAATATCGGGTGTCCAATCCCTCTAACACTCTAAACCACCACCTTACGGGTGGTTAAATGCAGGAGGAGGTTTGATCAGGACAATCCAACAGCTCGAAGTTAAGGAAGTGGGCCATCAGGTGAGTAGCCATGACCAATCTAACGCTGAATCAACCTTTGAAGTTTCTTAATCTTGGCCTGGTTGTCTTCATTAGAGAAACTTTGGTGGTCCGAGGCCTGATCCGTATAATAGGCAACAAAGATATCCGCAAATGATTAGCCACGAGAAAAAGATATGAGAAGCCAGCAAGTCCAGATGTAACTAGAGTCCTTTCTTTCCAATGCAAGCCAGCAATTCTAGATCAATCAAGGAGATTCTTATATCCATAACTGTGGTGTGTGCATGGAGGATACAGGATCAACAAGGAATCTCATTGAGGGTTTCACTGCCTTGACAATATATAAAAGGAGCATCCGAAGAAGAGCTTGAGGCCCCTACGCCAAACACGTCAATATACCTTTTAGATTATCTTTCACATTTATCTTTCTTAGCATCGCCTACCATAGTCTAATTTACATCACTACTGCCTAGCGGCTCCCGCTATAGTACATTAGGAGTATAAGTAAATTTTTACAACCTTACGTGGTAGGACCGTGATCGACTAAGTTCTGATTTAGTCGATCACACCATTCAATCACATCCTGCTGACCACCTGTCACACTCGCAATTCGAATATTGAGTATGCATCCTTGTACACAAGTTACGGTTCATGACTCGTACACTCAATGTACTTAAATCAGTGAGCCACATCATACTAATAAAGGCATAATATAATATGAATTCTATGTTCTTATTAACATTTATCAATGCACACATATCAACCACTAATCCATGATAATCAATAATACAAGCTAAAATATTTATGTCCACCAATTTGAGACTTCTATTAAGTCATTGTTCAAAATCATCAAGTTGTTTAAAATTATAAAATCTAAATTAGAAGTAATTTTGAAACAAAATTTAAAATAATAATAGGAAACACATATCGCATTTAATCATTTTACTGATATAGCAAAGTAAGCTCATCTTTGGTTAATATGTGGCCACTGTTCATGTGGATCATCCACTAGTTTGGCGTTATGTTCTTACTCTTGAGTAGTTGTATCAGCTTCAATTTCATTTGTACGATTTTTCCATCAATATACCATCAATTGGCAAGGCCTAGTGAGTGAACCCATCATGGTTCGTGCATGATACAATTAAATTAATATACACAAGTAAAGTATAACAGTTGAGCATTAAAAAAAAAAACAGAAATACAACACAAATAATATAATTAATGCAAATGCTATGAATGGTGTTGATGATGCACCAAGTGGGTATAAATAGAAACCATCCACTTGCTTGGGTTGAATATCGACAACCCGCATCTGTACTCGACAGGCTTCTACCATAGATAGGCATGGGAAAGGCCCGCATCCCCCCCCCTGCAACAAGCTTCCATATATATTGGGCTTTTAGTGGGTACAATGGGTTGTCCCTTAGGTAGTCGTACAAGAGTTTTAATGATGCAAGGCATGAATGTTTAATGCATCAGTAATCATATAAATTGTCTCAAACATCTGTCTATATGAGAGGCATTTCACATGTTCATAATTTCAAGAATATTTATGCACTAATCAGTCCATAATCAATTTAATCCAATCATTCACAATCATAATCATAATACAATCAAGTATAACAATACAAAAAAATTATTTTAATCATATGTAGATGAAACATGTTGGGATTACTCACCTAATGATTTGGTGAGGAAAGTTAGGGAGAAATCTGATGGAGCATATAAGGGAATACCTATAATCTATATACAGTGCACCACAATATTAAAAATGAATGGATGACAAAAGATTAAGTTCATAAAGCCCTTAATTTGTATTGATCACTATGGCTATAAATGGGAGTGATTCTTAGGTTCTACAAAGTAATGTACCTAACGGATATGGTTTATCTTATTTATCCCAACTAAAAAGGCATACTAGATATATTATAAGACGACTCACCTCATGAACAACTTGGATCTTGTAATAGCATGCTATAATGATAAATATTATAGTATGTGAATATGTTGTCCTAAACACACCTGTGGCTTAGATAAGTTTTACCATACATTCACGTATGGTGTAAATATATTATGTTATATATATCTAACTCATTTTTTCAACATGAGCCCTACTACAATGATTTGAACTGATTACATGGTTACCACCACTATAGTGAATCCTGGGAAGAAATTTTGATCCAATTCGATATCTGTGGGAGCTGTAATAACCTAGAAGATTATCGTATAATCACCATTGTTTTCTTACAGTATGAGCTAAACAAATTTTGGATATGTCATAAATTTACACTCCGAGCCCAAAATGGCCTTCCAAACCAAATGGATGGGGTGGATAGAATACATATATCACTATGGCGTCCACAATCTCATGGCCCAGGATGGTCTCTAATGTCTAGAAACCGCACTCAATTTCAAATACTAGAACCAAAATTTTATTTGTATTTTCCCTATTTATTTAATTTTTTAATGGAACCCATGATAATATGAGACATGGATGAGATGGGTAATCCCCACATAAGGGGTTAGCTCAAAAATCTCCTCGAAACGACACTTTTGTGGCCCACACGAATGCTCAATAGTAACCATTTATTTCTCACTGTTTAAGGCACTATGGTCTGCCTAAGTTTTCTTTTGAGTAAAATTTTTAACCCCAAGTCTCTTATTAAGTGACAAGATCAATAGACGTCATGGATTTGTCACTTGCATTGTAAGACCCGTGATCTCAAAATCTGGTTTGTACACTAGATAGTCGTTGACTATAGGTCCATTGGCCTCGAGACTGTTTTGACTTGATCATAATGTTGTTCTATTATCAAGCCGCAAGCCGTATTTCAACCCGATGTCCGAATGTTAAGATACGGATTTAAAATTAAACAATCTTAGAAATGACCATTATGTCCTTATTTTAGGTGGGGCTCCGCCACCATCGAGTTTTCAAAATCTGTTAGGTTGGAGACCTAACCGTTGTGGTCGTAGTCAAGTTACGGAGTAACTGGCGAAAACGGCATGTCAATAGGACACCCGGATTGTAAGTTACGCACCGATATGTACATGTATAGTTTAATAAAATAACTCAAATGACCTTGGTTTTTGTTTTTAATCATTGGAATGCTTTCTGCAAATCACTTACATAACATTTTGTTTATTGCTACCATAAGTTTAAACTTCTCAAAATCATCATAAAACATCCCATAACCCTCCTTATTAAACAAAAGCCAATTTAAGACCCTTTTTAAGTCCATAAATAGGAAAAACCTCTTTCAAACATTCCATTTCCAACACTCTAGTTGAGGAAAAGAAGAAGAAGAAGAAGAAAAGGAAATAGAAGTTGAGGTTGAGATCCAATCCTCTGCTAGTTACAGGTGAGTGCATAGATTAGGAGCACGCATGTGTACGTTGGGGTTTCCTTCAAAACTCTATTGTTGGATTTATTGCTAAATTGTTGTCTTAGGGTTAGGTTATCGCTGAATTTCATTTAGGGTCAGATTCTTACTGGATTTATTGCTGAAATTACTGTTGTATTAGGGTTAGGTTATCGCTGAATTTCATTTAGGGTCAGATTCTTGCAGGATTTATTGCTGGAATTGCTGTATTAGGGTTAGGTTATCGCTGAATTTCATTAAGGGTCAGATTCTTGCTAGATTTATTGTTGGAATTGCTGTATTAGGGTTAGGTTATCACTGAATTTCATTTAGGGTCAGATTCTTGCTAGATTTATTGCTATAATTGCTGTATTAGGGTTAGGTTATCGTTGAATTTTCATTTGGGTTATGTTCTCACTGGATTTAGGTTAGAAGATTGCTGGATTTTCATTTGGGTTATGTTCTCGTTGGATTTTTCTGAAAGTTATTGCTGGATTTTCGTTTAGGTTATGTTCTCGTTGGATTTTTCTGAAAGTTATTGCTGGATTTTTCTAATTTAATTAGTGAGATTATTAATGGAAGGTTGGATGATAGAGATGAGTTAGTTTTGTTTAAATTCATACAAATTGTTATCGGTTTCTCGCTGTCCCTTATAAAGTCCGCCCACTACCTGTTTGACAAACTACTTCAAAGAAATATCCTTCATCCTTTCTAAGTCATGTGCATATCAAATGCATGGTTCATAGTTGATGTATCATTGTATGATTGAGCATGAATGATTCATACCATGGTATAGTGATCATAGTGGGTTGTGTTGTAGTATGTAAACCGTTTGTGAACCATCTAGATACAAGATACGTTACATGAGACCCCTATGAGGAACTTAAATATATGAGGAGACCTCATGAGGAAGGTCGTCCTCTGTTTGCCTTAAAAAAAATGATCTGTTATACTTGTGTGTGGGCTCATGCATACATACATACGGTGATTGTAAATGCAATGAAACATACTCTGTTAGGACATAAGTTGGACACCACACCGAAAATGCGTAATTCGACAGGACATGTTTAGAAGGTCCATGGGTGGAAGTCCCTAAACCCCGATTGGTACCATTGGGAGCGACCAATGCTTAGAGCAGGTGGAAGAACAGAGTGCTGGAATGCTGAAATACCAAAGAAAGCAGCGACTCCCACCGACGTGTGTCGATTGGTTGGGAGGTTTGACCTGACCTGCTTATAGGCAAGCAAAGATAAGTTGTGTGTGACGAGCTCGTAAATTGTTCGATATCGTTTTGTCAAGCGACTTATGACTTATCGCTGTTAGGCAGATAATGAGGTTCAACACAAGTGGGTTAGACTAGTTCGGCCCGTGAATTATGTTGTCCCACCTCTGTAGTTGACCACGGTGGAAAAGTCTATACAAGTGGGTAGAAGTCTCACCTCTGTTTTAGACTTTGGTGATCCAATTGGGAAATATGGAAAGCTGTGGAAATGTTGAAAGAGTGTGTATGTTACAAGTGGGTAGAAGTCCCACCTCTGTATATAAAAATGATTTGGAAGCCTGTGCATTCATGTGCATTAAATGAGCATGACATGAAACATGCATTTTCACTGCACACACGCACTCACTGGGCTTAGTAGCTCAAGCTTTCCTTTCTATTTTTTTTTTTTGTAGGTGAGAGTAGGGAGCTGCAAGAGTAGAGGCTACAGACTCCAGTTGTCCTTTTTATTTGTACATATCAGTGTATATATTTTTTTTGTAATACCTTGAATATGTACATCAGGTATAATAAATATGACATGGTTTATGTTTTAGTTTTGCCTTGATGTGCTCAGTTGTACACAATAATATATGTTGAATATGATGAAATTTTAAGAAATGATACATGTTTGTTGTCTTTACTTTTAGAAATCCTCTTTGTGGAACCCCGCTTATGGGACTTAGTATGTGATAGTTGGAAGTCCCACAATCGGAGTTCTACAGAGGCTGTCAACCAAAATTTGGTGTCTAGTAATCATGGATTACCAACACTAGATTTAGGGTCGTGACAGAAAATGGTATCAAAGCATGATCTGGGAAATATCTGCATAAATCATAATGTATTTACTACATGTTGTTGTGTTAAAGTTGTTAGGTTCATGCTTTGCGACGTAGAGGAGTTGTATGGTTATGTACTATTATGTATATTGTATAGGTTGTTCTTTTTAGGCTAATTCGGTATTTTATCTATAAGATGCGGCCTAGAAAGAATCTTGTTCAGACTCCTCCAGTGCAACCCAAGTCTAAGTCAAAATCTGTTCCAGATCCAGTTATACCTATTCCTGCAACACAACTTCAACAATTGTTGCAGACTATGTCAACTATAACGGCTAATCAAAAGTAGCGATCTAGTCATATTCCTGAGACATCAGCGCATGAGCGGGCCAGTGCTCTTTTTATGGAATTTAGACGTCTAGATCCACCTTATTTTTCTGGCAAGCCAGATCCTATGGCAGCCGAGTTATGGAAGTCAGAAATAGAGAAACTTTTTCAACTTATGGGCTGTACTTCCAAGCAATGTGTTACCTTAGCGACTTATCAATCGTAAGGAGAGGCAGAACAATGGTGGAAATCAATTGTTTGTTTAGATCCAAAATTTATGTGGACATGGGAATCGTTTAAAGACCAGTTCGATCGTAAGTTTTTCCCCGTAGCAATTCGTCGTCAGAAAGCACATGAATTTGATTCTTTGGTATAGGGTGAGATGTCTGTTGCTGACTATGAGTCTCGTTTTATAGAATTATCTCGCTTTACTCCACATTTAGTAGCCGATAATGATTTAAAGCCGAGAAAATTTGAGGATGGTTTACGTCCTAGTTTGCGATCTCGAGTGAGAGGGTTTGAGTTGTCAACTCTTGAGGGATAGTAGCGAAGGTACAAATTTTTTAGTCTGATTGGAACCAACAATAAAGTACTCCAACTACTTCTAATCAGCAAAGGAAGAGGAGATTTATTTCAGAGAGTGGTAGTTTTCAGCCATTTTTATCCCCAAAGAGACCTACAGTGAGATATGATAATGCAGCCAGACCTGATGTACGACCCCTAGTATCACCATCTGTTCCTCAACGACAGTTTTTAGCTAGACCTAATGTCAGATCCCCAATATTACCATCTATTCCTCAGCGACAGTTTTTCGGAGCCTGTTATAATTGTGGTGGTATAGGGCATCGTAAAAAGGATTGTCCTAATCCGTAAAAACAGCAGCCATGTCCACCACCTAGACATCAGCAACCCCAACAGCAAAGGCCACCATATAGGACACAGTATAGGCCCCAACAACAACATTCTTAACAGCAGTCACAACGGCAGCAAGGTAGACAACCTTTACCCCTTCAGACGCAACCTCGTGTTTATGCAATCCAGAAGAAAGATTCTCAGACTAAGGGAGGAGTCATAGAAGGTATACTTGTAATATCATCCCTTTTTGCACGTGTCCTTTTTTATTATGGCGCATCACATTCATTTATAGCAGATAGTTTTTGTCAGTCGTTGGAATTGCCGAGAACATCGATGACCAAGGGATTAGAGCTCTTGACTCCTTTAGGGAAAAGAATGGTGTTGAGTTTTATATGTCAGGACTGTCCTGTTTACATAGCAGAGTATGTCCTTCCAATCGATTGTTATGTTTTGGAGTTGTTAGAGTATGATGTGATTTTGGGAATGGACTAGTTATCCAAGTACCATCAGTGTTGGACTGTATAACTAAGACGGTCACCTTTTCTATACCTGACCAACCTCGATTTCAGTTTGTAACTGATTCTAAAGATAAGTTTATAGAGACTTTAATGTCCTGTATTCATAAAGAGCCCAAAGGTGTATGTATTGAACAGTTATTGGTAGTACATGATTTTCCAGATGTTTTTCAGGAAATTTCAGGTTTGCCACCCGTTAGACGTATAGAATTTCGAATAGATCTTATCCTTGGTACTGCCCCTATAGCCAGAGCCCCTTATCGTATGGCACCATTAGAGTTGCATGAGTTACAAAGACAGATACATGAATTACGTCGTTTGGAGTTTATTCGCCCGAGTACTTCACCTTGGGGAGCGCCTGTGCTTTTTGTAAAGAAGAAGGATGGTTCTTTACGGTTGTGTGTCAATTATAGAGGACTTAATAAGGTTACGATTAAAAACAAGTATCCGCTCCCAAGAATAGATGATTTATTCGATCAGTTGAGTGGTGCGCAGTATTTCTCGAAGATAGATTTACGGTCTGGGTATCATCAAATTCAGGTTTGGGAGGAGGATATCCCGAAGATAGCTTTTGTGACTCGTTATGGACAATTTGAATTTCAGGTTATGTCATCTGGTTTGACTAATGTACCTGCAGTATTTATACAGTTGATGAATGAGGTATTCCATCCTTATTTGGACCAGTTTATTGATGATATTTTAATATATTCAAAGACAAGGGAAGATCATGAGTGTCACTTAGAGATGACGTTGCAAACCCTTCGTGCTCACCAACTATATGCTAAATTGGAAAAATGTGAGTTTAGGCAGGAAAAAGTAAAATTTTTGGGGCACACAGTGTCGAAGAATGGAGTTTCAGTTGATCCAACTAAGGTTGAAGCAGTTTTGCAATGGAAACAGCCGAAGAATGCAACTGAGATTTGGAGTTCTAGCAGGGTATTACGGACATTTTATTAAAGGATTTTCTCGTGTAGCAACCCCACTGACTCGATTGACTCGAAAGGATGCAATGTTTATTTGGAGTGGAGCTTGTGAGCGGGCATTTGCAGAACTAAAAACTCGTCTTACGACGGCACCGATTCTCACTCTTCCATCTGGGAGTGAGGGCTTTGTTGTTTATACAGATGTCTCGCTTATAGGTTTGGGGTGTGTCCTAATGCAACAGGGCAAGGTAGTAGCATATGCATCTCGCCAACTTAGGCCTCATGAGCAGAATTATCCCTCACACAACCTAGAGTTAGCAGCAGTAGTTTTTGCCCTCAAAGTATGGAGGCATTACTTGTATGGGGTTAGATTTGAACTCTTTTCAGATCATAAGAGCCTGAAATACCTCTTTTCCCAAGCGGAATTAAATATGAGGCAGAGACGTTGGATGGAATTGATGAAAGATTATGATTTTGATCTTCAGTACCACTCAGGAAAAGCTAATGTGATGGTGGATGCTTTAAGTCGTCAGCCACAGGCCCAAGTAACACACTTGATGATGCGAGAGAGGAAAATGGTAGAAGATATAGCTGAATTTGATTTTGAGATGACTCTACAGTCCTCGGTCGTACAATTAGCAAACTTGACGATTCAGCCCTCTTTGATATCCCAAGTAATAGAAGCCCAACAGTTTGATCAATGGGCGTTGTTTTATAAAGATGTGATAATAGGGAAAAGTCAACCGGAGTGGCAAATAGGTTTGGATGGTGGACTTCGGTTTCAGGGCAGATTATATGTTCCAGATATCTCAGAATTGAAGAAGGCCCTTATGGATGAGGCACATCGCACTCAGTTTACTATCCACCCAGGATCTACGAAGATGTATAAGGACATGAAAAGACAATTTTGGTGGACTAGAATGAAACGTGAAGTTGTTAGGCATGTGTCAGAGTGTAACGTTTGTAAACGAGTAAAGGCAAAGCACCAAAAGCCTGAAGGGGAATTGCAACCTTTGGAGATACCAGTATGGAAGTGGGAACATGTAACTATGGATTTCATTATGGGTTTACTAATAACCTTACGTTGACATGATGCTAAATGGATTATTTTAGACCGCTTGACAAAGACAGCCCAGTTTCTTCCTATTTGTATTTCTTGGTCTACAGATCGGCTCGTAACTTTGTATATAAACGAAATTGTTAGATTACATGGTGTACCTGTGTCGATTGTATCTGACCGAGATCTGAGGTTTACATCAAAGTTTTGGAAGAGTTTTCAAAAAGCAATGGGGACGGCTTTAAATTTAGCACAGCATATCATCCACAAACAGATGGGCAGTCCGAAAGAGTTAACCAGATTCTCGAGGACATGCTCAGATCATGTGCCTTAGATTTTCTGGTAGTTGGGACAACCACTTGCCATTAGCAGAATTTGCGTATAATAATAGTTTTCAAGCTACTATTGGCATGACACCCTATGAGGTGTTATATGGTAGACCTTGTAGGTCCCCAAGTTGTTGGACTTAGATTGGTGAACGATGTCTTTTAGGTCCTGATGTTGTCCAGAAAACGTCTGAAAAGATTGATCTTATTCGACAACGTATGCTTACAGCTCAAAGTCGGCAGAAGAGTTTTGCAGATCGCCGGCGTAGACCCTTAGAGTTTATCTAGGGAGACCGTGTATATCTCCGAATTTCACCAGTGAAAGGTGTAGTACGGTTTAGTGTTAAGGGAAAGTTAGCGCCGACGTTTATAGGGTCCTTTGGTATTGTTGAACGAGTTGGCACCGTAGCTTATCGTCTCGCTTTGCCACCCCAATTATCTGGAGTTCATAATGTTTTTCACGTCTCGATGCTTCGTAAATGTGATCTGAAGATCATAGCACATATTATTGACTGGCAATCCTTAGCAGTTCGAGAAGATGCATCCTATATCGAGCAGCCAATTAGTATCGTGGATAGAAAAGAACAGGTTCTACGTACTAAAGTCATTCCCTTAGTTAAAGTCCAATAGGGTTATCATTCTGTAGAAGAAGCAACCTAGGAACGGGAAGCAGAGATACGCAGTCGTTACCCTCATCTATTTGATTCCTAGGTACGTATAAATATGATATGGTTATTGTTGTATTTAACTGTTATCACCGGATATGTTTTGAAATTTCAAGGATGAAATTTTTTTAAGGGGGGAAGAGTTGTAAGACCCGTGATCTCGAAATCTGGTTTGTACACTAGATAGCCATTAACTATAGGTCCATTGGCCTTGAGACTATTTTGACTTGATCATAATGTTGTTCTGTTATCAAGCCGCAAGCCGTATTTCAACCCGATGTCCGAATGTTAAGATACAGACTTAAAATTAAATAATCTGAGAAATGACCATTATGTCCTTATTTTAGGTGGGGCTCCGCCACCATCGAGTTTTCAAAATCTGTTAGGTTGGAGAGCCTAACCGTTGTGGTCGTAGTCAAGTTACGGAGTAACTAGCGAAAATGGCATGTCAATAGGACACCCGGATTGTAAGTTACGCACCGATATGTACATGTATAGTTTAATAAAATAACTCAAATGACCTCGATTTTTGTTTTTAATCCTTGGAATGCTTTCTGTCAAATCACTTACATAACATTTTGTTTATTGCTACCATAAGTTTACACTTCTCAAAATCATCATAAAACATCCCATAACCTTCCTTATTAAACAAAAGCCAATTTAAGACCCTTTTTAAGTCCATAAATAGGAAAAACCTCTTTCAACATTCCATTTCCAGCACTCTAGTTGAGGAAAAGAAGAGAAGAAGAAGAGAAAAGAAATAGAAGTTGAGGTTGAGATCCAATCCTCTGCTAGTTACAGGTGAGTGCATAAATTAGGAGCACGCATGTGTACGTTGGGATTTCCTTCAAAATCCTATTGCTGGATTTATTGTTGAAATTGTTGTATTAGGGTTAGGTTATCGCTGAATTTCATTTAGGGTCAGATTCTTGCTGGATTTATTGCTGGAATTGTTTTATTAGGGTTAGGTTATTGCTGAATTTCATTTAGGGTCAGATTCTTGCTGGATTTATTGTTGGAATTGTTGTATTAGGGTTAGGTTATTGCTGAATTTCATTTAGGGTCAGATTCTTGCTGGATTTATTACTGGAATTGCTGTATTAGGGTTAGGTTATCGCTGAATTTCATTTAGGGTCAGATTCTTGCTGGATTTATTGCTGGAATTGTTGTATTAGGGTTAGGTTATCGCTGAATTTCATTTAGAGTCATATTCTTGCTGGATTTATTGTTGGAATTGTTGTATTAGGGTTAGGTTATCGCTGAATTTCATTTAGGGTCAAAGTCTTGTTGGATTTATTGCTGGAATTGCTATATTAGGGTTAGGTTATCACTGAATTTCATTTAGGGTCAGATTCTTGCTAGATTTATTGCTGGAATTGCTGTATTAGGGTTAGGTTATCGCTGAATTTCATTTAGGGTCAGATTCTTGCTGGATTTATTACTGGAATTGCTGTATTAGGGTTAGGTTATCGTTGAATTTTCATTTGGGTTATGTTCTCACTGGTTTTAGGTTAGAAGATTGCTGGATTTTCGTTTGGGTTATGTTCTCGTTGGATTTTTCTGAAAGTTATTGCTGGATTTTTCTGATTTAATTAGTGAGATTATTAATGGAAGGTTGGATGATAAAGATGAGTTAGTTTTGTTTAAATTCATACAAATTGCTATCGGTTTCTCGCTGTCCCTTATAAAGTCCGCCCACTACCTGTTTGACAAACTACTTCAAAGAAATATCCGTCATCCTTTCTAAGTCATGTGTATATCAAATGCATTGTTCATAGTTGATGTATCATTGTATGATTGAGCATGAATGATTTATACCATGGTATGGTGATCATAGTGGGTTGTGTTGTAGTATGTAAACCGTCTGTGAACCGTCTAGATACAGGATGCATTACATGAGACCCCTATGAGGAACTTAAATATATGAGGAGACCTCATGAGGAAGGTCGTCCTCTGTTTGCCTAAAAAAAATGATCAGTTATACTTATGTGTGGGCTCATGCATACATACATACGGTGATTGTAAATGTGATGAAACATACTCTGTTAGGACATGAGTTGGACACCACACCGAAAATGTGTAATTCGACAGGACATGATTAGAAGGTCCGTGGGTAAAAGTCCCTAAACCTCGATTGGTACCATTGGGAGCGACCAATGCTTAGACCGGGTGGAAGAACAGAGCACTGTAATGCTGAAATACCAAAGTAAGCAGCGACTCCCTCCGACGTGTGTCGATTGGTTGAGAGGTTTGACTTTACTTACTTATGGGCAAGCAAAGATAGGTTATGTGTGACGAGCTCGTAAATTGTCCGCTATCATTTTGCTAGGCGACTTATGACTTATCGCTGTTAGGCAAATAGTGAGGTTCAACACAAGTGGGTTAGACTAGTTCGGCCCATGAACTATGTAGTCCCACCTCTGTAGTTGACCACGGTGGAAAAGTCTATACAAGTGGGTAGAAGTCTCACCTCTGTTTTAGACTTTGGTGATCTAATTGGGAAATATGGAAAGCTGTGGAAATGTTGAAAGAGTGTGTATGTTACAAGTGGGTAGAAGTCCCACCTCTATATATAAAAATGATTTGGAAGCCTGTGCATTCATGTGCATTAAATGAGCATGACATGAAACATGCATTTTCACTGCACACACGCACTCAATGGGCTTAGTAGCTCAAGCTTTCCTTTCTGTTTTTTTTTTTTTTTTTTTTTTTGCAGGTGAGAGTAGGGAGCTGCAGGAGTAGAGGCTACAAACTCCAGTTGTCCTTTTTGTTTTGTACATATCAGTGTATATATATATATATATATATATATATATATATATATATATATATATATATATATATATATATATATATATATATATTGTACACCCTAAATATATACATCAGGTATAGTAAATATGACATGGTTTATGTTTTGATTTTGCCTTGATGTGCTCAGTTGTACACAGTAATATATGTTGAATATGATGAAATTTTGAGAAATGATACATGTTTGTTGTCTTTACTTTCAGAAATCCTCTTTGTGGAACCCCGCTTTTGGGACTTAATATGTGATAGTTGGAAGTCCCACAATCGGAGTTCTACGGAGGCTGTCAACCAAAATTTGGTGTCTAGTAATCATGGATTACCAGCACTAGATTTAGGGTCGTGACATGCATCAAGACAGTCCCACATAAATGACCCACGGATCTAGATCAATTTCAGTTAAGTAAATACATAAATTTTGCTTTTGTAAGCTGGAAACTTTTTATATATTTTTTTTCTGATAGTCTTCACATATTGTGTGTGTAATAAATCTATTCCATTCACAAATTTACTAACATCGTTTTAGGTAATAAAATGAACCAGATTCGTGATTCTGGTGGACCGTATCGTCATGAATACCATCCTTATCCCGGGCTATCCTAACTGGCTATCTGAGATCCGAGTAATTCATTAGTTCACTCAATTATTTTTAAAAGGCCAAAAGAATTAGTATCTTCATTGGAAGTCCTTGCCGCACCAATAGATCTTTCAGTGATGAATATACCAATTTTATTTTGGAAATTATAGCCCACTGAAATGTTCATTTAGCTTAATTTTTAGAGGTTTGCCGTATTTTGATCCTCAAAATATAATGGATTGAATCGATCAGACCCCATATGCACTAATAAGCCCAATACATAATTCAATTAAAATCAAAATAAATATTTATGTATTTGCTTTTCTTGCTTGTTTTACATGCGCGAGGTGCTCCAAGGTGCATCGTGCATATACACATTTGTTGATATATGTGCACATGGGATGTGCCCATGATAAATCTGCACCGTCCATCATGCAGGCCCAAAGCATAATAATATAAATAAATAAAATAATATTAAATAAATATTGACCTTGCAAACCCTTTTTCCTCTTTATATATATATATATATATTATATATATATATATTATATATATATATATATATATCTCCCCTATCTTATCTCTTGATTTTTTCTTTCTTTCTGCTTAGGGAGAACGTCCCACCCTTATAAAGAGAGAAAGGTTCCTCGGATAAGATAAAGGTGAGGATTGTTGTAACCGATTTGATCATTTTTATTTTTTTAATTTAGCCTCTGTAAAATTTTGAGTTGTTACACCACTTGCCTCAATCGTTTGTTCCAATATATGCATCAGGTATTTATCTTTCTATCCCATTTATTTATTTGGTTGTTTCACAACTTGTCGGTTGTAATAAACAATATTTCTAAATATTATTGAAATCGACAATATTTAGCCTTCTTTAATTTATACACATATTCTTATTCCTTTGGGAAATATTGAACTATAGTACTAGTGAAAGAACAAGTCCCTAAGTCTGCATACTCGTGTTTCTTGTCACAAGGCAACAAAGAACCATTCGGAAGGGATAACCCCTACCCTTTCACAAATCGCCTGAACAGAGCAGAAAATTGGTGGTTGAGAGGATCCTGTGTCGAGTCTCTAATATATTCGTCTTAATGTGGGGTAACACCGGTAGTTCGGTCAAACTTTGAGTCAAGTAGACTTGAGAAAGATCAACATGGAATTCGGGAAAGATGACCAAATTTTGATTGACTTCCTCAGCATTCACATTGAGGAACGGCTCCAAATTGCAATTGCATTACTCTCAAGTTGTTCAACTAAGGAATGTGAATTCAATCCACATTAAGAAATGCTATTAAAATTGGCCATTGCCTCCTTTACTCAATTGTTTTTTCCACAAATCAGTGTATTTTTGCATCCGGGAGCATCTTAAGAGTGCTTTGGGATGCTCGTTCAAACTGAATTGGAAGCATTCAATTCAATATAGATGAAATGACCAAAGTGGCAATGGCAACATTGTAATTCATGTGACAACAAAACTGTAATTTCAATTCCCTGTTTCTAATGCATGCGATCCCGTTCAAATCATGCATTTAAGCACCTTAGCAATTCCAATTGCAACAATTAGTCTTTTGAAATGACCAATCTGTTCTTAGCACCGATATTGAAGGACTTGTGTTCCTTCCAAATTGGAATTCTAATGAATATGCTGTGATATGAGGCTCACTAGCTATAAATACAGGAAAATGTAATTACAATTTGGTCATTTATCTAGATTGATTTGTATGTTTCATTATTACATTCAAATTATTCACATATGCATACAAAACACACCCTTAATAATACATTAGATACTCAAGATTCCTACATAAAAGGATTTGATTTTTGTAGATTTCCACTTAAATCCATCTAACAGTAGACTGTTTGTGAAACTTTAGATGAAATCTTTCTTTAGACAAAAGAGGAGACTTCCCTCCATAATACTCTTAAGAAGATGAAGGAAATAAATACAGAGTTTGTTGTTTCTTCCATATGGTTGCCTTGCATACCGACACTGTGGCCTGCTTGATGAGTGATGGGCCTGATTTTTGTGCCAAGTGATCTTCATGGTGGGACCAAACTTTTGCAGCAGTTGGTGTCCTACACATAAAAGTTGCTGGTTGGAAAGATGGGGTTTCCTACTATCTTAGCATCATCTGGGTTTTAGGTGAACCATTAGTCTATTTACATACTACTGCAACCATCGCTTGCCAGTCACACATAGTGCAGTCAATTCTGCAAAGCATTTACCAAGAACCAGTTTTTTCATAGTATTTAACGTTGATTTCATTAAAAAGAATAATTTCGTGATTTGGGAAGAAGACCATATCCATCCATCAACTGATACAATGTCAGGATAATGTTAAGAAGAATTCAATTCTTTGATTAAGATAGCTGATGGGATGACTTACAAGATAATGCAGGGGCATTTTCACACTGGGCTTGAGTGGAGTAGCCCGTGGGATGCGGGGACACACTCGGGGTGGGTGACCCATGTGATTTGGGGCCCACGGGGGAGATCTCATGTTCAAGACTCCTCACCAGGGGTGATTAATGCGCATTTCACACCGGGCTCGAGTGGGGTAGCCCGTGGGATGCGGGGACGCGCTCGGGGTGGGCGGCCCATGTAATTTAGGGCCCACGAAGGGGGTTCGGCTGAGGTTCTAACACATGCGATGTGAGGCCTGGACTATGAGATAAAGGAATTAATTCGTCATACTCTAACAATTCGAGCTTTTAGAGCAAGTAGTTAAGTGTCCTGCATCAAATTGGTATCAGAGCGGGAGGTCTCGTGTTCAAGACTCCTCACCGGGGGTGATTAGTTCTTTGCAAAAACGTGCTCATCAAGTGTAACTCCACATCAGGTTTAGAAGAGAAATCTTCCATTTATTTCCATAGGATAGACCTCTTGCAAGCTTGTTTGTCGCGACAAATCCTGGTGAAGCAAATCTGGCCATCAAAACTATTGGATTGGATGTTAGAGTGGATCATATAGTCAGAAATATTCAGCACTCTTAACTGAAGAATTGGGGCCCCAAGCAAGCATGCATCCTAGCGTTTGAGCATGCATTTACATGAGAAGATCCCAGTGGCCAATCTTTAGGCTTTTTCTTCATCTTTAAAAAAATAAAAATGTTAATGTGGACCATTGTTGTGTTTAAATATATGTAGGCCACAAGTTAAAAGGTTAAGATTGTCCTATTGAGCACAGCAGCGACCTGTCATCACTCAAATCCACAATAGATGTTGCATATCTAATAATTTCTCACAAAGGAAACCGGATAATAAGATAAGTGGTACCATTCAATGCCTGGGATGACGTTTGTTCCTTATGCTCAATGTCATAGGAAGGCAGGCAACAAATTATTACCAACCAAAATGGGCCTATTGAGTAGAGGTGATTCCAAGGGGTGAGTCTTAAGCTTAACCATAGCCCTCTTGTGGTTGGCTTCATCGACATGGACTTTGACCTCTTCGAAAGCAGCAACGACAGATTCTGGAGGTTTTAGAATAAAGGCAGAACTTGCAGCTTGCCAAGGAATGATTAGAGAGAGCCAAGCATATCCTAAGGTGTTGCACTTATAAGAAGATAACTTGGGCAACCATTTTCCTGCAATTTGATGATGCCAAACATATAATCAACTCGATACTGCTATCTTGGGTATTGTAAGAATAGATTGGAGAAAGGGCACCCCAGCTGATCAAGCCATCTGGATTCTAATTGAGGAATTGCATTGCTCTCAACTTGTACTTGAAAGGTCGTTTACAATGGTAGGAAATGCCATTAAAACTAGCCATTGCCTCTTTACTAAGCTGAATTTTCACAAATCAATCGAGTTTTGCATCCAGGAACATCCTAAGAATGCGTTTGGATTTGGAGAGAGTTGGGTTCTAGTTCTTAGGAAGAAAATGCAAAAGAGTAAAAAGTAGATATCCATCATAAAATGTTTTCATTAGGTGTGCTTGGGTACCACTATTTTCTAAAATTGATTTTTTCAATAATTTCATCATAAACATGGCGTGTTTCACGTTTATGGGTATATTTGCAAAATTGCAAATTCCATCATAAAGACTGTACACATCATATCCCACTAAATACATAAAATCCTTCTATATGCATCATGAGGACTAGCATAAAGAAGATGATCATTGAATGGAAGAGAGGGTCTTCGAGCATGCATAAACGTCTCAAGCCACCGACAAAATGACAACGATTGTAAGTTCGATGCTGCAAATCATAGTAATCCCTGAAGTTTCCATCTCTAAGACGATACTTGCCAATCTTTCCAGGTAAGTAAATCCACAACACCTCTTCTCCTCTTTTTGAAGAATAAGATGCAAATCAACAAATGAAGCAAAACATGGGATGAAGTTCTTAGTAAAAACAATGCTCTTTCGATAATCATCAATCAGCCCTTGTAATGTCTATGATTGACGAAAGGTTTGAGTAAGGCTAGAGAATTACTTCAATTGAGAGCGATCTCCCATAAGGCTTGATGATGCCCCTCTAGTAATTAAACCAAGACATCCACAGAAGTGTGAACATGGGATGTGTGTGAGATCCAAACCATTCATTAGGTATGGGCCCTACTGTTCATACTTTTTTCTGTAACTCAGATAGAATGAAATTTTGTAGGATGAAAATAAACTTGATGATGAATAACCAGATAAAAATATAAAATTCATTCATTAACTAGAAGTACCAGAAATGTTGCAAGGAATAGACCTGTCAAAACTGAAAATTTGTGCAATCACCAAGTTGGTGCCGATGAACCAGGAATCACTTGGCAGGTATGGGTTGGACTCGCTGACGACCAAAAAGGAATCATCCAACTCTTTCTTCTACTAAAAATTTGCAAGAAATGATGTATATATATTTTATTACAACTGAAAAATAGATTTCTTCTCATTGCAAATAGGTCCTTATATAGACCAATTACACGAACCTCTGTTAACTACATTTAAGAACAACCATGAGTCCCAATACATACTACAAATTTCTAAAAATTAAATACAACTTCAAAAACTATTTATTATTATTATTTTTTTTTTAAAAAAAAGACCATCGAAGGGCATACATGGATATCAAAATTTCATTCATTTCCTATGCTTGTCACATGGCCCCAAAAGCCATACATTATAAAGATATGTAAGTGCAGTTGGGCTGCAAATTATGGGCTGAATACTGAGGCTTGGGCCTGATTTATGAGTTGGGCTTTCCTCTTGAATTGGTTCCTATTCATGCGAAGAAAATGCATAAAAGTAGAAAGTATATAGCTATCATAAAATGTTTTCATTAAGGTGTGCTTGGGTAACATGAAAATTACAATTTAACCACTATTTTCAAAAATCGATCTTTTCTATAACTTCATTATAAACATAGCATGTTTCGTCTTGATGGGAATATTTTGCAAAATTGCATATTCCATCATAAGGATTGAATACATGATATCCTACTAAATACATCACATCCTACTAAATGCATTAGGAGCACTAACAACACATAGCATGTTTCGTAGCCTTTTAGTTGCTTCATGTAGATCTTCTCTTCTAATTCCCCGTGCAGGATGCAGTCTTCACGTCCATCTGTTCCAGCTTCAGATCGTATTGGACAACCAGTACCAACACAAATCTGATAGATACTTGCTTTACAACTGGCGCGAATATATCTATAAAGTCGATCCCTTCTTTCTGAGCGTAACCCTTCGCTACCAACTTTGCCTTATATCTATCATATTTCTTCTTGAATATCCACTTGCACTCGATTACTTTTCGGTCCACTGGAAGCTCTACCAGCTCCCATGTCTAGTTCTTGTAAAAAGAGTTCATCTCATCGTCCATTGTCGCCTTCCACTTTTTAACATCAGGCTTATCAAGAGCCTCCTGTAAGGCATATGCGATATTAGAGTCGTCTCTGTATCTTGCCAGTAACCTGCGATCTCGCGGCGGATTTCTTCTAGGTTGTTGCTCCACCTGCTCCTGTACCCCTGTCTGCGTAAATGTCTCAGTTTAAGTGTCATCTTTGTCAATCTGAACGTCCACGACCAACCTTTTCGATTCCTTTTGCTCTTGATCATTCTTGCGGAATAGGGAGCCTTCGTCGAATTTAATGCCCCTACTAATAATGACTTTACTTGTAACTCAGTCATACAACATGTATCCCTTCACACCACCACCATAGCCAACAACGATGTACCTTTTGGCCCTTTAGTATAGCTTATCTCTCTCAACTAATAGTACATGAGAGTAAGTCTTACAACCAAATATACATAATCCTGAGTAGTTTACTTTCTGACCACTCCATACTTCCTTTGGAATCTTACAATTAATCGTCGTAGAAGGAAACCGATTCACCAAATATCAAGCCGTGTTAACGGCCTCAGTTCATAAGTCTTCGTCTAACGCAGCATTACTAATCATGCATCGGGCCTCTCTAAGAGTCTGATTCATCCACTCAGCCACACCGTTTTGCTCGTGTATGTAGCACACTGTGTTGTGCCTAACGATCCTTTCATCCTTATAAAATTGATTAAATTTAGTGTAAGCAAATTCACCACGGTTATCAATCCTTAAAACTTTCACCTTCGCCATCTGTTTTTCCACCATGGCCTTCTATTGTTTGAAATTGGTACAAACATCAGATTTATGTTTCACGAAGTAAACCTAAATTTTACGGGAGTAGTTATCAATGAATGTGACAAAGCATGACGACTCTCCAGCAGAAACCACGGGCGATGATCCCCATACATCAGAATGCACATAATCAAGCACTCGCTTACATGTTTTCTAGATTTAAAAGATAACCTAGATTGTTTACCATATATACAATGCTCGCATATATTTAAATCAAAGCTTTTAAAACTTGGAATTAAGCATTGGTCATAATGTACCTTCATGCCCCGCTCACTTGTGTGGCCCAGACATGCATGCCACATACGTGCAGACGTGGAATCCGCTACTGCAGATACAACTCCACATATTAAAGTGCTTTTGATCAATCTGTAAAGATTACCATGTCTCTGTGCTCTCATAACTACAAGCACCCTTTTAGAGACTTTAAGAACGTCATTGAATCCAGTGAACTTGCGCCTAGTCACCTCGAGTGCACCAAGAGATATCAAACTTTTCTTCATGTCAGGAACATGTCTCACCTCATTTAAGGTACGCTCCATCCCATCAATCATCTTGATATAGACAGTACCAACAACCACAACATAACAGACATTATCATTGTTTATAAATACTTGTCCACCATCACATTCCCTATAGCTGGCAAACCAACTCCAATGAGGAGTCATTTGATATGAAGCTCCTGTGTCTAAGATCCACTCGTCTCTATGACCATCGTATAAGTGTCTGATCATAGACACTAACAACACATCACTTCCATTTGTTTCTTCATCAGATGTGGCGGTATTGGCCTCCCTAGAAGAAGCCTCTGAGTTCTCTTTCTTCGCTTTAAGATTTGTACAATCCTTCTTCGTATGCCCTGTCATCCCAGTATTTAAGCACTTTAACTTGCCCTTGTCATTACCTTTGGATTTGGATCTCGATCGAGAAGATCCAGTGTCTCACTCAAAATTCTGACCCCTCGTAAACAATGCATCAATGGAGGCCCCCTTTGTATTGTTTTTCTTTCTCGTCGCCTTTTCTTGAAGGGTTGAGATGATGGTATCTACACTAAGGGTCGTGTTACCGGTGCACAAGGTGCCTTTAAAAGACTCATACGAAGCAAGAAGTGAATTCAACAAGATATATACTTGATCTTCATTGTTGACCATTACCTCCACATCCAGCAATTTACAGATCATCTTGTTAAAATTGTTAATGTGAGCCTCAACATCTCCTCTCTTTGTCATCTTGAAGTTGAAAAACTGCAGCTTCAAGTGTAGACGATTTTCAAGGGACTTCTTTGCCTAGATGTCCTCTAACTTCGCCCACAAATCCATTGCAGTTTTCTCCCTCTAGACATTGTAGAGAACCTCATCCTTGAAGCACAATTGGATTGAAGATTTTGTTTTCTTACATTCATCTTCTTACATAGATTCCGGTCGCTTCTCAACGACCTCATCCAATCATTGTTAAATCAATAGGCTAATCATCTTAACCTTCCATAATTCAAAATTATTTTTTCTCAGAGTATTTGTCAGCATTGAACTTAGAATTATCAGTCATTGTTACTTACTTTCAAATTCAATCTTGTGCCCCAACGTTTTCTCTGATACCGCTTGTTGGGGGACCACGAAATCACATAGAGATGAATCAAGTGAAGTAATCCAATCACACCAAGCAAGCACAACGCAAACACTCAGAATTTAACATGGAAAAAACCTTTTGGAAAAAAACCACTGCACAAAACGATAGAAAGCACTATGAAGCAGAAATTACAAGAAATAGAGAGAATACCCGATTCGAACAAGCCTCAAATCTCCCTTTACAAGCCCTTGAAACCCTAGGAACAAATTAGAAACCCGTAGATACCTCCCAATCCCAATTACACCCAAATATATAGACCTCTAAGAGAATCTCAATCAAAATTGGAAACAAATCCCGCAAATTCGCAAATATGCGAAAATCTGCGTGAAATTGTTTGATGACATCGACACTTAACCTTCGATGACATCGAAGCCATTAACCTTCAATGACATCGAAGCCATTAACCTCGATGGCATTGAAGTCACTTCAATGTCATCAAAATAATATCAAAACGTTCCAGCGACCAAACATGAAAATTCAGATATTACCGATGACATTGACTAGGCTTTCGATAGTATCAAACAACCTTCGATGACATCGAACAATATTCGATAGCATCGAAAAGGGCCATCGAACGATATTCGATGGCATCGAAAAGGGCACCAAAGTGTCTAGCAACCAAATCGATATATTCTGAAAAATCTTGATGGCATCGAGCCAACTTCGATAACATCAAAGTTTGCTCAATTGCATCGAACTTGTCATTGACAGACTAATGAATTTCAAATTTAAGACATCTATCAACAGTCCAACCGACGGTGGGCACTCCCTACATCACCACCACCACAATCTTCAAGAACTACGTCAAAACGTGGGACCTCAATCACCCCTTTGCATCCATTCGTATCTTCGATCATCAGGTCCACATGGATCCCATCTTCAGATAGCATACTACTCCTATGATTCCAAGGTGGTTTTGTTGGATTATGGCCGAGGAGGGGATGGCCCACTGATCACACCTTATTAGGATCACCAAGCATAATGCAGGGGCATTTTCACACCGGGCTTGAGTGGGGTCGCCTGTGGGATGCAGGGGCACACTTGGGGTGGGCGAGGCTCACAAGGGAGGTCTCGTGTTTGAGACTCCTCACTAAGGGTGATTAATGCGCATTTCACACTGGGCTCGAGTGGGGTAGCCTGTGGGATGCGGGAACACACTCGGGGTGGGCGGCCCATGTGATTTGGGACCCACGAGGGGAGGTTTGGTCGAGGTCCTAACCCATGAGATGTAGGGCCTGAACTATGAGATAAAGGGATTAATTCGTCATACTCTAACAGTTGGAGCTTCTTCTTATCTATTCTTAATTTTCTTATATATTCTCTTAATTTTCTTGTATTCATAATATTCATTTGCATGCATACATCAATACACAACTTATAGTGAATTGGGTAATGGTTTTTTTTTTTTTTTTAATGGTATTCCAATTGATAAGATGAGTTCTTCATAAACTCTTGGTTTTTTTGGCTGACATTGTGCCTACTGTCTAGTTATCCAAACCACTCACATAGTGGCCCCGCTTTGGATGGGTAATGATGGTTCAAGATCCCACCCACCATTTTTCTAGTGGTTTGCACGGGTTGGTGGATATTACCAAAGACATCACATTAGCCTTTGAATTGTAGTCACATTCCTTTCAATTCCAACTTGAAAGCAATGTCACTGCAATTTGGATCCTAATCTCTCAACATGAGCACTAAAGCATGGTGTGAACGGCACAATGCGCACGGGACCCACTTCCTCAGCTTTGTTTTGTTTCTGTTTGTATTTTAGTTTTGTCTAGCATTTTAGTTAGTATAGTTTGTGGTATGGTATTGGCTTAGATATGGTAATACATTTGATTTGGAGTTTCTGTTAGCCAAATAAAGCTTTAAAATCTATAACAGGCTAGAAATCATAGAATTGCTTAGGGAAGCATGATATTTTCCTTACTCAAGTAACTCATGCAGTTATATACGACCACAGATTTGAGATGCACACCCAGAAGTGTGGTTATCTGATCTAAAATATCAGGCTAGTCCATTAATCTACTGGGCCACACATGCACTTTGAATGTGGTCAGTCAATCAATATTGATGAGTGGGGCCCACTAGCATGAATGGATCTGATTTTCAAAATATGTGATGAGTGGGGCCCACTAGCATGAATCAGTGGCCGTGCTAGAAGACGCTGTTGCGTCTTCTTGATTTTTAGGATTTCGTCGGTCAGCACAACGCTGACCGACTTGATAGTTTCGGTGGGCGGCGGCCATGCATGTGTTATGCACATGCACTAGCTAAGGTGGGTCCCACCTTGATGTATATGAAGAATCCTCTCCGCTCATTCCTTTCTTCATGTAAATTAAGTGGTTGAGACCAAAATTGAAGAATATCCAAATGTCCGGTGGACCCCAAATCAGAGATTCATGGGCTGATCTATCCGTTGGGCCACTTCCATGGAGATCCGGGAGCTGAATTTCGACGTGTATGGTTAAATTATGGTCCTCAGGCCACCTATAAAGTTTTGAGTCGAACGGATGGTGGAGACCCTGTGATTTTGCATTCTTGACCAATTTCGGGCCACTTAAGCTTCGGTTTATCCTTTTTCCTGGATCTTTGGCAGGTGAATTCTTTGATCTTGGTTCCTTGGAGTCCGTCCCTTGCCTTGGTGTCTTCAAATTATTAAATCCATGCTTTTTAGCCACTTTTTGCCGTCCATGCTCTCAAATACACCCTGCATCACAAACACGATTAAAATCGGGCGTTAAACAGTATCATGCTTGTAAATCCAGGTAATAAATGGGGTCTAATATGCCATATTTGACCCTCAACAGCTAATGGGCTAAGACCTCGGGTTCCGACTCACTTTGGCAATCCAGGTCGGGTACATCCGAACTGTTGACCTTGTAGTTTGTATCTTTTTCATTTTACTTCTAATTATAGTGATTTTTTTTTTCTATTTTGCCCAGGAAACATGTCACACTAACCGAGTCGGAGCGCAATTGGATCGCTCACGCGAGGTTAGTAAGCGCCTTTGATCAGTCCTGGAAGGTGTTGATCACCCCCGAGCTCCTTCATCGATTCGGTCTTTCTTCTTCCATCTTGAGAGGTAGACATACTGGCGCTACCTCTAAACCTAACAACCTCTTCTTCTTTTTTATTTTTGATCAGCATCTGTTGTTTGTGTAGGGATGTCTGATCCCTCACGTCCTGCTAAGAGAATGTAGATTCCCTCTGTTGCCGAGCTGGCTTAAAAGAAGCCACCTATAAAGAGGAGGGCAATCATTTCTCCAGCAAAGCAAGCGGGGTCTTCCATGATTGTGGGGGCAAGGTCGGAGCCCTGAGTGGAGGAGCCTGCTGCCGAGTAGTTACCTCTGGCTGCTTCGATCGTGGCTGAGCAGCCTCCGCTGATTATTCTGAGTGAGGGGGCTCAGGACACCCCCTCTTATGTCAATCATCCTCTGTCGGTAATTATTGAGGTGGTAGACTTGGAGTCTCCTTTAGCTCAAGAAGAGACTCCCACTACTGGGGGTTTTCAGCTTTCAGTACTTGAAGCTTGGGCCAATGAGGGTGAGACCTCAGCCCAATTGGCGAACGAGGCTGTCGTGCCGAGCATGCTCCCTCTGGCTATTACATGAATGGCCTGGCCAAGTGGATGGCTAAGCACGTTCGGGAGGAGGAGATCACGTAGCCAGTCAATGCCCATCCTCAGAAAGTATTGGGCGACTTGGCGGCCATGTGCTATAAGGTTGGTTTCTCTTCTTTATTTTTCTTTGTTTTGCCTTTACAACTAGTATCCTAATAAATGTTGTTTTCCAGCTCGTCCCTACTATCCTATCGCTCTGTTGAAAGATGGTGCGGGGCGCTGAGGAATACGAGCAAACCAAGGCCGACCTCAAGTCGAAGACCGAGGAGGTGGAGGCTCTCCGTAAAGCCCTGACGAAGTTCACGAAAGAGCAGGCTATTCTGAGGGCTTCGCTGGAGGAGACCCGAAAGAAGTATGGGGACAAGCAGGCTGTTCTAAAGATCCAGCTGGAGGAGGCTCGGAAAAGCGAGAGCTCGGCGCAGACAGAGCTGGAGGGGATGAAGACATGCCTCTCCAAATCCGAGGAGGGAAGAGCTGAGGCGGAGGCCAAGGCTACAAGGTCGGAGGTGGAATTAGCCGCGAAGATGATCTATTTGGTTGAGGTGGAAGCATCCATTCCGCCGACTCATGTTGTGGTAGTGGAGGAATTCAAGGCCTCCAAGGAGATGGCCGACTTGATAGAGGTTTATTAAAACCTATGTAACATCCCGGATTTTTGCCAACCTGGAATTAGACGTCCTTAGGCAATGGGTCAATCCTAACACCTGATTAACTTCTCAAACGCTCAATTCAAGGTCTCAAATCCAGTTTCAAACCATTTTCTTCACAAATCCCACCCTTCACCACCTTGATCTTTCGATTTTTCAAAGTACTTTCACCCTAGACACTATCTTAAACTAGCTAAGTAGTATAACTTGGATCACTTTATATACAAACTACAAAGGCCCAGGTACCACCTCAGACAGAAATTATTTAGGACTAAATACTTTAGAAATTAGGCGAGAGTTAGCTAGTGTTAAACTAGAGTGCCTGTGAAATTAGCACCAATCACTTTAAATACGATCTGCAAGACCCAAAACTTGTAGAATCATTGACGCTTGGGTACCCTAAAATCTAGGATCAATCTCATTACCCGGCTGCTCGCGGGAGCATCTTGAAACTCCGTATCAGATCTGGACCGCACGTCGAAAATCCGATTAACACGAAGTTAAGGAATTAGGACTGCCTTGCTGGGCTTGACAACCAACTCGGAAATCAAATCCAGATAGTGTCCCAGCGCTATTCGCTTGAACTCGGAGTGAAGAGTGTGAGAAATGTGAAATTAATTTAAAATAAAATATCTTGAATAGTAATCTGACACCTCTTGGTTGCGGATCAGTTTTAAGCAACCAGACCGTCAGAATCAGACCAAATTACACCCTCGGATCAGGAGAAATTTCATACACATATCCATATACTCGGAATCTCCGATCGAGATCCGCTGACCGTTGAACTGAAACTGGTCCGCCACGCGTGATCTGAGAACCCTAATGGAACAAAAACTTAATAGAACCTAGATCCATAGTTTGTAAGCTTAAGTCCGACCTTTGGCTCAAGGAGGCCCGCCAGAAGTCCTCCGTTGAGCTGGAAAAGGTCCGCTTTGGTTATAACCTAAGTAAACCTTATCCAGAAGTCTGTTTTGGTGATATTTGGGGTTATATAAGGACCTTAAACCCTCTCTCATTTTAGCCATCCGAATTTGAGAGAAACCCTAGAGAGAGAAGAGAGAAAAGAGAGAGAAAGTGGGAGAGTTGTGGGAGATCCTTCCTGCCTTTCTTCCTTGCTGCCTTAGGTGCTTAACCACCTCATTCTTATCGCTTTCCCGGTGATTTCAGCAACGTTTTTAGGTAAGAAACCCTAACCCTAAACTGATTTGGGGTTTTAAGAGCTGTGGGTTATGAAATAGCTAACCTAATTCATCATATAGGTTGCCGAATCGCCGTATACAAAGCCTTAGCAAACCTATCTACTCCGTTACGATTCTACGACAAAAGGTGCGGACTTTAAGTGTATAGGTTATGGTTTTCAATGCTTTCAATGTCAGATAATGATAGATTCATGATCTGCGTGTAATTGCACATGTACAAAGTGTTGTCTGTTTTTCGTTTCGATTAAAGATGAAAAATATGGAATTTCACATACTCTAGGTATTTGTAGAAAGTACCGTATACGTACAAATTTTGGAAATGTGATTGACATGATTAATTGTTGTATGAATATATTATATGTGGATAAAATACTTGTTTGGCGAAAGGACTCGCCCTAATACATGTTTTTGCTTATATACACTATGTATGTTGAAATTGTGTATTCTAGAAAGTATCGTATACGTATAATTTTTGGAGATGTATTTGCCATGATTATTTGCTATATGAATATATTATATATGGACAAATTACTTACTTGGCGAAAGGATAGCCCTAATACATGTTTTGTTAACATACACCATGTATGTGGTAATAGTGTATTCTAAGTGTTTGTGAAAATGACTGAATGAGTATAGAATTCTCATTCGTGCTCGCCATGACTAATTGTCATGGATAATTGATTGTTGTATTGGTGATGCCCCTTTGACGAAAGGATTTGCCTTAAATCACGTCACGACCAATATACACTATATATGCTAAAATGTGTGTCCCAAGTGTTTGTGGAAATGACTGAATGAATATGGAACTTGGATTTCTGCTTGCCATGACTATCCGTCGTGGGTGTATGTGGGTTATGATTGGGGTAACTCCCTAGTGAAAGGATTTGGCCTAATGCCTATGTGATCAACATATGTCATGTATGTTGATGTATGTATTTTAAAGTGTTAGTTGAAATGTCTGAATGAGTAGTAGTTAGTAAATTGTATGTTTAAGGGTGTTGAGATATGATTCTCAACTTCTTTAACTATGTGTATGATTTCTTTAGATATCTGTGTGATTAAGAATTAAATATGTACAAACTCATGCTTATGTTGTACTTCATAACATGCTCAATTGATTGTATGATTTTATCTATGTAATGTATATGTTTAAATTCATATTTATGTTGTGTGATCCGTCATGGGTGATGGGGGAGTGGAGCAACGAGTGCGTGCAATAGCCCTGGCAGCCCTAAACGGATAATACCAAACTTTGATTGTATGATTTGAATCTTGATCCATTACTGCTTTATCTATCTGCAATTGATTGTGTTTGAGGCTATGATTATAGTCCAGATAATCGGTACCAGAATTGAATTCGTGGCTGTGATTCATTTGCCACGTGAGATGTGTTCGACGAACCTGAGTCGTACTTCGGTTGGCGATAGTGGTTGGCCACACGAAGTGCTTATGCGCTTCATATAGTTCAACTTGTTGTGCGCTCGAGCTAAACGAGCTCGTCAAGTAACCCAATCTGTCTAATGTATGTTCACCATGTTTGGTCACCACTGCTTGAACCTAGGGTACCAAACTTACCAGTGAAATCCCTTTTAACCATGGTACCTCGATCCGCTAAGACTCATGAGCCAGGCATGGTGGTATGGGACACCGTGGTTGAGCTGTAAGCTTACGCTGGGGCCACGTGCCTCCCCGTAGTGACCAGTGAGCAACTAGACTCGTGAGCCGATTATGGTGGTATGGGACACTATATTCGAGCTGTCGACACCTACGGTGAGAGCCGAATACGGTGAGACCTGTATTCGTGCTAACGGGCGACGAGTCCTCCGTAGTGTCTTCGAGTATACTCTAAGGTTTGTGATTGGCGACGAGCCCTTCACAGCAACTAGACCATGAGTTGAGCCAAGTACGTTGAGATCTGTATTCAAGCTGACGGCTAGCGATTGAGTCGAGTACGGTGAAACCTGTATTCGAAATGACGGCCAGCAATTGAGCCGCATACTGTGAGATCTGTATCCATGCTGACGGGTGACGAGCCCTTTGTGATGCCTTCGCTACGCCTCTCAAACCATAATATCGTATGAGATTAACTAGGACTGACGACCCTAGAATGGATCATGTTTGGGAATGATATAAGGGAGGTACCTTAGTTTCTCAATCCTGCTGTTTGAAATGGACTAATAATTACTCGGTAATCATACTCATCATCACACTACATGTGCCTGGTAGATGTGGAGCACTGACGGATGAACGCATTCGCAAACGTAAGATAGTGTCGCATGAGGGTGGTTTGGCAAGGGGATACATCATGACTGCATTTCATACTTGCATTAACAAGAGTAGTTAGAATTGTTTGATTGTACTGCTTTATCATTACTGCTTGACTAAGTTGATAACATGTTAACATATGCTTTATTGTTCCACTGAGTTGATCACTCACTCCCACGTTAAGGGACGGTGTTGTACACACCAACCAGATTTGTTGAGTTTCAGGTGATGGCGATGCTTATGAAGCAAAGCCGGACTACTACTATGATGTTGAGGAGGAGTTCTCCTATATATAGCTCTCTGACAGGTCTATGAAGACCTGGTATTGCATTGACGGGGCTATGTGTTTGGGATAGAAGACATTACACTTCCACAACTGGGTATCATTCGAAATTGTATTTGTAATTCTTTAACCTGGTAACCTTATCACACTCTGGAGACTTACCATAGTTTTTATATTTTATATATCTATCACAGTCTTCCGCTTGCAATTTAATTGTCTCTTGAGTATGATATGCTGTTTTGGCTTAATCTCACTCATTTTCAATGCACTAATACAGACAACATTCAATCATCATTCATTTTATTGCATAAGTGATGTTCCGGAACTCGAGAGTTGAGTTACTAATCGACCCTCGATTTTTCGGGTTGTTACAGTTGGTATCAGAGCATGATTTGGATTAAACCGGACCTGGGTTATGGTCACATGACACACTCTGACACACTCTGACTTAGGTGGGAGTGATGGAATGTAGAAACAGTCATAGGTATCCCGATTTCGCCAATTGGTGAAGTTCACTGAAAACGAACGCCGAAATCGAGTCTATATTCAACCATGGTCGCACGGGTCGACCTTAAAACATTCCTAGGCCGTCTATTAAAGAGTCTAGATCACAATCCACCTCATCCCAACCGTTGAAAATTGGTAGAATACGGGATAAGCGTGATGATGATAACTACTCCGAATCCTCGGAGCTTCTCTGGACTCCTCACAGAGACTTCTCGAATCCATGAGAAAAGAAAGCAGAAAATAGAAATAAATTCTAATAAATTTGAAATTGATTAATGAATGACTAACAACGAGTTCACAACCCTTTAAATAGGGATACTAATTAATGGGAAAGAAATCAAAATCGAACTACAAATAAGACTCCTAGAATTCGCGACTTACTAAGGTCGTGATGTCTACTAGTGCGCAAGGTTTTCGGCCAAAAATAGTAAGTGTCCTATTTGGCTTCACCAAACCATTCTCCTAATTATTCCAAGCTCTTTTCGCGATGGGCGTAACTCCTAAAGCCCAACAGATGAAGAGTAATCAAACTGAAACTACTATTTTTAGTAAAACGAAATTGAAACATGGAAACGACCGTCAATCGGATGGTTTTTTTCGCAATTTTAGATTGTACAACGTGGCATAGCTAGGTTGGTTGGTTTCATTAGCTCGTTCTACCCCAAATTCGTATATTTTATGTCAGATAACTCATTCCGGATTGCAAGATATGTCCGATTTGCCTGAAACTACCCGAAATGGAGCGAATCGGGGTCGGGGGGCCAAACGGAGCACTTCCAAGGGTACCCAGAGACCCAGTGTTTTTTGGGGCCTAGGAGACTGGAGGAATACGTCCATGGGGCCCCCCCTTTGAAAACCCCAAAATTTTTCGGCGAGGCCCTGGCCCGGTCGGCGAGGCCTCGCCGGTTTCTTTACTGGGCCGGGCCCGCGGCTCGGGCCGATCCTCTTTGGGGGTTGTGGGACCCCCCTGATGTGGCTCCCGTCCTTTCTCCCTCTCCCGAAACCTTACCTCCTTCACAAACCTCCCCTCTAAGCTCTCTTTTTCTCCTGTTCTTGTTGTTTCTTTTCAAAATCGCCACTCCAATCATCCCATTTCCCATTTTCGGTCATTACCCACTCCCTTCCATCGTTCACAGCCATCCCTACCTCCCTACCCTCTCCGATCTCTCTCATTTGGGCCCTTACACCCCTCATTTGAAGCTCAAAAACGTGTAAGCTCCCTACCCCTTCCATTTCTTCATTTCCTACATTTCTTCCCTTTCATTTCGGCTTCTACAAACATCTGTTGAGGCTCAAACTCGTGGAGGAACAAACCTCCAGCCCTTACTTTCTCTCCCCTTCACTTTTCATTCACTTTCCATGGCCCTATTCGAATTGGTTACAACCATTTTCTCGATTTCATGGGGTTTGGGTGTATCCCATGTTTTCCAATACCATATTTGGAGTGTATGCAGTTAAACGTAAATCCCGGAATTTTCTTTCAAATTACACTTAGAAATTCCCCATCGTGGGATATGGAAATCCCATCTCACACTTTTCAACCCAAGGCTCATTTTCTAAAGCCTATAAAATTATTTTTATCCCACCCACCCTCCTACCAAACATGTCATTCCCAATCCTGAAGTAGGATTAGCAATACAGTCCCATTTAATACAACTTAAGACCACTGGCCAAATAGACCCTTGGAGTTTTGGACTTAGAGCGGTGCTCCTAGATTTCGACAGACATGACCGTGTAGGAAATCCAACAAATATATAATGTGAACCTTAGGACCCTCTTAGTTGGTATGAGCATATGTAAAATGCTCGAGCGTCAAGTATAGACAACTCAATTCCAATTAGGAAACTTTGACCCTAAGTGATAAAATCCTTTCTTGTATTAGAAATGAACTGAAATCATCTAGTGTGTAAACTTAGACTTTGGATTATAACTATTGGTTGGTTATACTAAGGAATGTAGATAAATTAGTTAGTTAACATGATTAGGTTGGAGCGAGACCCCGTTCCTTCATTAAATCCCCTTAGTACTCATAGGCTTCTTTGATAACTCCTAGGAAAGTTATTTGACGTAGAACTAGTCACGCTTAGAGGAAACTTATATATCCTTTGGATTTAATGTTAGATCAAATTAATGCATCCCTTAGAATTGCCTTCTCGAGGACTTATTACAACCGGGAACACGGAGTAGAGAAACAATATATATCAGCGAGGTATTCGCGGTTTGAATTGAATTCTCAATCCTGGTAGTTGCCAATGAACTCTATGCTCTGATCAAGCAGGGAGTCGGGATTAACTAGGATTCATAACTGATACGACAATTTTCTGTCTTCGCGAGGCAGAAGGTCCATGTATCCGATTCTGACCCACTACACAACTTTCCTTCCGTGTTGGCTCGACCACTTACAACCAAACGTTTATAACTTCATCTTTGAGAAGTATAAAAACATATAGCCAATAGGGATACTTTGTCTTTTAAGGCCTGAGGAATTTCTCAAATGGGCAATAGAGAGAGTTAGGGATTAGGTCTTGAACCACAGACCATTCTGGCATGCGTATTGTGCCTATGGACTTAGAAGAATAGGTTGTCCCTTAACCTATATGTCTAGATTCTTTATGTACTAAGAGTGTGCAAATTATCTTACAGTATTCAACTAGATATGATTAAAGAGGTAAGTCGGGACCGTGGCAAAGATCCTCCTTTGGTAGAATACATCTTAGCTCCTTTCTATAACCATAGGTACTAATGCCATAGCACACATCATCGATGAAAGGACGACCAATGTATTGATAGATCGTTTCCCATTTCATATCAAAGATAGGTCTAAAATTTCACCTCGTTCTGACATACGGAGCGAGACATAGATCCTTAAGCCTTAGGGAATTAAGTTTTTAAGGGGGATAGAATATTATGGGCTCAATCTAGTTAGGTCAGTTAATACATCCGTTTGACCAAAGTGGCGCAGCGGAAACGTGGTGGACCCTCGCCCCACTGGTCCAGGATCGAAGGGAATAGATCCAGACTGTGCGTAATGATAGATCACTAACTAGGATCTGAATCTTCCTTAGAAATCCATTGTAGCAAACCATTAGGATATAAGCAAGGGATAAAGAAATAAGTTTTAAGGGGGGAGACTAAAATGAACCAGGCTAGTATATACCATACCACGCGTAGGAACTCGAAATCAATAAGACTTAGGCAAAAGAAATAATAAAATCTTTCCTTATTACCCTTAGGCAATTTTGGGGACGAAATTTTGTTTTAAGGGGGGGAGATTGTAACATCCCGGATTTTTGCCAACCTAGAATTAGACGTCCTTAGGCAATGGGTCAATCCTAACACCTGATTAACTTCTCAAGCGCTCAATTCAAGGTCTCAAATCCAGTTTCGAACCATTTTCTTCACAAATCCCACCCTTCACCACCTTGATCTTTCAATTTTTCAAAGTATTTTCACCCTAGACACTATCTTAAACTAGCTAAGTAGTATAACTTGGATCACTTTATATACAAACTACAAAGGCCCAGGTACCACCTCAGACAAAAATTATTTAGGACTAAATCCTTTAGAAATTAGGTGAGAATTAGCCAGTGTTAAACTAGAGTGCCTGTGAAATTAGCACAAATCACTTTAAATACGATCTGCAAGACCCAAAACTTGTAAAATCATTGACGCTAGGGTACCCTAAAATCTAGGATCAATCTCATTACCCGGCTGCTCGCGGGAGCATCTTGAAACTCCGTATCAGATCTGGACCGCACGTTGGAAGTCCGATTAACACGAAGTTAAGGAATTAGGACCGCCTTGCTGGGCTTGACAACCAACTCGGAAATCAAATCCAGATAGTGTCCCAGCGCTATTCGCTTGAACTCGGAGTGAAGAGTGTGAGAAATGTGAAATTAATTTAAAATAAAATATCTTGAATAGTAATCTGGCACCTCTTGCTTGCGGATCAGTTTTAAGCAACCAGACCGTCAGAATTAGACCAAATTACACCCTCGGATCAGGAGAAATTTCATACACATATCCATGTACTCGAAATCTCCGATCGAGATCCGCTGACCGTTGAACTGAAACTGGTCCGCCACGCGTGATCTGAGAACCCTACTGGAACGAAAACTTAATAGAACCTAGATCCATAGTTTGTAAGCTTAAGTCCGACCTTTGGCTCAAGGAGGCCAGCCAGAAGTCCTCCGTTAAGCTGGAAAAGGTCCGCTTTGGTTATAACCTAAGTAAACCTTGTCCAAAAGTCTGTTTTGGTGAGATTTGGGGTTATATAAGGACCTTAAACCCTCTCTCATTTCAGCCATCCGAATTTGAGAGAAACCCTAGAGAGAGAAGAGAGAAAAGAGAGAGAAAGTGGGAGAGTTGTGGGAGATCCTTCCTGCCTTTCTTCCTTGCTGCCTTAGGTGCTTAACCACCTCATTCTTATCGCTTTTTCGGTGATTTCAGTGACGTTTCTAGGTAAGAAACCCTAACCCTAAACTGATTTGGGGTTTTAAGAGTTGTGGGTTATGAAATAGCTAACCTATTTCATCATATAAGTTGTCGAATCGCCGTATAAAAAGCCTTAGCAAACCTATCGACTCCGTTACGATTCTACGACAAAAGGTGCGGACTTTAGGTGGATAGGTTATGGTTTTCAACGCTTTCAATGTCAAATAATGATAGATTCATGATCTGCATGCAATTGCACATGTACAAAGTGCTGTCTGTTTTTCGTTTCGATTAAAGATGAAAAATATGGAATTCTACATACTCTAGGTATTTGTAGAAAGTACGTATATGTACAAATTTTGAAAATGTGTTTGACATGATTAATTGTTGTATGAATATATTATATGTGGATAAAATACTTGTTTGGCGAAAGGACTCGCCCTAATACATGTTTTGCTTATATACACTATGTATGTTAAAATTGTGTATTCTAGAAAGTATCGTATACGTATAAATTTTGGAGATGTATTTGCCATGATTATTTGCTATATGAATATATTATATATGGACAAAATACTTACTTGGCAAAAGGATAGCCCTAATACATGTTTTGTTAACATACACCATGTATGTGGTAATAGTGTATTCTAAGTGTTTGTGAAAATGACTGAATGAGTATAGAATTCTCATTCGTGCTCACCATGACTAATTGTCATGGATAATTGATTGTTGTATTGGTGATGCCCCTTTGACGAAAGGATTTACCCTAAATCACGCCACGGCCAATATACACTATATATGCTAAAATGTGTGGCCCAAGTGTTTGTGGAAATGACTGAATGAATATGGAACTTGGATTTCTGCTTGCCATGACTATCCGTCGTGGGTGTATGTGTGTTATGATTGGGGTAACTCCCTAGTGAAAGGATTTGGCCTAATGCCTATGTGATTAACATATGTCATGTATGTTGATGTATGTATTTTAAAGTGTTTGTTGAAATGTCTGAATGAGTAGTAGTTAGTAAATTGTAATGTTTAAGGGTGTTGAGATATGATTCTCAACTTCTTTAACTATGTGTATGATTTCTTTAGATATCTGTGTGATTAGGAATTGAATATGTACAAACTCATGCTTATGTTGTACTTCATAACATGCTCAATTGATTGTATGATTTTATCTATGTAATGCATATGTTTAAATTCATGTTTATGTTGTATGATCCATCATGGGTGATGGGGAAGTGGAGCAACGAGTGCGTGCAACAGCCCTGGCAGCCCTAAACGGATAATACCAGACTTTGATTGTATGATTTGAATCTTGATCCATTACTGCTTTATCTATCTGCAATTGATTGTGTTTGGGGCTATGATTATAGTCCAGACAATCAGTACCAGAATTGAATTCGTGGCTGTGATTCATTTGCCACGTGAGATGTGTTCGACGAACCCGAGTCGTACTTCGGTTAGCGATAGTGGTTGGCCACACGAAGTGCTTATGTGCTTCATATTGTTCAACTTGTTGTGCGCTCGAGCTAGTCGAGCTCGTCAAGTAACCCGATCTGTCTAATGTATGTCCACCATGTTTGGTCACCACTGCTTGAACCTAGGGTACTAAACTTACCAGTGAAATCCCTTTTAACCATGGTACCTCGATCCGCTAAGACTCATGAGCCGGGCATGGTGGTATGGGACACCGTGGTCGAGCTGTCGGCCTACGTTGGGGCCACGTGCCTCTCCGTAGTGACAAGTGAGCAACCAGACTCGTGAGCCGATTAAGGTGGTATGAGACACTATATTCGAGCTGTCGACACCTACGGCGAGAGCCGAATACGGTGAGACCTGTATTCGTGCTGACGGGCGACGAGTCCTCCGTAGTATCTTCGAGTATACTCTAAGGTTTGTCATTAGCGACGAGCCCTTCACAGCAACTAGAGCATGAGTTGAGTCGAATATGGTGAGATCTGTATTCGAGCTGATGGCTAGCGATTGAGCCGAGTACGGTGAGACCTGTATTCGAGCTGACGGCCAGCAATTGAGTCGCATACGGTGAGATCTGTATCCATGCTAACGGGTGACGAGCCCTTTGTGATGCCTTCGCTACGCCTCTCAAACCATAATATCGTATGAGATTAACTAGGACTGACGACCCTAGAATGGATCATGTTTGGGAATGATATAAGGGAGGTACCTTAGTTTCCCAATCCTGCTGTTTGAAATGGACTAATAATTACTCGGTAATCATGCTCATCATCGTACTGCATGTGCCTGGTAGATGTGGAGCACTGAGGGATGAACGCATTCGCGAACGTAAGATGGTGTCGCATGAGGGTGGTTTGGCAAGGGCATACATCATGACTGCATTCCAAACTTTCGTTAACAAGAGTAGTTAGAATTGTTTGATTGTACTGCTTTATCATTACTGCTTGACTGAGTTGATAACATGTTAACCTATGCTTTATTGTTCCACTAAGTTGATCACTCACTCCCACGTTAGGAGACGGTGTTGTACACACCAACCAGATTTGTTAAGTTTCAGGTGATGGCGATGCTTATGAAGCAGAGCTGGACTACTACTATGGTGTTGAGGAGGAGTTCTCCTACATATAGCTCTCTGACAGGTCTATGAAGACCTGGTATTGCATTGACGGGGCTATGTGTTTGGGATAGAAGACATTACACTTTCATAACTGGGTACCATTCGAAATTGTATTTGTAATTCTTTAACCTGGTAACCTTATCACACTCTGGAGACTTACCATAGTTTTTATATTTTATATATCTATCACAGTCTTCCGCTTGCAACTTAATTGTCTCTGGAGTAGGATATGCTGTTTTGGCTTAATCTCACTCATGTTCAATGCACTAATTCAGACAACATTCAATCATCATTCATTTTGTTGCATAAGTGATGTTCCGGAACTCGAGAGTTGAGTTACTAATCGACCCTTGATTTTTCGGGATGTTACAACCTATGTTATGATAAGTGCCTTAAAGAGGTCAAGGGAAAATATCCCAAACTCGACCTAAGTGTTTTAGATGAGGGATCCTCCCAAGGTCCTCCTTCTGAAGCAGCCAATCCTGAGCAACCCCCATACTGCAGTTCTACTTTTTTTTTTTTTTTGGTATTGCCTCCTTTTATCAATAAAAAGATAGTTTTTGTAGTAATTGATGTTGTGCACGGGATTTTTAAGTAGATTTAGCAGGTCGGTTAGTCGTGCGTTGGTTACAGTAGTAGGCTGATGATTTTAGTCGAGTAGTAGGAGTATTGGGGGTGAGCTCTTGAGCTCTTCCCTTCATTGAGGGAGTTCTGCCCTTATAGGACAGATAGATTAGCTGCAATGACCTCTTCATAAAGGGTCGACCAATTCAATTAAGAGGACTGTTTTTCCCTTGCACTAAGGGAAATCCTCGCAATAGATCACGTAGTCCAAGTAGAAAAAATGATTAATAGTCTAACCTCTTCTCTAAGGGTCGGATGATTAGTAAAAGGGTTTCTTTCGCTTACACTAAGGGAAATCCTCAGTAGGCCATGTGGTCCGAATAGTTTAGGTGACAAGTAGATAAACAATTCCCGATCTTAGGGATTTTTATTATAGATTTCGTATAATAGACAAACAAGCCACTCAAACCCAATAGATCGGTCGTTTCCGATCTGAGACCTGATTGGTCTTTACGGCTAGTAGATCTTTATATGCTCGGCATTTCATAGATGCGGTAGAGGTCGTCCCTCCATGTCTTCAAGTTGATAGGTCTCAGGTCGATTCGTACCTGTTATCTTGTAGGGCCCCTCCCAGTTTGACCCTAGGGTCCCTGAACTGGACTCCTTTGTGTTTTAAAAGGTTTTGCGGAGGACCAAGTCTCCCACCTAAAACCTTCACATCCTTACTCAGGAATTGTAGAATCAGGTGACGCGTTGTTGCCAGGTGGCGACCTTCAGTTGCACTCTCTCCCTCCCCTCTTCGAGCAGATCAAGGCTTAGAGCCATCTGCTTGACATTCTGAGCTCCATCATAAGACTAAATACGTGTCATGGGGAGCCTCATTTAGACCAAAACGACGGCCTCTGCCGCAAAGGCTAGGGGAAAGGGAGTTTCTTCTGTGGACATCCGAGCAGTAGTTCGATACTCGCAAACTACATAAGGAAGCTCCTCGGCCCATGCTCCTTTGGCGTTCTCGAGCCTGGTTTTGAGGTAGTTTTTTATGATTTTGTTGACCGCCTCTACCTGGCCGTTAGCTTGAGGATGTTGAGGAGACGAGTAAGCGTTGCGGACCCCAAGCCTCTCACACATGCCTTTAAACCGATCATTGTCGAACTGTCTGTCGTTGTTTCAGACAATTGTGTATCCCGACAGATGATATTTTTGTAGACGAAGTTAGTGATCTTAGACAATGACCTGACCCATTTGGTGAAGTAGTTGAATGCGACGACAATTGTCTCAAACAATTGTCATCGCAATGGTAGTTACATTGGTGACAGTAGTCGAATGCGACGGAAATTGTCTCAAACAATACTTGGTCTGTCTTTTACCCATCGGTAGTGGGCCGATGATGTTTATTCCCAATTGGACGAACGACCATGATCTGGTCATAGGGGTCAGCTGCTCAGGAGGTTGACGAGGTATCGCTATGAATCTCTGGCACTTGTCGCATTTCCTAATATAGTGTTTGGCGTCTTTCTGAATAGTCGGCCAAAAGTATCCTTGTCGGATGACCTTATAGGCAAGAGCTCGACTGCCCGAGTGGTTGCCGCAGATTCCCTCATGTATCTCCTTCAGATCGTAATCGGCTTCTTCAGGTCAGAGGCATCGTAGGTAGGGTAAGAAAAATCTTTTTTTTTTGTAGAGGATGTCTCCTACCATGGCATAACGAGCTGACCTGACCTGAATTTTGTGTGCCTCAAGCTTGTCTTCGAGCAACGTGCCTTCCCAGAGATACTCAATGATCGGGTCCATCCAACTCGAGGCCGAGCTGACGGGGCAACTTCCGAGTTAAGCTCATTAATGCTCGGTTCGGGCAGGAACTTGATGGGGATTAAGTTCGAGATGTCGTCCTCAATTGTCGTGGCCAACTTTGCCATCAGCTTTGGAATTCTTCGCTCTGGGGACTAGGGTGACTTCATATTTTGGAATTTACTAAAGAGTTCACGGGCTTTCTGAAGATAAACGATCATTTTTTTCTTCTTTGGCTTGGCATTCACTAGCAGCCTAGTTGGCAATGAGTTGTGAATCACTGTGGACTTTTATGATCTAAGCCCCCATTGTTGCTGCCAGCTTGAGCTCGGCAGGCAGTGCTTCATACTCTTCCACGTTATTCGATGTCTGGAATCCAAATCTTAAAGTATATTGCGTGCAAGTCTGGTCGGGTGCCTGGAGGACTATCCCGACCCCGCTGCCTTTAGAATTGGATGAGCCGACAAGGTATCGTCGTGAATCTCTGGCACTTATCGCAATTCCAAGTATACTGTTTAGCGTGTTTCTGAATGGTTGGCCAAAAGTATCCTTGTCGGATGACCTTATGAGTAAGAGCTCGACTACCCAAGTGGTTGTCGTAGATTTCCTCGTGTATCTCCTTCATAACGTAATTGGCTTCTTTAGATCAGAGGCATCGTAAGTAGGGTAAGAAAAATCCTTTTTTGTAGAGGATGTCACCTACCATGGCATATCGAGCTGACCCGACCCGAATTCTGTGTGCCTCAAGCTTGTCTTCATGCAACATGCCTTCCTGGAGATACTTAATGATCGGGTACATCCAGCTTGAGGCCGATCTAACGGGGCAAGCGACTTCTAGGTTGGGCTCATTAATGCTCGGTTCGGGCAGAAACTTGATGGGGATTGAGTTCGAGATGTCTGAATGGACGAGCTATAGAAGTCCTAGAGGGGGTGAATAGGACTATGCCAAATATTTCGATACAATACGGAATAATAAATCAAATAAATACAATTGTGCAAAGTATTGAATTCTTGATATCAAATCGTTCGTAGCACAACCTTTCACCTAAAAGATTTAGGTAGGACCACCTTATTTCACGATGTCTTTGAAATCAAAATATCAAACTATGACAAGAATAAATAAAACATAAAATATGCACAAATAATAATAACCAATCACCACAATGCATAAGAGAATTATAGTGGTTCATGCCTCAATGCAACCTACTCCACTCTCAAAATTACTACACTCACAATTTTGGCTTTCACTATTTCAAGGTTTTTCAGGGCCACCTTAACAACCTGATACAGTTATTGTGATTTTCACGAGCTATCACAATTAAACCCACTTTGTGATTTTCACAGGGTCACCACAAACAAACCTGCTGAGATTTCCAGGCTATCTTAGAAAAATCCAAACTGAAATAAATGACAAAACAGTACTTATCTTCGATTGGCGAGTCGAATTCGTAGTTGTAGCTTGAATGCAACGATCTTCTTCTTGGGATGTAGATTAAGTCTTTGTATGAGTTCAACCCTAAAAGAAATAAAGGGATCTAATGTATTTTCAATAAAAATGAGTGATGCCCTATTGTTGCAAATTCGATTCTCCCCTTTTATCAAAAGTAGAGTATGGATTACTCTATTAAAATATTTAATCTAACTTGAGAAGGAGAATAGAATCAGCTAAAAACAAATATAAGAATTATAACACAAATAGATAAAGGAGGCTCGAACTTTCTCTTTTTGCAACACAATATAGATCTATGAATTTTCATGGTTTAAAGAGCAAGAAAAAGCCTCTATTTATAGCCAACGATCTATGAAGTTCGGCTGGCCCGAGGGTTGATTCGGATGACCGAATTCCAAAGATCACGTTTCAATGGAACTCAAATTTCGCAGGATAATATCTTTCAAAAATTTGGCTGGCTTGGCTGGCCGACCAAGTGGTTCGGCTGGCCCAATTAGCCTAAAATCCGTATTTGTTCCATTGCCAGAAACTTGACCGAACTCACCTTGGGCTGGCCAATCTGACCGCAGAAAGATCTTTTCAAATCTGTCTTTTTAACCGAATATTTTAGGGTTGGCCTAAGATAGTTAGGCTAGCCGAACCAAAAGTCAGGTTGGCCTAACTTGAGTGTATTTAACATGAAATATGATTATAGTTATGCATGTATGAAATACACTAAACCTATGGTCAATCTAGGTTGATTCATACGAAGTGTTCTGAACATCGAACCATGAATGATCTTGCCTTGAGATGTTGAGTCTTCTTTTTCAGATGCTTGATTGAGTTGATAACTTGTCTTTAGTCGAGCTTGTGATCCTAATAGGACTATGAAATTTGACAAACTATAATGTGCTTTAAGTATAAGCACTTACAATGTTGCCCTCGATCATCGTGGCCAACTTTACCAATCCATCAGCTTTGGAATTCTCTACTCTGGGACCAGGGCGACTTTATATTTTTGGAATTCGCTAATGAGTTCATAGGCCTTTTGAAGATAAATGATTTTTTTTCTTCTTTGGCCTGGTATTCACAACCTAGTTGACAATGAGCTGTGAATCACTGTGGACTTTTATGATCTGAGCCCCCATTGTTGTTGCCAACCTGAGCTCGGCAAGTAGTGCTTCATACTCTACCACATTATTCAATGTCTGGAATCAAAATCTTAAGGCATATTGCATGCAAGTCTGGTAGGGTGCTTGGAGGACTATCCTGACCTCGCTGCCTTTAAAATTAGATGAGTTGTCGACATACGATGTTTAAGTCGATGGGTCAACCTTGACCACCTGATCAGCTTCGACCAGTTAGTCAGCTTCGCTGCTCGGATCAGTTTCTAGGTTTTGGCCATCGGCGACCTCGACAATGAAATCGGCCATTGCTTAACCTTTGATGGCAATCTCTGGCTTATATTTGATGTCGAATTCACTGAGCTTAATTGTCCATTTCGTGAGTCTCTCTGACACCTCACGCTTTAAGAGTACCTGATCGAGATATTGATCGATCAGGACTATGATTGTATGGGCCTGAAAGTAAGGATGGAGGCGATGAGATGATACGACCAAAGTTAGGGCGAGCTTCTTGATGTCTGGATGCTTGTTCTTAGCTGGGATGAAGGCCTTGCTGTAGCGTCATGTTCAACCAAAACAGTGTCTTGAGGCGTCCACATAGGATTTGTCGAAAGACAGTTCACTTAAAACGCTCGTGTGTGGGGTACCACCAACAAATTAACCCAGGTTATCCCATTAAGGTGGTCCAGTTTGGTTGGGTTCGAGCCAAGTGTGGACCGTCAAGCTAGATAGCCTGTTGTTACTTGGCAAAAGCCTATGTGGGCCGTGTAGCGGCCAAGGAGGGTCAGAAAAATCTAAAAATTGGAAAAGACGTAGATCTCACTGGGCTTGTGGTCCTTTGCAGACTAAGGACTCAGTAGATGCCTAGAAATTAATTATCCACGCCGTCCTAACGACACTTGCTGAGTGCTGTACTTAAAAGTTTTTACTAAAAAACCTTACCCGACCCTACCCTTCCCATTCTCTCTTTTTGTTTCCCTTACCCCACTGAGGTAAACTCGACTCGACTCGAACCACTAGCTCGACTCGAACTCGACTCGAAAGCTTTGGCAAACAAGCCAAGCTTCAATGTTGAGCTCGAGGGCGAGCTCGAGCTTGAGCTCGAACTCGAGTATAGCATGGACGAGTCAAGCCGAGCTTGGCCCACCTCGACTCAACTCGGATCGATGTACAACCCTAATCACATGATATAATTCTTTTGAATTCATTAGGTGATAGAGTGCAAGTAATGGCATTTAAGGCCTTTGCATTTGCACTGCTCTCATTTTTCTAAGGTATGGTCTATAGATAATAAGGTGATTCTTTAATGGACTTGGTTCCATCACTGCCTAGAACCTCAGACACTAGTGCTTTCCATTTGGTCACCGTGGCTTGCCACACGCTTTCATCAATGGATTTTAAGAAAATCTGCATTCTGGCTTTCCAATAGGCATAATTTGAGCCATCAAATGGTGGTGGCCTGGTAATAGACATGCTATCGAAATTTGACATATTAGAAGCTCTGGATCTTTAAACTCTAGGAAATTAATCCTAAATAAATGAGCCACTTAGCTTTGATTCCACTTGAAAGAGGTGAGCTTACAGTCCTAGAGGGGGGGTGAATAGGACTACGTCAAATAAAAATTTAAAGTACTCAAAGATCTCAATCGTAATAGTATTGAGAAATTGATTCAAACTGTGTTTATAAGACAACCTTACACCAGAAACCGAGGTTTGAGGTAGGATAACCTTACATAAACTAGTAAGGATCAAGATCGCAAACTAGAACAAGAGAATAAAAGTAAACGCAGCTATCTATTACAAGCATTCACCACAAGTACATAAAGATTTACAAACATTTACCACAAGTACATCTTAAAAATCATTCACCACATAAACAACAAGAGTTATAGTGCTTCAGTGTGTACACCAACTGTCCTCAAACAACCACACCTACTCCACTCCCAATAATCACAACCCACGTGATATTGGCATTCACTATGAAACAAGGTTTTCTCAGGTTCACCTTAAAACCTATACAGATGTGATTTTAGGAGGGCTATCACAATCAAAACCCACGCACTGAGATTTTCTGGATGATCTCAGTCAAAACCAATACATGAGATTTTCCTGGCTAATCTCAAACAAAACCAAAAATAGAAATTATATACTTATCTTCTTCAAAAGACGCTGAATGATGTAGCCCGTAAAACTGCTTCGGTTGATGACGAATGTTCAATGTCCAATGTCCAATAACCAAAATGAAGGATTCTAGGTTCTAAATAGATTTTAATTTAATTCAAACCTGGGCTACTTGTTTGAATTTATAAGATCTCAAAAGGAAGAATAAAAACTCCTTTTAAAACATATAATTCATAAAAAGAGATATAGAAATTGTAAAACAAAAAGCTATTAAAAAGAATTTAAAAAGGAGCTTTTCGCTCTCAAAGTGAAGGCTTTTGGTAGCTTGAATAATATAATTTGGAGTGTGAAAGAACTCTATTTATAGGCTAAAAGGTTGTTGCTTCGACTAGTCTAAGGTCTCCTTCGACTGGTCTAAGAAACAACCAACTTTCAAAATTCAGGCGGGATCAGATCAGAACCTTTCTTTGACTGGTCGAGTGGCCTGCTTGACTAGTCGAGCAATGCCTTCGACTAGTCGAGGGTGTCCAAAATACCTTGCTGGACTTCGAGTCGAGCCACCTTCGACTGGTCGAGGGTGTACCCACGACTGGTCGAACCCTTTTCTGGACTAGTCGAGAAATCAATAGATTTTTTTTTTATTTTCAGCTGAAAGCTTAGATTGGTCAAAGTTTATTCTAGACTGGTCGAACCAAAGCCTAGACTAGTCGAACTAAGGTTTAAACTAGTCGAACTGAAGCCTAAATAAAGTATAGAAACCCAATTATGTTTGTCATTCGAAAGAACCTAAGCCTAAGGTCTTTCTGGGGTCTAATATACCTATAATCATTGAAAATTGAAGTGTATACCCTGTAGCTTGTATTTATGTCTTCAGTTGCGTTCATTCAATCTTCTACTTGAAGTAGTCTTGTAAATGTAGCTTGATCTTGAACTATAAGAGAAGTAGAGCTTGAGTACATTGGACTTCATCTTCATGTTCTGAACTTGCACTTTCCAACTTCATGTCTTGTACTTTGAAGGTGAACTTTCCATCTTCATGTCTTGAACATAAGTTGTTTTGTCCATCGAAATTTGAAAAATAAATGTGCTTTATACATCACAACACTTATAGTGGGGCTTATTAATCAACGATCTGGATTGTCCTAAGGATTGGATAATGTGAATGAGTGCACCAGTGGACCCCACTAAGTTGTAATGCATCCAGAAAATTCCTGTAAAGGGTGAAGTTAGAACTGTAATACACAAACAATATCCAAGTGGGACTGAGTTTACCTAATTCGTGTGGAGCCATGAGGAGAGGAGTTTTGATGGGTTACAAACTCTGTTACCCTCTATAAATATAAGAACATGGTTGGGTTCCCAATCTAACACATTAATAGAAAAAAGAATCCCATCAAAGCTTCTCTAAGGGTGTAAGAAGAGGAAGACTGCGGCATCCGGCCTACAGCAATGACGTCTCAACAAGGTAGCCCTATAATTGTTCAGATCTCCGTATCTGATGCATAGCAAGGTCCTTTTCCAATTCTGCATACATATTACAGTTGGTATCAGAGACATTGTGCATCAGGTATGGAGGATCTATATATTGGGATCTCGATTTCCAAATACAAAAATCAGGATTTTAATTCTCAAATATCAACAATTGGAATTTCAAATTCCTATACAACAATTGGAATTTCAAATTCCTATATCAGCAATTGGAATTTTTGAATTCCCAAATCAAAAATTGAGAATTTTGATCCCCAAATAAAAAATTAGGGAATTCAATTCCTAAATCCACCAATCAAAGTGTTCATTCCCTGATTAATGAATTAGGGATTTCCATCCTCAAATAAGAAATTAAGAATTTCAATCCCAAAAATTGGTATTTTCATATTCCCAAATCTAGTCATTAGGGTTTCCATACCCAAATTCAAAGAAAAATAGAAATACAATATAGGGTTTTCACACCCTCACCTATGTCATCCATGAAGGAAACCATTAATGGTCGCCTGCAACTCTCTCTCTCTCTCTCTCTCTCTCTCTCTCTCTCTCCACTTTATTCAAGTGTCCAACATAGAAAGCAGTGATTGATGTTATTACTACAGGCATGAAAATCATAAAGATGAGTTTTGTTTACCCTGAGTTCCTCTGCACTGGCATCCCCAATCACGGATTGATCGCCTAGATTTGGGAAGACGACGAAAGAAGTTAAACTGGCAGTAGTGCATTTGGAGTTACGATTTCTTCTCTGATTCTGTCACCGCCACCACAATCGTGGATTCCTTTTCAGGTGGTGGCTTTCGAAGAAACGATAGATGGTTGGTCATGGAGAGAGGGTTGGGGCGGCGGCTAATAGTTCGGGTGCAAGGGTTTCCCAAAACCCAAACACCCTTTCAAGCCTTTTATTCCAATCGGGTTGGTGGACCCGATTAATGCTTGCATCGAATCTACCTCCTAGACCCGCAACTGAGGTCTACTCTTCCTTTGCTTTGCTTGAGTTGGGCATGACCCTTGTTTTTGGGTCGTAGTTGTGAGTGTTGCGCCTGGACTCATTTGACATTTTTCAAGTGGGCTTGGATTGCGGGCCCTCAGTTTGGGACCCAAATCCCTTATACTATTTCTTTTTATGGGCCTTATTTGAACCTGTTTTATGGCACATTTAGGGCTTGTTTTAGGCCTATTTTATCCATGGGGCTCCGTAGAACATTGTGAACCTCCTTGTCATCTTAACCTTAGGTTTCCTATTGGGCTCAACACGTTATGTATTTAGGCCCTTTTCAGGCGCATACGTAGTGCATATTGGTTCAAACTTATGGCCCCTTTAAAGTGCATTCTTTGGAATTCCCTTTTGGGCAAAGTTTTACGAGCATTAACTCTAGATCTAGGCCCTCTATCTAGCCTATAATGAGCATACAATCTGGTCCATTCACTGGATGAACTTTTGAATATTGAGACCTTCCATCGTGTGGACACTCTAGTATTAGATCCTAACGGTCCACTTTATGGACCCTAATGAAGGATTTAATTGTCCATCTGATTCAGGTAAACGTTCTATCTAGATTTTCATGCTGTCAATGTTAAGGGGCCAGATGTACATCGCTCAATTATGATGACCTGATCATACATAACTTAATTTGACTTAATTGTGAACCAATTACCCATCTTTTAGGAGTTGATATAGACCGTTGGAATGATGAAGGTGAAACCTACTTGTTTGTTTCTTTTTAAGGTTCCTCATTTTTTTAGGTTCCTCATTTTTTCAAAACGATAAATACTAACCACCTTGTAGGCCAAATCAAACTGTTCAATATTTAATCCATTGAGGGCAGGATTAAAATCGCAATCCTAAGTCCATATCTGTGATATTGGATTCGATTATGTTATTCACCATAGTGACCTCAATCGAAGAAAATTTTAGAAGTCTAAACTTGTGATATTGGATTTCAATTCATGAATTGCATGCATTTGCGTTCATGTCCAATGCAAACCGTGACAAAAATGCAAAAAATCACAGTTTGGCAGGGACATGAACAGGGTGGAGTAAATTGTGTCAGTGATGTAAAGATGAAAGACTCATCCTACCCTTAGGTGTTGAGTGTCTCAGATTTACATAATTGGCATCACTTAGCTTCATGTTCAGGAGAGTCACTAGCATGTTATGATTACCTCCCACAGGAGGAGTGATGATGATGTAATCGATTCTCGTCAGTATTGGATGGTTGAGCCCATCTTTATCCTGGATAGTTTAATTGAAGGCACCGATCAATTCAATTGATAAAATTTACCCGATATTTAGTTTCATTCATGAATTGTTTATGTAAACAATCTACTAATGTGAGTATATTTTGTAATTAGTTATAATTCCAACTCAAACACATCAAGTTTTCATCCTGACCGGGTCTGATTATGTTCAACGGATAGAGCCCATAGAGACAGTCCTGGGATGCTTACATTTGGACATTACTCCAAAAAAAATCTGAACCTTCAAAATCCTTTGAAAATAGTCAAAATATTAATCTTGTGACCTCATAACATGGACCTGGACATAATGAAACCAGAAAAAGGAAACATGGTTTTAATGAGGAATCCTTAGGTCCTCCAAGTTCTCCAGTTGGCAACCAATATGGGATTTGATCGAGACATAAGAGGGCTAATAAGGAAAATTACTTCTTTTGCATGAAGAAAGACTGCATAAAGTACAAGCAATGGCTCATAAGGAAGGGTAATAATACAATTCTGGTATATTTTGAATCTAATCTAACTGATGTATCGGTAGATTCTTGGTGGATAAATTCGGGAACAACCATTCACATATGTGCTTCTGTGTAAGACTTGCTACAGAGTAGGCCACCAATTGATGTGGAACGCTCAATATACATAGGCAATGGCATTAAAGTTGACTTGGAGACTGTCAGAGTTTGTAAGCTTAGGTTAAGGTCAGGTCGTTTATTAGATCTAGTAGATACATTTTGTGTGCCTTCTATAAGGTGTAATTTGATCTTGATTGGATAAATTAGGTTATTCTTTTTAATTTGAGAATAAAAGATTGAGCACTTACTTTGATTCAATTAAAGTTGGCACTAGCTCTATGGTGAACAATATATACCAATTAAACTTGAATGCTTCACACGTCTATAATGTAAATGGCTTGCATGGAAATAAAGTACGATTTAAACGAAGAATAGATTACAAAAATTCCTCCATGTTGTGACATAGGCGATTATACCATATATCTCGTAAGAGATCGGATAGGCTTGTGCGAGAAGGATTCTTCATTATCTAGACTTTTCCAACTATAAAGTATGTGTTAATTGTATTAAAGGTAAGCAGACTAGAACCAGAAAGAAAGGTGCAACAAGAAGTGTATAACTCTTAGAGGTGATACATACAGATATTTGTGAGCCATTCCCTATAGCATCTAAGAGTGGACAAATATTTTATCACCTTTATTGATGACTACTCTTGTTTTGGGTACCTCTATCTTATCAGTGAAAAATCAGATGTTCCAGATGCTTTTGAAATCTATAAGGTTGAAGTTGAAAATCAACTCGACAAGAAGATTAAGGTCGTCAATTCTGACCATGGTAGCAAATACTATGGTAGATATGACGAATCAGGTCGTAATCCAGGGACATTCGCTAGATACGTACAAGATTTTGACATTATCGTCCAGTATACCACGCTTGAGACTCAAGAACAGAATGGTGCGGCTGAAAGACGCAACCACACCCTTATGGATATGGTGGATAACATGATAAGTAATTCGACATTGAAAGAATCTCTGTGGGGTGATGTGATTAAAACCACATTTCATATCCTTAACAGGGTCCCCAACAAGGCTGTAAGTGAAATCCCTTTTGAGTTGTGGAATGGGAGAAAGCCAAGACTCTGATATCTGCATATTTGTGGATGTCCTGCTAAGGTAAAAATTTATAACCCGCATGAACGAAAGCTCAATCCCAGAACCATAAGTTGTTTCTGTATAGGATACCCAGAAAAGTCAAAAGGTTATCGATTCTACTGTCCTTCTCACTCTATTAGGATTGTTGAGACTAGGAATGCCAAATTCATTGAGGACATTGAAAATAGTGGGACCACAAACATTAGGAATTTTGTGTTTGATGAAGAAATGACTATAACTCTGGTCACAGTCATTCCACATCATGTTGATATATATCCTGCAATTGAGCCTGTAATCACTGCAGAATACCACAATGAACCTCTTATAGAACCCACTGATAAGGGAAATCAAAATCACAACTAAGAGGGTGAGCCATTAAGAAATTCTGAAAAAGAGAGGAGGCCCGTGAATCGAGATGATTACATCATATATCTGCAGGAGCAAGAGTTTGACATAGGGGTGGAAAAGGATCCTGAATCCTTTACACAAGTCAAACAAAGTGTTGCCCTTCTTGTTGGATTGATGCCATGAAGGATGAGTTGAAATTCACGAGGGACAGTAAAGTATGGGATCTTATTGAGTTATCCCCTGGAATAAAGTCAATTGGTTGTAAATGGGTATTTAAAACCAAGCGGGACTCTAAGAGTAATGTCAAAAGATATAAAGCCAGACTTGTTGCTGAGGGTTTTAACCAGTGTAAAAGCATTGATTTTAAGGAGATTTTCTCACCAGTATCTAAGAAAGATTCATTCAGGATCATAATGGCTCTTGTGGCTCATATGGATTTGGAGTTGTATCAAATATATGTAAAGATTGCATTTCTCAATGGGGATCTAAATGAGAACATATATATGTTACTACCTGAAGGTTTTGTAACCAATTGCTCAGAACGTCTAGTTCGTAAACTAAAGAAATCTATTTATGGGTTGAAATAGGCATCATGTCAGTGGTACCTAAAGTCTCATGAAGAGATTTCCTCATATGGTTTTGTATAAAATACTATAGATGAATGTATCTACATTAAAATCAGTGGGAGTAAGTTTGTTGTATTGATTTTGTATGTTAATGTCATTTTGTTGGTTAGCAGTGACATTAGGATGTTGAGCGACACCAAGAAATTCCTATATCAAATGTTTGAGATGAAGGACCTTAGTGACGCCTCTTATCTCATCTGCATTGAGATTCGCCATGACTGAACACGTGGACTGCTTAGCCTGTCACGGAGGACCTAAATTAATAGGGTACTCGAAAGGTATGCATGCAAAAATGTGCTCTTGGACAGTCGCCCATTATTAAGGGTGATAAATTCAGCCAATTCTATATGCATCAGCAGTAGGGAGCATCATGTATGCTCAAGTCTACACGCGACCGGATATTACCTTTGTAGTTGGAATGTTGGGCAGGTATCCATATAATCCAGGAATGCAGCATTGGATAGTTGCAAAGAATGTGTTGCACTAACTGCAAAAAACAAAGGACTTCAGACTCACATACAGAAGATCTGATCATTTGGAGTTGGTTGGATACCCAAACGCAGATTATGTTTGCTACGATGATACAAAGAAGTCCACCTCATGCTACATTTTTATGATGATTGGTGAGGCTATTTCTTGAAAAAGCATGAAATAATCAACCACAACCTCATCCACCATGGAAGCTAAATTCATTACTTGTCATGAGACATCTAATCAGCCATTGTGATTACAACGTTTCTTCTCAGGTTAGAGGGTACTAGAGCATATCCCGAAACTATTGAGAATCCTTTGTGATAATTCAATTGTGATTTCCTTCTCTAGTAACAACAAGCATTCATCAAGGTTGAGGCATATCGACATCAAGTATCTTATTATAAAGGAAAGAGTTTAGTCATATTAGAACTGTCCACTCTATCATGGGACCTCAGTCAGCCCTATGCATCCATTAGTGTCCTTGATCATTAGGTCCACATGGATCCCATCTTCAAATAGCATATTACTTCTATGATTCTAAGGTGATTTTGTCAGATTAATCACACCTTATCAGTATCACCAAGCGCCCATGCATGGCTTGGATATGAGCAATAGAAATGAGGAGTTGTTGGCAAGCACTAGATATGACGGCCTTGTCATATGTGGAAGCACAAACAGCCTCGGGCATAAAGATCTTGAATCTTGGCCAATGCTCCTCTTCTTCTTCTTATCTATTCTTGATTTTCTTGTATTCTCTCTTAATTTTCTTGTATTCATAATATTCATTTACATACATACATTAATACACAACTGTAGTGAATTGGGTAATGGTTTTTTTTTTTTAATGGATACGATGACTTTTTTTTATTTATTTATTATAAACTCTTGGTTTTTTGGGTAACATTGTGTACAGGTCTAGCTATGGTCCAGTTATCCAAACCATTCACATTGTGGCCCCACTTTGGATGGGTAATGATGGTTCAAGATCCTACCCACCATTTTTCTAGTGGTTTGCATAAGTTGGTGGATATTACCAAAAACATCACATTAGCCCTTGTATTGTAGTCACATTCATTTCAGTTCCAACTTGAAAGAAATGTCACTGCAATTTGAATCCTAATCTCTCAACATGAACACTAAGGCAAGGTGTGAACGACACAATGCGCACGAGACCCACTTCCTCAACCTTGTTTTGTTTCTGTTTTATATTTTAGTTTTGTCTGGCATTTTAGTTAGTACAATTTGGAGTATGGTATTGGTTTAGATATATTAATGCGTCTGATTTGGAGTTACCGCTAGACAAATGAAGCTTTAAAATCTATAGCTAGCTAGAAATCATAGAATTGCTTAAGGATCAGGGAAGCATGATGTTTCCTGACTCAAGTAACTCATGCGGTTATTTACGACCATAGATTTTAAGGGCCTTAGTAATAGAACACCCTCTTCCGCCCATACTTACATGTAGTATGTACTTTATAGGATTTATCAGATTTTGGGGATTTAGGAGAACTTCGGCAGTATTTACATATGTCCTTGCTTTTCAGTATTTATTATCCTAAGTAAGTAAATAAAAATAAAAAGGAGTGCATATGGGAGAAGAATTTCATTAAAAAAATGAGTATGTATTGTTGGTGTTCTTAGAATGTGAGGAGTTGAATTGCAGATTGATTTAAGGTATGATAATGAAAAAGGGATACCAGACACCCTTTTCTACAAAAGGAATAGTCTGATATCCTCGATTCCAACTCTCATCTTGTCTTTTAACAACTTTGATAATGGATGCCTTTTGAGTTGACTACATGTTAGTGTTTGTAACACCCTGAAAATCGGAGGTCGAGTAGAAACCCAACTCCCGAGTTCCAACACATCACTTATGCAACATATTTAATGATGATTATATGTTGTCTGTATTAGTGCATAAAACATGAATGAGATTAAGCCAAATTAGTAAAACATAATCCAGGGACAGTTGTAATACGCAAGCGGAAGACTGAAAGTATAACTTTATAAACCAGCATAGGTCCCCAAAACATGTATGCGTTGCCAGGTCAATAATTATAAGTATTATTTCAAAATACAAGATGTCAAAAAATGTGATAGTCCACTACAAGTGTACCCTTAAGCCCCGTCGATTAGAACGGTCTATATAAACTCGCCTGAATACTGCATATATGAGAAATCATCCTCATCGTCTGTGAAGTCTGGCTCCGCCTCATCAGTCGGGTCTCCATCTGCAACTAAAACAGAGTCTGGTTAGTGTGTACAATACTGTCCCAGAACGTGGGAGTGAGTGATCAACTCAGTGGAGCTATAAAGTAAAGATTATCATGTTATCAATTCAATCAAGCAGTAATGATAAAGCAATACAATCAAGCAACCCTAAATACTCTGATTAATGCAAGAGTGATATGGAATAATGATGCATGCCCTCACCTACTCTCCCTCAGCGACTTCATCTCACGATCGCGACATGAAACCCTTTCTCAGTGCTTGACCTGCTACACCAAACGCACACGTAATGCAGTGCATGCACATGATTAGCCAAGTTCTTACTTAGATTTATTCACACAGCAGGATTGGGAAGCTAAGGTACCTCTCTTATATCATTTCCCAAACAAGGATCCATTATAGGGTCGTCAGTCCTAGTAAATATCATACAATGTTGCGGTTCTAGGTCGCTACAAAGGGCTGGTCACCTGATCAGTGTAGGCCTAGTTTGTACTCTAGTTGCTACGGAAGGCTCGTCGCTCAACGTAGGCTCGGAGTACGCTCGAGGTCACTACAAAGGGCTCATCACCTGATCAGTGCAGGTCGACAACTCGAATACAGTGTCCCATACCACCTTATTCAGCTCACGAGGCTGTATTACTCACTGGTCACTACGGGGAGGCTCGTCGCCCCGGCGTAGGCCGACAGCTCGACCACGGTGTCCCATACCACCATGCCCGGCTCATGAGTCTTAGCGCTTCGAGGTACCAAGGTTAAACGGGCTTTCCACTGGTGAGTTTGGTACCTTAGATTCAAGCAGTAACGTCCAAACATGGTGAACATACATCGGGTCAATCGGGTTACTTGACGAGCTCGACTAGTAGGAGCGCACATTAAGTTGATCGACATGAAGTGCGTAAGCACTCCGTGTAACCTAACCACTGTCGACACTCCAAGTACAGCTCAGATTCATCAACCACATCCGGTGTGGCGAACCAACTTCAGCCACCAATTTGAGGCCTATTACCGATTGCCTGGACTATATAATAGCTCTAACCCCATTCAATTTCATCAAATGATCATATGAGGTAATTAAAGTAGTAATGAATAAATAATTCAGATCCTACAATCATTGGAGCATATTATGGAATACAACTTAAACACGAATTTACAAGTATGCATTCCATAAATTAAACAGACACTATAATATACAATACATGGAGGAAATCATACACGGGAATCACATCTCAACACCCATATAAATTCCAATTTTTCTAACTACTTACTCATTCAGACATTTTTACAAACACTTAGACTACACATTCCAACATACATGACGTATGTTGGTTATATTATGTATTAGGGCAACTCCCTTCGCCAAGGAGTTGTCACATATATAACAAGCACATAACCATGACAGATAATCATGGCAAGCACAAATCCAAATTCCATAACAATACAAATATTTCAACATCCACATGAAATACACTATACTCAACATAGTTCATATCTATACGTAAAGCGAAACAGACATCGCATTTGGCATGTGAAATGTCACCCACGTCAGTAATAAATCATTAACTGACATTGAAAGCCTTAAAAACTATAACTTAAACGTATATAGTCCACACCTTACGCCGGTAAATGTGTAACAGATTCATTTTAGACACTTAGTCTTTGTCAACGGCGGATTGACAACCTATAGCATGAATTAGGTTAGCTATTTCATAACTTACACTATCTGAAACCCTAAAACAGATTAGGGTTAGGTTTTCTTACCCAAATACGTTGTCAGAAACGCCGGAGTTGTGATACAGATAGGGTGGCTAAGTGCGTGGAGCTACGGGATCAAATCTCAGGATGAATCTCTAACTCTCTCTCTCTCTCTCTCTCTCTCTCTTTCTTTCCTTTCCTTTTTCTCTCCTCTCTTTCTTAGGGTTTAAAATTCGTATGGAATATAAGAGAGAGGGTTTAAGGCCCTTATATAGGCCCAGAACTGATGGGAATGGCCCCACGGCCATGGTATACTTAGGTTATGTCCAAAGATCGGCTGTTTCGATCCAACGGAGCACTTCTGGATGCCTCTTTTCTGCGTACGATCGGACTTAAGCTCCCTGGCATTGGATTTAGGTTGAGTTAAGTTTTTGGTTCAATCGGATTTACAGATCGACCATGGCAGACCAGTTTCAGTTCAACAGTCACCGCCACTCGATCAAGGCCACAAGTACACTGACATGTGTATGAAATTTTTCCTGATCCGAGGGTGTATTTGGGTCAAATTCTGACTATCTGAATCCTTATATTTGGCGTACAAGTGAATGACTCAATTCACTTAAATCTGAGCACGTTTCCTAAAGATATTCGCGTTTCTCACACACTTTGCTCCGAGCTCAAGTTGTGCGTTTCTGGACACAGTCAGGACTTGATTTTCAAGATGATTGTCAACCCGAGCAAGGCAGTCATAATTGTTTAGTTTCGTAGCTATCGGACTTCCGACATGCGGTCCAGGTCCGATACAAAGTTTCGTAATGCTCCCGAAAGCAACTGGGTAATGAGATTGATCTTAGATTATAGGGAAATGTAGCGTCGATGATTCTGCAAGTTTTGGGTCTTGCTGTTCGTATTTAAAGTGGTTCAAGCGAATTTCATAGCTAATCTAGTTTAACACTTAGTTAATTTCATCTAATTTCTAAAGGATTTGGTCCTGAGTGATTTTGCCTAGGGTGGTACTCAGGTCTTTTTACGGATTTTCCCAAGACGTTACAGTTTTGGTCAATTTTGGGCCCCAGTTGTAGCATGAATAATTTCAATAAACAATGACAACGTGTTGGATAAGTGGTCATTCAATAACCTCCTGTCGGATTTTTCAAGGTTTTGGGAGTTAGGATGTAACGCCCTGAAAATCGGGGGTCGAGCATAAACTCAACTCCCGAGTTCCAGAACATCACTTATGCAACAAAATGAATGATGATTGAATGTTGACTGTATTCGTGCATTGAACATGAGTGAGATTAAGCCAAAACAGCATATCATACTCCAGAGACAGTTAATTTGCAAGCGGAAGACTGTGATAGATAGATAAAATATATAACTTATGATGAGTCTCCAGAGTGTGATAACATTACCAGGTTAAATAAATACAAGTGCAGTTCTAAAACGTACCAAATGTGAGGAAGTGTAATGCCTCCTATCCCATGTACCATAGTCCCGTCAATATAATATCAGGTCTTCATTGACCTGCCAGAGAGATACAGATAGGAGAATTCCTCCTATCATCATAGAAGTAGTCCGGCTCTGCTTCACAAGCATCGCCACCACCTGAAACTCAACAAATCTGGTTGGTGTGTACAACACCGTCCCGTAACGTGGGAGTGAGTGATCAACTCAGTGGAACAGTAAAGCATAGGTTAACATGTTATCAATTCAATCAAGCAGTCACTACCAAAAAAATGGGCAAAGGATACAGACCACGTTAGTTTTTTGCTACGGATATTAACCTTCGCTAAATTTGCTACGGTTTTAATTCGTAGCAAAATCCTGATTGATCTGTAGCTAAAACTTTCATCCTCATCAGGACCTTATTAGATATTGATTGTGCTTAAGGGCTCCATGGGGCCCATTGGAATATATGTGTTTGATCTAAGCCGTCCATAAATTCTGATATATAATTTTAGTAGATTAGTTTAAAAATTATGTAGATTAAAAGTAAAAGTAGACCACACCGTAAGAAATAATAAAAATTAAATTTCTATTGTTAATATGTTGTGTAGTCTTCTTAAAACTTAGATTTGACTCATTTTTTGCATCCATTAATAAAATAATATTTTCAAATTAATGGACGGAGTGGATAAATAACATACATCACGGTGGGCCCCACGTCCCAAAAACCCACGGTCCAAATGATCCGTTCGTCACGAGCCAATCCCCAAAATTCATTCCAATTTTTATATCGCGCCCGCGTCCGCCCTTTGATGCACCTAACCCTCTTCTCTCTCTCGCTCTCTCTCTCTCTCTCTCCAGCAAAACCCAATTTCTTTCAGCAGCAGCAGTAGAAAAAGAAGCAGAAGAGATGTGGAGAAAGGGGAAGAGAAGGAACGAAGAGGAGCGGTTTGCCAGCGATGGAGAATCCAAGCCTCCCAATAAATTATTCAAGAAAGATGATCTTGAAGCCGACGATATCACGATCTGCGACGTAGCTCCTTCTCCTTCTCTATCCGTTTATCTATTGTTGTCTTTTTCTTTTTTCTTTCTTGAAAGCCTACCTTCTTGGGGTTTTGTTCTGGATTTGCAGATATCGAAGAATCGGAGGGTTTCAGTCCGAACTTTTCAGGGGAAGGTCATGGTCGACATCCGTGAGTTTTACATGAAAGATGGGAAACAAATGCCTGGAAAGAAAGGTTGTCTCTCTCTCTCTCTCTCTCTCATGTCAGATATATTCAAATATTTGATGATTTCTATTGCATTTCTATTTTTTTTTTCAAGTGTTCTGTGAGTTAGTCGTCATTTGGGCCCTATTTCTGGAATACAACTGTAATTCGGTTGTTTGTTTTAGAGCGTTGATTTCCATGAGCTGTGTCTCGTAACTATGGGAATCGAAATTTTATATGTTTTCTGGGAGAAATTTGTATCCATTTTTTAACGAGAAGCATAGAAATGGAAATTGATTTCCAGGCCTGGTTTTTTTCCCCTTCTCAAACAGGGGAAAAGTAAATTTCCTTTGGAACTCAAATTTTTTTTTTTCCATTGTTTTCCACATACCCAAGGAGTACCTTGAGGGCAGAGGAAAAATGGGAACGATCTATCAAGATCAAAAGGGGAAGTTTGTGCAGTAATTACAGTTAGAAAAGGAATAGATATATTGGCTGATGGGAATGATTGAGACATAGTGTCCAATATAGTATTGAGACCTGAGATGCAATCATGCAAGAAGGTTTTTGTAATTCCATATGTGCAAGCTGGTATACATTGGGGGGTTAATTTTGTAGTTATTGTCTTGTCACACACACAAAACCTAAAAAATAAAAAAATAAAAAATAAAAAATAAAATCTCAACTTTCCTTGATATGAAAGTGATTCATCAACTTAAATGATTCTTGTACTGATGGTGTGGATCTCCAGTGTATTTGAGCTCCTTCAGTTTTCTGTATCTAAGCTCTTGCTTCTGATCTTTACTTCATGCAATCACCAGAAGAGTGATGCTATAAACTGAATTTTAAAAACTTAGAAACTTGATTTGACTCTATGTTCACCCATTTTGGGAAACAAAATAGTGTTTCTTAAGAAACCTTATTTCTAGGAATCTGCCGTAAAAAGGATATGCAGTTTTGTTGTTTGATTTTTCAACTTATCTTCAAAGCTGTTGTTTGGCACAAAAAAAAAAAAAAAACATGAAGAAACATTTACTAATGGTTATCAACATGTGTTAATACATTTCACATGTATGGGACAGTTGCACATGTGGCATACACAACATATATGGGGCGCTTGAAATTGAATTGTGGCACATGTGAGGTATCTCATGGTTGAAGTTCTGATTATATTCAAATTCATGTCTTGGTATTAATTTTCATATCAGTTGTTTCTTATTTAGATATAATCTGAATCTGTCTTAGATAATAACAGAATGATGTTTTCCCAGCTCATTCCTTCAGGTTGTACCACTACATCTTCCTCTGGGTGACACATCAACAGAACATTGCCAGACATGAAAAGAAAATATGGATGCAGCTTGCATACTCTTAAGTTCCATGTGTAGATTATTAATACGATGCTCGACGGGTACAACACATTGCTCAACAATCTGTTTTTGCTATGAATGAATTCTCTTTGATGTTTTTTTTTTTTCCTACCTTTTTTTTTTTTTTGGATTTCTTTCATGAGTTTAATAGACAATTCCTTTTATTGGGATCTTTTTTTCTACCTTGTTTCATTTACTTCATAGATACTATTTTTTGTTTCTTGGGATCTTTTATTGTGATAGAAGTTCTAAAGCTTTTCTTATAAGAATATTTTAGAATAGAAAAATAGAAATGATGGGCCCTTTATCCATTTTCTACAGCTTGATTCCAGGGATTTGCCCACCTTTTCTATTTTAGAATAGAAAAATAGAAAGCAATTGTTGTCCTATAGTTTGATTATTTCAGCTACACGCCTTTCTTGCTCTCATGCAGTTCAATTATTTAAGGATTGTCTTACACCTGTGCCCCATCTCAAGAGGGGGAATTGTTGTATGGTTGAACTCGATGTTCTCTCTTCCTTGCAGAGGATCGTTCTTGCGATCACACACGGCTATGAGCTGAAGATACTTGTGACTGCCTCTATGTAAAAGATTGTAATTTGGAAGGCAGTGTTTGGGCGTCCCTGTATGTTATGCCAAAAGTATGTCTGATGGTCATACGACGATCATCATGGATCCCCTTAAGTGAAAAAGGTAGTGATGTATTGCACTGATTGTGGAACTATTAGGGCCATGATTCTCAGTTGCCAAGTAAGTTATAACATCGTTTATGTCCAGCTATCTTCTTAGTTTAAAATGTGAAGTGTGATGATGAGCTTTTGCTTTTTTTTTTTTTTTTTTTCTCCTCAGTTGACATGGGGGTGTGAGAATGGTTGTTGCTGGGATTTTAGGCATCAGATTATGTAATCAAATGCTTGCTGCACCTAAGATGAAAACTGTCAACAATCTATGTCCAGATCACCAGCTCTTAGTGAATTGCATGAGTGATGATCGTGTGTCAATCTGAGGATCATGCTCAAGATCCAGGATGTTTGTCAGGCAAGTACACAGTGAATTGCACGAGTCCAGAAATCAGGAAGATCAATTTATCAGGTAGTCACATATATTACTTGAATGTGGACAGTTGGTTATCCTTAGAAGTTGAATGTGGACTGTTTGATCCTTTTCTAACCGTCCATTTCTTCATACACAAATAGCCACACGAAGACTTGATACTTTTTTTGTTGCATTATTCCTTGGACTTGTGAATTCTGTTGCTCATCTAGAGAATGGAAACTAATTTCTTTTGTTTGGTTATTTGTAGATTTAACATTTGGGTAGAAAAGAAGAAGAAGAAGAAGAAGAAGATAATAGATCGACCCAAAACCAAGTGACAGCTAATGAGACAGGTTCGGATCTTCTTCCTTGCTTGGAATTTATTTGGATTTGGACCCTAACTGGACTTGACCCATGTATATACTAATGGATCAAGTTTGGGGCTGAGATGTAGATCCAATTAGTAAACAGGTCGGATCTAATACACCCATTGACTCGATCCTACCTAACACATTAGCGCCCCGATTTGCAGACTACTAACTGGGTATCCGGAATATTTTGATATGCCATTGTGGGAACTTGTAGATGAATGGTAGGATTCATATAAATATTAAAATACACATGCACATGCATGAAGAGTGATTTCTAGTTCTTGCTTCTAAAATTGGATACTGGAAACTGGACTCCAGTTGGGATTTTAAAACATGATTGTTGTACTCCAATTATTTTCACGTGTTTTGTATTGAAGATAATCAAAAGTGTTTTATTTCAGTGATGAGGTATGTGATTGAAATTGATCGGGTGGGCCTTACTAGCATGGGGCATTGTTCAAAAACCCAATGTTGTGATTATGGACCATTGACCTTGTTTATTTCAACTTATCTTCACAGATCAATGACTGCCCAATTAGATTCATGTGAAGAAATTTCCAAAGAGATCTTCAACTTGGATGGAAGTTGTCTTTATCATTAATGCAACTTGCTTCAAGACATTCTTGAGGCATTTATTTATTCTCTAGGATTGCTTGAGAGCTTGGAAAACTAAAAGAAACATTTCCTTTAAAAAGTTATTTTCCAAGAAGTATTTTTGAGAGTGTAAAAACAAGGGAGGGCCGGGAAAATTCTCACCCATCGCACTTTTTTTTCTTGTTGTTTTCCGGTTGTTTCAGAGAATCCTATCAGCAGACATCAAAAGAAGGTCCATCACAAAGTGCGTACAGGCACAACAACCTGTAGGGCCTTACCACAAAAATTAGGAGTGGATTAGGTGTGCCCCGGCCTCACCCAAGATGGTATGGCCCTGACCATGGGGCCCACCTTGATATATGTATTCTGTATCCATGCCCTCCCTCTGTTTTACCATATCATTTTAGAGCATGATCCCAAATGAAGCAGATCCAATTCTCAGGTGGACTGTACTATAGGAAATAGTGGTGATTGACCATCAATGGGCAACAAAATCTTTAGATCAAGTTGATATTTGTTTTTTTTTTTTTTTTTTTTTCCTTCGTCCAGGTTTGTGTGACCTTATCAATAGGCACACCCGTAATGGCCGTTGCGGCACACCCGTAATGGCCGTTGCGGCACACCATGTCCAGAAATCTCTCAAATCAGTTGCCTATTAAATCCAATTCTTGAATAATAATTATTATTTTATATTTTTAAAAAAAAAGTGAAGCTAGATATGCAAATTCAGCTGCCCTTTTTCTCACGATATTGAAAGGGGAAAAAGAAAAAGCAGTCAGTCCTGATTTATTTATTTTTCGCTTGATGGAATGATCTTAAATATGAGCTTTGCTAAGCAGTATGTCCCATGGGCCCCACTTTTACAAACTGAAAACCTGAACAATAGTGCACAAACTTTTGGCCCAAGAATTTTATAATGCACCAATGACCATTGCATAGCTATCACTCTGTTCAACATCTATCTTCTCATGCATTCCTGAATCCTGTTTTGTTAATATCTTGCACCAGCATTAACAAAGAAGTTAACTTATCATTAGAGAAAAGTAGTTGCATGATCCCTTCTAACTAGGTGCCACTCTTACTTCAATGACACTTCAGAGTCGAGCTCCCACATTGTACAATGGGAATTGAACTTGGGATTTCTGCTGAAAGGATGATTCTTCTTGATACCCAGGTTCCTCTTACTAACCTTTTTGGTATTGCATTTCCCCCATACCGTTAAGACCAATCCTCTTATTTGTGCTCCCATAGGTGTGGATTTTGATGGGGATTGTGTTCATATATTTTATCCACAGTCTCTAGCAGCAAAAGTATGTGGTTTTGGAGCTGTTTAATTAGTGTTGAAAAGCAAATCCGTAGTTCTCATAGTGTAGTCTGAATTTACAACTGGTGCATGATTCTTTATTGTCACTTAAACTCGTGTTTAGGACTTTTTCCTTGAAGAAAGCGACTGTGCAACAATTCTGGGATGATAAATTAAGGGAAGAGCAACTCCATTCTGGTCAGTGGAGAAAGTGAGGATGGTAAAACTGAAACGACAAAGATGCTCATGAGATATCTTGCATGTTTGGGTGGACGGTCTGGAATACAAGGAAGGACAGTTGAACAACAAGTTCTAGAAGTAAGATAATTAATCTTGCTTGTCTTGAAAATTGTCAATATGCCATTTTTTTTATGCTTAAAGAGACATGATTTTGGAATTGTTGACTCAACCTTACAGGATATTGAGAAGTACAAATTGGGGAACCCTAAATCATTCCATTACCTCAACTAGCGAGCAAGAACAGGTCAGCCTTCCCCTGTCAATCTGATGATATGTTGGGTCCACCTATGGGTATAAATTATTTCTTATATTTGGTTGCTCAATCAGATTTCTGATAGTTATGTTTTTCAAGAGACAAACTTATCTGTCGTTAAGGATGAAAAGTCTAGATTCCATCTTAAAACGACAGCTAAACTTCTCTTATTTTCCTTCTTCTTTAGGCTGAAACAGGCCTCAACCAGGCCTCAACCTTAGGCTGAAACCAGGCCTTCTTCAGGCCACACAAGGGACCTGAAACAAGCCTCAACCTTAGGCTGAAACCAGGCCACACAAGGGAGCTGAAATACATCCTTCAGCCAGCCCCAAATCTGAGTCGAAATACCTCCCAGATACTTTCAACCAGCTGAAACAGGTGTCTTTTCTTTATCGTCATGTGGGTTTTGGTTCCTGTGTTGTGCAGGTTTATTCACTTGAAGATGGTCCAGCTCATGCTGTTTGGAGAAACATAGGATTGTCTGCCACTATTCTAGCAATCAGTAACAAATCAGAGATCGCTATAGATTGGTTAAAGTAAGCCAGTTATACTCTTTTAGTATATCTTGTACTACTAGACATTAATTTTTGGGGAATTTTTTAGAAGAAGCAAGAATAGCTAAGAGCCTTCTCTTTTGGCTAAGGCAGGTTGTGCATTTCTAGTTTGAATGGTTTCTGAATATCTGCTCATCTCAACTTGGAAAAAAATCTATGAGAAACATTTGGTTACCAAAATCAATAATTTTGTTTCCAATATATAACTTACTTTATGTGCGTTTTGCAGCTATGATGGTGTTCTTGTGAATTCTCTCAAGGCTAGGGATGTCATGTTGTGGTAAATATATATTTTCACTGCCACTTTACTTATTTGAGAATGCTTTTCACTGCAATTTGTTTCCTTTCTCCTTTGTCTTTTCTTGTGAGTCAGGATTGAGTTTAAATGCTAGGAACGATTGGGTGTTGAAGCCTGAAATGGTTTTTAACGTATCTCTTGGGTTTCAGAACTTGCAATCAGAAACCAACAATCCAAAGACTAAGATGTTCTCGTTGTTGCTTGCAGACACCATTATTATCAATGAAAAAGCTACAGAAGTTGTGACTTCAATCAGCTCCAAGTTAGTTAAGGATGTTGCATACTCATTCAATGAGGAAGAGGAGGAGGAAGAAGAGCGTCCAAAGGTCAAAGCTGAATCCAATGGAGCTGAGACATTCTTGTCGAAAGCGACTCATACATTTAGGTTTCTGTGGCTTCTCATACATTTAGCTTTTTGTGGCTTGAAAATTTTATACTTAAGGGGCCTTATCGATTGTCAACTTAATGCTACTGCTGTTGAGACTCACTTTTTGTTTGCAGGGATTTCACAAATCTGTCGTTGCTATCTCTGATCAGACAAGCAGATCCTCTCTAGTAAGAGCCTACCCTTTACTTTCAACTCCAACGTATCTGTTTAGTGACTCGTCTCTTCAGTGACTTAGTCTTTGGTTTTAGCATAATGACTTAGTCTTAGTCACTGATGTTGGACGGTTGTGATTTTGGGACATGGCCCACAAATATATGGCCTGGACTGACGTACAAATGGGCAATTATACATAAAAGCATAGAGGTATGGTGGCGATTTATGAGTTATGTCAGATATGGAATTTTCTGATGCACTCAACCAAGAAGGGTGTATATATATTTACACCCGCTCCCTTGATAGATACGCCCAAATTTTGCCTTGTTGGTATAATATCCGAAGCTACCTACATTACCAGAATCAGAAAAAAGTGTGCAGCTATCAAAAGGGGGAGTGTGTGCTGAAGTGGCTTCCAGCAAAAACCCTGCTTTTGAAAGAAAGTGCCTTAAAACCAGGTGTTTTGGTTGTCATTATTGATAAAAATGAAGGACATAGCTGTCATTTTAAGACATAAAAAGAAGAATCCGGCCCTTTTCTTCTTGAAGCTAAAGCCCTGGACAGAGAAAGGAGACGAGAAAAAGGGAGAGGGCTGTGGGGGGAAATAGAAAAGGGGAATCATTCCATTTCCGTAGACATTGATAGAGACTGGTCAATCGAGTCGTAGTGGATCCAAATATTCAAGCGCCCTACACGCGTTGCAGGGAGGAACGTTTGTAAGATCCGGTCCGTTTATCTGGCTGGCCACTTTGGAGAACGTGTCCCAGGCCATAATTTAATCTGTTGCACACGTCAGTATCAGAAACATACTAGGGAGTAGATGGTTAATGTGTTAAAACATAGCCAACATGCTGTTTTCATGCTAAAAATTGGAGGAATCAAAGGTTCACAAACATGATACATGCATGCCTTTCCCTGCATTGGGGGATATGACCAAAATGCAGAAATTGTGAGTTGAATGGATATACCCCTGATGGCATAAATATATCATTGCTCATTGCTTCTTTTGTTCATGAAGTGTATGTCTTGCTCGTATACTCTAAATATTCTTAAGTTTGGATGGTCAACTCTAAATTAAGTGATGAAAACATAAAATGAAAATGGGAATATCCAGCTCCATGAGTTGACATGCAAATCACGACCACTGTCCAGCCAACTATTTCATGGTTTGAAAGAAGTTAAATTAGGAAGGGAACTGCAAAACTAAAGTGATTCGACGCCAAGTTCATGGTGATTTGGCCTTTCACTTTCATTTCTATGTTTATTTTGCCGTGTACTGGCTAATCCATCATGCTACTGGACAAGGAAAATCCTTTTGTGCATTCCATGTTCTTTACAATATACTAGAGTCTTCAATCTCATGGCCTGCTATGGATGAGAACACGCATTGAATACATGTAACTTACAAATTCATTTCAGAGAGAATCTTCCCCAGATTTTTTCTAATGATAATTTTCTCTTGCAGATAACTTGCCTTTAACAGTTTGACAGCAGAAATTCCAAGCAGCTTTTCAAGACTCTCAGCGCTAGATTATATGTAAGAAAATAGACATTCATTACAAAAATTTCACTGATTCTCTTGCTAGATGCTTCAGGAAAATGGACAATCCTTCTGTAATTTTTGGACCCTCAATGATGCTTCGGTGATATTTTTGTCACAAATTAGAAATTCGTCTCATGATATATTTTTTTTTTAATGTAGGTATCTTACTAGCAACATGCTGACTGGGGTCATACCTTCTTGGGTCCGAGGTAGCAACCATAACTTGTAAGTATTACTCAGTAAATCTCAAATTACATTTCACTGGCAACAGGATCTGTATATTTGTTGGCTTCTTTTTCCATGCATATTAATGTTTTGTTAAACTCTCTTGTGAGATTACTTTAGGCCTTTCAGATTCCTACTGGGTTATTATTTTTTCCACTCCTGAAAAGGCATAAACATAGCATTGCATGATGTTGTCTTGCAGGGACTTATCTTACAACAATTTTACCAGGTCTGATATAACCCAATGCTCAGTAGCAAACTTGTAAGAACAATAATTTTCCACACTTTGTTTGTTTTCCTTTTCCCGGAGTACTATGTCCTTAGTTCATTGTTTCATTTATCGAGTTTGGTGGTCGGCATGAAATTTTATTTCTCACATCTTTTGCTAAAGTGAGTGATCGGGGGTTCATGCTTACTCGCAGTGCAGCATCATCAACAGTGGTTGCAGCATCATCAGCTAGTAAATTCATGCTTACTCGCAGTGCAACTCCAAATGAGAGTAAGCATGTACTGGGCATGCAAACAGCCCTGAGTTGCTGTATATTTTGATTTAGATCTTCGGAAACATCAAAGAATTTTGGCAAAACAAAATACCAAACAGTTCCCCCTTAAGCTGCAAGAAATTGCAACCTGGGCTCTTTTAAATTTTGTCTAATACCTCAGATTGGTTGGTACTCAATGGACAGTTAAAACTGAAAAATATCCAATGGTTCTATTTCAACAAAAAAGTGTCCACAAATCAGTTTTGGATCGTTCAAACACTTTGACTTTGGGCCTATGACTTAATGGCAGTAGGTTCCACAATCTAGACAGTTTAATTTGAGTTAATGTATGCCTCATGTAATGAGGGCTTGCATATTGGGTGTCATAAGCTGCTTGAGTATCATATAACTCCCTTTAATGCTTTTCACTACTACTTTTAAGGGCCTATTGGAAGCACCATGAAAAGCAGATTGGTTCAGTTTGTCTTTATTTGACTTAAATGTATGCCACATGTACAATCTCTGAGTGCCTGCATATCAGACATCATAAGTTGCTTGAGTATTATATAAATCTCCTCAATGCTTTTCATTACTACTTTAAAGGCCTGTTAGAACTTAGAAGCACCGTGAAAAACGGATTGGTTCTGTAACTTGAGTGGAACCCCTCTTCTTTGCATTTGGGTGGTGTGGAAAATGGAAAATTGCATTGCCTATTAAAAAAAAGTGAACTGTGTTATTTGGGATTTTGGTTTGTTCCTTTTTCACTTCAATTGGCAACTGGGATAAGAATGGGTTCACTTGATGTTGGATGGTGTGCATTCCACTCACTGCTTCCTTTTTTTTTTTTTTCAAAAAAGAAAGAAAGAAAGAAGCAGAATGGCCATTGGCCCAAATGATCATTTTGCTTGTTTCTTCTAATCAAGGAACCCAACTCACTTGCCATTTGGAACTGTTTTGGTGAACTTTCTCCATTCAGCTCAATACAGATTGAGTTTCCAGCCTTTCCAAAAAAGAAAAAGAAAAAAAAAAAAAAAAAAAAAAAAAAGAAGAAGTAAAAAACTTCTTGGAGGAGGTCTTCATAACTGTTCAATTGTTCGTGGCATGGTCCTGAAAACTGATGCTGTTGGAAGTATAAAACAAGTCGAAAATGCAAAGGTGTGCCTTTGGAAAACTAACTTTGGGTTCTTATACCAATACAATATGCTTATACTATATTTGCTTCCTCACTTATTTTCTGGTTGTAAATATAATAGAGTAGACATACATTCCTCCCAGTGCGTTGTATTTTTTCTGTTAAGGATCTTTTGCGTTCTTAAATCTCTCTCTCTCTCTCTCTCTCTCTCTCTCTCTCTCTCTCTCTCTCTCTCTCTCTGGTTTTTTGGGTGATGCCTTGTATTGGATGCCTTTGTCTGATTTGGATTTGGATGTTTGATGGAGCACATTTACTTGCCATTTAGTATGGAGTGGTTTTTTGGAAGGCTTAATGTTGCTGAAAATGAAAAAAATATTTTTCTACTCCCTAGGAGTATTTTCATGCCATTTGGCATTGGGTAATTTTGCACATTGGAAGGCTCATCACTGTGTTGTCCTTCTTAGCCAATTTGGTATTAGGAGCCAGGGACATGCTTGGGTACTGCATCATTTTGAATGAAATTCTCACCAAATGCTTTAGTTAATCGAAAGTAGAATAATCTCTCAAGTTTCTAAACCTTTTTTTTTTCCTTTTAAACTTTGCTTCATGTTACGGCGGCGTGCAGTGTTTGTCATGTTCAATTGCAGTGGAATATGGAGCAACTTTTTCATATTCAGTCCATGTTTCTATTCTATGAGTATCCAATCGACTCAAGGTCAATTTAAATACAGTTTACATCAGGGGAGTTTTATATTTTCCTTGCATTTAGTTTTCATCACTCCTTACTTGTAGATTCCTGTATTGATTACTCAAGCATGACAGTTATGCGCATTCTTTCAGGTGGATGTTGCATGTGGGAGGATTGGAGCTGCATATTTCAGACTCAAGTATCTGGTACGTCTCTTGTCAAGAATACACATGATTGGAGTGGCCTGGCCATCTGGACAGGCCGTATTTATGTATATTTGCTCGAAATTGATGGAGCAAACCCGGATGTGCGTCGGAGCTATTCGGAAGAGCGGGGGTCCCTGGAAGGTGGGAACCGCTGTTATGACCATGATGAAGCTGTCCATTTTCTATGGACAACATTGGAGGGGCCTGGCCATTTGGACAGGCCGTGTTTATGTATTTGCTCGAAATTAATGGAGCAGACCCGGATGTGCGTCGGAGCTATCCGGATGAGCGGGGGTCCCTGGAAAGTGGGAACCGCTGTTATGACCATGATAAAGCTGTCAATTTCCTATGGACAGCATTGGAGGGGCCTGGCCATTTGGACAGGCCGTGTTTGTGTATTTGCTCTCGAAATTAATGGAGCAGACCCGGATGTGCGTCGGAGCTATCCGGATGAGCGGGGGTCCCTGGAAGGTGGGAACCGCTGTTATGACCATGATGAAGCTGTCCATTTCCTATGGACAGCATTGGAAGGGCCTGGCCATTTGGACAGGCCATTTTTATATCTGTATTTGCAGGGACCACACCCTTAACCTAAACCTGAACCCATTCTCAAATCCCAAAACCTATAACCTAAACCTAAACATATACCTTAATCAAAACCAAAACCAAAACCTATAACCTAAACCCGAACCCATTCTCAAATCCAAAAACCTATAACCTAAACCAAAACCAAAACCACAAACCTATAACCTAAACCCGAACACATTCTCAAATCCCAAAACCTATAACCTAAACCGAAACCAAAACCTATAACCTAAACCCGAACCCATTCTCAAATCTAAAAACTTATAACATAAACCTAAACCTTAACCTAAACCTATAACCTATAACCTAAATCAAAACCAAAACCAAAACCAAAACCAAAACCTATAACCTATAACCTAAATCAAAACCTATAACCTAAACCTAAACCTTAACCTAAACCTATAACCTAAATCAAAACCTAAACCTAAACCTAAAACCTATAACCAAAACCAAAACCTATAACCTAAACCAAAACCAAAACCTATAGCCTAAACCCGAACTCATTCTCAAATCCAAAAACCAATAACCTAAACCTAAACCTTAACCTAAACCGTTAACCTATAACCTAAATCAAAACCTATAACCTAAACCAAAACCAAAACCTATAACCTAAACCCGAACCCATTATCAAATCCCAAAACCTATAACCCACCAACCCGAACCCATTCTCAAATCCAAAAACCTATAACCTAAACCTAAACCTTAACCTAAACCGTTAACCTATAACCTAAATCAAAACCTATAACCTAAACCCGAACCCATTCTCAAATCCCAAAACCTATAACCTAAACCGAAACCAACCTAACCTATACCTATAATAACCTAAACCAAAACTTATAACCAAAACCAAAACCTATAACCTAAACCCAAACCCATTCTCAAATCCCAAAACCTATAACCTAAACCGAAACCTAAACCTTAACCTAAACCTATAACCTATAACCTAAACCAAAACCGAAACCTATAACCTAAACCCGAACCCATTCTCAAATCCTATAACCTAAAACCTAGACCAAAACCAAAACCTATAACCTAAACCCAAACCCATTCCCAAATCCCAAAACCTGTAACGTAAACCAAAACCTATAACCAAAACCAAAACCAAAACCTATAATCTAAACCCGAACCCATTCTCAAATCCTATAACCTAAACCTATAACCTATATCCTAAACCAAAACCTATAACCTAGACCAAAACCAAAACCTATAGCCTAAACCTAAATCAAAACCTATAACCTAAACCTAAACCTTAACCTAAACCTATAACCTATAACCTAAACCAAAACCAAAACCTATAGCCTAAACCCGAACCCATTCTTAAATCCCAAGACCTATAACTTAAACCAAAACCAAAACCTATAACCTAAACCCGAACCGATTCTCAAATTCCAAAACCTATAACCTAAACCTATAACCTAAACCAAAACCAAAACCTATAACCTAAACCAAAACCCGAACCCATTCTCAAATTTTGTAACCTATAACCTATAACCTATAACCTAAACCAAAACCTATAACCAAAACAAAAATCAAAACCAAAACCTATAGCCTAAACCTAAACCAAAACCTATAACCTAAACCTAAACCTTAACCTAAACCTATAACCTATAACCTAATTCAAAACCTAAACCTAAACCTATAACCTATAACCTATAACCTAAACCAAAACCTATAACCTAAACCAAAACCAAAACCTATACCCTAAACCCGAATCCATTCTCATATCCAAAAACCTATGAACTAAACCTAAACCTTAACCTAAACTTGAAAACCCAAACTTAAACCTAAACTTGAAAACCCAACCTAATCTCAACTCCCTAACCAAAACCTAAACCTAAACTTGAAAACCTAATCTAAAACCCAATCCCGAACCTGAACCTGATTTCTATAACCTAAACCATAACCCATTCTTAAATCCTATAACCTAAACCTATAACCTATATCCAAAACCAAAACCTATAACCTAAACCAAAACCAAAACCTATAGCCTAAACCTAAATCAAAACCTATAACATAAACCTAAACATTAACCTAAACCTGTAACCTATAACCTAAATCAAAACCTAAACCTAAACCTATAACCTATAACCTAAACCAACCTATACTTAAACCAAAACCAAAACCTATAGCCTAAACCCGAACCTAAACCTAAACCTTAACCTAAATGTATTCTCAAATCCCTAAACCTAAACTTACAACTACACCTAATCCTAATCTCAACTCTCTAACCTAAACCTAAACTAAACCTAAACTTGAAAACCCAACCTAAGCCCGATCTTGAACCCGAACCCGATTTCCTAAACCTAAACCTTAACCTATTCTCAATTCCCTAAACCTTAACCTAAATGTATTCTCAAATCCCTAAACCAAAACCTACACCTAATCCTAATCTCAACTCCCTAACATAAACCTTAACCTAAACTTGAAAACCCAAACCTAAACCCAATCCCGAATTCGAACCCGATTTCCTAAACTTAAACCTTAACCTATTCTCAATTTCCTAAACCTTAACCTAAATGTATTCTCAAATCCCTAAACCTAAACCTACACCTAATCCTAATCTCAACTCTCTAATCTAAACCTAAACCTAAACTTGAAAACCCAAACCTAAACCCGATCTTGAACCCGAACCCGATTTCCTAAACCTAAACCTTAACCTATTCTCAATTCCCTAAACCTTAACCTAAATGTATTCTCAATTCCCTAAACCTAAACCTACACCTAATCCTAATCTCAACTCCCTAATCTAAACCTAAACCTAAACTTGAAAACCCAAACCTAAACCCGATCCCGAACCCGAATCCGATTTCCTAAACCTAAACCTTAACCTATTCTCAATTCCCTAAACCTTAACCTAAATGTATTCTCAAATCCCTAAACCTAAACCTACACCTAATCCTAATCTCAACTCTCTAACCTAAACCTAAACCTAAACCTAAACTGAAAACCCAAACCTAAACCCGATCTTGAACCCGAACCCGATTTCCTAAACCGAAACCTTAACCTATTCTCAATTCCCTAAACCTTAACCTAAATGTATTCTCAATTCCCTAAACCTAAACCTACACCTAATCCTAATCTCAACTCCCTAATCTAAACCTAAACCTAAACTTGAAAATCCAAACCTAAACCCGATCCCGAACCCGAATCCGATTTCCTAAACCTAAACCTTAACCTATTCTCAATTCCCTAAACCGTAACCTAAATGTATTCTCAAATCCCTAAACCTAAACCTACACCTAATACTAATCTCAACTCTCTAACCTAAACCTAAACCTAAACTGAAAACCCAAACCTAAACCCGATCTTGAACCCGAACCCGATTTCCTAAACCTAAACCTTAACCTATTCTCAATTCCCTAAACCTTAACCTAAATGTATTCTCAATTCCCTAAACCTAAACCTACACCTAATCCTAATCTCAACTCCCTAATCTAAACCTAAACCTAAACCTAAACTTGAAAACCCAAACCTAAACCCGATCCCGAACCCGAATCCGATTTCCTAAACCTAAACCTTAACCTATTCTCAATTCCCTAAACCGTAACCTAAATGTATTCTCAAATCCCTAAACCTAACCTACCTAAACCTACACCTAATCCTAATCTTAACTCTCTAACCTAAACCTAAACCTAAACTGAAAACCCAAACCTAAACCCGATCTTGAACCCGAACCCGATTTCCTAAACCTAACCTTAACCTAAATGTATTCTCAAATCCCTAAACCTAACCTACACTACACCTAATTTTAATCTCAACTCCCTAACCTAAACCTAAACCTAAACTTGAAAACCCAAACCTAAACCCAATCCCGAACCCGAATCCGATTTCCTAAACCTAAACCTAAACCTTAACCTATTCTCAATTCTCTAAACCTTAACCTAAATGTATTCTCAAATCCCTAAACCTAAACCTACATCTAATCCTAATCTCAACTCCTTAACCTAAACCTAAACCTAAACTTGAAAACCCAAACCTAAACCCGATCCTGAACCCGAATCCGATTTCCTAAACCTATAAACTAAACCTTAACCTATAACTTATAACCTAAACTTATAACCGATAACCTAACCTATGGATTTTGCTATAGTTTAGAAAATTTGTAGGTACATTTTTTATTTCTTTATATATCATTGTTTTTTTCCAGCTCTTTTTTTTTTTGGTTTTTCTTCCTTTTGAGATGTGTACAAAGGCATGCTTGTTTGATTGTGTCTACAATTATTGTTTTATACAGGCTGACAAGCTAAAGAAGTCAGTGGATGATGAAATTCATTTCCTCAAGGGAAGAGTTTTAAAACTTGAAAGTGATTTTGTGTCGAAGTCTACAGAAGTTACATATGCAGTTTCAAGGAAAGAAGAAGCTCTATCTTCTGTGCTTGTTGAACTTGACCGTCTGAAGAAAGAAAATTCTGCATGAGGGCACGCCTTAGTTGTAATTCTTTTGATAGGTTGAGCAAAGCGAAGTATTATTTATTTAGAAATGTGAATGTAGGATGCATTGTAGATTTAATTGCTATTGTAATAAATGCATCAATTTTTTTTCTCTGATTGCATTAAGCTTAGATGAGTTATCGATATAGCAGGTTCTTGCAATGGAAACAGGGAAAATAGCTACGAAATATAATCCGTAGCAAAGTTACAGCTTTTTGCCGTAGCTATTGCTATATATTGCTACGGATTATATCCGTAGCTATTGCTATATAGCTACGGATATAATCCGTAGCTATTGCTATATATTGCTACGGATTATATCCGTAGCTATTGGTATCTATAGCTACGGATAATATCCGTAGCTCCCCTTATGTAGGGCTGGAAATACCGTAGATATCGGTATCTATTGCTACGGATGATGGTATCTATTGCTACGGATTATATCCGTAGCGAAAATTGCTACAGATATAATTCGTAGCTATGTGTATCTATTGCTATGGGTATAATCCGTAGCTATTGGTGTATGTTGCTACAGATATTATCCGTAGCTAATAGTGTCTATTGCTACGGACAAAATCCGTAGCTAATGGTATCTATTGCTACGGATATTATCCGTAGCTAGACCTTTAGCTACCCCACCAATTGTGACGGACGTGAGACGGACTAGATCCGTAGCAAAAGCCCTTTTGCTACGGATCTAGTCCGTAGCCTTTGCCCATTTTTCTTGTAGTGAGTAATGATAAAGCAGTACAAATCAAACAAGTTTAACTACTCTTATTAAATGCGAGAGTGAAATGACATGATGCTGTATGCCCTTGCCAAACCACCCTCAAGCGACATCATCTTACGTTCGCGAATGCTAACTCCCTCAGTGCGCCACATCTATAAAGCACATGCGGTGCGATGATGCTCATGATTACCAAGTTTTTATTAGTCCATTTCAAATAGCAGTATTGGGAAACTAAGGTACCTCCCTTGTATCATTCCCAAACATGATCCATTCTAGGGTCGTCAATCCTAGATAATCTCATACGATATTATGGTTTAAGAAGCGTGGTGAAGGCATCGCAAAGGGCTCGTCACCTGTCAGCGCGAATACAGATCTCACCGTATGCGGCTCAATTGCTGGCCGTCAGCTCGAGTACAGGTCTCACCGTACTCGGCTCAACTCACACTCTAGTTGCTGTGAAAGACTCGTGGCCAATCACAGGCCCTTGGAGTGTACTCGATGATACTACGGAGGACTCGTCGCCCGTCAGCACGAACACAGGTCTCACCGTACTCGGCTCTCGCCGTAAGTATCGACAGCTCGAATACAGTGTCCCATACCACCGTATTCGGCTCACGAGTTTGGTTGCGCAATGGTCACTACGGGGAGGCACATGGCCCCAGCGTAGGCCGACAGCTCGACCACGGTGTCCCATACCACCATGCCCGGCTCATGCATCTTAGCGGATCGAGGTACCATGGTTAAAAGGGGGTTTCACTGGTAAGTTTGGTACCCTAGGTTCAAGCAGTAGCGTCCAAACAGGGTGAACATGCATAAGGCAGATCGGGTTACTTGACGAGCTCGACTAGCACGATCGCCCATTGAGCTGCACGACATGAAGTGCATAAACAACTTCGTGTGGCCTAGCCACTGCCGACAGGCAACGCACGACTCGAGTTCGTCGAACACATCCCACGTGGCAAATGAATCTCAGCCACGAGTTCAATCCCGTTACCGATTGCCTGGGCCATAAGCATAGCCCCAAACACAATCAATTGCAGATAAATAAAGCAGTAATGGATCAGGATTCAAATCATACAATCAAAGTCTGGTATTATCCGTTTAGGGCTGCCAGGGCTGTTGCACGCACTCGTTGCTCCGCTCCCCCATCACCCATGACGGATCATACAACGTAAATATAAATTTAAACATATGCATTACATAGTTAAAATCATAAAACAGTTGAGCATGTTATGAATCACAACACAAGCATGAGTTTGTACATGTTCAATTCCTAATCACACAACTATCAAAGGAGATCATACACATAGTTAAAAGAGGTTGAGAATCATATCTCAACACCCTTATACATTACAATTTGCTAATTACTACTCATTCTGACATTTCAAGAAACACTTAAACAAACATACATCAACATACACGACATATGTCGATCACATAGGCATTAGGCCAAATCCTTTCACTAGGGAGTTGCCCCAATCATAACACGCGTACACCCACGACGGATAGTCATGGCAAGCAGGAATCCAAGTTCCATATTCATTCAGCCATTTCCACAAACACTTGGGCCACACATTTTAGCGTATATAGTGTATATTAGCCGTGGCGTGATTTAGGGCAAATCCTTTCGTCAAAGGGGTATCGCCAATACAACCATCATGAATCCATGACAATTAGTCATGGCAAGCACGAATGAGAATTCAATACTCATTCAGTCATTTTCACAAACACTTAGAATACACTATTACAACATACATGGTGCATGTTAGCAAAACATGTATTAGGGTTATCCTTTAGCCAAGCGAGTATTTTATCCATGTATAATATATTACTACAGCAAATAATCATGATACATACATCTCCAAAATTTATACGTATACAGTATTTCTAGAATACGCAATTTCAACATACGTAGCATTTACAAGTGAACATGTATTACGGCGATTCCTTTCGCCAAACTAGTATTTTATCCATATATAGTATAATCATACATTAAATAAACATGTCAAACACTTCTCCAAAAAAAATACGTATACGGTATTTCTACGTATATCTAGAGTATGTGAAATTCCATATTCTACAACGTTAATCGAAACAGGAAACGGAAAGCACTTTGTACATGTGCATTTACATGCAGATCATGAATCTATCATTATCTGACATTGAAAGCGTTAAAAAACGTAACTTATACACTTAAAGTCCTCACCTCAGCCCTTGGAATTCCAACGAATCAGCAAGGGTATTGGAGCTTCCGTATACGGGAGTTTCCTAGCCTAAAGAGCGTAACCGATTAGCTTTTTCATAACCTACCACTATCCAACCTCAAATCAGACCTAGGGTTAGGGTTTCTTACCTTCAAATGGGATGGACACCGCCGGAAAAACACCTGGAATAAGGCGGTGTAGGCCGTGTGATGAGTGGAAGCAGCAGGAGGAAGATCGGCTACGAACTCCAAGCCCTTCTCTCTCTTTTCTCTCTCTCTCTCTAAGGTTTTGCTCCCAAATTCGTATGGCTGTGAGAGGGGCTGTTCTAAGCCCCTTTTATAGCCAAAAACATGTCTAAAATAGACTCAGATTCAAGGGTGGCTGCATATATAGGCATTTCGCCATTTTCCAAGCTCAAAAGGGATGTTCTGGTAGCCCTCCTTGAGCCAAATGTCAGACTTAAGCTCACCATCTATGGATCTACGTGGAATTACGTTTTCGACTCGATCGGATTTCCAGATCGCACGTGGCGGACCACTTTCAGTTCAACGGTCAGTGGGCCACGATCCGAAATTCCAAGTACATGTAAATGTTCCTGAAATTTTTCCTGATCCGAGGGTGTAATTTGGTCTGATTCTGACGGTCTGGTTGCTTAATACTGATGCGCAAGCGAATGGTGCCAGATCACTATTCCTGATATTTATTTTGGAATGGGAATAGTGTTTTTCACACTCCCTCGCTCCGGATCCAAACGAATGGCCGTGGGACATCGGCTGGACCTGATTTTCGAGATGATTGTCAAGCCCAGTGAGGCGGCCCTAGTTCCTTAACTTCGTGTTAATCGGACTCCCGATGTGCGGTCTAGACCTAATACGAAGTTTCGTTTCATTCCCGAGAGCAGACAGGAAATGAGTTTGGTTCTAAACTTTAGGGAAACCTAGAGTCACTGATTTTGCAAGTTTTGGGTCTTGCAGATCGTATTTAAAGCGATCCCAATGGATTTCATGGCTAATCGAGTTTTGCACTTAGTTAACTTTGTTAAATTTCTAAAGGATTTAATCCTAATTGTTTTCTGGTTGAGATGGTACTTAGGCCTTTGCAGTTTGTATATAAAGTGATCCAAGTTTTACTACTTAGCTAGTTTAAGATAGTGTCTAGGGCGAAAGTGCTTTGAAAAATTGAAAGCACAAGGTAGTGAAGGGTGGGATTTGTGAAGAAAATGGTTTAAGACGGGATTTGAGGCTTTGAATTGAGCGTTTGAAAAGTTAATCAGGTGTTAAGATTGACCCAATGCCTAAGGATGTCTAATCCCAGGTTGGCAAAAATCCGGGATGTTACAATCTACCCCCCTTAAAACAAAATTTCGTCCCCGAAATTGGCTAAGGGTAATAAGGGAAGATTTCTATTATTTCATTCGCCTAAGACTTATTGATTCCAAGTTTCCACGCGTGGTAGGGTATATACCAGCTGGTTCATTTTAGTCTGCCCCCCTTAAAACTTAATTATTTATCCATTTCTCATACCCTGATGGTTTGCTACCATTTATTTCTTTACCTATTTGGAGTCTCGACGACAATTCCCAACAATTTAGAGTAAGATAACTGTTTTCATTGTTTGACCAACACGGAGAGACGGTAATAGTGGGCTCGATCCCGATACATCGATCATCTACCGGGCCAGGGTAGGAAGCTCATCGTATCCCTTCCGAATCCTGGTAGATCCTGGTCGTCCGCTCGTCAGCAGAGAGTCCATCGGTAGTCACCCAGGATTGGGAATTGGGTCAAGCCGCGAAAACTTCGCAGTTGTATATTTCAGTAACTCCGTAGTCTGATCACTCTCTAAGAGTAGGGAATGTCTATCATTGAAAGGCTCAAATTGTTTATTCTAAGGTTGCCCTTTAGGTCTTAGTCTAAGAGAGTCCTCATTATTATCTATGTCCAAGGAAATGGTGAATCAAATCTTACTAGATCATCCTAAAACGGTTTCTCATAGTAGGGCAGGCTAGGGCTTCTATAATGTTCGTATTCAACGAGCACCGTTTCGATCCTGGGCCAGTGGGGTAGGGTCCACCGCGTTTCCGCTGCGCCACCCAGATCAAAGAGGCGTATTAGGTGACCTAACTAGATTGGGCTCATAATGTTCTACCCCCCTTAAAATTTTATTTTCACCCTCAAGGCTCAAGAGCTATGTCCTAATCCGTATGACGGAACAAGGTGTAATTTAAGTCTTATCCTTGACATGAAATGAAATGCGGTCTCCCACTACATCAGTCTTGGTACCTAGGATTATAGAAAAGAGCTATCACGGATGGGTGTGAGTTTGAGGCAAGATGCCTAATTCTACCAAGGAGTTTTGTCACGGTCCAGACTTATCCTATTTAATTATGTCTAGCTTAATAGGCAGGCTATCTTTTTACGTTCATAAACACAATATGGATGCCAACATGGCATACGATTTGGGACCTAATCCCCAACTGTCTGTTGCCCATTTGGGCAATTCCTTAGGCCTAAAAGACAAAGTCTCTATCAGCGATATACTCCTAACACTATTCAAGGACAAAATCATAAACTCTTAATTGTAAATGGTCGGGCCAACACGGAAAGAAAATTGTGTAGTAGGTCTGAGTCGGTTAAACCGAATAACTAAGTCTATTATTCAATTGACTTAGCATAATTAATTAGTCTTGTACTCTCCTTAGCCTAACCAGTAGCCTAATCTTAATTGAGGAGTAGCGGGAATCCATAGGTGAGTCCAAAGTCGATGCTTATACGTTAGATGATTTCACTTCATTTTTAATACAAGGAAGGGTTTTATCACTTAGGGTCAAAGTTGTCTAATTGGAATTGAGTTGCCTAAAGTTGAATTTAACTACGCCCGAGCATGTCACACATGCTCAAACCAACCACAAGGGGGGTTCTAGAGTTCACGTTCTTAATTGGTTGGATTTCCTATACTGTCAGGTCTGTTGAAGCACTGCTCTAGGTCCAAAACTCCGAGGGTCTATTTGTCAAACAACCATCTACTCAGAAAGCTTAAGCTATCAGAGTGCGGTAGGTTAATGTATATCAAGGGACTTTATCACTTCAACACTAGTTGGCCAGTGGTCTTAAGCCGTACTAAACGGGATTGTATTACTAATCCTACCTTAGGATTGGGAGTGACATGGTTGGTAGGAGGGTGGGTGGGGATTAAAATTATTGGTATAGGCTTTGGAAAATGAGCCATGTGTTGGAAAGCGCAAAAGTGGCCGTAACCAAATTGAATAGGGCCATGGAAATTCAATGAAAAGTGAAGGGGAGAGAGAGAGTAAGGGATGGAGGTTTGTCCCTCCACGAGTTTGAGCCTCAACAAAGATTATAAAGGCCCCAACCGACAGGGATTGGAAGAGGAGAATGAATAGATGGGATGGGTTGAGAGCTTACCCGAATTTGAGCTCCAAATGAGACATGTAAGTGCTCACACGTGAAAGGAAGGGGTAGAGTAGGTGGCTGGGGTTGCTGTGATCAATGGAAGTGCGTGAATCATGACCGAATATGGTGGATTGAAAGATTGGAGGAGAGATTTGAGGGAAAAATCGAAAATAGAAGGGGAGGGCGTTTGGAAGGAAAGATGTGAGAGAGAGGGGGGTTCTAGACCTAAAAATTCCAAACCCCAGGCCAAACCGCACCCACCAAGGGGTAGGGAAGGTCGGGCCGACCAACCTCAGCCTTGGACCCACCTCAGAAAGTCCATCGGACCGCGGTCCGCCGCCCGAGCCGCGGCGCCGCCGTGGCCGGACTTGGCCGGAACCGCACCACCGCAGTGGGGACCTGTTCTCTGTGGTCCCAAGGTACTAAGTGCACCCTGGTTCGACCCTGGGTCCCATCGGTTTTAAGTGGGGAGGCCCCCGACTCCGATTCGCTCCATTTCGGGTAGTTCGGGACAAATTGGACATATCTTGCAATCCGGAATGAGTTATCTGACGTAAAATATATGAATTTGGGGTAGAACGAGCTAATGAAGCCAACCAACCCAGCTATGTCGGGTTGTGCAGCCCGAAATTGTGAGAAAATCCTCCGATTGACGGTCATTTTCCCGTTTCAATTTTGTTTTGCTAAAAATGGTAGTTTTAGTTTAATTACTCTTCATCGGTTGGGCTTTAGGTGTTGCGCTCATCGTGTAAAGAGCTTAGAATAATTAGGAGAATGGTTTGGTGAAGTCAAATAGGACACTTACTATTTTTTGGCTGAAAGCCTTGCGCACTTAGTAGACATCACGACCCTATAGTAAGTCGCGAATTCTAGGAGTTTTAGTTGTAGTTTGTTTCTAATTTCATTCTCATTACTTGGTACCCCTATTTAAAGGGTTGTGAACTCATTTTTTTTAAACATTCATTAATCAGTTTCGAATTTGAATTTATTTCTATTTTCTGCTTTCTTTCCTCGTGGATTTGAGAAGTCTCTGTGAGGAGTACAGAGAAGCTCCAAGGATTCGGAGTAGTTATCTTCATCACATTTATCCCGTATTCTATCTATTTTCAATGGTTAGGGTAATCTAGAATCTTTAATAGACGACCTAGGAATGTTTTAAGGTCGACCCGTGCGACCATGGTTGAATACGGACTTGATTTCGGCGTTCGACTTTAGTGAACTTCATCGATTGGTGAAATCGGAATACCTTTGACTGTTTCTATGTTCCGTCGCTCCCTCCTAAGTCAGAGTACGTCAGTGTGTGTCGTGTAACCATAACCCAGGTCCGGTTTAATCCAAATCATGCTCTGATACCATCTTGTAACGCCCTGAAAATCGGGGGTCGAGCATAAACTCAACTCCCGAGTACCAGAACATCACTTATGCAACAAAATGAATGATGATTGAATGTTGACTGTATTCGTGCATTGAACATGAGTGAGATTAAGCCAAAACAGCATATCATACTCCAGAGACAGTTAATTTGCAAGCGGAAGACTGTGATAGATAGATAAAATATATAACTTATGATGAGTCTCCAGAGTGTGATAACATTACCAGGTTAAATAAATACAAGTGCAGTTCTAAAACGTACCAAATGTGAGGAAGTGTAATGCCTCCTATCCCATGTACCATAGTCCCGTCAATATAATATCAGGTCTTCATTGACCTACCAGAGAGATACAGATAGGAGAATTCCTCCTATCATCATAGAAGTAGTCCGGCTCTGCTTCACAAGCATCGCCACCACCTGAAACTCAACAAATCTGGTTGGAGTGTACAACACCGTCCCATAACGTGGGAGTGAGTGATCAACTCAGTGGAACAGTAAAGCATAGGTTAACATGTTATCAATTCAATCAAGCAGTAATGATAAAGCAGTACAAATCAAACAAGTTTAACTACTCTTATTAAATGCGAGAGTGAAATGACATGATGCTGTATGCCCTTGCCAAACCACCCTCAAGCGACATCATCTTACGTTCGCAAATGCTAACTCCCTCAGTGCGCCACATCTAGAAAGCACATGCGGTGCGATGATGCTCATGATTACCAAGTTTTTATTCGTCCATTTCAAACAGCAGTATTGGGAAACTAAGGTACCTCCCTTGTATCATTCCCAAACATGATCCATTCTAGGGTCGTCAATCCTAGATAATCTCATACGATATTATGGTTTGAGAAGCGTGGTGAAGGCATCGCAAAGGGCTCGTCACCTGTCAGCGCGGATACAGATCTCACCGTATGCGACTCAATTGCTGGCCGTCAGCTCGAGTACAGGTCTCACCATACTCGGCTCAATCACTAGCCGTCAGCTCGAGTACAGGTCTCACCGTACTCGGCTCAACTCACACTCTAGTTGCTGTGAAAGACTCGTGGCCAATCACAGGCCCTTGGAGTGTACTCGATGATACTACGGAGGACTCGTCGCCCGTCAGCACGAGCACAGGTCTCACCGTACTCGGCTCTCGCCGTAAGTATCGACAGCTCGAATACAGTGTCCCATACCACCGTATTCGGCTCACGAGTTTGGTTGCGCAATGGTCACTATGGGGAGGCACATGGCCCCAGCGTAGGCCGACAGCTCGACCACGGTGTCCCATACCACCATGCCCGGCTCATGCATCTTAGCGGATCGAGGTACCATGGTTAAAAGGGGGTTTCACTGGTAAGTTTGGTACCCTAGGTTCAAGCAGTAGCGTCCAAACAGGGTGAACATGCATAAGGCAGATCGGGTTACTTGACGAGCTCGACTAGCACGATCGCCCGTTGAGCTGCACGACATGAAGTGCATAAACAACTTCGTGTGGCCTAGCCACTGCCGACAGGCAACGCACGACTCAAGTTCGTCGAACACATCCCACGTGGCAAATGAATCTCAGCCACGAGTTCAATCCCGTTACCGATTGCCTGGGCCATAAGCATAGCCCCAAACACAATCAATTGCAAATAAATAAAGCAGTAATGGATCAGGATTCAAATCATACAATCAAAGTCTGGTATTATCCGTTTAGGGCTGCCAGGGCTGTTGCACGCACTCGTTGCTCCGCTCCCCCATCACCCATGACGGATCATACAACGTAAATATAAATTTAAACATATGCATTACATAGTTAAAATCATAAAGCAGTTGAGCATGTTATGAATCACAACACAAGCATGAGTTTGTACATGTTCAATTCCTAATCACACAACTATCAAAGGAGATCATACACATAGTTAAAAGAGGTTGAGAATCATATCTCAACACCCTTATACATTACAATTTGCTAACTACTACTCATTCTGACATTTCAAGAAACACTTAAACAAACATACATCAACATACACGACATATGTCGATCACATAGGCATTAGGCCAAATCCTTTCACTAGGGAGTTGCCCCAATCATAACACGCGTACACCCACGACGGATAGTCATGGCAAGCAGGAATCCAAGTTCCATATTCATTCAGCCATTTCCACAAACACTTGGGCCACACATTTTAGCGTATATAGTGTATATTGGCCGTGGCGTGATTTAGGGCAAATCCTTTCGTCAAAGGGGTATCGCCAATACAACCATCATGAATCCATGACAATTAGTCATGGCGAGCACGAATGAGAATTCAATACTCATTCAGTCATTTTCACAAACACTTAGAATACACTATTACAACATACATGGTGCATGTTAGCAAAACATGTATTAGGGTTATCCTTTAGCCAAGCGAGTATTTTATCCATGTATAATATATTACTACAGCAAATAATCATGATACATACATCTCCAAAATTTATACGTATACAGTATTTCTAGAATACGCAATTTCAACATACGTAGCATTTACAAGTGAACATGTATTACGGCGATTCCTTTCGCCAAACTAGTATTTTATCCATATATAGTATAATCATACATTAAATAAACATGTCAAACACTTCTCCAAAAAAAATACGTATACGGTATTTCTACGTATATCTAGAGTATGTGAAATTCCATATTCTACAACGTTAATCGAAACAGGAAACGGAAAGCACTTTGTACATGTGCATTTACATGCAAATCATGAATCTATCATTATCTGACATTGAAAGCGTTAAAAAACGTAACTTATACACTTAAAGTCCTCACCTCAGCCCTTGGAATTCCAACGAATCAGCAAGGGTATTGGAGCTTCCGTATACGGGAGTTTCCTAGCCTAAAGAGCGTAACCGATTAGCTTTTTCATAACCTACCACTATCCAACCTCAAATCAGACCTAGGGTTAGGGTTTCTTACCTTCAAATGGGATGGACACCGCCGGGAAAACACCTGGAATAAGGCGGTGTAGGCCGTGTGATGAGTGGAAGCAGCAGGAGGAAGATCGGCTACGAACTCCAAGCCCTTCTCTCTCTTTTCTCTCTCTCTCTCTAGGGTTTTGCTCCCAAATTCGTATGGCTGTGAGAGGGGCTGTTCTAAGCCCCTTTTATAGCCAAAAACATGTCTAAAATAGACTCAGATTCAAGGGTGGCTGCATATATAGGCATTTCGCCATTTTCCAAGCTCAAAAGGGATGTTCTGGTGGCCCTCCTTGAGCCAAATGTCAGACTTAAGCTCACCATCTATGGATCTACGTGGAATTACGTTTTCGACTCGATCGGATTCCCAGATCGCACGTGGCGGACCACTTTCAGTTCAACGGTCAGTGGGCCACGATCCGAAATTCCAAGTACATGTAAATGTTCCTGAAATTTTTCCTGATCCGAGGGTGTAATTTGGTCTGATTCTGACGGTTTGGTTGCTTAATACTGATGCGCAAGCGAATGGTGCCAGATCACTATTCCTGATATTTATTTTGGAATGGGAATAGTATTTTTCACACTCCCTCGCTCCGGATCCAAACGAATGGCCGTGGGACATCGGCTGGACCTGATTTTCGAGATGATTGTCAAGCCCAGTGAGGCGGTCCTAGTTCCTTAACTTCGTGTTAATCGGACTCCCGATGTACGGTCTAGACCTAATACGAAGTTTCGTTTCATTCCCGAGAGCAGACGGGAAATGAGTTTGGTTCTAAACTTTAGGGAAACCTAGAGTCACTGATTTTGCAAGTTTTGGGTCTTGCAGATCGTATTTAAAGCGATCCCAACGGATTTCATGGCTAATCGAGTTTTGCACTTAGTTAACTTTGTTAAATTTCTAAAGGATTTAATCCTAATTGTTTTCTGGTTGAGATGGTACTTAGGCCTTTGCATTTTGTATATAAAGTGATCCAAGTTTTACTACTTAGCTAGTTTAAGATAGTGTCTAGGGCGAAAGTGCTTTGAAAAATTGAAAGCACAAGGTAGTGAAGGGTGGGATTTGTGAAGAAAATGGTTTAAGACGGGATTTGAGGCTTCGAATTGAGCGTTTGAAAAGTTAATCAGGTGTTAAGATTGACCCAATGCCTAAGGATGTCTAATCCCAGGTTGGCAAAAATTCGGGATGTTACATAGGATGTGTGGCTTGATTTTCTCTCCACTGATTTTTGCGCGGGTCAATCGGATCCGGTAGTTGTTTCTAGGAGGTGCTAAGGATCCTTTCAACTTGATCGGTTGAGATTTTTCCATTGTTGTAGTATGATGAATATGGCTTGATCGAGGCTATGCATGCCTAGTTTTTTTAGTATTTTGAACGATTGGCCGGTATTTGATTTCATCGAGCTGTAGGCCTACCAATCCAATCTGTTAGTTCTTTTCATGACTAGCTAAAAGCTTATCCTGCCCAACTATCATGGTTTTTCAATATACTTTGAGTCTCCCATGAACGTCTTATCGAAGCCTGGAAAAAAGTCAAAGAGTAGTTTAATCTCATTTTAAATGGGACGTCTATACAAGGCAATCACAATCTAGTCAGTTCCATTCAATGAAGGTAATTATTGCAATTTAATTCAACAATGCATCGATGCATGTCTTTAAAGATAGTGGGCCCATGATTCAGACCATTTAGATTGATGTGTGTGCATGGGTATGGAAACCATTTGAATCCAACATAAATTCCTCATTCAAGATGGAGCCTAAATTTGCTAGGTTAGTTGGATGGACAGAAGAGGTGTCATTGTACTAGTGACCACTTATGCCCACATGGTACAAAAGCTTGATATTTGAGATGCACACCCAGAAGTGTGGTTGTCTGTCCAAAATATCAAGCTAGTCCATTCATCTGTTGGGCCACACATGCATTTTGAATGTGGTCAGTCGATCAATATTACTATCTATTTTCTTTTGAACATTTTAAGCCTTTCTTATGAGACCAATCATGATGAGGACATCAGACCCTTCAAAGTTTATCAAAGACGAATGCGGCCGACGAATGCATCTTTATGGCTCGATGATGGTTCATGGCACAACCAAGGATGATTTTGAAGACTTGGTTAATGACACAAATAAGGATGATTTTGAAGACCTGATTAATAGCACAAATAAGGATATTTTGAAGACCTTACACGTGTCCTTGGAATAATTGAAGGCCCCACATTAGGAGGACACACATGTAGGATGAGTTAGAAGACTGATCTGTTACGAGGGATTTTTTATTTTTTATTTTTTTTAGAAAGCTTTATTTTGCGCATTTTTTTCTTTTGTTATAGGGGTAATTTAGTCATTTTCTTTTAAATCCGAATTTTATAAATATGGTGCTTTCTACCCTAAACCTAATGATGTTTTTTTTAAAAAATGAAAGCTTGGTGTCTCCTTTCCCTTTCTCTCTGTGGTAAGTTTTTCTCTTCCCATAATCTCTTCTCTTCTTCTAAATTCTATTTTTAGCCCTCCAACTTTCTTCTTCTCTTTCTATGCCTAGTATTTTTTTTGTTATTGACCTAGAAAATCTGAGAATTGATCCCAACCCTCTCTCAGATTTTCCACCCGTCACTATTTCAGAAATCCATTGATTTCCTGGACTAGAGAAGTTGCATTGATTGTTGGATTGAAACCATGCAAGATCAGGAGGTCTCATCCCTCGCCGAATCCAATCCACACATGATTTGAATACGGTACAGCAGGATTGTGATGATGGTTTGCAACCATTGCATGTTCCTTTTATTATTATCTTTACTATGGAATGTGAATATTTCAATTGATTTGCTTAGTTTATTTCACTGGATAATTTTTGTGCTCACGCATCCATTCTAGTTTAGACCGTCCTGCATCAAATTTGGTATCAAAGCTTTTGGTTTTGCATGGTTTTTGTTAGATCGAGTTATCTGAACTTAGGATCATCTCTTTTCTCACATGGGATTGTCTAGATAATTCCAAATTTACATGCCATAGAAATTGATAAAATGATTCTAGATGTACATGCCATAGAAATTGCTAACCTGATTTTTCAGGTTCAGAGTCCTGTGAGATATAAGTCTGAATTTCCATATTTGTGTTTTCGTTCTAGTTAAATCTAATGTTCACAATATTGATATTATTGGTATCACGGCCCAATGATAGGAAACCCCTCAAAAATTCAAAAAATACTAAAATTTTGACCAACTTCAATGTATTGTGCAATATATAGCAAGATATCGCAAATTTTCATAAGATATTGATGATATCTGCGATATATCGATCGATAATCCATAATATTGTGGAAATTCCCATCCACAATTTTGAAAAATATAGAATAAATTTCTCTTACCTTTGTGATCTTTCTGAATGAGTCACTTTTGATTAGATTTGGTGGGCCACGGTCGACATTGCCAGATCATGTAAGAAAATGAAAATCCCTAAAACCCATTTTTTTTCTTCAAAGGGAATTATTTTGGAAAGAAACCAATTTTCCCGAGAAATATGGGATTTGGATTGGGATTTGCCAAAATTTTGGGAATAGGTGGGGATTTGCGATTTCTTTAACGGAGAAGAAGAGAGTTTTCTCTTGAACTCTCTTCTCTTAAATTAGGAGCAGATTAGTTGTTCCGCTAACAACAACTTAGTGGGTGTTAACCTTACCGTGCGGGGCCCATCTTGATGAATGTGTTTCATATCCACGTCGTTCATTAGTTTTTCTCAATCATTTAAGGACGTTATCCAAAAACATAAGCAGATCTAAATCTCGGGTGGGCCTTGGGAAGTTTTTAATGATGATCGTTCAATCATAATTGTGTTCATGTGGTGTGGTCCACGTGAGATTTCGATGTGCTTAATGTTTCGGACCACATACTAAAATGGGATGGAAAAACAAATGGACAGATTAGATATAGACAATATCATCAAGGTGGGCCCTCCTGTAAGGTTATCACCCACTCAGGTATTACCTAGGTAACACCTAATCCGCGCCCTTAAGTTAAGGACCTGTATGTCCGGCCCAATCCTACAGGATTAGGAGGGATGGGATCAATTTTAAGGTAATGATGGTGATGTCAGTGGATTGGTTTAAGATCCATGGGTTTGCTATATCCTGGGACCAGTTCACCGAGTCTGTTTGGCACGTTTGGCATATCCCGGGATTTTACCTTCCAATCCCTTCCAATCCGTTTGTCCAAACACACCCCAGGCCCGATTGAACGGGATTAGGAGGGATGGGATCAATTTTAAGGTAATGATGGTGATGTCAGTGGATTGGTTTAAGATCCATGGGTTTACTATATCCCAGGACAAGTTCACATGGTCTGTTTGGCATGTTTGGCATATCCCTGGATTTTACCATCCAATCCCTTCCAATCCATCCGTCCAAACACCCCCTAAGGGAGAGTGGATTCGGTGCGACCTGGTTGCACATAAGACGATGTGGCCCTTTCGGTGAGGTCCACATTAATGTATGTATTGTATATTTATGTTGTCCATCCATCTGGAGAGTTCATTTTACGTCATAAGACAAAGGATGAGGAAAATCCAAAGCTCAAGTGGACCCCACCAAAGAAAACAATGGGGATTGAATACTTACCATCAAAAACTTATTTAGGGCCACAAAAGTTTTCGATCAAGCTAATATTTGTGATTTCTCTTTGTTCATATCTGTATGAACTTAAGAACAGGTTGGATCTCAATTAAACATCATGGTGGGCCCTCCAGAAATTGTTTCAGTTTTAATGGTGGGCATCACTGCCCCCCACTGTTTTCTGTGGTGGGTCCACTTAAGCTTTGGATCGACCTCATTCTTTGGCTCATGCCCTAAAATAATCTCTCCAAATGGATGGACGGTGTGGATACAACACATAAATATTGGTGGGGTATACAGTCAAGATCCCACCCACATTGCTGCTCCATTTGTGTGGTTTGGGTGGATGCTCGGATCACTAGTTATGGGCAGATTGGGTAGATCCTCGGTAGTTCTCTGTGGGACCCACTATGATGTATGTGCCTTACATCCACACAATCCATCCATTTTGAACAATCATTTTAGGACACAATCCTAAAAATGAAGCGGATACAAATCTTATGTGGATCATAACACAAGAAACAATAGTAATTGAATCCCCACCAATAAAACTTCATGGGGTCTACCGAAATGTTTATTTGCCATCCACCTTGTTGGTAAGGTCACAAAGAGCCGGATAAATGATGTGGATACAACACATACATTGTGGTGAGGCCCACAATCAAGATCACACCCATAACGCTATTTCATCGCACATGGATTGGGTAGTACCCATGCCAGGGCACACGTGGATTGGGAAGCGTCCTCTTGTGAAAGTGCAACACCCCGTACTTTCTAGTAGTCGGGTGTTACCTTGTAACCTAACTTGGTATAAATACAAACCTAGCCTATTTGAACATTTACCTTCCTTATAGCCTAAATTGACCATTACGAGTAATCTTCATCCGAAGATTACGCCATCTGATCGTTAATTTGGGAGATCCATCGTAGATCTTCATCTCAGTAGTTACAAAGTCTTGTGAGTCACTTAAATAGCAAATTTTAAGGTCACCAGATTGTTATTCTTGAATAAGAGAAAATCTAAATGATCAAATAGAAATTAAGTGGTAGGTTGGGACTTATCTAATGAAGGTTGATAACGTAGGTTATTTGTATTGTCACATCTAACCGTCAATCCGAAATAAAATAAAATAAAGTAAGTGTAATAAATAAATAAATAGATAAATTAGGTTGAAAAAGCCTATAATACGACTCTTAAAGACAGAACCATCCTATTTGAATATAAATTTTCAATGAATAAAAATATAATAATAATAATAATAACGTTATTAAGAATAATATTGTAACAAAATATTTAAAATTATAAATGCATATTAGACCATCTTATCATTAATCCAACCATAACTTCCATCTAAGTGGGCCCTAGAACCTTTCTACCATTGACAAATAATCTGATCGTCGGATCGACGTGATCGACACCTCATGACCACAAGTTTTGATTGATATGACCCACCTAAACTTTAGATCTACCTAATCTTGAGTTAGAGGTCCCTATTAGACACGTAACATCGAATGGTCGGAGTGGATTAGAGCATACATCATGGTGGACCCACGTTAGTGTGCGTGTGCACCAGGGACAGTGCACCCACAGTGCGCTGGATCGTCAACAAGATCTAACGAGTGTCGACCTGTGTTTTTGTTAAAAAGAGAGATTTTTCTCTCTTCCGTGACTTTGCACCAGCGACGGACAACCGTCGACTGTTTTGATCAGTGGACCACCTTCCATGATCCATTTCCAGGATCTAAACCGTCCATCGTGTGCATCCCTCAGTTTTGACCAAACCCTAGGTATTTCCACTCATTGCGTCACACATATGTGTGCACTAACATGGTCACAAGCCAAGGCCTGAGTGTAGCTATTTCCGAAAATAGAAGCTTCACATTCTCTCTTGGTTGGCGATCCGTGTGCTGGCATCCTCAAATCCTAACCATATGACTGAGAGCAATCTCAACCCTTCAAAGTAGGGCTTCTCCAGTAAGGAAGAGATGCATGTGGAGGGAATCTTTCCGCTTTTGACGTTGGCACCGTCTCAGACGTCCGACACCTTCTAGAAACCTCCCACGAACGAATCCCAGACGTCCATCTTAGGGTGAGCATCAACCCTATTTGATGGGTCGAAAAGATCCGGCGATAAACACTTTTCGCACAAGAATTTGGTTGCGGCTAAGAAAATCGAGAACTGTCATTAGTATGGGAAGTATGGCAACAAAAGGTGGGACCCACAACGCTCAATGGGCCCATCCAGTTCATCTAAAAGGACCAGATCAAAGGATTAGCCATCGAGAGGAGATCCGCCATTTGTAACTGGATCATCTTCCCCGTTGAGTCGGAAACACCCACCATCGGGTTTGATCACAAATGGTTGATCTGAGATGTCCATTCAATGACATATGGTGCCTAGAACTAATCTACAACGTTAGATGAATGTCATGCGGTTCGTAACCAGAGCTACCATATCAAAACTCAAGCGGGTAGAAACTATCAACCTGTAACTAATCCACTGATTAGTTACGGTAGAAGCCTCTAGAAAACAATTAAGATGTCCTATGGGAGAGAGACATCGCCATTTCTGGTGCAACATTAAGCTAAGTCGACTCGGCTCAAGTTATTATGAGTTTGTTTCGAGTCCAACTTCTCTCCTTATCTTCCTACCAGAAAATGAGAGAGAGAGAGAGAAAGAGAGAGAGAGAAGTAGAGCAAGATAATTAGAAAGAAGAGGAGAACCAGCTGTAACGTCTCGGAAAAATTCGTATAAAGACTCGAGTACCACCTCAGGCAAAAATCACTCAGGACCAAATCCTTTAGAAATTAGACGAAATTAACTAAGTGTTAAACCAGATTACCTGTGAAATTAGCACTAATCACTTTAAATACGAACTGCAAGACCCAAAACTTGCAGAATCATTAACGCTACATTACCCTGAATCCTATGACCAATCTCTAAACCCGGTTGCACTCGGGAGCACATTGAAACTCCATATCGAACTTGGACCGCACGTCGAAAGTTCGATGACCGTGAAACTATATGAATATGACTGCCTTACTGGGCTTGACAACCATCTCAGAAATCAAATCCAGGTAGTATCCAGAAGTGCACAACTTAGGCCCGAAGCGAAGTGTGTGAGAAACGCGAATACCTTTAGAAATTGAACTCAGAATTAAGTGATTTGGGTCGTTCGCTTGTGGGCCAAATCTAAGCTTTCAGACCGTCAGAATCTGACCCAATTACACCCTCGGATCAGGGGAAATTTTCAACACATGTCAGTGTACTTGTGGCCCTGATCGAACACCGGTGACCGTTGAACTGAAACTAATCCTCCACGGTCGATCTGTAAATCCAATCGGATCGAAACCTTAACTCGACCTAAATCCAGTGTTAGGGAGCTTAAGTCTGACCGCATGCAGAAAAGGGACCTCTAAAAGTGCTCCGTTGGACCGAAACAGCCATTATTTGGCTATAACCTAAGTATACCATGGCCCTGGGCCATTCCCATCAGTTCTGGGCCTATATAAGCCCCTTAAACCCTCTTTCTCTCTCATTCCATAAGAATTTGCAACCCTAAGAGAGAGAAAGAGGAGAAAAGAGAAGAAGAAAGTGAGGAGAAGTGAGAGAGAGTGAGTGATGGTCGCAGGGATACATTCCTGCCATTCCACGTGCTTTACCACCATTCCTGTATCGCTATACAGGCGTTTCTGATTCCGTTCTTAGGTAAGAAAACCTAACCCTAATCTGTTTTAAGGTTTCAAATAATGTAAGTGATGAAATAGCTAACCTATTTCATGCTATAGGTGGTCGTCGTACCGTAGACGAAGACTTGACATACAAACTGAGTTCGATACTTGTTTATCTGCGAAAGGTGCGGACTATAAACGTTTAGGTTATGGTTTTCAAGGCTCTCAATGTCAGCAATGATTTATGACTGACTTGATTGCTATCACATATGCTTAGATACGATGTCTCGCGTATATTATGAATTATGTTGAAACATATGCATTCCATGTGTTTATTGAAATGTTTGTATGGGTATGGAATTATGATTTGTGCTTGCCATGATTTATGTTTGAGGAGACATGATGGTTGTACGTGTGGCAACTCCTATGTGGAAGGATTTGCTACGATATGTGTTTTAACAAATTTATTACATGTATTTAATATGTGTAGTCTAAGTGTTTGGTAAATTGCTTGAATGAGAAGATGTTTGATGTGATGTACCTAATGAGGGTGTTGAAATAGGATTCTCAATCCCCTTATACATAGTTAGAGTTTCCTTTATGTAACCTATCTTACTACTATGTGATTTACTGTTGAAATGCCTATGTATGCTAACATGTACACTATGTGTTTGTTGAAATGCTCAAATGAGATGTATATTTAATTTTAGTTGTCACATGCTATCATTGGCTACTACATGCGTATACAATTGTTTGGAGTGTGTTTGGGGCTACGATGTAGTCCAGGCGATTGGTAATGATTTTTGAGTTAGTGGCTGAGGTTGTTTCGCCACACAGGACGTGTTCGATGAATCCGACCCGTACTTTGGTTGTCGACAGTGGTTAGGCCACACGGAATGCTTAAGCACTTCATGTCGATCAACTCGATATACGCTCTTACCAGTCGAGCTTGTCAAGCAACCAGGTTAACCCTATGTATGTTCACCATGTATGGACGCTACTATTTGAATCTAAGGTACCAACTTACCAGTGCAAAACCCGTTAACCTTGGTACCTTGATCCGCTAAGACTTATGAGCCGGGGCATGGTGGTATGGGACACCGTGGTCGAGCTGTTGGCATATGCTGGGGCGACAAGCCTCCCCGTAGTGACCAATGAGCAACCCAAACTCGTGAGCCGAATATGGTGGTATGGGACACTGTATTCGAGCTGTTGGCCAACGACTAGGTGACGAGCCATTCGTAGTGACCTCGAGCATACTCTGAGGCTGCGTTGAGGCGACGAGCCTTTCCATAGCAATTAGAGTATAAGTTAGGCCTGCATTGAGGTGACGAGCCCTTTATAGCGACCTGAAACCGTAACATCATATGAGACTAGCTAGGACTGACGACCCTAGAATGGATCATTGTTTAGGAAATGATATAAGGGAGGTACCTTAGCTTCCCAATCCTGCTATATAAAAAGGTCTAATAAGAACTCGGTAATCGCGCTCATGCACCACATTGCATGTGCCTTTGGCGTTGGTGTTGTGCACAGAGGAAGGGTGGCATGCCGCGACCGTAAGAGGAAGATCGTAGAGGGAGTGCAGGCGAGGGCATGCATCATTAATTCATATCATGTTTGCATTAACTAGAGTACTTAGGGATGTTTGATTGTATTGCTTTATCATTACTGCTTGATTAAATTGATAACATGTTAACCTTGGCTTTATAGCTCCACTGAGTTGATCACTCACTTCCACATTCTGGTACGGTGTTTTAAACACTAACCAAACCCTATTATAATTGCAGATGATGGCGATGCTTATGAAGTGAAGCCGGAATTTTATGATGACGAGGAGGAATTCTTCTAATGCAGTTATCAGGCGGGTCTATGTAGACCATGTTCTGATCGACGGGGCTTATAAGGATGCTAACTAGATATCATTACACTCGTTGTGATTGTATTTTAGAGCACACTTGTATATTCATTTTATACATTTGGGAGTATACATGTATATATTTAACCTGGTAACATGATCACACTTCGGAGACTTTCTACAGTTCGTATATCTTATACATCTATTATAGTCTTCCGCTTGCAAAAATTCACTTATCTCTAGAGTATGATATGCTGATTTGGTATAATCCCATTCATGTTTAATGCACTAATACGGACAACATTTAATCATCATTATTTATGTTGCATAAGTGATGTGTTGGAACTCGGGAGTTGGGCCTATGCTCGACCCTCGATTTTCAAGGCGCTACACCAGCTGAGAGTGTCGAGTTGCTGCTAGGGGCGACTTTCTGTCGAGTCATTGTTCCAGCCGAGTTGTGGCCTAAGTCAAGCATCTGGTCCTCCTGATTGGGTCCAAATCCAGGGAGTTGTGGAAAGATAGAAAAGAGAGAGGAAGTAGAAGAAAAGAAGATGAAGGAAAGGAGGAAGGATGGAGAAGAAAGAGAGTAGGGTGTTGCCGAGTTCGAGTCGACTCAACTGAGTCGGACTAGTGCGGGTTGATTCCGTGGGTCCAATGTCCATTCCTAGACATGGGTGATTGAGAAGAGAAAGAAAGAGTAAGTTAGGAGAGGAAGAAAGGATGAAAAAAGAAGAAGAGAAGGTGAGAAAGAATTATGGCATGCCGAGTTGAACTGAGTTAACTTAGCGTGTTGACCCAATGATTCTGGGGTTGGGTTAGCAGCGAGTCTTGTCCATATCACTGATAGACTTTTCAATAGAGAGAGTAGAAGAAGAAGATTTGAGAAAGAAGATGAAGAAGGCAAGTTGAGGGAGTTGACGAGTCGAATCGCCGAGTCGAGCCACTGAGTTGACTAATGTGAGTCAACTTATCTTCCCCAAATTAGATTTTTGAGTTACCATTAATTGTCGTTACTATAGTTATTATGATTAATAAACTATTAGCCATTAGTGGACTATTCATGATAATATTAGTTATTATGAAGAAAATTTTAATTACTAAGTATTAGTATTTTATTCATCATTCCAGAATATTATCATTACCATTGTAATGGTTATTATTACCATGTTAGTTAATATTAATTATATTGTTATGATAATAATTATTTTGAAGTTACCCACATCATTAACATTTTACTTAATTGTACATCAATCATAGTACAAATGTTAAAATCTAGGCCTAGACCAAAACTCTAGAACGAAACCCTAAACCTAAGACCTAGGTTATGATTTTAACCATAAATAAGGTGTAAGCTTGGATCTAACTATACCATTTGGCAATTCAAGATAGGATCCAATCCTAAATTGTATTCTCAAATTCCAACAAGTGTTGAAAGGTGGACCTGATTGAGAGGTGAGGATTACCTTCAAGCTTTTCTACATCATTATAATTATCTTAGTTCATTTATTTCGTCAATTGCTTAATTTAATCTTCAGTCAAAATGACAAGGAAAGCTAGTTTGTACTTAAGTGAATTTTTCATACATGATTGGTCATTGTATTTATATTCAAGCATCTGAACATGCTATGAATCGTAAATTTCTCTATCCTAGTTTAAATGAAACATCTTATGTGGATAGGTGCCATTGACATTGTACGTGACTTGTTTTACTATTTGCGATTACTTTATGGCATATTTAGAGGTCCTCGAATTAGTGGCCATTCGTGTAATGAATTAAATGAAATTATGGTGGACTTACCATCTGTGACGCCCTGGTCACTGCTTCATGTGGGCGGGCATACGTGGGCGGGCACACATGTGGGCAAGCCCCCAGGTGTGGTTGGCAGGCTACTGTGCTGGGCAAGCTACTGTTGCAGTTGACTGTAGTGTAACTTGTCCCACATCGGAAGAGTTGTCTGGAGTTGTGGTGGTTATATGTTGGGTTCCTCCCTTAACAGACATGACGTGTTTTAAAGCCGTGAGCTTCGACAAAGCGGACAATATCATGTGTTGTGGGGGTGGGCCTTACAAATGGTCACCATCTTATAGACCAATTACTGCCTAAGTGGCTTTTGAGATAATCTTATTTTATTACATCCTTAGGATGAATTATTTGCCCTTTGCGGCTTGTATTTGCCCTTTTTGGCTTTGATTGGTTATTTGCCCTTGCGGCTTTGATAGGCTATTTGTAACGCCCCGAATCTTCAGGACCCGAGTATATGACCCGTGTCCCAAAAACCCGAGTGTTAACCTTAAAGGATGGTCAAATTCGAGTGTACATTTTTTTCTTTTTATCAGAATAAGCAAATGATCATAGTGTAGACAAATCGACATAAAGGAAAATTTCATTATCATTCAAATATACAAGAAGCTGCCTATAATGACTTATATAAACCAATGTCTCTGAATTTAACAAGTATAAGATTTATAAGGATTGAATACATGAAGAATATCAGAAAATATATAAATATAAGCCGACAGGTCATGCGGCTCTTGATCAGGGTCAAATATTACATATCAGACCCCAATAATTGCCTAAATTTACATACCTGATAAGGCTTAATGGAATGTTTTAATCGTGTTTTCATTGCAGGACGTAATAATGAGCGTTGGACTGAAAAGAGGATTAAAAGCATGGATTTGATGATCCAAAGCCACCTGAGCACGGGATGGACCCCAGAGAACCAATAATAAAGATTTTACACGCCTGGGATCTGAGGAAAGCAAGCCAAAGGAGCCCGAAAAGGGTCCAGAATGTAAGATCACATGGTTCCCGCCATCCGATCAGTTCGAAACTCCATACATGGGATGAGGGCCATAAATTAACCGTACATATTGAATTTCAGCCATTAATGATCTCGGGAAGTGAGCCAACGGATAGATCAGCCCATTAAACTCCAAATTGGGGGCTCATCTGACATCTGAAACTGCTTCAACTGAGTACTGATGGGTTAAATAATATGTGAAAAAGGATGGACGGTGTAGATTGCTCATAAACATTATGGTAGACCCCACGTGATGGTGAGTGTATACCATACACAAGTGCACTCGGTGTGCACCGGACGGCGGAGTCGGTCAGCGCGAGCGGTGACCGACCCTCTCTTTCGCGAATTCAAAAACGGCGCCAGCCGTTACAGCGTTAACGCTGTCCGATCGGACGGTCGGGTTGTGGGTCCACACCGTCCATCAAACCTCCAATCCTGACCGTCCATTGTCCCTCTAAGGTCCATATTACCGTCGCCTAGGAGGCGGAATTTCAAATGACAGCAAAGATTGGTGTTTAACCGTTCAAAACACAGGTTGGACGGCGGAGAAGAAATCAGGTGGGCCGCATCAATAGATATTCAGAACTGATCCTTTCCGAACAGTTTTTCGAGAGGGATCCAATGGACGGAGTGGATTTTCCAAGATAACATCATAGTGGGCCCCACCATTTTCGCGGCGGAAGCAATCCGCTACCTACATCAGCGCGTAACCGGACGCTGACCGTTTTTGCGAACGGCAGTGGGCCCCACCCATGGCCTGTACAGCCGATCCAAACCGTTCATCTTGAAGAGGGTCGCGAGCACTACAAACCCATGCTGATATTCCACTCCCATGCGTACACACGTGCATGATACAGAGGCCACAAAAGGGCTGCCCTGCAACGTTCAAATCTGATCTTTCTGTGTTTTCTTCTCTGGGCCGCGTTAATGGACGTTCAAAACCACTCATTCTTAACTGAAATTTCATCCTGAATCCAATGGACGGGGTGGATTTTTCAGAAAACACTTCGGTGGGGCCCACCTATCATGGCTGCGAAAATTTCCATTCCATGTCCTGTTACAACTCTGCCACTTACTCCAGCCTTCCAACAGCTATAAAAGAGGAGTTTTTGGGCATGGGAAGGCATTCAGAAATTGGAGGATTTCCAGATCTACAGCAAGGGAGAGAAGAAAGAGAAGAAAGAAGAGAGAGAAATTGGTTTGATATCTCTTTTATGAATTTTTATTTTTATTTATCCATCTGTTTAATGGATTTTATGGGTAACTAATCTCTCAACTAGGGCTGAGATGAAACCCCTAATTTGACACACCTTTGTTCTATGTTGATTTTACTTTAATTAGATTGATTTGTTTCTTTCCCTAGTGTGCTTAATTGTTTTAAATTCTATACTTCTCCATCTATGAACTTTGATCAGAGTCTATGGATGGATGTGGTTTGGATGCTTATTCTAGGTACTTGTATCTGATCATGAACAGGTTCCTGTAGAGGAAGAAACAGGGTGCTTTAATGAACTGCATATTCCATATGCCCGATTAAGGACATGGGATATGTTCTTCATGGCATTGCTTTAAGGAATTAGACGATCTGTATGCCCGATTAAGGACACAGATTGTACTTTCTCTAGATAAGTTAGATCAATCTAGATTAAGGTGAATCAACAGACAAAACAAGGGTTATGATAATTAGGGGTGGATTCGAAAGTCCTAGTGCTCTTCCTCTGATTGAATTTTCTTCCTTATTCTCAATAGTTATTTTCCATAAATTTGTGTTAGTAATTTGATCCATTATTTGTTGAATTAGTTAAGAAGAATCGTGAATTTGAATTGTGACGACCAGTCCTCGTGAGATTCGACCTCGATCTTACCGAGTTTATTACTACATCACAACCCTATACTTAGGGAGTGAACAAGTTTTTGGCGCCGTTGCCGGGGATTGTTTCGTTCCAAATTGAATTTAGGATTCTCTCTTATCATAATTCATAGCTTAGGATTTTACTAACTTAGAGTTCTTTTTCTTTATTTTGGAAATTAACCTATTTCCTGTTTTGTAGGGTCCTGAGATAAACTTCTAATTTAGTAATCCCTTTCTAAATTCTTTACTTTTTCTAAGTTTTATTAGGTTTTTACTTTTTAGAAATTTTCTAATTCTAGAATTTCTTTTGAATTTTTTATTTTTAGATTTAGATTTTTCTCTTAAGTAACTTCCTATTTTCTAGTTTTAGAAATTTTTCTTTCCTTTTTAGAAACTAACTCTTCTTTTTATTTTTTAGAAACTTTCTTTTTTAGAAATTAACCGTTGCTTAGGATTTTTTTTATCATTAATTTAGGAAACTTGATTTGTTTATGTTTCTATTTTCAGGAATTGAGGAAGAAAGCTACTAAGTGAAGGAGGAGCTTCTTAAATCTTCTGACATCAATCATCTCCTTTTCCGGGTTCTTTCTTCCCATTCTTACTTACATAGTTTTAACTTGTTTTTTTTTTTTAATATCATAGTTTCTAGTTCTAGTTTTCTTTCTCTTAGGTTGTTACTTAGTTTATGCTAGGACGTAGATCTCTAGATAAAGAACTAGCACCTTTTGATCCTGAAATAGAAAGAACTTTTCGTAAAAGAGTTAGAAACATCCTATTTGAAATGGCAGAAGAGAATGGAACTAAAACTCTTAGAGATTATTCAGCTCCTGTCCAATTCAATGCGCCTTCATGCATAGTGTTGCCCACCACCACGGCAGCACACTTTGAACTCAAGACTGGGGTCATACAGTTGTTGCCTTCCTTTTATGGGTTAGACAAGGAGGACCCATATCATCATGTGAAAGAATTCCTAGACATTTGCTCCACCTTTAAGTTCCAAAACTTCTCAGACGATTCGATCCGCCTACGCCTGTTTCCTTTTTCTTTGAAGGATAAGGCGAAAGCATGGTTGAATTCTCTAAAAGTTGGGTCTATCACTACATGGGACCAATTGTCTAGGAAGTTCTTAAACAAGTTCTTCCCGGTTCACAAAACTAATGCTCTCCGTAGAGAAATCACTAATTTCACACAAAAAGAGGGAGAGCACTTTCTTGAATGTTGGGAAAGATAGAAGGACTTGCTTCTTAAATGTCCACACCACGGTTTTGAGAAGTGGCAACAAGTGCAATACTTTTATGACGGTCTGACACCCCAGAACCGTCGCATGGTTGATGCCACCAGTGGAGGGTCCTTCATGACCAAAAGCGATACCGAAGCGTGGAAATTCTTTGAAACCTTGTGTGAAAACTCCCAGCAATGGGACTATTCAGATAGAGGTGAAAGAAGTTCCCAACCACAAAAGAGAGGTGGCATATATGAGATAGGAGTCACGCCAGATCTCCATGCCAAGATTGATGGCCTGACAAAGAAGGTTGATGCTCTGATGTTGCATAATGGACCTCCACAAACAACTCAAGCCGAGGCTTGTGCCATATGTTCTAGTCCTGCCCATCCCACGTAATCTTGCCATCTGGTGCAGCATTTCCAGAATTCCTCTCTGAACAAGTTCATGCTTTGAACACCTTTCAGAAACCTGGGAATGATCCTTACTCGAACACATACAACCCAGGGTGGGCTAGACATCCAAATTTCTCGTGGGGAAAAAGACCGCAACAAGGAGGACCATCTGGAAATCCTCCTATGCAACTTCAGCAGTTTCCGCAATATCAACAACTGCCTGCACAATCAAGGAAACCATCTCTTGAGGATACACTCCATCTTTTTATGCAGAGTTCTCTCCAATTCCAAAAAGACACCCAACAAACCTTACTAGCCAACCAGCAAAGCTTACATGCAAATGCACAATCCATTGCCAAGCTGGAAGTACAAATGGGTCAACTAGCTGCCACATTGAGTGAGAGAGAGAAGGGTAAGTTCCCTGGCCAACCTGTGGCTAATCCAAAGGGACAGTATGAGATTGGCTCTAATTCCAATCAAGGGCAATATCACGAGCAAGCCAAATCAATCACTACCCTTAGGTCAGGCAAACAGATTGACAACAGAATAGAGATGCCTAGGGATGAATCAAATTCTAAAACAGAAGATCAAGATGAAGCAGAGAGTCACACCAATGCATCCAAAGTCCAAAAACTCTCTGACTCTCCAAGAACCACGGATGTGCCACCTTACGTGCCCAAAGCACCCTTTCCTCAACGTCTGGCACCAATGAAGAAAAGAAACAACTTTGATGAAATCCTGGACGTGTTTAAAAAAGTGCAAGTCAACATCCCGTTGCTTGACGCTATCAAGCAAGTCCCTTCTTATGCTAAGTTTCTTAAAGATTTATGCACTCAAAAGCGTAAGCAGAATGTTCATAAGAAAGTCTTCCTTGCAGAGCAGCTCAGCTCCATGATTCAACATAACACCCCTCCTAAATTTAGGGATCCAGGAGCTCCCACCATCTCTTGCGGCATAGGAGATCATAAAATCGGGAAGGCATTACTTGATTTAGGGGCGAGCGTCAATTTGTTACCATATTCGGTTATGAGCAGCTAGGACTTGGTGAGTTGAAACCGACTAAAATAACATTACAACTAGCTGATAGATCTGTCAAGGTGCCCAGGGGTGTTATTGAAGATGTACTAATCCAGGTTGATAAATTTTATTTTCCAGTGGATTTCATAGTTATAAATACTCAGCCTGTCCAGAATCCTCATAGTCAGATCCCAGTCATTTTAGGTCATCCATTTTTTGTCACATCTAATGCTATTATAAATTGCAGGAATGGAGTTATGAAGTTGTCATTTGGTAACATGAATATTAAACTCAATGTTTTTAATGCAGGACAACAACCCGCGGATTTGGACGACATATTTAAAGTGGACATGATCGAGAGTCTAGTGCAGGACTCCTTCCGTAAATCTTTTGAAGATCCACTAGAGACCTGCTTAGCACAACATGGCACGGATTTTGACATAGATAGTCCCATCCACGAAGTCAATGCACTGCTCGACTCTACTCCGATATTGGATACTGAAAAATGGAGAGCGAAAGTGGAACCTCTTCATCCCTCTGAGACCCTTCTTGACAGCACAGTTCCTAACTCTGAGAAGGCAAAGAAGAGCAGGTTGCTTAATGTTCTTCGAACATATAAGGCAGCAATTGAACGGAAGATAGCAGAAATACAAGGAGTGTGCCCCACTGTATGTAAGGATCATGCTGCGGAAATGTCACGTAAAATGCAAAGGAAGCATGATCCTAACATGGAAGAAGTCGTTCGAGCAGAAGTCCTTAATTATTTGACGACAGTGTCAGTTACCTCATTGCAGATAGCACAGCTCACGGGAACTCACATCACTTGTCTGGGATTGGTTAACCACAGTGTTGAGGTAAGTTCTTTGGCGGACCCTGGTCTTCAAGATTAGTTAATTCATGGTCCATTCTTGTCTGGCTGAAGACGTTAAACTTAGCGCTCCTGGGAGGCAACCCAGCGTTTCATTCTATTTCTTTTTCACTGTTAGTTAGTTCAATGTTTGTGGGTAACATTACTGCAAACCCTCACGAGACTACAACTCGTTCACTAGGGGTAACCTAGGGGTTTAAAGGCTTGTTGCATATGCTAAATGCAATCGAGAGCACCTGCGAAAGTGGTATAGGTAGGATCTTTTATTTTACTGATTTCTCTCTTGTGCTGACTCGGTTTTACGCTGATATTTTAAAGAGCTTCTTGATTCTCCATCCAGGTACTATCTTTCCCTCACTCCTCTTTTCTTTTCATTGTCTCATGTACATTGCATGCTTATTTCTTTTACATTGAGGACAATGTAGATTTTAGGTTGGGGGTAGGAGATTAGGTTACCTAATCAGTTTATTTTCTTGGTCTTGAGCAAAATTGTGAAAATTTTTTAAAATTTTTCTCGAATTCCTATTTAATTCAAAGTGATTTTGAAGGATAGTTGTGATTTTGAAATTACAAGATTCAGAATGTGAGAAATTTATGACTCTTGGATTCGGTTGTCTGGCAGATTTCACACTTAAGTTTGAATTGTTAATCCACGATTAGAAGTTGTAAACATTGATTGAGCCATGATTTCACATATCAGATCTCGTTTACACATTAAGTTTTCAGTTCGATATTAATTGATAACATGGTAATCACTAAGCATGAAAGGAACCAGCCTGAAAAATAAAATTTTTAGCATCAGTCTATAAAGAAGAATTGAAAGAATAAGTCGCATAATCGTCATCATAGGTTTGCTCCCTATAGATGAGGATTCGATTCCTCATAGTTGACATGAGAAAAGATTTAGGCGACAAGTTTTCACCATAGGTTTGCTCCCTATAGGTGCAGATTTGATTCTCCTCCTTGGCGTACTATTCATAAAGAAAATCAAAAAAATGGTAGAATGAAAGGTTAATCTGTAAGGCAAGTGTTGGTTTCAGTTTTGGGTGACATGAGCTCCGTTGTTAATTCCCAATGATATCATGAAATTGACAATTGAATCTCTTAATGGTTGAAAGCTGAGATGACACTATACACTCATGAATCTCAATGTTTTAGAATTATTCTAATTCATGGTTTAATAGTTTGAACTTGTTTATGAAATTTACAGTGAACTTGATTCCAGGAGAAAATTCCACTCACCATGCATGAATCGTAGAATGATCACATCTTGACTATCTGTTCACAAGTCACTTGAATTTACAGGAATTGGCTTTTATTTCCGAAATTATTTTTCGCATGTTTTGCTCGGGACTAGCAAAATGCTGGTTGGGGGTTGTGATCAGGGTCGAATATTACATATCAGACCCCAATAATTGCCTAAATTTACATACCTGATAAGGCTTAATGGAATGTTTTAATCGTATTTTCATTGCAGGACGTAATAATGAGCGTTGGACTGAAAAGAGGATTAAAAGCATGGATTTGATGATCCAAAGCCACCTGAGCATGGGATGGACCCCAGAGAACCAATAATAAAGATTTTACACGCCTGGGATCTGAGGAAAGCAAGCCAAAGGAGCCCGAAAAGGGTCCAGAATGCAAGATCACATGGTTCCCGCCATCCGATCAGTTCGAAACTCCATACATGGGATGAGGGCCATAAATTAACTATACATATTGAATTTCAGCCATTAATGATCTCGGAAAGTGAGCCAACGGACAGATCAGCCCATTAAACTCCAAATTGGGGGCCCACCTGACATCTGAAACTGCTTCAATTGAGTACTGATGGGTTAAATAATATGGGAAAAAGGATGGACGGTGTAGATTGCTCATAAACATTATGGTAGACCCCACGTGATGGTGAGTGTACACCATACACAAGTGCACTCGGTGTGCACCGGACGGCTGAGTCGGTCAGCGCGAGCGCTGACCGACCCTCTCTTTCGCGAATTCAAAAACGGCGCCAGCCGTTACAGCGTTAACGCTGTCCGATCGGACGGTCAGGTTGTGGGTCCACACTGTCCATCAAACCTCCAATCCAGACCGTCCATTGTCCCTCTAAGGTCCATATTACCGTCGCCTAGGAGGCGGAATTTCAAATGACAGCAAAGATTGGTGTTTAACCGTTCAAAACACAGGTTGGACGGCGGAGAAGAAATCAGGTGGGCCGCATCAATAGATATTCAGAACTGATCCTTTCCGAACAGTTTTTCGAGAGGGATCCAATGGACGGAGTGGATTTCCCAAGATAACATCACAGTGGGCCCCACCATTTTCGCAGCAGAAGCAATCCGCTACCTACGTCAGCGCGTAACCGGACGCTGACCTTTTTTGCGAACGGCAGTGGGCCCCACCCATAGCCTGTACGGCCGATCCAAACCGTTCATCTTGAAGAGGGTCGCGAGCACTACAAACCCATGCTGATATTCCACTCCCATGCGTACACACGTGCATGATACAGAGGCCACAAAAGGGCTGCCCTGCAACGTTCAAATCTGATCTTTCTGTGTTTTCTTCTCTGGGCCGCGTTAATGGACGTTCAAAACCACTCATTCTTGACTGAAATTTCGTCCTGAATCCAATGGACGGGGTGAATTTTTCAGAAAACACTTTTGTGGGGCCCACCTATCATGGCTACGAAAATTTTCATTCCATGTCCTGCTACAACTCTGCCACTTACTCCAGCCTTCCAACAGTTATAAAAGAGGAGTTTTTGGGCATGGGAAGGCATTCAGAAATTGGAGGATTTCCAGATCTACAGCAAGGGAGAGAAGAAAGAGAAGAAAGAAGAGAGAGAGAAATTGGTTTGATATCTCTTTTATGAATTTTTATTTTTATTTATCCATCTGTTTAATGGATTTTATGGGTAACTAATCTCTCAACTAGGGCTGAGATGAAACCCCTAATTTGAACACCCTTTGTTCTATGTTGATTTTACTTTAATTAGATTGATTTGTTTCTTTCCCTAGTGTGCTTGATTGTTTTAAATTCTATACTTCTCCATCTATGAACTTTGATCAGAGTCTATGGATGGATGTGGTTTGGATGCTTATTCTAGGTACTTGTATCTGATCATGAACAGGTTCCTGTAGAGGAAGAAACAGGGTGCTTTAATGAACTGCATATTCCATATGCCCGATTAAGGACATGGGATATGTTCTTCATGGCATTGCTTTAGGAATTAGACGATCTGTATGCCCGATTAAGGACACAGATTGTGCTTTCTCTAGATAAGTTAGATCAATCTAGATTAAGGTGAATCAACAGACAAAATAAGGGTTATGATAATTAGGGGTGGATTCGAAAGTCCTAGTGCTCTTCCTCTGATTGAATTTTCTTCCTTATTCTCAATAGTTATTTTTCATAAATTTGTGTTAGTAATTTGATCTATTATTTGTTGAATTAGTTAAGAAGAATCGTGAATTTAAATTGTGACGACCAGTCCTCGTGGGATTCGACCTCGATCTTACCGAGTTTATTACTACATCACAACCCTATACTTGGGGAGTGAACAGCTCCTCCAGGAAAAATATGGCCATGCATCCTTGGCGATCGTACCTTGCTCCTCATCAAATCTGAACATGCATATCACTAAAACCACCTACACTACCTGTACGGTTGTATATTTGTTGGATGAGTGGCCAACTCAGTGTGAATTCCCCTCAAGATTACACACCGCCGCATTAGGTAAGCATAGTTATAAAACATCCAGACAACCAAAACAGAGTAAATGCAGTCTTATTAGATGCATGGATGCGTGAGTACAATCATCGCCCCGGGGATGCTCATCCATGCGAACAGTGGGCCATCACCCATGCAATCATCGAACCTGGGAAACATCATCTAGTTAAAAATGGGGTCGATAGTCGGTGGTTTGGGAGCTAGCGAAACGATACCCCGAAGATCCTAAGGGCACGTGCTACAACATCCAGAATAGCAACCCGTCATCGCCAATATGCTATGAATGCATGATTAGCCAATCCACTATTAATCTAATTGCAACCAGCCAATTTAAATAAGCTCACGGTCACTACGGGGAGCACATGGCCCAGCGTAGGCCGACTGCTCGTGCATAGGTCCCGTACCACCATCCCCGGCTCATGAGACTACCATCTGAGGATGTTTAATGGAAACCTGTTGACTAGTGGCCAATCATATTACAGTATATGGGGCTTACCATCGCATGGTTGCACAGTATAAAATATCGAACCCAAGGAAAATATCAAATAAAATCACATAGGGCGAGTATCGAAATATGCCACACAAGGCGAATATAAAAACCATACGATAAAGACCATCCTTAAAAATCATTGGGCACAACAACCCTGGATGGTAGGCCCACATCAATGATCCATCTAGACCACCACTCGATAACCACCAAGTTGAAGGTCCATTACGATCACAACTGGTCAAGTTACATCCTAAGTATGGGTGTACATTCATATGTGGGAATTTCCTACTAATGTACCAGTTTAAGTTCCGTATGCAATCCACAAATAATCCACAAGTATGAACAATTATACAGGATAATCATAAAGCATGTAATATAACAATTCAATTTCCACCAGCTAACACATGTGATTATAAAAGAGAGATATCAATTATAATTTTTTAATAAAAACTATAACTTAAGCTAATGAGAAGACGGAAAGCTCAAGGGGAAGAATCATCACCTTATACTTGAATCGCTAACTGACATTGCTAGGAAACGCATGCACCCTCAGAGTTGAGTCCTACATTGATTGTGAATTTGTACGTGAGATCAATGTTCTACCAAGTATCTAAGGTCAAGATTTATACGACCTATGGTTTGGATTACTTTTAGGGTCTGAGTATAGGATTTGGATGTTAATTAGTCCATGTAAAATTTACTATCATAATTTATAACTATAACATAATTATTAATATTAATGATAGGATTACTATTAGCTAATCGTGGCAATAATAATCATCATAATGGTAGAAATCAATATACTTCTACCACCAATGACAATATCTAAGAATGGTGAGTAAAATCCTAATAACTACAGTTGTGGTTTTATCTATACTAACTAATACTAGTATATATGAGTAATCTATTTAATGGTTAATCAAGTCTCTAGTAAAAATTACGATGATAATAGTAATAAGGATGGAAATTAATAATTAGAGTTATGATTGATGATAATTTTATCTGTGACATTAATTTGTATATTATAGTACTAATTATTACTCCTAGTCAATATCATTAAAATAACATTAGTTGTTACAACAGGTCGGAAATAATAGTGATTTATTAATAACAAAATAATTGATAAAGAATATGAAAAGAAGCGGAAATTCTCACCTAGATGACTCGGTTGAGTCGAGTTGACTCGGCTAAGCACCCATGTAACATTCCGAATTTTTGCCAACCTGGAATTAGACGTCCTTAGGCAATGGGTCGATCCTAACACCTTATTAACTTGTCAGAACTCAATCTCAAAGTCTAAAATCGCTTTGGTAACCCATTTCTTTCACAAATCCCACCCTTCACCACCTTGTTCTTTAAATTTTCTAAGTACTTTCACATCAGACACTATCTTAAAGTTTAGGTGATGAAGAACAATACTTAAACTAAACATTGCTACAAAGGACTAAGTTCCACCTCAGACCGAAATCACCCAGGACTAAATCCTTTAGAAATTAGGCGAGAATTAGTTAGTGTTAAACTAGAGTACCTGTGAAATTAGCACCAATCACTTTAAATACGATCTACAAGACCTAAAACTTGTAGAATCATTGACGCTAGGATACCCTAAAATCTAGGATCAATCTCATTACCCGGCTGCTCTCGGGAGCATCTCGAAACTCCGTATCAGATCTGGACCGTACGTCGGAAGTCCGATTAACATGAAGTTAAGGAATTAGGACCGCCTTGCTGGGCTTGACAACCATTTCGGAAATCAAATCCAGACAGTGTCTCACGGCTGTTCGCATGAGTCCGGAGCGAGAGAGTGTAGAAACACTTGTTTTCTTTACAAAATAAATATCTTGAATAGTGATCTGGCACGTGTCGCTTGCGGATCAGTTTTAAGCAACCAGACCGTCAGAATTAGACCAAATTACACCCTCGGATCAGGAGAAATTTCATACACTTATCCATGTACTCGAAATCTCCGATCGAGATCCACTGACCGTTGAATTGAAACTGGTCCGCCACGCGTGATCTGGGAATCCCACTGAAATGAAAACTTAACTAAATGTAAATCCAGTGTCCGTGAGCTTAAGTCCGACTTTTGACTCAAGGAGGCCCGCCAGAAGTCCTCCGTTGAGCTGAAACTGACCCGCTTTGGTTATAACCTAAGTATACTTTGACCTAGAGTCTATTTCGGTGAGTTTTTAGGCTATATAAGGACCTTAAACCCTCTCTCATTGCAGCCATACGAATTTGAGAGAAACCCTAGAGAGAGAAGAGAGAAAAGAGAGAGAAAGTGTGAGAGCAGTGGGAGGATCTCCCTGCCACTCTTCCCTGCTACTATCCATGCTCAACCACTTCGTTCTAATCGCTTTTCCGGCGATTCCAGCTCCGTTTCTAGGTAAGAAACCATAACCCTAATCTGATTTGGGGTTTTGATAGTTGTAGGTTATGAAATAGCTAACCTATTTCGTTCTATAGGTTACCAAACTGCCGTATATGGAAGCTTAGCAAACCTATTGAATTCGTTACGATTCTACGATAAAAGGTGCGGACTTTAGGTGTATAGGTTATGGTTTCAACGCTTTCAATGTCAGATAATGATAGATTCATAATTTGCATGCAATTGCACATGTACAAAGTGTTGTCTGTTTTCCGTTTCGATTAAAGATGAAAAATATGGAATTCTACATACTCTAGGTATTTGTAGAAAGTACCGTATACGTACAAATTTTGGAAATGTATTTGACATGATTAATTGTTGTATGAATATATTATATGTGGATAAATTACTTGTTTGGCGAAAGGACTCGCCCTAATACATGTTTTGCTTATATACACTATGTATGTTAAAATTGTGTATTCTAGAAAGTACCGTATACGTATAAATTTTAGAGATGTATTTGCCATGATTATTTGTTGTATGAATATATTATACATGGATAAAATACTTGCTTGGCGAAAGGATAGCCCTAATACATGTTTTGCTAACATACACCATGTATGTTGTAATAGTGTATTTTAAGTGTTTGTGAAAATGACTGAATGAGTATAGAATTCTCATTCGTGCTCGCCATGACTAATTGTCATGGATATATGATTGTTGTATTGGCGATACCCCTTTGACGAAAGGATTTGCCCTGAATCATGTCACGGCTACTAAACGCTATATATGTTGAAATGGGTAGCCCAAGTGTTAGTGAAAATGTTCAAATGAATATGGAACTTGGATTCCTACTTTCCATGACTATCCATCGTGGGTGTACGCGTGTTATGATTGGGGCAACTCCCTAGTGAAAGGATTTGGCCTAATGCCTATGTGATCAACATATATCATGTATGTTGGTGTATGTAGTCTAAGTGTTTGTTAAAACGTTTGAATGAGTAGTAGTTAGTAAATTGTAATGTATAAGGGTGTTGAGATATGATTCTCAACTCCTTTAACTATTAGCTGTGTGATTAGGAATTTTATATGTACAAACTCATGCTTGTGTTGTGCTTCATAACATGCTCAAATGATTGTATGATTTTATCTATGTGATGCATATGTTTAAATTCATGTTTACGTTGTATGATCCGTCATGGGTGATGGGGGAGTAGAGTAACGAGTGCGTACAACAACCCTGGCAGCCCTAAACGGATAATACCAGACTTTGGTTGTATGATTTGAATCTTGATTCATTACTGCTTTAACTATCTGCAGTTGAATGTGATTTGAGGCTATGATTATAGTCCAGACAATCGGTAACGAAAATGAATGTATGGCTAAGTTTCATTTGCCACGTGAGATGTGTTCGACGAACCCGAGTCGTACTTCGGTTGGCGATAGTGGTTGGCCACACGAAGTGCTTATGCGCTTCATATCATTCAACATGTTGTGCGCTCGAGCTAGCCGAGCTCGTCAAGTAACCCGATCTGTCTAATGTATGTTCACCATGTTTGGACGCTACTGTTTGAACCTAGGGTACCAAACTTACCAGTGAAATCCCTTTTAACCATGGTACCTCGATCCGCTAAGACTCATGATTCGGGCATGGTGGTATGGGACACCGTGGTCGAGCTGTCGGCCTACGCTGGGGCAACGTGCCTTCCCGTAGTGACCAGTGAGCAACTAGACTCGTGAGCCGATTATGGTGGTATGGGACACTATATTCGAGCTGTCGATACCTACGGCGAGAGCCGAATACGGTGAGACCTGTATTCGTGCTGACGGGCGACGAGCCCTCCGTAGTGTCTTCGAGTTACTCTAAGGTCTGTGATTGGCGATGAGCTCTTCGCAGCAACTAGAGCATGAGTTGAGCTGAATACGGTGAGACCTGTATTCGAGCTGACGGCCAGCAATTGAACCGCATACGGTGAGATCTGTATCCGTGCTGACGGGTGAAGAGCCCTTTGTGATGCCTTCGCTACGCCTCTTAAACCATAATATCGTATGAGATTAACTAGGACTGACGACCCTAGAATGGATCATGTTTGGGAATGATATAAGGGAGGTACCTTAGTTTTCCAATACTGTTGTTTGAAACGGACTAATAATTACTCGGTAATTATGCTCATCATCGCACTGCATGTGCCTGGTAGATGTGGAGCACTGAGGGATGAATGCATTCGCGAACGTAAGATGGTGTCGCATGAGGGTGGTTTGGCAAGGGCATACATTATGTCATTTCATACTTGCATTAAATAAGAGTAGTTAGAATTGTTTGATTGTACTGCTTTATCATTACTGCTTGACTGAATTGATAACATGTTAACCTATGCTTTATTGTTCCACTGAGTTGATCACTCACTCCCACGTTACGAGACGGTGTTCCGAACACCCACCAGACTTTGTCTGATTGCAGATGGTAACGCTACTCCTGAGGCAGAGCCGGACTTTTGTGACGACGAGAATGTTTTCTCGTATATGCGGTTTTCGGGCAACTTCATGAGATTCGTTCCTTGATCGACGGGGTTACATGGATGTTGACTAGATGACACTACACATTTGGTAGCATTTGAATTGTACTTGAAATTCTTTAACCTGGTAACCTTATCACACTCTAGAGACTTACCATAGTTTATATATATATATATATATATATATATATATATATATATATATATATTTTATATCTATCACAGTCTTCCGCTTGCAATTTAACTGTCTCTGGAGTATGATACGCTGTTTTGGCTTAATCTCACTCATGTTCTTTGCACCATTACAGACAACATTCAATCATCATTCATTTTGTTGCATAAGTGATGCGTTCGAACTCGGGAGTTGAGCTTATACTCGACCCCCGATTTTCAGGGTGTTACAACCCATCTCTCTCTTTTCCTCCTCTTCTCCTTTCCTTTTGTTTTAACTCAGCTAAGGCTCAACTCAACTCGTCAGCAAGTTGAGACAGAGCAGCACGGCACCCCACAAGTCAGCTGAGTCGACTCGGTTCGACTCGATGTACGGTGCAACGCCACCACCACTCTCTTCCATCATTCCTTCTCTTTCCTTCCTTGTTTCTTCCTCTTTCCTTCGAGCTGGAACGTCCAGCCAGGGATGTCAAACTCGACACATGACTCGCTGAGTCGAGCGGGTGCACCCCGACTCCTCCTCTTTCTCTCTTCTCTTTCTTCCCTCTCTCTCTCTCTCTCTCTCTCTCCTTCCTCTTCCTTGCTGGAAACCCAAACGGACCAGGCCCATGCCTGGTTTGACTCAGTCAAGCTCGGTCTGAACCAAGTCAACTCGGTTCCAACAGAACAGCAGCCCCACGCTGCCTTTATCCCTCTCCCTTTTTCTCCCATTTTTCTTTTCTTCTTCCTTTCTTCCCTCTACCTTCTCTCCACTTTCTTCTTCTTCCTCTCTGGACAGGGAAAAGCCTCCCAACTCGACCCGCGACTTGACCCGACTCGGACGGGTGGCCGGTGCAACACAACAGTTTGCCCTCATTTGAGCTCTCTCCTTCTCTTCTCTTTTCTCCCTTCCTCCCTTCCCTGCTCTCTACTTCCTCGCACCTCCTTCTTCACTTGGAGAGGTCTGACAACCTCTGGTCTCGACCCAGCAACAACCCGACTGAGTCGGACAGACGCTTGGCAGCCGCACCTCCCTCTATCTCTTTTCTTTTCTCCTCCTTCTCTTATGCTCTCTCTTTCTTCTTCGTTTCTCTCTCCTTTCTTCTTAGACATGTCCCACAGAGCCTGGACAATGCTGGATAAGAGCCAGAACAGCCAGTGCTTGACGGTTTCTCGGTGGAGAAGAGGACAACCATTAATGGCAGACTCTCTCCCGTCGTTTCTTCCTTCATTCTGCGTGCATGGGGTAGTTCCTAGGGGTACACTGGAGCTCGGAGAGTGGACGGAATGGAGCTTGAACATCGTTTGGTTGGTGGGTTTGAATCTAGGAGGAAATGGCCATTTTTCTTAAAACTGGGAGAGGAGATGCATTTGCTCGGTTCTCTCCCATTCTTATTGCGACTCTAGCTTCCTAACATCCCTACGATCTGAACTAAATGGCCCAAATCGCTCTAGCTAAAACCGTCTTCAAATCCGATGGGTAGAAATCGAAACTGTTTATGGTTTCCTTTGCTGAGGGAGCCCTAAACCGCTCAGCTAAAACGGACGGTTGAGATTACTTTGGATGGACGTCCGAGATCTTTCCTAAATGAAAAGCTGCGATTGGAAATGGAGGGAGCACGCGGATCGCCCTCGTGGCAGTGGTGAAGATTTCTATTTCTGAAAATTTTTGTGTTTGTAGGGCCTGTTTGCGTTGTAAACTATACCCACACACACGCACTTCAACACATGATATGAGTTGGGTTTTGGTGGGGCTCAATCCCTGATCACAGTGGACGGTTTGGATTGACAAGGTGGGACCCAGATGGTGGGCCGTGATTGAAGATAGTGGACGCATGTCCGTCCGCTGCCAACGCCGAAAGAAAAAAGAAGTTTCTTCCCTTTTTTGAGAAGCACGGGTCAGCTCGTGCTGACCGTGCAGACAGGTCCAGTGCACCTCGAGTGCACGACCTCTGTGCACACGCACTACCTCAAAGTGGGGCCCCTGAAGCTGTTTTACATAATCTCCACCGTTCGTGATGCTCCACAGCTTAGCTAAGCCATCAAGACAGAAGATGTGACAGATCCGACGCTTAAGTGGGTCGTACTAACGGTTCTAATGTCCTTTAGTGTTGATTACATCGACTCGACGGGTGGATCACCCTGAAATTTAACGTCAACGGTTGGAAAGGTCCAAGGGACTATTTAAGCTAAGACCCAAGGGTCAGGTTACGGATATCTAGCCTGTTTTGATTTTATGACACTAAATATTATGTTATACTACATTTAATAATATTATTTACTGTTATAATAACAATTATTATTATTAGAAATTATTTTCCTTATATATTTTGTCATATATAATTTATATTATTACAAATTGTTAATACATGTAAATTTATATGAATATCAGTAAGCATAGATTAATGTATGTATATATATACATATATGTTATTTTTATGTATTATAAAATCTATAGTTTGTAATTTATACTAATGATATTATAAGTATATGCATATGATATGGATTATAGTTACATATCCCTTTAACATGAAACTTCAAATATATATAAATTATGTAAGTATCATTTCATAGTATATTTTTAGGTTGTACTATATATTTTTTTTTATTAAATTAAATCACGTGGTAACACTCGAGTACTGGAAAGTACGGGGTGTTACAAACTACCCCCCTTAAAGAGAATTTCGTCCCGAAATTCATTACTTCAACAGTGATTGTTAGTGGTAATTTTTTCTACAGTGTCTGATAGTTTTCCCACTAGGTTCATTTGTGTGTTCAAGTGCCTATGACTTACTATTAGAACATGAATCATTCTAACTACCCCCCTTAAAGAAGGCTTTACCCGTGAGATTTGATAATACTCGCCCTAATCGTTAATGGTATAAGTAGAAGGGTTATCTTAATGGTGTTTCCTATCTCATACGTGTCTGAGTGTGAAATCACAACTTCCATCAAGAGATCTCTAACTCAACAAGTCCCTAGGCTAGTCAATGGGCTAATGTGTATGGGTTCTATAAAAACTTACAACTCTTCTCAGTACCCACCAAAACTATCAATTATTTTCATGCCTACCAATCTCATGGTTTCCTACGTTCGAGCTGTCACGAACAAATGGTTGTAGTAGGTTTGAGCCCTATACATCGATCGCCTGCCTGCAGGATAGAAGATTTTGGTATCAATTCACAATCCTGTTAAATCTCGATCCTTTGCTTGATCAAGGCATTGAGATCGTTGAGATTTTCTAGGACTTAGAACTTTGAGCCAAAGCATGTAAACTTCGTTTAAGTGTGGTTCCATCAACTCGTGACCTCAATTATTCTAGACTCCTGGGGAACATCATGTAGTCTTATTTTCTCATAACGGATAAGACCACGTGGCCCATTACGCTTCCAATGCGCACATTGATTCCTTAATGTACTAATCGAAAATTTCAGGATTAAGACTTCTACATGAAGTTTGAATTTTAGAATTCTAAACTCACTTAGGATTTCAAATCTAACCCTAATATGCGCAGCCTAGGGTTGAAAACTCACCCAAAATTTTAGAACTTCGCCTCTAGTCATTTTTAAGTACTGCAAATCATGAGAGATACCGCCTCTAGCTAAAGAGATGTATTAGAGAATTTAAGTTGCAATTCCTACGTATAATTTCCAAGTTTAGGAAGTGTTTAAATTTGCTCTAAGGTGCAAGATGGTGGGTAAGGAATTTCCTACTGTGCCTAAGTTCATCTCCTTTGCTGATCATTACAACAACTTTGAATTGTCAAGTCTATGTTTCTAAAAGTTGTTCATTAAAAGTAAAGTCCAAGGAATGGTCTTATTTCATCTTGATTGCATCATAGTGGGTATTTGTCCTTCCACGGTACGTGAATTTAATTTCTAAGTTCAAACGATAGTTCTGGTAGTTTTCAAGGAAACTAAAGTCTTATTTCTAAGTTCAAGTACCCAAACGTAAAATGTTCAAGGGACTTAAGTTCATTTCTAGGTTTTACAATTACCCAAACAATCCTCTAGGGAACCTAAACATTGAGTATTTATACCTTCAAGGGAAACTATGAGCATCTCTAAGTGTTATAGTTATCCAATAAGTTACCCAAGGGACCTAAGGTTTTGGGTCTCTATATTCTCAATTTCTCCCATTTGTAAGGCGATTCCTTACCAATTCAAATAACAATCTTAGCAATTTCTAAGGGAAACTAGGTTCATATTTGTACAATCTCAAAGTGTCCTTTGCTCAGATGGAATTTCACATAAGTTTGGATTGCCATTTCTAAGGGAACCTAAGTTTGGGTTTCTACATTTCCAATCATTCTTCTATATCTAGAGGGCATCCACCTAAGTTCAACTTCACATTTCCAATATTGAGACATTTAAGATTTGTATAAGATCATTTCCCAAGGCCAAGTTTGTCCAAACTATGCTCTCATACCAACTGTAACGCCACGAATCTTCAGGACCCGAGTATATGACCCGTGTCCCAAAAACCCGAGTGTTAACCTTAAAGGATGGTCAAATTTGAGTGTACATTTTTTTCTTTTTATCAGAGTAAGCAAATGATCGTAGTGTGGACAAATCGACATAAAGGAAATTTCATTATCATTCAAATATACAAGAAGCTGCCCATAATGACTTATACAAACCAATGACTCTGAATTTAACAAGTACAAGATTTATAAGGATTGAATACATGAAGAATAGCAGAAAACATATAAATATAAGCCGCCAGGTCACGCAGCTCCTCCAGGAAAAATATGGTCATACATCCTTGGCGATCGTACTCTGCTCCTCATCAAATCTGAACATGCATATCACTAAAACCACCTACACTACCTGTACGGTTGTATAATTGATGGATGAGTGGCCAACTCAGTATGAATTCCCCTCAAGATTACACACCGCCGCATTAGGTAAGCATAGTTAGAAAACATCCAGACAACCAAAATAGAGTAAATGCAGTCTTATTAAATACATGAATGCGTGAATGCAATCATTGCCCCGGGGATGATCATCCGTGCGAACAGTGGGTCGTCACCCATGCAATCATCGAACCTGGGAAACATCATGTAGTCGAAAATGGGGTCGATAGTGGGTGGTCTGGGAGCTAGCGAAACGATACCCCAAATATCCAAAGGGCACGTGCTACAACATCCAGAATAGCCACCCGTCATCGCCAATATGCTATGAATGCATAATTAGCCAATCCATTATTAATAAAATTACAACCAACCAATTTAAATAAGCTCACGGTCACTACGGGGAGCACATGGCCCAGCGTAGGCCGACTGCTCGGGCATAGGTCCCATACCACCATCCCCGGCTCATGAGACTACCATCTTAGGATATTTAATGGAAACCTGTCGACTAGTGGCCAATCATATTACAGTATATGGGGCTTACCATCGCATGGTTGCACAGTATAAAACATTGAACCCATATAAGGAAAATATCACATAAAATCACGTAGGGTGAGTATCGAAATATGCCACATAGGGCGAATATAAAAACCATATGATAAAGACCACCTTAAAAATCATTAGGCATAACAACCCTGGATGGTAGGCCCACATCGATGATCCATCTAGACCACCACTCGATAACCAACAAGTCGAAGGTCCATTACGATCACAACTAGTCAAGTTACATCCTAAGTATGGGTGTACATTCATATGTGGGAATTTTCCACTAATGTACTAGTTTAAGTTCCGTAAGCAATCCACAAATAATCCACAAGTATGAACAATTATACAGGATAATCATAAAGCATGTAATACAATAATTCAATTTCCACCAGCTAACACATGTGATTATAAAAGAGAGATATCAATTATAATTTTTTAATAAAAACTATAACTTAAGCTAATGAGAAGATGGAAAGCTCAAGAGGAAGAATCATCACCTTATACTTGAATCGCTAACTGACGTTGCTAGGAAACGCGTACACCCTCAGAGTTGAGTCCTGCCATGCATTGTGAATTTGTACGTGAGATCAATGTTCTACCAAGTATCTATGGTCAAGATTTATACGACCTATGGTTTGGATTACTTTTAGGGTTTTAGTATAGGATTTAGATTATAGGATTTGGATGTTAGTCCATGTAAAATTTACTATCATGATAGTTTATAACTATAACATAATTATTAATATTAATGATAGGATTACTATTAGCTAATCGTGGCAATAATAATCATCATAATGGTAGAAGTCAATATACCTCTACCACCAATGACAATATCTAAGAATGGTAAGTAAAATCCTAATAACAACAGTTGTGGTTTTATCTATACTAACTAATACTAGTATATATGAGTAATCTATTTAATGGTTAACCAAGTCTCTAGTAAAAATTATGATGATAATAGTAATAAGGATGGAAATTAATAATTAGAGTTATGATTGATGATAATTTTATCCATGACACTAATTTGTATATTATAGTACTAATTATTACTCCTAGTCAATATCATTAAAATAACATTAGTTGTTACAACAGGTAGGAAATAATAGTGATTTATTAATAACAAAATAATTGATAACGAATATGAAAAGAACCGGAAATTCTCACCTAGATGACTCGATTGAGTCGAGTTGACTCGGCTAAGCACCCATCTCTCTCTTTTCCTCCTCTTCTCCTTTCCTTTTGTTCTAACTCAACTAAGGCTCAACTCAACTCGTCAGCGAGTTGAGACAGAGCAGCACGACACCCCACAAGTCAGCTGAGTCGACTCGGTTCGACTCGACGTACGGTGCAACGCCACCACCACTCTCTTCCATCATTCCTTCTCTTTCCTACTTTGCTTCTTCCTCTTTCCTTCGAGCTGGAACGTCCAGCCAGGGATGTCAAACTCGACCCATGACTCGCTGAGTCGAGCAGGTGCACCCCGACTCCTCCTCTTTCTTCCCTCTCTCTCTCTCTCTCTCTCTCTCTCTCTCTCTCTCTCTCTCTCTCTCTCTCTCTCTCTCTCTCTCTCTCTCTCTCGAGTCGACTCGGTTCCAGCAGAACAGCAGCCCCACGCTGCCTTTCTCCCTCTCCCTTTTTCTCCCATTTTTTTTCTTCTTCCTTTCTTCTCTCTACCTTCACTCTACTTTCTTCTTCTTCCTCTCTGGACAGGGAAAAGCCTCCCGACTCGACCTACGACTTGACCCGACTCGGACGGGTGGCCGGTGCAGCACAACAGTCTGCCCTCATTCGAGCTCTCTCCTTCTCTTCTCTTTTCTCCCTTCCTCTCTTCCCTGCTCTCTACTTCCTCTCACCTCCTTCTTCACTTGGAGAGGTCCGACAACCTCTGGTCTCGACCCAGCAACAACGCGACTAAGTCAGACAGACGCTTGGCAGCCGCACCTCCCTCTATCTCTTTTCTCTTCTCCTCCTTCTCTTCTGCTCTCTCTTTCTTCTTCGTTTCTCTCTCCTTTCTTCTTAGACATGTCCCACGGGGCCTAGACGAGGCTGGATAAGAGCCAGAACCGCCAGAGCTTGACGGTTTCTCGATGGAGAAGAGGACAGCCATTAATGGAAGACTCTCTCTCGTCGTTTCTTCCTTCATTCCACGTGCATGGGGTAGTTCCTAGGGGTACACTGGAGCTGGGAGAGTGGACGGAATGGAGCCTGAACGTCGTTTGGCTGGTGGGTTTGAATCTAGGAGGAAATGGCCATTTTTCTTAAAACAGGGAGAGGAGATGCATTTGCTCGGTTCTCTCCCATTCTTATTGCGACTCTAGCGTCCTAACAACCCTACAATCCAAACTAAAAGGGCCAGATCGCTCTAGCTAAAACCGTCTTCAAATCCGGTGGGTAGAAACTGAAACTGTTTGTGGTTTCCTTTGCTGAGGGAGCCCTAAACCGCTCAGCTAAAACAGACAGCTGAGATTGCTTTTGATGGACGTCCGAGATCTTTCCTAAATGAAAGGCTGCGATTGGAAATGGAGGGAGCACGCGGATCGCCGTCGTGGCAGCGGTGAAGATTTCTATTTCTGGAAATTTTTGTGTTTGTAGGGCCTGTTTGCGCTGTAAACTGTGCCCACACACATGCACTTCAACACATGATATGAGTTGGGTTTTGGTGGGGCCCAATCCCTGATCACAGTGGACGGTTTGGATTGACAAGGTGGGACCCAGATGGTGGGCCGTGATTGAAGATAGTGGACGCATGTCCGTCCGCTGCCAACGCTGAAAGAAAAAAGAAGTTTCTTCCCTTTTTGGAGAAGCACGGGTAAACTCGTGCTGACCGTGCAGACAGGTCCAGTGCACCTCGAGTGCACGACCTCTGTGCAAAAGCACTGCCTCAAAGTGGGGCCCCTGAAGCTGTTTTACATAATCCCCACCGTCCGTGATGCTCTACAGCTTAGCTAAGCCATCAAGACAGAAGATGTGACAGATCCGACGCTTAAGTGGGCCGTACTAACGATTCTAATGTCCTTTAGTGTTGATTACGTAGAACCCGACGGGTGGATCACCCAGAAATTTAACGTTAACGGTTGGAAAGGTCCAAGGGACTATTTAAGCTAAGACCCAAGGGTCAGGTTACGGATATCTAGCCTGTTCTGATTTTATGACACTAAATATTATGTTATACTACATTTAATAATATTATTTACTGTTATAATAATAATTATTATTATTAGAAATTATTTTCCTTATATATTTTGTCATATATAATTTATATTATTACAAATTGTTAATACATGTAAATTTATATGAATATCAGTAAGCATAGATTAATGTATGTATTTATATACATATATGTTATTTTTATGTATTATAAAATCTATAGTTTGTAATTTATACTAATGATATTGTAGGTATATGCATATGATATGGATTATAGTCACATATCTCTTTAACATGAAACTTCAAATATTTATAAATTATGTAAGTATCATTTCATAGTATATTTTTAAGTTGTACTATATATTTTTTTTTATTAAATTAAATCACGTGGTAACACTCGAGTACTGGAAAGTACAGGGTGTTACAAACTACCCCCCTTAAAGAGAATTTCATCCCGAAATTCATTACTTCAACAGTGATTGTTAGTGATAATTTTTTCTACGGTGTTTGATACTTTTCCAACTAGGTTCATTTGTGTGTTCAAGTGCCTATGACTTACTATTAGAACATGAATCGTTCTGACTACCCCCCTTAAAGAAGGTTTTACCCGTGAGATTCGATAATACTCGCCCTAATCGTTAACGGTATAAGTAAAAGGGTTATCCTAATGGTGTTTCCTATCTCATACGTGTCTGAGTGTGAAATCACAACTTCCATCAAGAGATCTCTAACTCAACAAGTCCCTTGGCTAGTCAATGGGCTAATGTGTATGGGTTCTATAAAAACTTGCAACTCTTCTCCGTATCCACCAAAAGTAGCAATTTATTTTCATGCCTACCAATCTTGTGGTTTCCTGCGTTCGAGCTGTCACGAACAAATGGTTGTAGTAGGTTTGAGCCCGATACATCGATCGCCTGCCTGCAGGACAGAGGATTTTGGTATCAATTCACAATCCTGTTAAATCTCGATCCTTTGCTTGATTAGGGCATTGAGATCGTTGAGATTTTCTAGGACTTAGAACTTTGAGCCAAACCATGTAAACTTCGTTTAAGTGTGGTTCCATCAACTCGTGACCTCAATTATTCTAGACTCCTGGGGAACATCATGTAGTCTTATTTTCTCATAACGGATAAGACCACGTAGCCCATTACGCTTCCAATGTGCACTCTGATTCCGTAATGTACTAATCGAAAATTTCAGGATCAAGACTTCTACATGAAGTTTGAATTTGAGAATTCTAAACTCACTTAGGATTTCAAATCTAACCCTAATATGCGCAGCCTAGGGTTGAAAACTCACCCAAAATTTTAGAACTTCGCCTCTAGTCATTTCTAAGTATTGCAAATCATGAGAGATACCGCCTCTAGCTAAAGAGATGTATTAGAGAATTTAAGTTGCAATTCCTACGTATAATTTCCAAGTTTAGGAAGTGTTTAAATTTGCTCTAAGGTGCAAGATAGTGGGTAAGGAATTTCCTACTGTGCCTAAGTTCATCTCATTTGCTGATCATTGCAACAACTTTGAATTCTCAAGTCTATGTTTCTAAAAGTTGTTCATTAAAAGTAAAGTCCAAGGAATGGTCTTATTTCATCTCGATTGCATCATAATGGGTATTTGTCCCTCCACGGTACGTGAATTTAATTTCTAAGTTCAAACGATAGTTCTGGTAGTTTTCAAGGAAACTAAAGTCGTATTTCTAAGTTCAAGTACCTAAACGTAAAATGTTCAAGGGACTTAAGTTCATTTCTAGGTTTTACAATTACCCGAACAATCCTCTAGGGAACCTAAACAATGAGTATTTACACCTTCAAGGGAAACTATGATCATCTCTAAGTGTTAAAGTTATCCAATAAGTTACCCAAGGGACCTAAGGTTTTGGGTCTCTATATTCTCAATTTCTCCCATTTGTAAGGGGATTCCTCACCAATTCAAATAACAATCTTAGCAATTTCTACGGGAACCTAGGTTCATATTTGTACATTCTCAAAGTGTCCTTTGCTCAGATGGAATTTCACATAAGTTTGGATTGCCACTTCTAAGGGAACCTAAGTTTGGGTTTCTATATTTCCAATCATTCTTCTATATCTAGGGGACATCCACCTAAGTTCAATTTCACATTTCAAATATTGAGACATTTAAGATTTGTATAAGATCATTTCTCAAGGCCAAGTTTGTCCAAACTATGCTCTGATACCAACTGTAACGCCCCGAATTTTCAGGACCCAAGTATATGACCCGTGTCCCAAAAACCCGAGTGTTAACCTTAAAGGATGGTCAAATTCGAGTGTACATTTTTTTCTTTTTATCAGAGTAAGCAAATGATCGTAGTGTGGATAAATCGACATAAAGGAAAATTTTATTATCATTCAAATATACAAAAAGCTGCCCATAATGACTTATACAAACCAATGTCTCTGAATTTAACAAGTACAAGATTTATAAGGATTGAATACATGAAGAATAGCAGAAAACATATAAATATAAGCCGCCAGGTCACGCAACTCCTCCAGGAAAAATATGGCCATGCATCCTTGGTGATCGTACCCTGTTCCTCATCAAATCTGAACATGCATTCACTAAAACCACCTACACTACCTGTACGGTTGTATATTTGATGGATGAGTGGCCAACTCAGTGTGAATTCCCTTCAAGATTACACACCGCCGCATTAGGTAAGCATAGTTATAAGACATCCAGACAACCAAAACAGAGTAAATGCAGTCTTATTAAATGCATGAATCCGTAAATGCAATCATCGCCCCGGGGATGCTCATCCGTGCGGACAGTGGGCCGTCACCCATGCACTCATCGAACCTGAAAAACATCATCCAGTCGGAAAGGGAGTCGATAGTCGGTGGTCTGGGAGCTAGCGAAATGATACCCCGAAGATCCTAAGGGCACGTGCTACAGCATCCAGAATAGCCACCCGTCATCGCCAATATGCTATGAATGCATGATTAGCCAATCCATTATTAATCCAATTACAACCAGCCAATTTAAATAAGCTCGCGGTCACTACGGGGAGCACATGGCCCAGCGTAGGCCCACTACTCGGGCATAGGTCCCATACCACCATCCCCGACTCATGAGACTACCATCTTAGGATGTTTAATAGAAACCTGTTAACTAGTGGCCAATCATATTACAGTATATGGGGCTTACCATCGCATGGTTGCACAGTATAAAACATCGAACTCATATAGAGAAAATATCAAATAAAATCACGTAGGGCGAGTATCGAAATATGCCACATAGGGCGAATATAAAAACCATACGATAAAGACCATCCTTAAAAATCATTGGGTACAACAACCCTGGATGGTAGGCCCACATCAATGATCCATCTAGACCACCACTCGATAACCAACAACTCGAAGGTCCATTATGATCACAAGTAGTCAAGTTACATCCTAAGTATGGGTGTACATTCATATGTGGAAATTTCCAACTAATGTACCAGTTTAAGTTCCATAAGCAATCCACAAATAATCCACAAGTATGAACAATTATGTAGGATAATCATAAAGCATGCAATACAACAATTCAATTTCCACTAGCTAACACATGTGATTATAAAAGAGAGATATCAATTATAATTTTTTAATAAAAACTATAACTTAAGCTAATGAGAAGATGGAAAGCTCAAGGGGAAGAATCATCACCTTATACTTGAACCGCTAACTGACGTTGCTAGGAAACGCGTGCACCCTCAGAGTTGAGTCCTACCATGGATTGTGAATTTGTACATGAGATCAATGTTCTACCAAGTATCAATGGTCAAGATTTATACGACTTATGGTTTGGATTACTTTTAGGGTTTTTGTATAGGATTTAGATTCTAGGATTTGGATGTTAGTCCATGTAAAATTTACTATCATGATAGTTTATAACTATAACATAATTATTAATATTAATGATAGGATTACTATTAGCTAACTGTGGCAATAATAATCATCATAATGGTAGAAATCAATATACTTCTACCACCAATGACAATATCTAAGAATGGTGAGTAAAATCCTAATAACTACAGTTGTAGTTTTATCTATACTAACTAATACTAGTATATATGAGTAATCTATTTAATGGTTAATCATCTCTAGTAAAAATTACGATGATAATAGTAATAAGAATGGAAATTAATAATTAGAGTTATGATTGATGATAATTTTATCCATGACACTAATTTGTATATTATAGTACTAATTATTACTCCTAGTCCATATCATTAAAATAACATTAGTTGTTACAACAGGTAGGAAACAATAGTGATTTATTAATAACAAAATAATTGATAACAAATATGAAAAGAAACAGAAATTCTCACCTAGATGACTCGGTTGAGTCGAGTTGACTCGGCTAAGCACCCATCTCTCTCTTTTCCTCCACTTCTCCTTCCCTTTTGTTCTAGCGGTTGCAAAACTCGACCCATGACTCGCTGAGTCGAGCGGGTGCACCCCGACTCCTCTTTCTCTCTCTCTCTCTCTCTCTCTCTCTTCTCTCCTCCTCTTTCTCCCTCTCTCTCTTCTCTCCTCTCTCTCTCTCTCTCCTTCCTCTTCCTTGCTAGAAACCCAAACAGACCAGGCCCATGCCTGGTTCGACTCAGTCAGGCTCGGTCTCAACCGAGTCGACTTGATTCCAGCAGAACAGCAGCCCCACGCTGCCTTTCTCCCTCTCCCTTTTTCTCCCATTTTTTTTCTTCTTCCTTTCTTCTCTCTACCTTCTCTCCACTTTTTTCTTCTTCCTCTCTGGACAGGGAAAAGCCTCCCGACTCGACCCGCGACTTGACCCGACTCGGACGGGTGGCCGGTGCAGCACAACAGTCTGCCCTCATTTAAGCTCTCTCCTTCTCCTCTCTTTTCTCCCTTCCTCTCTTCCCTGCTCTCTACTTCCTCTCACCTCCTTCTTCACTTGGAGAGGTCTGACAACCTTTGGTCTCGACCCAGCAACAACTCGATTGAGTCGGACAGACTCTTGGCAGCCGCACCTCCCTCTATCTCTTTTCTCCTCCTCCTTCTCTTCTGCTCTCTCTTTCTTCTTCGTTTCTCTCTCCTTTCTTCTTAGACATATCCCACGGGGCCTGGACGAGGCTGAATAAGAGCCAGAACCGCCAATGCTTGACTGTTTCTCGGTGGAGAAGAGGACAGCCATTAATGGAAGACTCTCTCCCGTCGTTTCTTCCTTCATTCCGCGAGCATGGGGTAGTTCCTAGGGGTACAGTGGAGCTCGGAGAGTGGACGGAATGGAGCTTGAACGTTGTTTGGTTGGTGGGTTCGAATCTAGGAGGAAACGACCATTTTTCTTAAAACTGGGAGAGGAGATGCATTTGCTCGGTTCACTCCCATTCTTATTGCAACTCTAGCTTCCTAACAACCCTACGATCAGAACTAAATGGCCCAGAACAATCTAGCTAAAACCGTCTTCAAATTCGGTGGGTAGAAACTGAAACCGTTTATGGCTTCCTTTGCTGAGGGAGCCCTAAACCGCTCAGCTAAAACGGACGGCTGAGATTGCTTTGGATGGACGTCCGAGATCTTTCCTAAATGAAAGGCTGTGATTGGAAATGGAGGGAGCACGCGGATTGCCCTCCTGGCAGCGGTGAAGATTTCTATTTTTGGAAATTTTCGTGTTTGTAGGGTCTGTTTGCGCTGTAAACTGTGCACACACACACGCACTTCAACACATGGTATGACTTGGGTTTTGGTGGGGCCCAATCCTGGATCACAGTGGATGGTGTGGACTGACAAGGTGGGACCCAGATGGTGGGCCGTGATTGAAGATAGTGGACGCATGTCCGTCCGCTGCAAACGCTGAAAGAAAAAAGAAGTTTCTTCCCTTTTTGGAGAAGCACGGGTCAACTCGTGCTGACCGTGCAGACAGGTCCAGTGCACCTCGAGTGCATGACCTCTTGTAAGTGCTATGGTCTCATGCTCCTTTGGTTGTCAAATTTTGATGTGTCAAAACATCTATCTGTGTCTTGTGCTTGTATGGTGATTTATATGTATTCAAGACACTGCATAAACACTTCATGACATTATTGAAGTTCAAGAAGCTACAATGTTGAAGTCTCAAGAAGCTACATTATTGAAGTTCAGGAAGCTACAATGTTGAAGTTCAAGTCTTAAGAAACAACTCAAGAAATGACTTCAAGACTAATAAGCAATGCATGAAGTAGTTTTTATGCTGATGAAGATCTCAAGTTTAAAGCTACAACAAGTTCAAGATCTCAAGCCTGATATGGTTCAAAAAAATCTACATTCGTTGAATAGTTGAAGTTCAATGTCCATACGACATGGTTCGGGTTTGAATGACCTTAGGTTGACCCTTTAAGTAGGTCACTTTGGATACATAAATCAAATGTTTATTTTACATAAGTTTGGTCTATTCTACGACCAGTCCTAGCTCTTGTTCGACCAGTCCTAGCATTGGTTCGACTAGTCCAAGAAATTCCACGACCAGTCCTAAGTTGTTGAAGATTTTTCAGAATTTTTTGGTACACCCATGACCAGTCCTGGAGGTCATTCGACCGGTCGTAGGTGTGGCTTCGACTCGTCCACGACCAGTCGTAGAGCTACGACTCAAAGTCCAGCAACCTAATCTATGGTCCTACGACCAGTCGTAGAGATCTACGACCAGTAGTAGGTGACCCACGACCAGTCGTAGGCTTCTCACGACCAGTCGTGGAACGACTTTCAAAGATCGCGCTCAATATTTCAAATATCCGTTAGAGTTACGACCAGTCGAAGGTTTCTAAGATCAGTCGTAGGAGCGATTTTTGCTTCTATAAATTGAAAACGAAATTCAGAGTTTTCACACTTCAACTCGATTCAATTCAAGAAATTTCAACTGATCACTCTGAGATAAGTCTGTGTTTATTTTAAGCTACATTGTGCTTATTTAATATTCCTTTTTGCTAGCTTATTTAATTTGAGTTTGTTTCTGTATTCCAATTTTTTTTGAAAAGAGGAATTATCTTATTCCTTCTTCTTGGAATCAAAATCAAATATAGCTACGCCCAACTAGTTAAAATCTAAAATCAATTAGAATTTAGAACCATATGAATGTGAGTATTGGAAATTGAACTTTGACATTCAATCATCTACTCCGATTGGTTCTACCGGGCTGCTACGAAAAGGAGAAATCCAGGTATTTTACAATTCTGTAAAATTTATTTACTTTTGGTTTTGTTTGAGGTTAAGCCAGAAAAATCTCATTGTATTGGTTTTGTTGAGGTTGAACCAGAAAAATCTCATTGTATTGGTTATCTGAGGAGAGCCAGAAAACTCAGAAAAGAGGGGTTTTTGAATTGTGTAAGCCCAAGTGAAAAAGACACATTGTAAAGGTTTTTTGGTGAACCTGTGAAAACCTATTTGATAGTGAACGCTAATATCCCCTGTGTGAGGATATTAGGAGTGGAGTAGCTTTCTGTGTGGCTGTTGAAAGACAGTTGGTGTACACACAGGCGAACCACTATAACTCTTTGTCTTGTGGATTGAATGCTTGCTTAATTTTCATATCTTTTATCATTCAATTGTGTGGAATGTACAAGTGGATGTGAATGTTGTAACTATTTACATTTCAAGCAAGTGTGGGGATTGTTGTAATAATTTAGATCTATACTTCTGCATTTAATTTTAATTCTTGCTATTTCATTTACTTCTATTAAATTGAGTCCTTGATCCAAAAGATGTTCTAGAAATAAGGTTGTCCTACCATAAGCCCTTGTTTATTATGGTGTAAGGTTGTCCTTAGAACTGAATTTGTATCAATCTCTCAATACTTATTTATCAAGGTGATTTAAATTTAGCATTGTGAATTGATTCATAATTGTAAGGCTATTGGTTTACTTTATTTCCGCTGATTTATATTTTAAATTTGGCATAGTCCTATTCACCCCCCCCCCCCCCCTCAAGGACATATAGCTTGGCCTTTTCAAGTGGTATCAGAGCCTAATAGCTCATTTTTGTTGCTTTTTATTTGGATTTATTTCCTGAGCTAACGATCTAAGCTATATAAAAAGAAGTCAAATTTTGATAGCCTTTCAGTTACTAGGCCTCCACCCTTTGATGGCTCCAACTATGCCTATTGGAAAGCCAGAATGAGGATCTTCCTCAAATCAATGGATGAAAGTGTGTGGCAAGCCACAGTGACTGAATGGAATCCTCCTATCATGGAAGTAACTGGAGTTGATGGTTCAAAATCTATGAAAATTACACCGTATTTCCAATGGACCACACTTCAGAAAAATGAGTAGTGCTAATGCTAAAGCACTAAATGCAATCACTTGCGCACTATCACCGGATGACTTCAAAAAATCATATCCTGTGATACTGCAAAGCAAGCCTGGGATATTTTAGAAATGACACACGAGGTACATCAATTGTCAAGAAATCTAAAGTCCAACTCCTCACAACTAAATTTGAAGAAATTCATATGGAGGAAAATGAAATGTTTATGGACTTTTACACTAGATTGAATGACATTGTAAACTCAATGTGGGGTCTTGGCGATAAGATCCCAAAAGTAAAGTGTGTGCAAAAACTACGCTCTCTTCCTGAACGGTTCAATTCTAAGGTAACCGCAATCCAGAAACTTCGTGATACGGATAATATGAGGGTAGAAGAATTAGTTGGTTCTTTACAAACCTATGAATTAAGTTTTAAAGCTCCTAAAGGTAAATCTATTGCTTTGAAGTCATCTAAAAGTATTACTTAAGAAAATTCAGATTCAGAAAAGTCTGAAGATGATATGGCCCTTTTGGTGAAAAAGTTTTATAAGATTTTCAAAAGTAAGAAAAGAGTCGACTTTCAAAAGGCAAATGAAAAGAAACGTTCTAAACCTAAGTCTAAAACTTGGAAGTCATTGAAAGATAGTCAATGTTACAACTGTCAAGAATATGGGCATTTAGCAAACAAATGTCCTAAAAAGGACAGATCCAAAAGGAAGGGTATGTTGGCTACTTGGGATGAATCGTCTGATTCTGAAGCCTCTTCTGAATCAGAAAATTCAGAAACTGAGTCGGGCAGTGAACTTAAGGCCCTTATGACTCTAGCCAAGTTTACTTTTTCAGATCACGATGATTCAACAAGTGAAGAAAATTTGGATAGTGATCATGAAAATGATGAAGATCTTCAAGATACTTACAATGCCTTATATAGGGAAAATTGTAAAATTGCTGTCAAACTTAAACTTCAAAAAGAAAAGTTTTTTAAACTTAAAGAACGTTTTGAAACCCTTGTTTTAGAAAAATCCCAAATTTCAGATTGTTTTGAAAAATCAAAGTGTGATCTGGAATTCAAAACCTCCCTGATTGAAAATTTGAAATCTGAAAATGAGAAACTTAAAAATGAAGTATCTTCTCTTCTGAGTTTGAAGGACACATGGAGATATGCCCAAGGTGATCCAAAATTAGAAAAATTATTATCCGGATCAAGAAAATGTGGCGATCGATCCGGGTTGGGCTATGATAAAAACACATCTCCTAAACAGAAGAATACTCCTTCCAATTTTGTGAAAGGAGAGACTTCTAACTCAAAAGGAAAAGGTACTAGTCAAGTTTTTTTCTAAAAATACAAAAACTTTTCAAAAACCCAAAAGCAGCTATATAAATTTCAAAAATCATATTCGAAACCCACTAGCTGAAAAAATTGTTGATTTACTTAAGGAACTATTAAAATCTAACTCTGTAGGACACTCTTACAACTGTAAACAAAAGAAGACCAACTATTCTCCTAAACCCAAAACAGTTCTAAAATGGGTTCCTAAGGTTGCCTGTTTGGTTGCTCACACTGCTTTCAAAGCTACAAGCCATTCGAAATGGTACTAGATAGTGGATGCTCCAGACATATGACAGGCGACAAGGCACTATTCACCGATCTTAAAAATATGACTGATGGGTCAGTCACATTTGGTGATGGTAGCAACTGCAAGATAATTGGCAAAGGTGCGGTCCAACTCTATAACCTTCCCTTATTTAAAATGTTTTATATGTTGAGGGTTTAAAAACAACCTGTTGAGCATATCTCAAATATGCAATAACAACATAATGTAAAATTTTCTAATCAAGGTTGTGAAATTATAAACGAAAAGGGTTCTGTAATATTAACTGATCGCAGAACTTCTGAAAACTGCTATATAGTAAGCAATGGTAGCTCATCTAAACAAACGTGCTACATGGTCCATACCGATGAGACAGAATTATGGCATAAACGCCTTGGACATGTACACTACCGAAATTTATACAGATTGAGCAAAAGTGAACTAATTAGAGGTCTACCTAAGATGCAAAAAGTAGACAAGATTTGTGGTGAATGCCAGTATGGTAAACAAACTAGGAGCTCTCACAAAAAGGTGAACTCTAATACCACCACAAGACCACTCGAGCTTCTCCACATGGATCTTATAGGACCAAAAGAACGGAAAGGAAAGTCGAGGTGGCAAAAAGTACATCTTAGTTATTGTAGATGATTATACAAGATACACTTGGGTTTCATTCTTGAGAGATAAATCAGAAACCCTTGATGAAGTGGAAAAAGATTATAAAACGGATTCAAACTGAAAAATGTTCTCAAGTCAACAAGATCCGTAGTGATCATGGATCCGAATTCGAAAATAGCGTTTTGAGAAATTCTGTAGCGATCAGGGAATATCGCATGAATTCTCTGCACCTAAAACTCCTCAAAAAATGGAATTGTCGAGAGGAAGAATATAGTGCTTCAAGAAATGGAAATGTTATGTTAAATAGCATGAAGCTCCCTAGGAATCTCTGGGCTGAAGCAGTGAATACAGCCTGCTACATTATTAACCGTGTTTATATTTGTAATCTATAATAAAACGGCTTATGAAATGTGGTTTGAGAAAAAGCCCTTTGTCAAATACTTTCGAGTTTTTGGCTGCAAGTGCTATATTTTGCGTGACGTGTGAAAATTTGGGAAAGTTTGACACTAAAAGTGATGAAGGGATCTTTTTAGGATATTCTTTAAACAGTCGTGCATATCGTGTGTTCTGAACAACAGGACCGGTGTGATTCAAGAGTCAATAAATGTTGTGATTGACGATCTTTTGAATACACCTGTCCCTAGTTCAGATAATGATGAAGTGCTTATACTTGAAAAACAAGAAATCATCAAGTGAAACTAATTCTGAATTAAGGACTGTTAAAGATCATCCAACTTCTCAAATACTTGGAAACCCTCTCACCTGGTGTGCGCACTCGTAGACAATTAGAGGACATATGTAACTACGTATGCTTTACATCCAGATTGAACCGGTGAACGTAAAAGAAGCACTTTCGGATGAAAACTGGATTCTTGCGATGCAAGAAGAACTTAATCAGTTTGTCAGAAATGATGTCTGGTACCTTGTTCCTAGACCTAAAGATAAACATATTATTGGAACAAAATGGATTTTCAAAAACAATCTGATGAACTTGGAAATATTATTCGAAATAAAGCAAGACTAGTTGTACAGGGTATACACAAATTGAAGGTATTAACTATAATGAAACATTTGCCCCTGTAGCTCGTCTTGAATCAATCAGACTTTTTATCTCCATTGCTTGTTTTAGGAAGATTAAAATTTACCAAATGGATGTAAAGAGTGCCTTTCTGAATGGTGATTTACATGAAGAGGTATATGTTGAACAACCTACAGGGTTTGAAGATCCTAAATTTACTGATCATGTGTATCGTCTTAAGAAGGCTCTTTATGGTCTGAAACAAGCTCCCAGAGCATGGTACGAAAAACTGACTAAGTTTTTACTGAGTCATAATTTTTAGATGGGATGTGTGATAAGACGCTCTTTGTTAAGACATAACGATGATATTCTAATGGTTCAAATATATGTTGACGATATTATTTATGGATCAACCTGTACTAACATGACTGTTGAGTTTGCAGATTTGATGAAGTCTAAATTCGAAATGAGCATGGTTGGAGAATTAAACTATTTCCTAGGGTTGCAAGTAAAACAACAACCTGATGGAATTTTTATCTCTCAAACCAAATATGCTCTGAATTTAATTAAGAAATTTGGATTTGAGAAAGGTAAAATTTTGATACTCCTATGAGTACAACTTTGAGACTCTCAAAAGACTCTACAGGTAATGATGTGGATCCTAAATTGTATCGTAGTTTGATTGGTAGTTTGCTTTATTTGACTGCTAGTAGACCAGATATCGCTTTGAGTGTTGGTATTTGTGCTCGTTATCAATCAAATCCTAAAGAATCTCACTTAACTGCTGTTAAGCGGATTATGCGATATGTCGCAAGTTCTACTAAACTGGGTCTCTGGTATCCACATGAGACTAATGTTCAATTAGCCGGGTACGCAGATGCTGACTGGGCTGGAAACATTGATGATAGGAAATCAACCAATGGTGGTTGTTTCTACATTGGAAATTGTCTTGTTTCTTGGTTTAGCAAAAAGCAAAGTTCTATATCGCTATCAACAGCTGAGGCTGAATACATTGCTGCTGAAAATGCATGTACTCAACTTGTTTGGATGAAACTTATGTTAAGCGATTATGGAATTACTCAGGATTCTATGATTTTATTTTGTGATAATTCCAGTGCAATAAATATCTCTAAAAATCCAATTCAGCATTCACGTACTAAGCATATTGACATTAGATTTCATTACATTCATGAATTAGTGGAAGAAAAATTAATATATTTGGATTACATTCCAACCGAGACTCAACTTGCGGACATTTTCACTAAACCGCTCGACAAAAGCAGGTTTAATAAATTAAAGTTTGATCTCGGTATGTGCAATTTAAATTGAATTTGCATGATTTGGTGTATCATAATGTACATAAGTTTGATGTTTTATTTGCTTAAATTTGAAAATTATTTGAAAAAATTGCATATTTTGAGTCGGTACTCGACCAGTCGTGAGTGTACACGACCGGTCGTGATACGACCGATCGAACACTTACACGACCGGTCGTGAAACTCGTGATTTCACTTTATTTTGGAGATTTGACTCTTCTTCTTCATTTCCTTTTTACTCTCCAACGGTCCTAGCTACGACCGGTCGAACCCACCTTCATGGTACTTCAAGGTTAGTGGTTCTTTTGCAATTTTCTTATAGATTCTTGTTATTGGTGTTTCAAATCTCATTCTTGTAGAATCTATTTGGTCGTTCATTGCAAGTTTGGGGTTTTATCTTGAAAAATTTGTTCTATCAAAACTCCATTTCTTCTATCTTGCATCTTTTTGTTTCCTTGAGTCCTCCTTTGAAAATGGATGCTAGAGGTAAAAAGAAAACTACACGAGGTCCCTCTTCATCTAGATCAGCATCTATTGCACAACGTTATCTTCGCTCTCCCGAAAATGATCCTTCTAATGCTCGGGATTTGCGTATGCGCAATATTATTGTTGAGTATCCTGTTAATGTTAATCACATTGCTTCCTTTGGTATCCTTCCTCTGTTGCAATCTGTGGGATGGGATAACATCTTACATTGGGGTGGACCTGCATACCAGTCTATTGCCCAATCCATGTTTGCATGTATCTGTGATTTTTCTCTTGAGAATTTAACTTTTAAAATTGATACTCAAGAAGGATTATTTTTAGTGGATCGACATTTGATTGCTCACATTATGGAAATACCTGTCAATGATGAGGGCATTCCAATTCATATTTTACATGACAGACTCTCAGAATCTGAACGAAAAATGCTTACTAGAGATTTATGTAATTTGGATGTTCACTGGACTCATAAAGGTCATGCACTTCCCTTAAGGTACTTGTTACCCAGACACAGAGTACTTCATAGGATTTTCATCTCAAATCTTTATCCACGTTCTGGTAATAAAACCAACTCACTGCTTTCATGGTTCGTGTTTTGCATTCTGTCATCTCTGGTGCAAAAATATGTCTACCTTCTTTAATTTGTCATTCCATTATTTTGTCTCGTCACCATGCAGGACATAGTGATATTCCCTTTGGTTATTTGTTGACTATGCTGGCAAATCATATGCTCGTGGCTATGCCTGCTAGAGAAAAACCCATCCATCATCTCCCTTTTAATAATTCCAATATTAACAAGATGAATTTAGAATTGGCTGACGGCCAAGTGGATGCTAGTAGCAGTGGTGCTGAAGCAGGAAATGCAGATCAAGCTGGTGATCTTCCTGAAGACGTGAATATGGATGATTTATTTGAAGAACTTGAGTCAGACTCGGCTGATGATCCTAATTTTCAGCCTTCTGATTTTGATGAGAGATTGAATTCCCTTCAAGAGCAGGTGGCTCAAATTCGTGTTACCCAAGACACGCAATTTTCTTATTTACGCAAATATATGAGGCGGGTTGCTAGGGGTTTACATAAAATTGATCCATCTAATCCTGCTCCCTCTTCTGGTTCTGACTGAATTTTTGATGGGTCTGTAATAACTTTTTTTTAGTCTGAACTTTACATGCTTACTGACTTTTTGAATTATGCACTATGCTCTCTTGAATCAACTCCTATTTTCATTATCATTGTTGCTCTTCTTCCTTTGTCATTTTGTGTCAAAAAGGGGGAGAAGTTTTGGGAGGCTTTGGCTTTATTTGAATTTAATGATTATGATGTGCTCCTATTACTCAGGGGGAGTTAAGCTTCTCAGGGGTAGTTATGGGAGAATGATGCTAGTTATTACTTATCATATCTATATAACTGTGCATGCTTCTCTATTTTGAACCTGTTGTGCCTGTACTTCTCTTATTTCTATTGGAAGTATTATTATTTGGGATTTTGTCACAAATTGACAAAGGGGGAGATTGTAAGTGCTATGGTCTCATGCTCCTTTGGTTGTCAAATTTTGATGTGTCAAAACATCTATCTGTGTCTTGTGCTTGTATGGTGATTTATATGTATTCAAGACACTGCATAAACACTTCATGACATTATTGAAGTTCAAGAAGCTACAATGTTGAAGTCTCAAGAAGCTACATTATTGAAGTTCAAGAAGCTACAATGTTGAAGTTCAAGTCTTAAGAAACAACTCAAGAAATGACTTCAAGACTAATAAGCAACGCATGAAGTAGTTTTTATGCTGATGAAGATCTCAAGTTTAAAGCTACAACAAGTTCAAGATCTCAAGCCTGATATGGTTCAAAAAAATCTACATTCGTTGAATGGTTGAAGTTCAATGTCCATACGACATGGTTCAGGTTTGAATGACCTTAGGTTAACCCTTTAAGTAGGTCACTTTGGATACATAAATCAAATGTTTATTTTACATAAGTTTGGTCTATTCTACGACCAGTCCTAGCTCTTGTTCGACCAGTCCTAGCATTGGTTCGACTAGTCCAAGAAATTACACGACCAGTCCTAAGTTGTTGAAGATTTTTTGGAATTTTTTGGTACACCCACGACCAGTCCTGGAGGTCCTTCGACCGGTCGTAGGTGTGGCTTCGACTCGACCACGACCAGTCGTAGAGCTACGACTCAAAGTCCAGCAACCTAATCTATGGTCCTAGACCAGTCGTAGAGATCTACGACCAGTCGTAGGTGACCCACGACCAGTCGTAGGCTTCTCACGACCAGTCGTGGAACGACTTTCAAAGATCGCGCTCAATATTTCAAATATCCGTTAGAGCTACGACCAGTCGAAGGTTTCTAAGACCAATCGTAGGAGCGATTTTTGCTTCTATAAATTGAAAACAAAATTCAGAGTTTTCACACTTCAACTCGATTCAATTCAAGAAATTTCAACTGATCACTCTGAGATAAGTCTGTGTTTATTTTAAGCTACATTGTGCTTATTTAATATTCCTTTTTGCTAGCTTATTTAATTTGATTTTGTTTCTGTATTCCAATTTTTTTTGAAAAGAGGAATTATCTTATTCCTTCTTCTTGGAATCAAAATCAAATATAGCTACGCCCAACTAGTTAAAATCTAATATCAATTAGAATTTAGAACCATATGAATGTGAGTATTGGAAATTGAACTTTGACATTCAATCATCTACTCCGATTGGTTCTACCGGGCTGCTACGAAAAGGAGAAATCCAGGTATTTTACAATTCTGTAAAATTTATTTACTTTTGGTTTTGTTTGAGGTTAAGCCAGAAAAATCTCATTGTATTGGTTTTGTTTGAGGTTGAACCAGAAAAAATCTCATTGTATTGGTTATCTGAGGAGAGCCGGAAAACTCAGAAAAGAGGGGTTTTTGAATTGTGTAAGCCCAAGTGAAAAAGACACAATTGTAAAGGTTTTTGGTGAACCTGTGAAAACCTATTTGATAGTGAACGCTAATATCCCCTGTGTGAGGATATTAGGAGTGGAGTAGCTTTCTGTGTGGCTGTTGAAAGACAGTTGGTGTACACACAGGCGAACCACTATAACTCTTTGTCTTGTGGATTGAATGCTTGCTTAATTTTCATATCTTTTATCATTCAATTGTGTGAAATGTACAAGTGGATGTGAATGTTGTAACTATTTACATTTCAAGCAAGTGTGAGGATTGTTGTAATAATTTAGATCTATACTTCTGCATTTAATTTCAATTCCTTGTTATTTCATTTACTTCTATTAAAATTGAGTCCTTGATCCAAAAGATGTTCTAGAAATAAGGTTGTCCTACCATAAGCCCTTGTTTATTATGGTGTAAGGTTGTCCTTAGAACTGAATTTGTATCAATCTCTCAATACTTATTTATCAAGGTGATTTAAATTTAGCATTGTGAATTGATTCATAATTGTAAGGCTATTGGTTTACTTTATTTCCGCTGATTTTATTTTAAATTTGGCATAGTCCTATTCACCCCCCCCCCCCCCCCCCCCCCCCCCCCCTCTAGGACATATAGCTTGGCCTTTTCACCTCTATGCACCCGCACTGCCTCAAAGTGGGGCACCTGAAACTGTTTTACATAATCCCCACCGTCCACGATGCTCCACAGCTTAGCTAAGCCATCAAGACAGAAGATGTGACAGATCCGACGCTTAAGTGGGTTGTACTAACAGTTCTAATGTCCTTTAGTGTTGATTACGTCGACCCGACGGGTGGATCACCCTGAAATTTAACGTCAACGGTTGGAAAGGTCCAAGGGACTATTTAAGCTAAGACTCAAGGGTCAGGTTATGGATATCTAGCCTGCTCTGATTTTATTACACTAAATATTATGTTATACTACATTTAATAATATTATTTACTGTTATAATAATAATTATTATTATTAGAAATTATTTTCCTTATATATTTTGTCATATATAATTTATATTATTACAAATTGTTAATACATGTAAATTTATATGAATATCAGTAAGCATAAATTAATGTATGTATATATATACATATATGTTATTTTTATGTATTACAAAATCTATTGTTTGTAATTTATACTAATGATATTGTTAGTATATGCATATGATATGGATTATAGTTACATATCCCTTTAACATGAAACTTCAAATATTTATAAATTATGTAAGTATCATTTCATAGTATATTTTTAGGTTATACTATATATATCTATATATTTTTTTTTTTAATTAAATCACATGGTAACACTCGAGTACTGGAAAGTACGGGGTGTTACACTATTTGCCCTTTATGGCTTTGATTGACTATTTGCCTTTGCGCCTTTGATGAATTATTATTAAATAACCCTTTGATGGTAAGTTCCACTCGTCGAAGTATGATTAACCACTAGTTGAAGAGGTTACCCTTAAAATGTTATATTTGATAGTCTCATGAGATAGGGATGGTGGAATGGGACACTATGCCTGATCTGTCGACCTATGTTGGTTGACAAACCCCCATAGTGACCTTTGAGCTTTCTTAAAACGATTGTTTGAAATTGAAATAATAATGGTTGGGCTAATCATGCATTTTCATAGCATGCGGACTTTTTCGAGTGCCTAGTCCTCCTTGGGCGTACCTTTGAGTACTTTTTCGGGAGACTAGTCCACCATGGGTGTCCTCGTTGCATAGTCTGTTTCGGGTGACTAGTTCTCATTAGGTGTACCTTCGAGTACTTTTTCGAGTGGTTAGTTCTCCTTGGGCGACTTTTATTTCGTGCATTCGTACCACTATGGGCGTCCTTTTTGCATGGACTTTTCCAGGTGCCTAGTCCTCCTTAGGACGTACCTTTGAGTACTTTTCCAAGAGACTAGTCCACCTTGGGTGTCCTCGTTACATAGTCTTTTCCGAGTGGCTAGTTCTCCTTGGGTGACTTTTTGCCAGCTGGATGTGCATCCCTAGGTTTGTGAGCATACACATGCATCCATGCATTTAAACAAGATTATCTTGTGTATTTATCTAATGACCTTATCTGATTCATATGATAATCACTATGAAATATTTGCTATACATTGTTCCTGATAACTATGCTTAATTATCTTGATTATACGATAAATCTTGGGGGTTATACCTCACTGGGATAGCCATTGACGCTATCAAACTGTATTCAGTGTGCAAGATACCTGGATGATGTGTGAGTTGACTCTAGTGTATCCTATGGAGAGATCGATGGCTATGCGGCTCTAATTTCTAGACTACTTTTATTATTTTGTTGTTCAATCTTTAATTATGAAATATTAGTTTGTATAAGTTTTCGGGTAACCACAAGAATATTCGGCTATGTATATTTGGACTCCCTCTTATACTTGATTTGCTCATATTATGCTAGTTTATTAACTCTGACAAAGGAAAAAAAAACAAATATACGTGATATTTGAGCCACTGTTAAAGGTTAACGCTCGGGTTTTTTGAAAACAAGTAGTGTACTCGGGTTCCAGGAATCGGGGTGTTACAGAAAGCCTTTGGCAGGAAGTTCCAGCGCCAGGATACTTAGGTGGGGCCATCATGATGTTTGTGAGAAATCCATTCCATTCATTCGTTTTGAGAGCTCATTTAGGACATGCGACTAAAATTGAGGCAGATCCAAAACACAAGAGGGAAAATTGGGGAAAGGATTTCTTATCGTTGAAACCTTCCTGGACTCCACTTTGATGTCTATATGCCATCTAAACCGTTTATAAGGTCATTCCCACTAAGATAAAGTGAAGCACACAAAAAATTAGCATGATACAAAACTTTTAGGGCCATATGAATGTTTCAAAGGTGGTCACTGAATCCCCACTGTTTCCTCTCGCGTGGCACACTTGAGTTTTAGATCTGCTTCATTCTTTGTCACATGTCCTAAAATGAGCTCTCAAAACAAATGAATTGGGTGGATTTCTCGCAAACATCACGGTGGGCTCCACCCATCATCCCATGCAGGAACTCCCTAAATCTACGGGACCGACTGACGCTTCCAGTGGCGAGGTGGCTGGACGGTGCTTTGTAAGTACCACCATGATGTATGTGTCATATCCATGCCATTAATTTATTTTTTCAGATTATTTTAGTGCATGATCCGAAAAATGAGGCAAATCTAAATCTCAAGTGGACCACACAATGAAAAATGTTGTGACTGAACGCCCACCATTAAAATTTTCCTAAGGCCCACTATAATGTGTATTTGCCATCCAACCTGTTGATTAGGTCACAAAGACCTGGATGAAGTGAAAACACAAATATCAGTTTCCTCTAAAAGTTGTGGCCCCTAAAAAGTTTTTAATAATAACCCACTTTTCATATGGTGTGATTCACCTAAGATTTAGTTCTACCTCATTTTTGGCTCATTCCCTAAAATGAGCTAGAAAAATAGAGGATGGTGTGGATAAAACACATACATCATAGTGGAGCCTACAAAGCACCGTTCAGTAGCGAGTCGCTACTCATGTCCACATTATATTGCATGGGGAGACATGGGAAGTTTATCAATCCAATCAAATTATTGATGAATATGGATTACAATTTCTACTTGTTTTTTTGCTTTTGAATGAATTAATTGTGTTTTCATACATGTCTTAATACATTTATAAATCTTATGCATTCAATTTGAATATAATTGCATTAGTTCAATCAGCAAACATATAGCTTAGGATCCTTTATAAAGGAAGCCTATTATGTGCACTTCTTTTTTGAGATTTTATGATTTAAAAGTGTGTATTAAGGTTTTTTTTAATAATCCCTGAAGTTTCATTGAAAAATTCAACCATTTTCCCGCTGTTTCCCCATATTTCCCAAAAAGTACGATAACTTATGCAAAACAAATGACATATCCCGTGCGATAACCGATACATATCTGTATCCCTAGGGTGCAATACATTGCGTGATACCGATATTTCGAACATTGGTTAAATCTGAAAATATGCAACATTCATACATCATATTGAAATAGGATCATACATCCATATTGAGGTCCGTTCAAACCTTAGAGTCGAGCTTAGGAAAATCGAGTTCGAGTTTTTGGTGTATGCCCACTAGAAGTGGTAAGGGTTTCAACCAACACCCCGTCATGAGTAACGAGCAATTAAGTGATTACCTCGCTCAATTACTCCAGAATATAACTGTCATGGAGATATCCAACAAAAATTGACCGCCACCGAAGCTAGACTTGAGTGATTAGAGGCATCCCAAAAGGAGAACCCCACAGTTGGGGGAGATGTGCAGTCACAGGTAGGTGGTGTTGGTGAGGAGTCATCCCTTAGACAAACCCCCACCAATAGTGAGCATGTGGGTAGAGAACGGGCATATCAGGACCACTTTGATCTTAACGAGAGGGCCATGAAGAATGTCAGGATTGATGCCCCGAGCTTTAATGGTCACTTTGACCCCAAGGCATTCCTTGATTGGTTAGCTGACATGGACCACTATTTTGAGTGGCAGTGGCATGAGATGTCAGAGAACCGACAAGTGCGGTTTGCCAAAATGAAGCTTGTGGGGCAAGCAAAGATATATTAGACCAATAAAGAGTGTAGGATTGAATGAGTGGGAGGAGCTCCCATTATCCAATGGAGCCAGATGAAAACTATGCTAAGAGAGAAGTACGTCCCTCTCTCTTATCGCCAGAAGCTCCTGGAACAATGGCAATCTTTACGCTAAGTATCCATGCCTGTCACAGAATACATCGTAAAATTTGAGGAATTTATGATGCGGTGTGACATTGAGGAAGACCCTCTAGTAACGCTCATGCGTTTCAACATGATCTTTGGGCTCGTCCTGTGACAGATTTGGACGATATGTACCAAGTGGTGCAGGAATTAGACCAATATCTAAAGACTCCTCACAAGACAGTTTGATTCCTGAGACTCTAATGTTAGGACTGATTCTCAGGGAACTCGACCCAACATTAATAATAAACCCAGGGGCAGGCAAATGTTCCGCCTAGGCCTAGGGATGACAAGGGAAAGGGAGTCCTTGGTGCTGGTCCAGGTGGAGGACAGAATGTGTGATGCTGCGAATGTGGGAATATTGGTCATTTTGCAACTCAACGTCCCACTAAGAGCAAAGGAAAAGCCTTAGTCATAGGTGATTCCCAAGATAGCGAGTATGATCAGGACGACTTTGAAGTCGAAGAATATCAGATCGTAGGATCATTGAGTAATGAGGATGAGGTGGGTGATGATGCAACACTAGCAGTTGTCAGGTGTGTGCTAGCCCAAACTAGAAGTAGTGTTGACTGGCGTCACAATACTATCTTTTACACGATCGCCAAGCGTGGCAAGAAAAATTGTAAGGTGATAGTGGACAATTGGAGTTGACATAATGTAATTTCCACTAGCACCTTAGGTCGTCTAAAGTTAGATGCCACCCCTCATCCTGACCTGTACAAAGTCTCATGGGTAGACAAGACTTCCCTTTCTTTCACCCATCAATGTATTGTACCCATCGAGTTCAGGTCTTATAAGAAGTCCCTATGGTGTGATGTGTTGCCCATGGATATAGGTCACATCATCTTAGGCAGACCGTGGCTATTCGATAATGACGTCACGATATACGTCCATACTAATGCGTGTACCTTCATGCATAACGGCAAGAGGATTAAAATTAATCCTATACCACCTCAAAACACTACGCAAAAGAAATGTGAGAAGGCTAGTGAGCCTAAAGAAGTGAGAAAATCTACACCCAAGTCTCTGCACATCATCGTAGCTAAAGAGTTTCAAAGAGAGATTGAGGAGGATTCGACAGAGTATACCTTAGTGGTTAGAGAGGCTACACTAGAAGTACCAATAGAGTTACCCCACGAGGTAGCCTCGGTCTTAGAGGAGTACAGAGATGTATTCCCTGAGGATTTGCCGGATGAGTTGCCACTCATGAGGGACATCCAGCACGTTATTGATCTTGTCCTTAGGTCGACTCTACCAAACCTTTCTCACTATAGGATGAACCTTGCAGAGCATGCAGAGTTGAAGAAGCAGGTAGATGAGATCTGGCGAAAGGGTTTCATCCAGGAGAGCATGAGCCCGTGTGTCGTACCCTCTTATCTGACACCTAAGAAAGACGACACTTGGCGCATGTGTGTGGACAGTAGAGCCATCAACAAAATCATGGTCAAGTATAGGTTTCTCATACCTAGGCTTGATGACATGTTAGACATGATGACTAAATCCACCATTTTCTTCAAAATGGATCTCAAGAGTGGGTATTACCAAATCCGTATACACCCCGGTGATGAATGAAAGATAGCCTTCAAGACGAAGGATGGGCTATATGAGTGATTGGTCATACCTTTTGACATGATTAATGCACTTAGCACTTTCATGTGGGTGATGACCCAGGTCTTGGGACCGTTCATGGGGAAATTCTTAGTGGTGTACTTCGACGATATCTTAATCTATAGCACTACTAGAAAATCATACCTTGAACATTTGAAGTTGGTTTGTAGCATCCTTAGGGCGGGGAAATTATACGCTAACCTTAAAAAGTGTCCGTTCATGTCTAATCAGGTTGTATTCTTAAGGTTTATAGTGTTAGCAGAAGGGATGCGTGTAGACCCAAAGAAAGTCAAGGCCATAGTTGATTAGCTTGAACCGAGGAACATTCATGAAGTGCGAAGCTTCCATGGCTTAGCCACATTCTATTGTTGGTTCATTAGGAGTTTTAACACGATTATGGCTCCCATTATAGAGTATATGAAGAAGTGAGAATTCGTGTGGTTGAAAGCTACAGTTAAGGCTTTCAAAGAAATTAAGGACAAGATGGTCAAAGCTCCCATCATGCGCCTTCCTGACTTTTCTAAAGTTTTTGAAGTTGCGTGTGACGCGTCTGGTGTTGGTATAGGTGGAGTCTATTCATAACCCCAAGTGTAGGGTCGCAATGTAGTAATAACTCGGTCAGACCAAGGTCGAATCCACAAGGACTAAACTTGTACGTATTCTAAAAATAACTAGAACTAGAACTAGAAAAAAATCTAAATCTAAATATGGAATAAAAGAGAGTAATTGTGAAGGATTTATCAAATATCAAAAGTGAACTAGAGTGTCAAGGATCCACTTATAGCTATCAAGATGCTACCTTGCTTGATTCAATAAACACAATTGGAATTGGAGTCATATCATATCCAATTAGAAGATAAAAGAATTTAAATCAAATCTGAAGTTTTCATTGGCCTAATTCTCAATGGAGGAGAGTTATGAAGATTGGAAGGGATTCTATAACCAAACCATGCCCATGGGACGATGGCCGACAACCAGATTTACCAATCCCACAATCTCAAAGTAAGGAAAAGAATGTACTCAAAGCTATTGCAGATCTACTGCAATTTAAGTCACAATAAAATATTAAAAACTGAAAGTATTCCTTTAAAATCAAATTAGAATTAAAAAAAAAAAAAAAAAAAAAAGGTTCAACATAAACATGAATTAAAGAAAGAGAAACATCCCATCACGCTACAAGCTTCACCTCTTAGCCCTAGCTAGGAAGTTTAGCCAATCATAGATATGATTGAACCAAAGTCTCTTAAGAAAAACATGAAAACAACTAAGGAATAAGAAGAAAAAAACTCTTAACGACGGCTTCTCCACCCTTTTGCTCCACTCCTTAAACCCTAGAAGATGCATAGGAACATCCTAAGGAGTCCTATTTATAGTTGTGGAACTCCAACTTTCGCGCCTAGTTGGGAAACTCTAGAAACTGCCTCAAATTTACACAGTTTGTTAAAATAGACAACACTCTACGCAGTTTTCCAAAATAGACTGCACTCTGCGCAATTTCACAAAATGACCCAGAGTTTCAGAATATGCTTTTTCAGAACAATTCAGGATTCCTTTTCTTCACTTCAAATCTTTGATTCTCTTCATTCCTCACTTAGTTTTCTTGGATCTTTGGCATGTGAATTCTTCAATCTTGGTCTCCTAAGATCCATCCCTTGCCTTCGTAATTCTTGAGCATCAAAATGATGCTTTTAGCACCCTTTTCAATTCAAGCTCTTAAATTCACCTTGCAACACAAACATGAGTAAAATAGAACATTAAGCATTATCATGTTCATAAAACCAAGATATAAATTGGGGATAATATGCAATATTTTACCCTCAACACAATCCCCAACCAGCATTTTGCTAGTCCCGAGCAAAGTATGCGTGAAATAAATCTCAATGCTTAATGTTCAAAACATCTCTAGGAAAATAATCTTTTATACACTCAAGTATGAACGGGTAGAATTAAGATACGAAAGTGGGGTTTTGAAAACTTAGAGCCGAACCACATAAGCAACCAATTAAGTAAATTCTTTGTCCATTAAATCGAACATAATTTGCATATCAAGTTTTTCAATGTACTCAGTGAAAATCAACTTACTTCCAATACGAATACTATTAGTTTATCATGTTAGTCATACTCATCACTTCAAGATTAGTTTGAAACTCATTTCCCATTTTCCTTCTTTTTTTAGTCTTCAATTTTATATCAACGGTCAATTTTTTATTCATTCTTTTTATTTTTGCATTCTTTTCCATATTTTTCATTCTTTTTATTCTTTTTCATGACCTCTTTGTCGATCTCCTATTTTTTTTTAACTGGTTCTTTCTTTAAAGGTGGATAAAATTCTCCAAACTCTATTCTCACCATCTATCAATGATTCACATACTAACAATCAGAACTTCTAGCATGTCTTACAGAAGACAAGTTGAATGTGTCTTGTGATTTAGATTAATATGATGTTCAAACTATCTCTTAATCAATTGAGCGTAAGAACTTAGGTGATAGATTACTTAGTTGATCAAACTCCAACAATCCAAAATTTAATCTCTATTTTTATCATACCCAACGCATTCTTAAGTACACAATTCATCACTTCCCAAACAGATTTCAACTTGAAACATTGAAAATTTTTAAAAATTTTGCTCAAAACTAAGAAAACACTGATTAGTTCACTTAATCTCCCATCCCCAACCGAAAAATCTACATTGTCCTAAATGTAAAAGAAATAAGCATGTAATGCAAAAGAAGCAATGAAAAGAGAAGGGAAGTGATGGAAAGGCAATACTTGAAGAAGGAATTTTGAGGCTTTTTGAATGGTTTCAGTGTGAAGATGGGTTAGCACAAGTATTAAACCAACAGAAAGAAAACTCTTCTAAACAATGGAAAGCAAACTATCCTAAATAGCGGAAAAAAAACTATTGTAATCCTAAATCATATGAAAGAAAATAAATCTACCTATACCTCCGCCAGACTAGGAGGTCAATCCTGGTAAACAGGGTCAATCAGAGGGATTGACACGTCCTCTGAATCAAAATTTTCAACAAATGGCTTTAAACGATGTCCATTTACTTTGAATTCATTGTCATTGTTTGGATTCCGAATCTCGACAGCCCCATGTAGATAAACATTAGTAATAGTGAAAGGGTCAGTCCAATGAGATCGGAGTTTACTCAGAAAGAGGTGTAACCGAGAATTATACAAAATGACTTTCTGACCTGGTGTGAATGATTTCCCAAGAATGTGTTGGTCATAAAACACATTCATCTTGTCCTTGTAAATTCTCGAGTTCTCATATGTATCATTTCGTATTTCTTCCAGATCATTCAATTGAAGTTTGCGCAATGAGCCAACGTTGTCCAAATTGAAGTTCAGATTTTTAATCGCCCCATAGGACCTATGTTCCAACTCCACAGGCAAGTGGCAAGCCTTCTCATAGACAAGTCTAAAGGGAGACATTCCAATAGGGGTCTTAAATGCAGTACGGTAAGCCCATAAAGCATCGGTCAATAGGATTGACCAATCCTTATGGTTAAGGTTAACCGTTTTTTCCAAAATATGTTTAATTTTTCTATTGGAAATTTCGGCTTGCCCACTTGTTTGTGGCTGGTATAGAGTGCTCACTTTGTGGGAGATGTCATATTTCTTCATTAAGTTCACAAATGGCCTGTTACAGAAATGTGAACCTTCATCACTAATGATGGCTTGAGGCGTTCCGAACCGAGAAAGGATGTTAATCTTTTACGAATTTAATGATCATCTGATGATCATTGTTCCGGCACGGGATTGCTTTGACCCATTTAGTGACATAGTCTACTGTGAGCAATATATATAAATTTTTGAAAGATTGGGGAAATGATCCCATGAAATCGATGCCCCAACAATCAAATGCTTCAATGATCAGAATGGGGTTCAAGAGTGTCGTATTTCAATGGGACAATGCTCCCAATTTCTAACAATGCTCACAAACTTTGCAAAATCGTAAGTATCCTTGAACATAGTGGGCCAGTAAAAGCCGCACTGCAGAATTTTGGCCGTGGTCTTTTTAATAGAAAAGTGACCACCACAGGCCTGAGAATGACAGAATGAGATAACACTTTGGTGTTCATTATCTGTCACTTAAGATTTGGTCTGGGCAATATTTGAATAAATACAGATCATCCCAGAAGAATTTGTGTACCTCGACAAAGAATTTCTTTTTATCTTGCACAGTCCAAGGTGTCGGCGTGGAACCTGTGGCAAGATAATTAGCAATATCCGCGAACCAAGGTGATTGAGAGACTTTAAATAATTGTTCGTTAGGGAACATGTCATTTATGTGTCGTCTCAAAGGAATCAGCGAGATCAAGGCGGGAAAGGTGGTCAGCCACTACATTTGCTACTCCCTTTTTATCTTTTATTTCTAAATCAAATTCCTGGAGTAGAAGGATCCATCTTATCAAACAGGGCTTAGCATCATTCTTAGAAAGAAGATACTTGAGCGCTACATGATCCGTGTAGATGATGATCTTGGATCCAATTAAGTAGGACCTAAATTTGTCCAAAGCGAATACTACGGTTAAGAGTTCATTTTCTGTAGTAGTTAATTCACTTGGGCAGGATTTAAGGTTCTACTTGCATAATGTATAACGTAGGGCCTCTTATCTTTTCTTTGACCTAATACCGCCCCAAGAGCATAGTCAGAAGCATCACACATAAGTTTAAAGGGATGCTCCAATGGGGTAGCTACATGATAGGTCCGGTGGTTAACATGCCCTTCAGCTTAGAAAAGGCTTCCTGGCATTACTCAGTCTGCTCGTATGGTACATCCTTTTGAAGTAGATTACATAAAGGACAAGAGAGGTGACTAAAGTTCTTTATGAATCTTCTGTAAAATCCGGTGTCCTAAGAAGGATCACATGCCACGTATATTTTTGGGTGGAGGTAAGTTAGAGATAAGATCAATCTTAGCTTTATCTACCTCAATTCCTTTGGAAGAGATGATATGCCCCAGGATAATTCCCTTACGAACCATAAAGTGACACTGCTCCCAATTAAGTACCAAATTCTTTTCCTCACATTGCTTCAACACATTTTTCAAAATTTTCAAACATTTGTTAAAGGATAGACCAAAGACCGAGAAGTCATCCATGAAGACCTCTAAAAATTGCCCCACCATATTAGAAAAAATACTCAACATACATTGCTAAAAAGTGGCAGGAGCATTACATAATCCGAATGACATCCTTGGGTAAGCAAAGGTGTCATAAGGACATGTAAATGTCATCATTTCCTAATCTTCAAGGGCTATCTCAATCTGATTATAGCCCAAATATCCGTCAAGGAAACAGTAATAGGAATGACCAGCTAGCCTTTCCAAAATTTGATCGATGAAGGGCAAAGGAAAGTGGTCTTTCCTCATGACGGTATTCAATTTCCAGTAATTAATGCACATTCTCCAACCGGTAGTGCTCCTAGTTGGCACGAGCTCATTGTCGGCATTGGCTATGATGGTGATTCCTGACTTTTTAGGAACCACCTAGTTGGACTCACCTATCGACTATCAGATATTGGGTATATGATACCCACATCTAATAGCTTAAGAACCTCGGCCTTAACCACTTCCTTCATATTTGAATTTAGTCTACGTTATGGTCGTCGGAAGGTCTTCGCATTATCCTCGAGATGAATGCGGTGAGTACAAATCAAAGGGTCAATTCCCTTGAGGTCTGCAATCGACCATCCAAGGGCTCCTTTGCGCTCAATGAGAGTAGAGATAAGAATACTCTCCTGTTCTTGTTCCAGGTGGGAAGAAATCACCACTGGGTATGTCTCACCTTGACCTAAATAAACATATTTCAAATCAGAGGGTTTTAGGTCAAGCTTCAGTGCGTTGAGGTTAGACAATAGAGGCACTACATCAGTTTGGGGCAATTCTTCAAATTGTTGCCTCCACCGATTAACTTCAAGTACCGACACAGTATCAAGCATGGTACCCGTCACCCTAATCGTATCATCATCTAAATCATGGGAGTAGGCCAAGCGCGTCTCTAGAGGGTCAGAGGATAAGATCATCAGAGTTCTATCTTCCATGAAAAAATCAATCAAGTTAACATCGTGAGCATCGTCATCATCCTCTACCTGTTTGCTCATATTGAAAAAGATATTAAGCTCCAATGTCATATTCCCAAAAGACAAATTCATGACTCCATTCATACAATTGGTGATTGCATTTGATGTAGCAAGGAATGGGCGACTAAAGATGACGGAATTTGAGTGCTCATGTTCATGATGGGTTGAGTATCCAGGATGATAAAATCTACTTGGTAGTAGAATTTGTCAACCTGGACCAACACATCCTCAATTATCCCTATCGGTATACGAACTGAGCGATCGGCAAGTTGTAATGTAGTCCGGGTGGGTTTTAATTTACCTAGATCCAGTTGTTCGTAGACCGAGTAAGGGATCAAATTTACACTTGCTCCTAAGTCAAGAAGTGCGTGCTCAATCCGGTAATTCCCAATTATGCAAGTAATGGTTGAGCTATCCGGATCTTTATATTTCTATGGCACATCTTGCTTTAGGATGATACTCACTTTCTCTGTCAAAAATATTTTCTTTTGGATATTTTGCCCTCTTTTGGTCGTACATAAGTCTTTCAAAAATTTGGCGTATGAAGGTATTTATTTTACGACATCCAATAGAGAAATGTTGACCTTCACTTGTTTCAGCACCTCTAGGATGTCCTGAGAGTTAGAAAGAGGTTTTGGTGCAATCAACCTTTGGGAGAATGGAGCAACTAATTTGCTTTGAAGTTCCGGTTTTACCTCATGTGGAGCATCACTAGGTCTATCATTCCCATCTACATCCGGGTCCTTAGACTTTTCAACCCATACCAGAATAGATTTGTCAATTATCTTCCTACTCTTAAGAGTGGTGATAGACTTAGCTTGCTCCATTGAATTTGAAGAGCTTGGTTCACTAACTGTGTATTGCGGTTTAGGATTAGGGATAGGTTGGGCTGGAAGCATTCCTTTATCCATAACCGTAACATGCGAGTCTATCTTTTGCATAGCCTTTGTGAGTTCTTATAAGGCTTGAAGAGTACTTTGCTAGATGAGCTCTTGAGGATTTTGAACCAATTCCTCTTGAGGTTTCCCTTGATTTAAGAATTGATTAGGGATTCCTTGAGGTGTAACAGATTGTCCATTCCTCCAACTGAAATTCGGATGATTTCTCCAACTGGAGTTGTATGTGTTCGAAGTGAGTCCCTTGAAAGGCCTTTGGTAGTTGTTTACAGCATTTGATTGCTCATTCAATATTTCTTGAAACGCAGGTATTGTTGAGCAATTTTCAGTTGTATGAATGTTACAAGCACAAATACCACAGACAACTTCCTTATCCTTATCCTTCCTAAGTTCCATGGCCTCGAGTTTCCTTGTGAGACTGGCCACTTTAGCGTTGATATCATCTTCCTCTTTCAAAAGATATATTCCACATCTCTCCTTTGATTGAGTAGGCTTAGACGTGATGCTCGTTCTTGGGGAGATGTCCCATGATTGTGCGGTTTCAGCAAGTTTATTAAAGTAATCCCACACTTCATCAACATCTTTGTTCAAGAATTCCCCATTGTACATTGTCTCGACAAATTGGCGCATAGAAGATGTCAGTCCTTCATGGAAGAAATTTGTTATGCGCCACGTTTCAAAACCGTATTACGTGCATAAACTGACAAGGTCCTTGAACCGCTTCCAACATTGGAAGAATGTTTCATCTTCCCTTTGGGCGAAGTTCATTATCAACTTTTTGATGGTATTCATTTTATGATATGAGAAGAATTTCTTTATGAACTCCCTTGTCATGTCATTTCATCTGCCAATAGATCATGGACATAGTGAATGTAACCACATCTTAGCCTTTTCTTTCAGGGAGAAAGGGAAGAATTTCAGCCGAATTGTGTCCTGAGACACGTTAGGAAAGTGTAAAGTGGTTATGATCTCATCAAACTCTTTCAAGTGTAAATATGGATTTTCATATTCAAGCCCAAGGAACTTTAGAAGAAGTTGGATCACTTCTAGCTTGATGTTTATGTTTTCTGTATTTTCTAGAAAAACCATACAGGAAGGGGTGCTCACCCCCGCCAGTTGTAAATAATCTCGTAAAGTATGAGGCGGGAGTGCTCGATGCACCTCGTTCTCATCCTGGATTTCCTCCACCCTAGGTTGGGGTGGATTTGGAGGTTGATTGGCTAGTTGATTTGCAGCCATAACTTCGGTTAACTCTGTAGATCTCGAGTGGTGTCTAATCCTATAATAAATAAATAACCCCTCAACCAATCCTCCTTCACTCAAGAGACATCGAGTGTTGTCACGGACCCACTTGGGCATGAAACACTCTCAGCCCTCAATTTCAAAATCTAACTTAAACCTAAAAAGAAAAAGGAAAATAGAAATCTAGAAATAGAAAGAGAGAGAATTAGAAAGAAGTTACCAAATTAGAAGTTTCTATGTTAGGATCCTGCAAAAGAAAAAGGAAAGTGAATTAGTTTCTAAAAAAGAGAAATAGAAAGTTTCTAAAAATAGAAAGATGAGTTAGTTTCTAAAAATAAATTATGAAAGTTTCTAAAAAAACAACCTAGTTTTCAAAAACAAAAAAGGAAAGTTTCTAAAAACAAATTAGGAAAGTTTCTAAACCTAGAAAAAGGAAAGTGAGCTAGTTTCTTAAAAAAAAAAAAAAAACTAAGAAAGCAACCTAGTTTCTTAAAAATAAAAAAAAATAAAAAGGAAAGTTTCTAAAAATAGAAAGTAAGTTAGTTTCTAAAAAAGAAAAAGGAAGGGAAATTAGTTTCTAAAAACAGATTAATAACGTTTCTAAAAAATTAGTTTCTAAAAATAAATTAGAAAAGTTTTTATCCTATAATTAGAAAGTAAATTACTTTCTAAAAACAGAAAAGGAAAGTTTCTAAACCTATAAATAGAAAGCTAAGTAAATTTCTAAAATAATTCGGAAAAAATCCTAACCTAAAAATAGAAAGTACAAAAATCCTAATCTTAAACTAATTTCAAAACTAGTTAATCTTAGAAAAACGCAACCATTAGTCCCCGACAACGGCGCTAAAAACTTGTTCACAACCCCAAGTGTAGAGTCGCGATGTAGTAATAACTCGGTCAGACCAAGGTCGAATCCACAGGGACTAAACTTGTACGTATTCTGAATATAACTAGAACTAGAACTAGAAAAAAATCTAAATCTAAATATGGAATAGAAGAGAGCAATTGTGAAGGATTTATCAAATATCAAAAGTGAACTAGAGCGCCAAAGATCCACTTGTAGCTATCAAGATGCTACCTTGCTTGATTCAATAAACACAATTGGAATTGGAGTCCTATCATATATAATGGAAGATAAAAGAATTTAAATCAAATCTGAACTTTTCATTGACCTAATTCTCAATGGAGGAGAATTGTGAAGATTGGAAGGGATTCTATTTTCAAACCATGCCCATGGGACGATGGCCGACAACAGGATTTATCAATCTCACAATCTCAAAGTAAGGAAAAGAAGATACTCAAAGTTATTGCAGATCTACTGTAATTTAAGTCACAATAGATCATTAAAAACTGAAAGTACTCCTTTAAAATTAAATTAAAATTTAAAAAAAATGTTCAACATAAACATGAATTAAAGCAAGAGAAACATCCCATCACACTACAAGCTTCACCTCTTAGCCCTACTTAAGAGGTTTAGCCAACCATAGACATGATTGGACCAAAGTCTTTTAAAAAAAACTTGAAAATAACTAAGAAAGAAGAAGAAAAACCCTTGGCGATGGCTTCTCCACCCTTTTTCTCCACTCCTTAAACCCTAGAAGATGCATAAGAATATCCTAAGGAGTCCTATTTATAGTTGTGGAACTCCAACTTTCACACCTAGTTGGGAAACTCTAGAAACTGCCTCAAATTTACACAGTTTGCTAAAATAGACTGCGCTCTGCTCAATTTTCCAAAACAAACTACTCTCTGCACAATTTCACAGAATGACCCAGAATTTCAGAATATGCTTTTTCAGGACAATTTTAGGATTCCTTTTTTCACTTCAAATCTTTGATTCTCTTCATTCCTCACTTGATTTTCTTGGATCTTTGACATGTAAATTCTTCAATCTTGGTCTCCTAAGATTCATCCCTTTCTTTGGTGATTCTTGAGCATCAAATCCATGCTTTTAGCACCCTTTTCAATCCAAGCTCTTAATTCACCTTGCAACACAAATATGAGTAAAATAGAACATTAGGCATTATCATGTTCATAAAACCAAGATATAAATGGGGGAAGATATGCAATATTTGACCCTCAACAGAGTCCTGAGTCAAGAGGATCATCCTATTGCTTATTTCAATGAGAAACTGAATGAGGCAAAACAAAAATACTCTACCTATGATAAGGAATTCTATGCAGTAGTGCAGTCTTTGAGACATTAGCGCCACTACCTCCTACTGCAGGAATTTATCTTATTCTCTGATCATGGAGCCTTATGTTATCTTCACCTACAAAAGAAACTTAACCCAAGGCATGCTAAGTGGGTCATGTTCCTTCAAGAGTATTTGTTTGTCTTGAAACACAACGCCAGAGTAGAGAATAAACCAGCCAATGCCCTTAGTCGTAAAGTGGTGTTGCTTAATTCTTTGAGTGTTGGAGTTGTCAACTTTGAGCAACTGAGAGATGAGTACCTCACATGTCCAAATTTTGGGGGTACCTATACGTCACTATGGAGTAATCAGCAAAGTGCGGGGGATTTCATGTTGAGAGATGGATTCATTTTAAAGGAAATCGTTTATGTATTCCCCGTACGTCCCTCCATGAATTCCTCATCTGGGAGCTTCATTCAGGAGGAATAGCTAGCCACTTTGGCCGTGATAAGACTATTGCCCTCGTAGAGGATCGTTTCTACTGGCTAAATCATAAGCGAGATGTCGCCATAATTTTAAGGCAGTGTAGAACGTGTCAGATGGCGAAGAAGCAAAAGAAAATATCTGGATTATATACGCCATTACCTGTGCCACATGCTCCGTGACAAGCCATTAGCATGGATTTCGTGCTTAGGCTTCCTAAGATAATTAAAAAGCATGATTCCATTTTTTTTTTGTGGACCGCTTCTCTAAAATGGCGCATTTCATCCCATGTTCTAAAACTTCGGACGCATCTAATATTACTAAGGTCTTTTTCGATTGTGTGATCCATCTTCATGGTTTACCTAAGATCATAGTGTCTGACCGTGATATCAGATTTACCAACTATTTTTGGAAGACACTATGGCACATGATGGGAACACGTTTGCAGTTTTCTACTCATACCACCCCCAAACTGATGGCCAAACTAAGGTGGTTAATCGCAGCCTTAGAAACCTCTTATGATGCTTAATGGGTGAACATGTGAGAACTTGAGATTTGATTCTACCTATAGCCGAGTTCGCCTACAATAGTTCAATCAATAAATCTACGGGGTTGAGTCCATTTGAAATTGTTAATGGGTATAAACATCGGATGCCCATAGACTTATTACCCTTATCAGTTACTTAAAGATCTTCTGAGTCAGCTGATGCATTTGCACAGCACATTCATGACTTTCATGCACATGTTAGATAGCAATTAAATGTAAGTAATGATAATTATAAATGTACAGCTGACCAACATAGTAGGTGGAAAGAATTTAATGAAGGGGATTATGTAATGGTTAGGATTAGACCAGAGCGGTTTCTTCTGGATTTCGCTAAGAAATTACAAGTTCAAAGTACTGGACCATTCAAAGTATCACGTAAAATTGGGTCTAATGCGTATAAGGTAGACCTTCCACCTGAAATGGGAATAAATTCGGCGATCAGTGTGGAAGATCTAGTCCTCTGTCCTAACCCTTCCATTGTTTCTTCTTTCCACCCTTGGCCACTTTCCGACTTTACTTCTCAACCCACTCCACCCCTTTCACCATCAATTGACCGTAAGAGAGAGAGATTGAAGGGATAGTGGATGAGGAGATTGTTTCCACACGAGATGGGGGCTTTCAAAGGTACCTTGTCAAATGGAAGAACAAGCCACTATCCAATTCCACGTGGTTTATAGAAGTGGAACTGCAGCGGATTGATCCGGACCTTCTCGAGATGCACAAAAGTTTTAACTTGTCGGAGCCGAGTTCTTCTCTCCCAAGGGGAGTTGATGAGAACATCAGACCCTTCAAAGTTTATCAAAGATGAAGGCGGCCGATGAATACATCTTTATGTCTCGATGATGGTTCATAGCACAACCAATGATGATTTTGAAGACCTGGTTAATGGCACAAATAAGGATGATCTTGAAGAGTTGGTTAATGGCACAAATAAGGATGATTTTGAAGACCTTACACATGTCTTTTGATTAATTGAAGGCCCCACATTAGGAGGACACATGCGTAGGATGAAATAGAAGACTGATATGTTACGCAGGATTTTTTTTTATTTTTTTATTTTTTTAGAAATCTTTGTTTTGCACATTTTTTTTTCTTTTGTTATAAGGATAATTTAGTCATTTTCTTTTAAATCTGAATTTTATTAATAGGGTGCTTTCTACCCTAAACCTAATGATATTTTTTTTAATGAAAGCTCGGTGCCTCCTTTCCCTTTCTCTCTGTGGTAAGTTATTCTCTTCCACTAATCTCTTCTCTCATTCTAAATTCTATTTCTAGCCCTCCAACCTTCTTCTCTTTCTATGCTTAGTATTTTTTTTGGTTGCTATTGACCCTAAAAATTTGAGAATTGATCCTAACCCACTCTCAGATTTTTCAGTCGTCCCTATTCTAGAAATCATTTGATTTCCTGAACTAGGGAAGCTGCATTGATTGTTGGATTGAAACCATGCAAGATCGGGAGGTCTCATCCCTCACCCGATCCAATCCACACATGATTTAAATACGGTACAACAGGATTGTGGTGATGGTCTGCAACCATTACATGTTCCTTTTATTATTATCTTTACTATGATGTGGAATGTAAATATTTCAGTTAGTTTGCTTAGTTTATTTCGTTGGATAATTTTTGTGCTCACACATGCATTCTAATTTAGACCGGTCCCGCATCAAATTGTCTGAGTTAGCAAATCATGGCATCTACTTTTTTACTATTCTTTTCTTTCTTTTTAAGAAGGTGGGAGCACACCACATGTAATTTTGTTGATATGATGGATGAACTATACAAAAATTTAGCCAGGCTCCATAAATAACAAGGCTTCACCTATCGTATGACTCTACTATACAACACCAAAAAAAGGGGGATAATGCATCATATAATTCTTTTTCTTTTTTTAGATCATTCTCACCTATATGTTTCTCCATGATTTCATCAAGGTGCTAGGAAGTTCTTTTCTAGTAAAAATTGAATTAAAGAATACATAAATATTAGATACTCTATTGGGGGCTCAACTTTTTAAATGGGTTGATTGAAAGAAAATAGTCACTCTCTCCAAGTTAAGCGGCTAAAATCAAATGGTCATTCATGTTGGGATTTGGTCTGCAAAATCACACAAATATGGATCTAGGATAGCAATTCAAGAGCACCAAGCAATCACAAGAAACACAATGATTTAACGTGGAAAACCCTTGCATGAAAAAACCATGGCACAAAGCGACAGAAATTCCACTATGAAAAGCACGGATTACAAAGATAGAAGACTTACCCGGTTTGATCAATACTCAAACCTCTCCTTTTCTCCACACCTTGAAACCCTAGAACTCTTTTAGAAACCCTAGAATGCCTTAGAATTCTCTTAGAATCTCCTCCTAGTTTCGTATACAACCCTTTATATAGCTTTAGAAACAAGTAAAATCGGAATAGGAAATAAAAATTGCAGAATCTGTGTTTCCGTAAACGAATCTACATAAACCTTCGATGACATCGAACTACCTTTGATGTCACCGAAAAATGACATAAACAGTCCAGCGACCGGGGGTGAAAATCCTAAAAATACTCTATGGCATCGAGTGGCTTCGATGTCATCGAGCTAGCTTATGTCATCGAGCCCCCAATTTGACAGGTTGAAGACATCTGTCACTAACAATCTCTACCATGTCTTAAATTTTTAAACGTAGCTCCTTGTCCTCTTCTCTTATCTCTGTCTCGTATCATAGCTTCATCAACGCTTATTGTGCACACTCTGTCCTTCTATTATGTCATCGCTAAGCCCAGAGAAGTTGCACAGAACTTGAACTTCTCTGTAGGAACAACCTTGGTGAGCATGTATGCTCGATTCACGCTGATGTGAATCTTCTCCAGTGTACGCCTCCTTCCTCAAACACCTATCGGATAAAATGATGATGAACATCAATGTGTTTAGTACGTGAGTGATAAACAAAAATTTTAGCCAAATTGATAGCGCTCTCACTATCACAGTTAACCGGCACGATCTCCTGCTAAAGTCTCAACTGATTTATCATGCCTCTAAGCCAAACACTTTATTTAAACATTTCCTTTACTGCCATATACTCAGCTATTGTTGTGGAAAGAGCCACCACAGACTGAAGTTTCGACATCCAACTAATTGCTCCAACCGCTAGTACAAACGAGTAACCTGAAGTCAATTTTCTGGAATCCACACTGCCTGCCTAGTCTGAATCCACATACCCTACCAACTTTGCCCCTGTCTTCTCAAAAGTTAAGACGTAGTTTTTCGTACCTCGAACGTATCGAAGTATCCATTTCACCACTTTTCAATGTTGCTTGTCGGGATTTGACATATATCTTCTCACAACACCGACTGCCTGTGAAATATCTGGTCTCGTACAGACCATGACATACATTAAACTGCTAACCGCATTCGAATAAGGCACAGGAGACATAACTCACTTTTGCTCATTTGATTTAGGACATTGTTCTAAGGAAAGCCGGAAGTGAGCAGCATGGGGAACGCTCACCGGCTTTGCCTAGTCCATCCCATACTTGATCAACACATTTTCAAGGTATTCTGCCTGTGATAACCAAAGCTTTCTCTTCTTCCTATCTCTATGAATATCTATGCCGAGAACCATTTTTGCAACACCCAGATCTTTCATCTCGAATGTCCTTGATAACTGAGTTTTTAGTACGTTGATTTCAAACATATCATGACAGGAGATCAACATATCATTAACATACAATACTAGGATGATGAATTTTCAATCACTTGGTGTCTTATAATAGACATAGTGATCGTATTCACTCTGAGTAAATTTCTAACTAAACATGAAATAATTAAATTTTTTATACCACTACCAACTGTTTCAAGCCGTACAACAACTTCATTAACCCGCAAACTTTTTTTCTCTGCCCATTTAATTTTGTAGCCCTCTGGTTGCTTCATATAGATCTGCTCTTCCAACTCCCCGTGCAGGAATGCAATCTTGACATCCATCTATTCCGGCTCGAGATCGTATTGGGCAACCAGCGTCAACACAAATCTGATAGATACTTGCTTAACCACCAACGCGAATATCTCTGTGAAGTTTATTCCTCCTCTCTGAACATAACCCTTCGCTACTAATCTAGCTTTGTATTTATCCTATTTTCTTTTGAATAACCACTTGCATCCAATCACTTTTCGGCCCACTGAAAGCTCCATTAGCTCTCATGTGTGATTTTTGTGCAACCAGTTCATCTCATCATTCATAGCCGCCTTCTACTTTTCTGCATCAGGCTCATTGAGAACCTCCTGAATGGTAGACGGGTCTCCCTCATCTGTAACGAGGGCGTATGCAATATTAGAGTCGTCCATGTATCTTGTCGGTAACCTGCGATCACGCGATGGGTTTCTTCTCACAGGTGGCTACTCCACCTGCTCTTGTACCCCTATCTGCACATCTGTCTCTTCCTGAGTATCATCTGTGCCAATCTAGATATATACGGTTAACCTTCCAGGTTCCTCTTGCTCCTGATCATTCCTGCGGAATAGGGAGCTTTTATCGAATTTGACGTCACAGCTAGTGATAACCTTACATGTGACCTTATCGAATAACCTGTAACCTTTCACACCAATACCATAGTCAATAAAAATATACTTTTTGGCTCTATGGTCTAGCTTATCTCTCTCAACTAACGGTACATGAGAGTGAGCTTCACAACCAAATATGAATAAATCAGAGTAGTCAATCTTATGACCACTTCATACTTCCTATGGGATCTTACATTCAATTGTTGTAGAAGGAGACTAGTTCACCAAATAGCAGGTCGTGTTAACGGTCTCTGTCCATACGTCCTTGCCCAACGCAGCATTACTTAACATGCATCAGACCCTCTCCAAGAGAGTCTGATTCATTCGTTCAGCCACACCATTTTGTTCGAGCGTGTGGCGCACTGTGTTATGTCTAATGATCCCTTCATCCTTGTAATATTCATTAAACTCAGTGGAAGTGAATTCTCCACCATTGTCAGTCCTTAAAACCTTTATTTTTCGCCCTGACTATTTTTCCATCATTGTCTTCCATTGTTTGAATATGGTGAAAACTTCGGATTTACGTTTTATAAAGTAAACTCAAACTTTCCTGGAGTAGTCGTCAATGAATGAAACAAACCATGACGACCCCCCAATGAAAACCTCTGACTATGACCCCTATACGTCAGAGTGCACATAGTCAAGCACTCCCTTACATGTTTTCCAGTTTTAAAAGATAATTTAGATTGTTTACCATATATAAAATGCTCGTATATATCTAAATCAGAATTTTTAAAAGCTGGAATTAAACAACGATCAAATAGTACCTTCATGTCCCGCTCGCTCATATAGCCTAGACGAGCATGCCACATACGTAGAGACGTGGAATCTACAATAACTGTTGCCGCTTCACCTATTGAAGTGCTCCCAATCAACCTGTAAAGGTTACCGTGCCTTTACGCTCTCATGATCACGAGTGCCCCTTTTGAAACTTTAAGGACACCATCAATACTAGTGAACTTGGACCCTATAGCCTCGAGTGCACCGAGAGAAATCAGACTTTTCTTCATATCAAGAACGTGTTTGATGTCAGTCAAGGTATGTTTTATCTCATCAAACATCTTGATGCTCATCGTACCAATAGCCACAACATTACAGGCACTTTCATTGCCCATAAAAACCTGTCCACCATCGCATTCTCTGTAACTGGCGAACCAACTCCGATGAGGAGTCATGTGATATGATACTCTTGTGTCAAGGATCTACTCATTTTCTTGATTGTCGTGCAATTGTCCGATCATGGACACAGATAGTACATTACCACCACTTGTCTCCTCATTAGATGTGACAACATTGGCCTCCTTGGAAAAAGCCGCTGAGTTTTCTTTCTTCGCTTTAGGATTGGTATAATTCTTCTTCATGTGTCTAGTCATCCCACAGTTCCAGCACTTTAGTTTTCCTTTGCCCTTGCCCTTGGATTTGGATATAGGTCTTGAAGATCATGTACCTCGTTCAGAATTTCTGCCTCTCGTAAATAGTGCATCGGAAGATGTCCCCATATCACCGTTTAACTTTCTCATGGCCTTCCCTTAAAGGGCTGAAATAACAGTATCGAAACTAAGGGTTTTATTTGCGGTGCACATCGCATCCTTGAATGACTCATACGATGTCAGAAGAGAATTCAGCAACATACATGCTTGTTCCTCATCTTTGATCATTTTATCTATATCCAGCAATTTGTAAACCAATTTATTAAAATTGCTGATGTGGGCCTCCAGATCTCCACCCTCTACCATCTTGAAGTTATACCATTGTAGCTTCAAGTGTAGGTGATTTTCAAAGGATTTTTTCGCATAGATATCCTCTACCTTCGCCCATAACTTAGCCGCAATTTTCTTCATCAGAACATTATAGAGAACCTTAACCGTAAGACATAAACGTATGAAGGTTAAAGCATTACTATCAAGAGTCTCCCATTTTTCATCTTTCATAGTCGATTTATGCTCCTCAAGAGCCTTAACTTCGCCTTGCTTAGTTAATAGACTAATCATCTTAATCTTCCATAACTCAAAATTATTTTTGTCTGAGTACTTCTTAATATCAAACTTGGTGTTTCCCATTATTGTTAATCCTACAGATTCAGATCTGTGCCCCAACGATAGCTTTGATACCACTTGTTGGGATTTGGTCTACGTAATCACACAGATATGGGTCTAGGATAGCAATCCAAGAGCACCAAGCAATCATAAGAAACACAAAGATTTAACGTGGAAAACCTTTGCCGGAAAAGCCACGGCACAAAGCGACAAAAATTTCACTATGAAAAGCACATATTACAAAGACAGAAGACTTACCTGGCTTGAGCAATCCTCAAACCTCTCATTTTCTCTACCCCTTGAAACCCTAGAACCCTTTTAAAAACCCTAGAATGCCTTAAAATTCCCTTAGAATTTCCTCCTAGTTCCGTATACAACCCTTTATATAGCTTTAGAAACAAGTAGAACTATAATAGAAAACAAAAATCGCAAAATCTGCGTTTCCGCAAACGAATCTGCGTAAACCTTCAATGACATCGAACTACCTTCAATGTCATCGAAAAATGACATAAACAATAGGTTTTTCTTTTTTCTTTTTATCATTTGGGTTGGATGGTTTCTCTATTTTATTTAATAATTTAAAGGTTTTGGCTATAGAGAGGTATGTACATAGCTGTTAAATGACTGAACTTCCAGCCATTCAGTAAGCCAGCATCTGTGTTGTAACTGAGATTCTTGCTAATGATACAAAGGAAAAGGTGACAGGGAGCTCGATGCTGGCATTCAACCGTGTTTAATAATGCACTAAACAACTTCATACCATGCATCAATGTCATGGGTAGATCCATATGACAGCTTCTATATTGGGACTTAGTTCCCACACACGATGGTAAACATGTCAAAGATCGGGCCATTCACTAGGCAGCAGACATCATTAACATGCCTTACAGGTAAACGGTGAGCTACTGTTGTCACAGCTGGCAAATGGACCGCATCGAGTCAAATCAATAAGTCTTCCTAAGTAGGTGCAAGAATAGGGTTTCCTAAAGACAGCTCAAAATCTCAACAATAAAATGCCTTTTCTTTTAAAGTTGCAAAGGAACACACACTATTTTAGAATTAATGGATCAAAGGTTAAGTGGTATCTCAAACAGAGATGCATCCACATGATTACCTTCTAAGCAAACAAATGAAGTGGCAATTAAAGTAGTAATGACTTGCAAAACCACCCACCTGATGAATGATCTCTAGAGTCAAGCTGAATGTGACTTTATTGATCTAGCAACACCACATCACCATGAACAACCTCAGAACTTAGAGAAAAAAAAAAAGTCACAAGCGAATAAAAGAAAAAACACTGAAATATACGCTGAAAGTTCCAAACACAATCCATAAACTTAAAAGAAGATGGGCCTGTGATAAAAAAAAAATCCAATTTTGGTCACAGACGCAAGCTCAACCAACATAATGTCATCACAAATGTGGATTTTTCTATGGGCATCAACATCAAGCAATTTCTGCATGGAAACAGATCATGAGAAGTATTCCTGTCACAAATTAAATCGTAATATTTTGGAATCCCTTGATGAAAATATGAAAAGGAGAGTACATTCTACTGTTACAGCATGACAAAGAATAAACTATCCGGACTTCCAGAGTTCTGATTGTGAGCTGTATGATAGTCCATAACTTGGTCACTTGTCTATGTTGGATGTGTGCATGAGGTTACGGAGGTCATTTCAGAAAAAAAAAAAAAAAAAAAGCAACACATGATATGCCTCACACATCAATTTTAATTATATATAATCATAATCTACATAATTGTGAAAACTTTTGTATTTTATTGGAGATAAGTTGCATGTGAGCCTTTGCCATGGCCAGTAACCGGTTCGGCGGTTCCAGGGCCTGGTTAAAAGGGGAAAGTTGATGTTCGGACTTAGCTACTAGCTCTTCACACTTGGCCTGGCACAAGCAAGAAGCAAAATATAAAAATCAGATATATAGTGGAGTCCATCTGCAAAGAACAGCTTTCCTGGATAGATGGTTGGAATGAGCAGATGGACAGCCGCAGTTCTTGATCAAGTAGAAGCAAGGCTCCCAACAGCTGGAGTTTGGTAGCCAACAGAGAACAATGTGCATCGTATGCTCCAACTGAAGGGACTTTACGAGGGAAGGTGCAAAATCCCAACTGTGGCTGCACCACCACGCTAGAGCAACAATGCCGAGCAGAAAAACTGCAACAACTACAAGGCATAACGTAAATAGTCCCACCTAAGATTATAAAAAGTAAAGCACTCCTTAGGCAAGATAGTAGCCATAATACAAATCATTTGGAAAAAAAAAAAAAACCACAGAACCCATGTGGACACCCCTAAACCCTATGATCAAAACCAATCTACTTCAATGTGAGATTTGTGGCCCTTTTCATATCGATTTTACAGCCCATGCAAAGAGATATCACTACCTTGTAGATATCCCATACGGCATGATTGTCTGAAAAGCATGCACCACTCACTGACCTATGACCAATAGTTCCCGCTTATTATCAGTTCTAAAGTCAAACAAGTGAAGGGAAAATATCAGCCCGCCACTTATCTAGTAAATATTGGACTCTGCCTGCAAGATATCAAGAAACCATTTGGTAAAACTCTAGTAAACATTTAATGTATGAAGGTTACTCGTAATGATTTATTTTTTCAATGGTTTCATTCCATTTTGTCTAGTAAGCTAAAAATATTCAGTAAGTGTTTTTCCAGGTTCAGCTAATAAAAAAGAAAAGGGAAGAAGTCGGAAGAAAATTGAAGAAAATTGCCTTACTAAAAGAATTGCAATGACATGTAACAGACGTTGCTATAAACATTGACCAAAAATAGATTCAATTTCAATGCTCTAGCATTTAAATAGAATAAATCAATCTGTAAAGAAAGTGTAAAGAAACCAATGAAAGGCCAAATATTTGCTATCACCACATGTTGAAATTTCTGAAACTATGTTGCATCCTATCTTTAGAACAGAACCGTTGTTATCAAAAGTATAGCATCCAAGCTTGAAATGAATATTTTTATGTTTCTTGGGATAAGAGAAATGCTACTGCTGCTAGATTTTGATTATTAGAATGACAAAAATAACTTTCAACCATATGAAATATTTTCTAATTGGGTTGCATGACCAGCTCAAGAACATGGGTGCTAAAAAGTAATATGCAGAGACAGGAATGCAATACAGTCTTCATAAGAAACTATGTTTCTTTACTCTCACACCAAGTTCGCTAACTTCTATTTTGTAAATGTCTTACAAATGAACCCATGTGAAGTGAATGTGCCATCAGTTATATGTGGTAACTTGTAATTAGAATGCATTGGAATCCATGAATTTTGCAGCTGCTGCTCTCCGTTCTCTAAAGGATCAATGGAAAAACACACCTCCAAGTTGGGGAAAGTCAAATGATCCTTGTGGTCTATTTACATCTCTCGACTATGTCTTTTATCCCCTTTCTGCTACTTCAATAGGATACTCTTCAAACCTGCTTGGAGATCTTCCCATATGGTTTTGTACTATCTCTGCCTATTTAAGGTAGATTGTCCCTCTAAGGCAGAGGATATTGCATTGCTGCTACAAGAAGAGAAGAAAATTGAATCTAAGCAAAAGAAGAATGGAAAATGGTGCGGATATCACTGCATGCATATATGGACCAGCTACATTAACGTGCCAAGCGTGTACACCATGTGAACATATCCCGCACTCTGTAACTGTGTGATGTAATGTTTAAACATATCCACTCATGCACAAGAAGACATGATGATGTAGAAATTCAACAGAATTGAGCCATGAACCGTAATATGCTGGCACCATACACCTTTGGTCTAAGATGAAATTCTACCATATTAAAGTATGCACTTCAAGTAGATATTGAAAAGCATAAACCACAAAATAGAATAAGCAACTCAAATACAAGTGACAGAAACCTTACAGAGTTTTGAGATTTGGCATATGTGAAAGGGTTGAAGGGATCGACCTGTAACTGATTGTTCTTCAAGGTCCTGCATAGTAACAACACTAACAAATGACCCCGCCATGGTGATCACTCGAACAAAAAAATTTGGTCAATCAAATCATCAAATGGGCTTCATATGATTTTGGATGTTTTTGAGCATTGCATAACATTGCAAACATTATTTCCTATGGCGTGGCCCACTTTTTGTTAGGATCTGCCAGAATTTTCATTCATCGAATCTTGGATTCATATGTTGGACAGGTTGGATGTCACACACCTACTTTGCTTATACGCACCTCTAAGTCAGAAGGCCAATGGTCAATATTCTCTACTAAAGTGTGGCCCACCTATAATGGGTTGGTTTGGACATTTGTAAAACCCCAAGTTGTAAACAATTTAGATGGGAAAAAGGTCTAAAGTCGTCCTACAGTGGTTACACCTAATAAGCAGCATTTTAACTCACATGTAAGTATCCAAGGCCATCTTTTTTCTTTTCAATTTTATAACCGATCAAACCATTAGATAGGCTACACGTGATGTTTCCACAATCACCGTTCCCACTAGGCTACATAAACATTAAATAAATAAATAATCCGATCACAACCATTAGATAGGCTACACGTGATGTTTTCAGTAGTATATAATGTTTTCCAACAGCGGCGCCCGCCTTATGATTGGATCTACAAGAGCTATACCTATTGGACGGTTTGGATTTCATAAACATACCACGTGGGCAATAATTCTCAACTCCACTTCTTAAAGAAAAATAATGGAGGACATTTTGGGAATTTCAACCTTTAAAAAAACGAACAAATTTTTTTCTAAAAATCAAAAAAAAAAAAAAAAAAAAAAAAAAAAAAAAAGCAACTATACTTCCTCTCCTCAGGAAAGTAATCCTTGAAGAGCTGCAGCCTCCTTTCCTTCACTTCCTTGCAAATCTTCAAATACCATGCCATGGACTAGATGGTTGGGATTACCTGATAGATAGTTCAAATTGCTGATTTAACCCTCATTATATGATTGGCCATGTCAGACGGAATGGACAGCACAAATTGATCCATTCCACCATACTAGATCATCTCTCTTCTAAGTTATTCTTTTGGATCCTGTAAGCTAAGGTCATCTAATCGATAACCCCTTTCTATCCACTTTTTGGAATATAATAGCATAAGTGGAGAAAAAGGGGTGTATCTATCAAAAAGTAAGAATCTCTCTCTCTCTCTCTCTCTCTCTCTCTCTCTCAAAAAGTAAGAATCTCTGTTTTTTCTCAGGGTCGAGATTGATCCATTCCATGTAACAGATCATCTCTTTTTTGCTTTTTATAAGCTGTTGTAAACTTTTTGTCCACTTTTCATAGTACGGTGGTACAAAAAAGTGGAGAAAAAGGATGTATCTATAAAAAAGTAGGGCATAAATATTACTCAAGCTTCCACTCGACGCCCTGAGTGTGGAGGACTTCCTTGCTGAGATCAGGGGAGGAGACGACAACGAGGTTGCGTTGGCCCATCCAGAGGAAGATCTCTCCGAACAAGGGGCGAGATTGGACAGGTTTTGATGGTTGAGATCATCGCCGACCTGGAGCTAGTTGCCGAAGACGAGAACGGAGAGTGGGCCCGGCGGGAGCTTGAATTGCTTCCTGCGCTGCTTTGATACGACGGTGGCGACGATGATGGAGAAGAAGAGGGCGAAAAGGGCCTTCTGCAAGAGAAGGAGATCCATGGCTGAGAATGAGCGGCTGGGAGAGAGAGAGAGAGAGACCGAGAGAGGGAAGGGACCGGGGACTAGGGAGAGAGGGAGAAGCGATTAGGGACTTTTGTAATTAGGGAGCATGACTTTTGCCGGCGCTATGTTCCGGGCGCCGAGAAAACCATGTTTAAAAAGCTTCGTTGGTGCTCTGTATTGTTGTAGTGACAGCCTAGATAATCCATTAGATACTCAAGATTCCTACATAAAAGGATTTGATTTTTGTAGATTTCCACTTAAATCCATCTAACAGTAGACTGTTTGTGAGACTTTGGATGAAATTTTTCTTTAGACAAAAGAGGAGACTTCCCTCCATAATACTCTTAAGAAGATGAAGGAAATAAATACAGAGTTTGTTGTTTCTTCCATATGGTTGCATTGCATACTGACAGTGTGGCCTGCTGATGAGTGATGGACTGATTTTTGTGCCAAGTGATCTTCATGGTGGGACCCAACTTTTGCAGGGGTTGGTGTCCTAGAAATAAAAGACACTGGTGGGAAAGATGGGTTGCCTACCAGCCTAGCATGCTATGGGTTTTAGGTGAACCATTAGTCTATTTACATACTAGTGCAACCATCGCTTGCTGGTCACACATAGTGCAGTCATTTCTACAAAGCATTTACGAAGAACCAGTTTTTTCATGTTTGAAATTGATTTTCTTATCCGCCATAGTATTTGACGTTGATTTCATTAAAAAGAACAATTTCGCAATTTGGGAAGAAGACCATCTTCATCCATCTACTGATACAATGTCAGGATAATCTTAAGAAGAATTCAATTCTTTGATTAAGATAGCTGATGGGATGACCTACGAGACCTCCTATCAATACTTGCGAGGATCATATTCTCCTCATGGGTGTGCAAGATCTTTGACCATTTCTCAGGTGGGTCTCTCTGATTATATGTTGTGGCACGAAAATCTCTCTGATTATATTTTGTGGCCTGAAAATAAAGGATGCTGCAACCATTAGGTGGCTAAACATGATGATGAATGTGGCCTACATTCACTTTAATATCTTGTCGCTTAGGGGATGAAGTTCCTAGCAAAAACAATGCTCTTTCAGTATTCATCCATCAGCCCAGATACTATCTATGATTGATGAAAGGCTCAAGCAAGGCTAAAGAAGTTAAATTAAGGGTGATCTCCCATAAGGCTTGCAAATGTGCCTGTAGCAGCTAAACCAAGACATCCACAAAAGTGAGAACATGGGACATGTGAGATTCAAGCCATTCATTACGTATGGGCCCTACTGTTCATGTGCCTGCTAGCATGCTCATCAAGTGTAACTCCACATAAGGTTTAGAAGAGAAATCTTCCATTTATTTCCATATGATAGACCTCTTGCAAGCTTGATTGTCGCCATAAATCCTGGTGAAGCAAATCTGGCCATCAAAACTATTAGATTGAATGTTACAGTGGATCATCTAGTCAGTAATATTCAGCACTCTAATTGAAGAATTGGGGACCCAAGCAAGGATCCATCCTAGCATTTGAGCATGCATTTACATTAGAAGATCCCGGTGGCCAAACTTTGGACTTTTTTTTCATCTTTATGAAAAATAAAAATGCTTAATGTGGACCATTGTTGTGTTTCTCTACTTAGCTATCTGTAGGCCACACAAGCAAAAGGTTAAGATTGTCCTATTGAGTAGAGTGGCGACCTGTCATAAGTCAAATCCACAATAGATGTTGCATATCTAATAATTTCTCACAAAGGAAACCTAGATAATAAGATAAGTGGTATCATTCAATGCCTGGGATGAGGTTTGTTCCATACCTTCGATGTCATAGGAAGGCAGGTAGCAAACTATTACCAACCGAAATGGGCCTAACCCAGAGACAATCAACGAGCAAGAAGCAGAAAATACAAGTCCTAAATGGGTAGTCACCTAAATGGGTAGGTGGTATGACTTCAGACCAAGATGAGTAGAGGTGATTCCAAGGGGGTGAATCTTAAGCTTAACCATAGCCCTATTGTGGTGGGCTGCAGCGACATGGACTTTGACCTCTTGGAAAGCAGCAATGACAGATTCTGGAGATTTTAAAATAAAGGCAGAACTTGCAGCTTGCCAAGGAAGGATTAGAGAGAGCCAAGCATATCCTAAGGTGCTGTACTTCCTAGAAGATAAGTTGGCAGCCATTTTCTGCAATTAGATGATGCCAAACATATAATCAACTTGAAACTGCTATCCTGGGTATTGTAAGAATAGATTGGAGAAAGGGCACCCCAGCTGATCAAGCCATCTGGATTCCAATTGAGGAATTGCGTTGCCATAACTTGTACTTGAAAGGTCGTCTACGATGATAGGAAATGCCATTAAAACTAGCCATTGCCTCTTTACTCAGCTGAATTTTCACAAATCAATCAAGTTTTGCATCCAGGAGCATCCTAAGAATGCTTTTGGATGCTCAATCAAAGTCAATTGAATGCATTCAGTTCAATATAGAGGAGATGACCAAAGTGGCGATGGCACCATTGAAATTCATAATGACATCAAAACCCATAACTCCAATTGTGTTTATTTCTTGCGATGTCATTCAAATCAAACATCCATGCATAGACTAAGGGTGCACTTGAGAGCCTAATCAATTCAGATAGCAATAATTTGTCTGATAAATTGAAAATGACCAATGTCCTTGGCACCCATACTGAGAGAGAGAGACTTATGTTCCTTTCAAATTGGAATTCTAATGGATGTTAACTACAATATGTAATTACAATTTGGTCATTTCTTTAGGTTGAACCGGATGTTTCATAATTCAATTCAGACGGTAATGACATCAACTAAGACACGCAACAAACGGCCACACCCTTTCTCTCACTCTCCCTTCTCCTTCTTTCTTTGTTGTCTTTTCTCTTCTTGTCTCTTGTTTTCTCTCTAAGAAGAGTAATATAGGAAGAGAGAGAAAGAGGGAGAGTAATAAGAGGGAGCCGGATTTGGAGAGAGTCAATTTCTAGTTCTTGGAAAAAAATGCAAAAGAGTAAAAAGTAGATATCTATCATAAAATCTTTTCAATAGGTGTGCTTGGGTACCACTATTTTCTAAAATTGATCTTTTAAACAATTTCATTATAAACATGGCATGTTTCATCTTTATGGTTATATTTTGCAAATTCCATCATGAAGACTGTATACATCATATCCTACTAAATACATAAAATCCTTCTACATGCATCATGCATAAACCTCAAGCCACCAGCAAAATGACAGCCATTGTAAGTTAGATGCAGCAGATCATAGTAATTCCTAAAGTTTCCATCTCTAAGCTAATACTTGACGATCTTTCCATGTATGTATATCCACAACACCTCTTCTCCTCTTTCTTGAGAAGTAAGACGCAAATCAACAAATGAAGCAAAACATGGGATGAAGTTCTTAGCAAAAACAATGCTCTTTTGATAATCATCAATTAGTCCTTGTAATGTCTATGATTGATGAAAGGTTTGAGTAAGGCTAGAGAAGTACTTCAATTGAGAGTGATCTCCCATAAGGCTTGATGATGTGCCTCTAGTAATTAAACCAAGACATCCATGGAAGTATGAACATGGGATGCGTGTGAGATCCAAGCCATTCATTAGGTATGGGCCCTACTGTTCATACTTTTTTCTGTAACTCAGCTGGAATGAAATTTTGTAGCATGAAAATAAACTTGATGATGAATGACTAGAAAAAATATAAAATTCATTCATTAACTAGGAGTACCAGAAATGTTGCAAGCAATAGACCTGCCAAAGCTGAAAATTTGTGCGATCACCAAGTTGGTGCTGGTGAACCAGGAATCACTTGGCCAGTATGGGTTGGACTCACTCATGACCAACGAGGAATCATTCAACTCTTTCTTCTACTAAAAATTGCAAGAAATGATGTGTGTGTGTGTGTATTAGAACTCAAAAATGGATTTTCTTCACATTGCAAATAGGTCCTTATATAGACCAATTACATGAACCTCTCTTAACTACATTTAAGAACAACCATGAGTCTACATACTACAAATTTCTAAAAACAAAATACAACTAAAAAAAACCATAAAAAAGGACCTTCCCAAGCTATACATGAATCTCAAAATCTCCTTCGTTTCCTATGTGCTTGCCACATGGTCCCAAAGGCGCCATACATTATAAAGATATGTAAGTGCAGTAGGGCTGCAAATTATGGGCTGAATACCGAGGCTTGGCCCTGATTCATGAGCTGGGCTCCACTCTTGAATTGGTTCCTATTCATGGGAAGAAAATGCATAAAAGTAGAGAGTATATATCCATCATAAATGTTTTCATTAAGGTGTGCTTGGATAACATGAAACTTACAATTTAACCACTATTTTCAAAAATTGATATTTTCAATAATTTCATTGTATGGGAATATTTTGCAAAATTGCAAATTCTATCATAAGGATTGAATAAATCACATTCTACTAAGTAGATCACATCCTACTAAATGCAAAATGAGCACTAACACAAAGAATATCATGATTGAATGGATGAAAGAGTATTCGAGAATGCATAAACATCACCCCACAAATACCCGGAAAAATGAGAGTCATTGTACATTCGACGTGGCAAATCATAGTAGTCCCCAAAGGTTCCATCTTTAATATGATACTTGATGATCTTTCCAGGTATGTATATCCACAACACCTCTTCCCCTCCTTGGAGAAGAAGATGCAATACAGTAAATGAAACAAAACGCTGCACAAACTTCGGCAATATCTCTTCATCTGGGTAGAAGGTAATAGGAGGCACCAACATCTCAGGATATGCTTTCACCATTGCATCGAGGTTAACATGATACCTAACACACCACCTAGAGTAGTCATGCTCCATCTCCCAGATATCGAATTCCGTCGGCAATTTGGTAATGAGATTATAATTGGTCCCTATAAAGTATAAATGCCCATTTGATTCCCCAAAATATCTGCATATCAGGACCGATGATCCACTTGATTCTTGAGGCAGATTCGTTGTCCAAAAGGATTCTCTTTCAATATGGAAGGAGATGAATGATTTACGAAAACTTGCCCAATGCAGTGCACCGTTCCATAACACTCCCTTATTCTTGAGCATGGAAGAATTTTCATGGAAAACTTCTACCGAGGCTTTCCACAATCCCGTTTGAGAAGAATAGATATCGATGCCGACATGTTTGTAGATATCTATGCCGAAATGTTTGTGTTCTGTACTTGATACGCATACTACTTTGTAGTGGGGGGACTTGGACGGGTCAAATACAATGCTGCTGCAGTAGATGGAATTGTTTTTAGTAAGTTGTGGAAGAAGCTTGTATTCCTTGATGGTAGGGTTGCAAACACAGTAGGTAATATCATTACCTATTTTACGTTGACACAAGAGAAGGCCATTGCAGGAATGCTTGATTGAGAAGCCTTGTTCTAAGAAAGAGAGAGATGGATCGGGGACTCCGGAGTTAGGTTTATCAATGGGAGCAAATTCGGGTGGGAAGTAGTCGAAAGGTCTAGGAGTCTGAAAGAAGAAGGCGGAGATGGAGGAATCTGGAGGGGGTCGGTGAAAGGAGTACTGTTTTTGAGAGAAGGTGGGATCTGAGATGAGAGAAAGCCACTGCTTGGAAACGGACTTGAATCTGCAAAGAGATTTAACGGGCAAGAGATTGAAGATATTTGTCATGATATCGTCGATGTCAGCAACCATCTCCGTTGCCATTGTAATGACTGTGGATCCCTTTCTTTTTTTATTCTCCATCATCATTGCCATTATCAAAGAAAAATAAGAAAAACGAAAGAGAAACTTCTTAGAAAAGGAAACGAACGACCCTTTTAATGGGAGAAGAGAAGCAGTTTCCAATCTTGGATTCGGATTGCCCAGGATATCTCGGACGCGGTTTGCCCAGTGACGCCGCACCAGCCAGGTGGCTAATGGTCGGTGCAATGTGGACCCCACCATGTTGTATGTGTTTTATCCACACCGTCCATTCATTTTGAAATATAATTTTACTACTTATCCCAAAAATGAGGTAGATATAATCTCAAATGAATCACACCATGGGAAAACAGTATTAATTGAATGTCCACCATTAAAAACCTCTTAAGGCTACTGTAATGTTTATTTGACATATAACATGTTGATTAGGTCACAAGGAATTGGATGAAGAAGTTTTTAATGGTGGGTGTTCGATCAACACTATGGGTCCACTTGAAATTTGGATCAACCTCATTTTTTGGTTCATACCATAAAACGATATCGAAGAATGGGTGGACGGCATGGATGAAACACATACATCATAACGGAGCTCACAGAGCACCGACTCCTAGCCATGGGCTAGTAGATGGGGTAACCAATTCCTTCCCGTAATACGGATGGACTTCGAAGTGGATTACGCACTATGATTTATATATTTTATCCGATCGGTTTATCCAATTTCCCAAATAATTTTAGTGTTTGAACTTAAAAACGAAGCAAATAAAATCTACAAATGAACCTCACCGGGAGAAGTAGTTGAATTTAACTTCTACCATTGAAAATTTCTTGTGGCCACAGAGGTTTTGGATCAAGCTTATATTTGAGTTTTCCGTTCATCCATGTTTGTATTTTGTATGATCTCATCAATGGGTCGGATGACAAATAAACATCATTATTAGGCTAGCAAGGTTTCAACGATGGAAATCATTATTGTTGATGTAGTTTTCAGCATACCGTCTTTAGACCCTCGAATACTTGCACGCAAGAGAAGAACAAAGGAGACCCTGGCTAATACAGGGGACCCTTTGATGCCTAAGTCAGAGACTTGGGTCTTTATAGGGGACGAACTTAAGGAAAAGAGTCACCAGTCGTATTTTAGGGTACGAGTGTGAATGTGTATTAATGTTTACCTTTCATCGTCTAGGGGCTCCCTTGTATAGTCGAGATGGAAGATCACACGAGCGGGAAATATTCTCTATTTAGAGGGAAGATCACGTCGTCGAAGATCTTCCCCGTTAGGGATTCCTGATTCGTTGGAGATCTCCCTTAGATCACAGGTGTCCGGAATCCTAATCTTATCTTCTGAGATCTTTGGAAAAGATCATCGGGTTATTTACTTTGGATAAGACCAAATGGTAGTTGGAAACCGATAAATCCATCTAACCTTTAGGTAAGATCAGATGGATGAGGCAAATGACGCCTCGGGGGCAGGTAGCACCGAGCTATCAGTAGGTTGGTATCATCCCGATGTTGATTGGCCTATAGCGTCCTCGTGTCGGTAGTCATCGGCTTCCTTCGTCAGGCCTAATAGTCCTTATTAGGTTATCGTTCTAGGAAGTTCGTCGAAGTTTGTGCCAACCTACGGTTGGGCTAACCTATAGCCATATCGACCTATGGCCGTACCGAGCTATAGTCGTGTCGAGCTATGATTAGATCGACCTATGATCGGGTCGACCTATCTTATTGGTCGGCTCTTCCTAGCCAGTAGTTCCCTTTCGAGTAGTTCGGTCCATAGAGTTCACATTGGTTGTTGGTTCGACATCTATTCTTGGACCATCCTATTTTTCCCATAACAGTAAGCCCCCTACTTTTGAGTCTATTGTACAGGCTCAGAAAGTCGATCGGATTTTAGTAGGTTGAACTTTTCTATCATAAATGTTGAATACGGCGCCCAGCACGGGAGTCGAGGCGCGTTAGTAATTATGTACGGTGTAGTCGAGGTGGTGTGATGTGGCTTGAGGCCGCGTGGTATGTTAGACCGTTGTTTCGGTGTCAGACCAATGAGGGAATGACATGTGGCTATTTCTCGATATAAGGGTCGATCGACGTGTTGGGTCGCGCCATGTGTTGAGATGGGGTAGTCGAGGGGACGTCGTACGACATCTGCATTGATGGATGCACACGAGTGTTGCCACGTGGCTTTCCTATATAAGAAAAGCCCTAACCCTTAACTGATTTCATTTGCATCTCCCCTTTTTTCGTTCTTAATTTTCGCTCGACATTTCCAGAGGCGGTTTTCTGCATTCCGTGGAGTTATCAATGTCAGGGCAAGATCCTCCTTTGCCAGTGAGCCTCGTTCTGCAATTCACCCCCTCCCTTTCCTTTTTTTCTTCTTTTTTGCTAGTTTTCGACACTTATAAAGCTAGCTACCATGTCCGACTCTTTGAGTTCATGAGAGGGGTTCTCTAGTGGTGACAGTGGGGCGAGTAGCCTTAGACCGATATCGAACTCACTGTCACCACTGGTGATGATGAGTGACGCCGATTTTCTAGCGTCGCAGTTGTCGAGAGCACTGGAACAATCCCTGGCAGAGTGGCCAATTAGGGCATCGCGCAACTTATTCGACGAAGTGGGATGATGAGGAATCCTCCGGTGATGAAGAGATAAAGGATCCCATACGATCGTCCCTCAATGAAGCCGACTTAACTCAGATTAAATTGGAATATCATATCCCAGAGTCGGTGGTACTCCAGGTTCCTTCGCCGGACGAGCTTCCTACTCGTCCTCCTAAGGGGGCAGTTGCCATTTTTCATGTCACTCTCTAGTGCGTCCTGAGGCTCCCTTTGCAAAGCATAGTAAGACGGGTGCTCGACCATCTGAACTTGGCTCCGAGGCAACTGATTCCTAATGCATGGAGAATGTTGATCAGCTATGCCGCTCTTTGGTTTGAGCTTAAGCATCCCGAGCTTACCGTCAATGAATTCCTCCACATGTACCAGTTGAAGCCTAACCGTTTTCACGAAGGCTGGTACTATCTCTCTGCCTAGAGGGGGACTGGAGGAAGTATGATCACGGACGCCCTGACCTCTAACAAGAAGTGGAGGGACAAGCAATTTTGGGCCTCTGGCAATTGGGAAGTAGCAGGCTTGACCTTTCACCGTAGTCTGGTCACTACCGCATTCACTGATCCAAGTTGGCTTTCCTAGGACTTAGCTCTTTCTTAGTATTTTCTCAATTGGTCAGCCTTAAATATTCTTGATTGTTTACGCATGTCTTTTTCCTATCACAGTCATTCCCAAATATCCCAATGTACTAGGCGCTGGAGCTCTTGCTCAGATTAGGGGAGCAAGATCGTTGACAGAGGAAGATCAGTCTTGGAGAAGATTTCTCCAACCAGAGTTCTTGTTGAAATCAGGTCTTGATACCGCCCTCATCGGTAAGAGCTTTGGTAAGAGTTATAGCCGACATATAGGACTTAGAAGAATTCCATCGAATTTTGTAACTAAATCTCTTTTTGCTCTGATGTACAAATGCCCGAAGCTCGTCCTTTGATGAAGCCCATTTCCAAGCGCAAGGCTCCTTCTCTTGAGGAGACCGTGATGGAGAAGAAGACGAATAAGCAAAAGAAGACGACTTCCAAGAGCAAGGGGAGGGTCGGTCCTTCCTCTCCCACTATCGTAAAGATTGAAGACGAAGGGACAACAGAAATCTCTGCTCCTTCTGCGGCTGAGACGACGGTCGAGATGACCGATCGTGAGGCTCCCCCTTTGGAGACATAGGGAGCTGTCAAGCCTTCTGCTGAGGCTCGGCTTTTGGAGGCTGAAGAGGCTAGCAGGCCTAATTGCGGGGTCTTCCGAAGCTCAGGAGGAGGGAGGGACGTCCTTCCAGAACGGTTAGCTAAGTTATAGGAGAGATTCTTCCTTGGGCCGAGCGAAATCTGCCCAAAAAGGAGCTTCCATTTGCTAAACTGCACTCCGGACGCGGTCCTTGCAACCACAACAAAGAGGTTCCTCACAGTAAGTAGATCCCCTAAGCACATGTTATTTTCCTCCCTTTTTTGTTTGGCTGTAGATATTCTCTTTTGCTCTTTTGGCAGCTGGCCTGTAACATCCCGGATTTTTGCCAACCTGGGATTAGACGTCCTTAGGCAATGGGTCGATCCTAAGACCTTATCAACTTGTCAAAACTCAATCCCACAGTCTAAAATCGCTCCTTAACCCATTTCCTTCACAAATCCCACCCTTCACCACCTTGTTCCTTAAATTTTCTAAGTACTTCCACCATAGACATTATCTTAAACTAGCTAAGTAGTATAACTTGGATCACTTTATATACAAACTACAAAGGACTAAGTACCACCTCAGACAGAGATCTTACAGGACTAAATCCTTTAGAAATTTGGCGAGATTTAGCTAGTGTTAAACTAGAGTGCCTGTGAAATTAGCACCAATCACTTTAAATACGATCTGCAAGACCCAAGACTTATAGAATCATCGATGCTACAGTACCCTATAATCTAGGATCAATCTCATTACCCGGTTGCTCTCGGGAGCATCTCGAAACTCCGTATCGGATCTGGACCGCACGTCGGAAGTCCGATTAACACGAAGTTAAGGAACTAGGACCGCCTCACTGGGCTTGACAACCATCTCGGAAATCAGGTCCAGCTGATGTCCCACGGCCATTCGTTTGGATCCGAAACGAGGGAGTGTGAAAAACACTATTCTCTTTACAAAATAAATATCTGGAATAGTGATCTGGCACCATTCGCTTGCGCATCAGTATTAAGCAACCAGACCATCAGAATCAGACCAAATTACACCCTCGGATTAAGAAAAATTTCAGGAACATTTACATGTACTTAGAATTTCGGATCGTGGCCCACTGACCGTTGAACTGAAAGTGGTCCGCCACGTGCGATCTGGGAATCCGATCGAGTCAAAAATGTAATCCCACATAGATCCATGTGTGGAGAGCTTAAGTCTGACGTTTGGCTCAAGGAGGGCCACCAGAACCTCTCTTTTGAGCTGGAAAAGTGTCGGAATACCTATATTAGCAGTAACCCTTGAACCTGAGTCTATTTTGGAGAGGTTTTAGGCTATATAAGGGCCTTAAAACAGCCCCTCTCACAGCCATACGAATTTGAAATTGAGGGAGAGAAAAGAGAGAGAAAAGAGAGAGAAAGTGTGGGAGCAGTGGGAGTTTCTCCCTGCCACTATTCCCTGCCGCTATACGAGCTACACCGCTTCGTTCTAATCGCTTTCCCGGCGATTCCAGCCCCATTTTTAGGTAAGAAATCCTAACCCTAACCTGTTTGGGGGATTTGATAGTTGTAGGTTATGAAATAGCTAACATATTTCCTTCTCTAGGTTGCCTAGTTGCCGTATACAGAAGCTAGACAAACCTATCGATTCCGTTGCGATTCTACGACAAAAGGTGCGGACTTTAGGTGTATAGGTTATGGTTTTCAACACTTTCAATGTCAGATAATGATAGATTCATGATCTGCATGCAATTGCACATGTACAAAGTGCTGTCTGTTTTCTGTTTCGATTAAAGATGAAAATATGGAATTCTACATATTCTAGGTATTTGTAGAAAATACCGTATACGTATAAATTTTGGAAATGTGTTTGACATGATTAATTGTTGCATGAATATATGATATATGGATAAATTACTAATTTGGCGAAAGGATTCGTCCAAATACATGTTCTACTAATATACACTATGTATGTAGAAATACTGTATTGTAGAAAGTACCATATACGTATGTATTTGGAGATGTGTTTGCCATGATTATTTGTTGTATAAATATATTATATATGCGTAAATTACTAGTTTGGCGAAAGAGTTCGCCCTAATACATGTTTGCTAACATACACTATGTATGTTGGAATAGTGCATTCTAAGTGTTTGTTGAAATGACTAAGTAAATATGGATTTATGATTTATGTTTGTCATGTGTATTGAATGTAAGAACATGATTAAAATGTACTAGTCAACCCCTTGACGAAAGGATTTGCCCTAAATCACGCCACGGTCAATACACTACATATGTTAAAGTGTGTAGTCCAAGTGTTTGTGGAAATGACTGAATGAATATAGAACTTGGACGCAGGCTTGCCATGACTATCCGTCGTGGGTGCACGCGTGTTATAATTGGGGTAGCTCCCTAGTAGAAGGATTTGGCCTAATACCTATGTGATCAACATATGTCATGTATGTGATGTATGTAGTTCAAGTGTTTCTTTAAATGCCTGAATGGGTAGTAGTTAGCAAATTGTAATGTATAAGGGTGTTGAGATATGATTCTCAACCTCTTTTAACTATGTATATGATCTCCTTTGATAGTTGTGTGATTAGGAATTGAACATGTACAAACTCATGCTTGTGTTGTGATTCATAACATGCTCAACTGCTTTATGATTTTAACTATGTAATGCATATGTTTAAATTTATATTTACGTTGTATGATCTGTCATGGGTGATGGGGGAGCGGAGCAACGAGTGCGTGCAACAGCCCTGGCAGCCCTAAACGAATAATATCAGACTTGATTGTATGATTTGAATCTTGATCCATTACTGTTTTAACAATCTGAAATTGAATGTGATTGGGGCTATGATTATAGTCCAGGCAATCGGTAACGGAATCGAATTCGTGGCTGAGATTCATTTGCCACGTGGGATGTGTTCGACGAACTCGAGTCGTGCATTGCCTGTCGGCAGTGGCTAGGCCACACGAAGTTGTTTATGCACTTCATGTCGTGTAGCTCAACGGGCGATCGTGCTAGTCGAGCTCGTCAAGTAACCCGATCTGCCTTATGCATGTTCACCCTGTTTGGACGCTACTGCTTGAACCTAGGGTACCAAACTTACCAGTGAAACCCCTTTTAACCATGGTACCTCGATCCGCTAAGACGCATGAGCCGGGCATGGTGGTATGGGACACCGTGGTCGAGCTGTCGGCCTACGCTGGGGCCATGTGCCTCCCCGTAGTGACCATTGCGCAACCAGACTCGTGAGCCGAATATGGTGGCATGGGACACTGTATTCGAGCTGTCGATACTTACGGCGAGAGCCAAGTACAGTGAGACCTGTACTCAGCTGACGGGCGACGAGTCCTCTGTAGTATCTTCGAGTATACTCCAAGGGCTGTGATTGGCGATGAGTCTTTCACAGCAACTAGAGTATGAGTGGAGCCGAGTACGGTGAGACCTATACTCGAGCTGACGGCTAGTGATTGAGCCGAGTACGATGAGACCTGTACTCGAGCTGACGGTCAGCAATTGAGCCGCATACGGTGAGACCTGTATCCGTGCTGACGGGTGACGAGCCCTTTGTAATGCCTTCACTATGCCTCTCAAACCATAATATCGTATGAGATTAACTAGGATTGACGACCCTAGAATGGATCATGTTTGGGAATGATACAAGGGAGGTACCTTAGTTTCCCAATACTGTTGTTTGAAACGGACTAATAATAACTCGGTAATCATGATCATCATCCACTACCAAAAAATCGAGCAAAGGCTGCGGACTATGGGAGCTTTTAGCTACGGTTTAAAGCCGTAGCTATATTACTACGGGTTTAATCCGTAGCTAAAATAAATATATCCGTAGCTAAATCCGTGAAAAATAATTCGCGCGCTATTTCATTCTCGCGGGTCCTTTTATCATTCCCTCTCTCCCAATATCTCTCAAACGCCCTTTCCCTTTCCCTGCCTCCACCTCATCCCAGCGCCCTAGCCCCACCTCCACCTCTCTCTCTCTCTCTCTCTCTCTCTCTCTCTCTCTCTCTCTCTCTCTCTCTCTCTCTCCCTCTCTCTCTCTCTCTCTGATTTTTCATTTCAAGTGCCCTCTCTCGTTCCCATTTCTTTCCCCCTTTTCTTCTTCTAGGGTTAGGATTTTTATTTCCCATTTCCGATATTTTCTCCACCTCTCTTCTACGCAAGAGGGAAAGCATTGGTGTTGACGGTAATTCCGTCAATGGGGGCAATTCGAGCATCAGCAGCAAGTTTGTAGACACTGAACAATTTCAGATGTAAGTAACAATTTCAACGTTTCTCCTCCTCTAGAATGGCCCTCTCCCTCTCATTCTGGTCTTCTCCTGCTACGTCGTTTCTCTCTCCGCCTCGGAGATTCCTTATCCCTTCCTTCAAGCTCCATGCCTCTGTTTCTTCCTCCATTCGTCCTCCGCCCAAGGTCGTCCTCACAAGGGAGCTCGGCAAGAACAGCAAGCTCATCGATGCTCTGGTTCTCTCTCTCTCTCTCCCTCTTTTATTTTTTATTTTCATTTTCCTTTTAAAAAAAAAACATTCGTGCATGCAATTGGGTCTGGAAAGTCTGGTTTTTTTTTTTTTTTTCATACAATTGCTCGGGCCGAACACCAAAATTTGGTGCAGTGACCATTCGGGTGTTCATTTTGTACAAGTGGAGGGTATGATTGGACGATCCAAACTGTTGGTATGACGGGTCTCACTGTTGATTGACAATGGACAGAAAATTTCGGAGATTGGCAGATCCCAGCCGCATTTTATGTGGACTTTTTCTTGGTTGGATATGAATCGTTTGCTGTGTTTTCTATCTTGGCTGCCTATTGGTCCACAGCTTTTTGAAGGGCTGGGATTCTTTAATCAACTGTGTGGCCTGTAATATCAACTGTTTGGATCACTGAAATGCTGGCCCCACTTGTCCAAGCTTCAAATCCGAATGGTGAGCATTGTTTGGTACCTGGGTCATTGGCACTCCTTCATGAGAGTGTTCTCCACCGCTTATCTGGATGTTTCATCCGGGGGTGGGCCCTACGGTTGATAGGGGTGAGAGCTTGAAATTGCACTGATCTGATGATGCTCATCGTGTGAACAGTGCGTCTTGCAAATGTAAGGCCGATATGGGAAATGGACATTGTATACATTTGACAGGAAAAGGCCGATGGACGATCTCCGTGGTTTTCTTTGTCCATGGCCCATCCTAGGTGGGGCCAACTGGTGTGAGTCACTGTAAAAATGGTCAAGTATACTTTGGGTGTTGGTTGATATTTCCACCCCCCCCCCCCCCCCCCCCTCTCATGCCTTGTCTGAAAGAAGAAAATGAAAATCTGGGGAAACAGCTGAGTGGAGGAGATGTTTATAGCTTTTATACATGTCAGTTATGATGACCAGTAATGGTTGGTGTAATCCATCATTATACACAATGTCCAATCAAACTTTTTTTCTCAGGATAATTAGTACATGTGGGCCCCACCTGTTGTTTATCCAAACCATTCATATAGTGGGCCACATTTGTAAATGGAAGATGCTGAAAAATCGCTTCCATCAGATAATGATCTTGTCTGATTAGACCTATCTTTCTCCCTGTAAAATGTGGAATCGGTAGCTATAGTCATTATTTATTTATTTATTTATTTATCAAGTGACTAATAGGGGAGAGATTGGGATATAGCCCAACTCATGATGAGGAGTCTCACTAGATGAACAGTTTAGAATTTTTAGCTCACTAAAAGGTTGCCCCACTTGTCCCATTTGGGTTGGACGAATGTGTCAATTCTTTCGGTCGAGTATATTATTATACCCTCCTATACAACGACTGATGACTGCTATTTTTATTTAATTTACAGATATAAAAAAGCAACAATTTCAATGGTGATTCCGTAAATGGGGGCGATTCCCTAGTTTTGCTCAGTGCTTGCCATCTTTTCCCTGTTCTGGCTTAATAGTTTTCATTTCTTATCATGATTATGTTGAAATTACAGGGAAGAAGGTTCTATGCAGAGGAAGGTAGAGGTACTTCGTGATTTGAGGCATTTGTTGTCGAAGTCTGAGGTGCCTCTTGTTGAAGCAGCCTTCAAAGCTGGGGAAATTCCTGTTCTTGTGCAGTATCTTTCATTTGGATCACCAAATGAGCAGGTCCATAAATTTTGACTTTTGTTGTGGTAGTATATAGCTAGTTTAAACATTTCTTGTACAGGTCATTCTTGTTAGAAATCGGAAGCTAATCACTTATTCAACATTCACAACCTAGGAGTAAGATTTTCCTGTTTATTACATGCTTTTGGGAGTGCATGAATTGGTAATGTTCATTCATATTGTGGGTGCGTGCTTGTGCTTCTATGGCTGTGTGCAATATTCTACTTCTCTAATGCCTCTCACAGGAAAAAGAAAAAAAGAAAAGAAAAGAAAAGAAAAAGACAATGCAGCCGTTAAGGGAATTTTTCATTATTTCTTTGCTGTTATATTGCAGTTGCTTGAAGCAGCTGGAGAACCAGAACAGACAAAGGCTCTATTGCCTACATTACCTCTGAATGTCCCTGAAATTTCTTTATTTACTGCTACGTTTGAATGTCCCTGTTATTTGGTTCTGATTCTCGCTATTTACTCAATCGCTATCTTAACAAGCACCTTTGCATTGTTATGGTTCTTTGAGTTCAGAACTTTTCTGTTTGTGATTCTTACAGTGGAGAAATCTACTTTCATGGAGAATGAAGTGGTTGCAGCAAATCAAGGGAATGGAACAAAGAGAAAGAGCCAGTTCCAACTTAAATCTGTGGAGAGTTTTTATTTGGGTATCTTTAGCTCTCCAACTTCTGTAAATTCACTGATTTGGTGGTTAGGTTAATTCTATCCTTCCTCATCTCACCACCGATCATCAATCTCAAATCTCAATATCCTCATTTCAGCCATGCTTATCCTTAGAACATGTTGTTCCATAACTGACTAGCATTTTTTATTTATTTTTGGATCAACCATGAGTATATGCACTTTCTTGTATGTTCCAACTTCTACCATTGTTTGGATGAGTTTATTTAGAGTAGAATGAAATACTTCTGTTGGTCACATACCCATCTGTACATGTTACAAGCTGGGTCAATGGTATTTCTCCCAGATTATGGAGATGAGGATGTTGAAGTAGTGGTATTAAAGTTTTGCAAATACCATTTGGGTGTTCATTTCGCACAAGTGGTGCAAGCGGAACACCCACTGTCCAAAGATTCTAACAGTTGACATCATAGGCACCTCTGTGGGTGGGCCACAAACCAAATATTTTCCATTCGGCTATCAATACATAGATGGTTAAGCGGAATACCCATGTACATGAGTTCATTTTCATCAACTAGTTTATCTTGCTTGCGTAGTTCAAAAGCTTTGATCTATATCAGCTTACAATTCTAAGATAAAAAACCATTATTCATGGAGGACATATGAGAAGTCTTGTCGTGAGCCATTGACATGTTTTATCTTCTCTTGGTGTGAGTACGGATGTCTAGTTCAGTGACAACTTACACAGAACACCGTATTTTCTTTCAAAATAATTGAATGAACCTGTGGGTTGTAGTATCACGTGGTCTTATGGATATCATCTGATGGGATATCAGAACTTCGGATATGCAATACAAGAAATAGTGTATTCCCTGTTTCATCCTTGGTATCTTAGCATGCAAATTTCTTGTTGCAGGATGCATTTGTTTTGTGGGACACGTATGGGTTCCCTGTAGATTTGACCCAGGTATGCCGATTAATGGTTTTACCTTGTACAAAATTTTCTTATGCAAGGCTTGCAACAATATAAACTTGGTGTCCTCACTTTCTTCTCTTTCAGCTAATGGCAGCATAAAAAAGTTTAACAGTTGATATGGAGGGTTTCAACAACGCCATGGATGAAGCCAAGGAAAAGTCTAGGAACGCATCTAATAAGGTATCTGCTTCCAAGCCTTTTCATTATCTCTCACTCTCTCTGCTTGTCATGGATGAAGCTAGGAAAAAGTCTAGGAACTCATCTCATTTTGGTCGTGTACTGACTTCAATTTGGAGTTTTCAAATAGGTTGGCATTTTTTGGTTTGTTATCTGCAATTTTGTCTAACATCTGGAGGTTATGCTAATTCTTGGCAGCAAGTTGGTGATTCCATAGCGATGGATGCTGATGCACATATTCTGTTTTTAGGTCAAATGGTATCAGGTCAGTATACTTTTTGATCCACATATTCTGTTTTCAGAATTTCACTCGAGATTATTAAATGGGTTACCATTGAATCTTTGGTACAATTGTATCATAAATGATGTAGAGTGATCTTTTCATATTTTCCCAATGACAAAAAAAAAAGGGAAGTAAAACATGTATCATTTCTAATAGTTTTACTTAATGAATAGTTTTTTCACTGTTAGCAGATTTGTAGAACTTGCCACTTGTCTGCTTCTCTTTCATCAGTTAGCCCACAAACATGGCCGTGTGCCAACCTGACATGTATGGTGGGAATCCAAGCTCTGCATCAGGTGTGTCCCACTGCATTGATGACCTAGTGTGAAAATCAAGCTGGTCAACTCTTCAGGTGTGCAGTGGGCTTCAGGTATGAAAACAACAGATGGTTTTCAGAAAGTTTCGAACTATCTGTATTCTTCATTCATGTATGCCACATTGTTTGACCAGGTTATCTACCCAGCCGACCCCACCTGATTCACGGTTTGGATGTCCTCCACAAGTGCCAGGTTGGGGTCACATGTGGTCCAATGTTTTCCATATCGTTATCGCGTGATATGTCGCACCCTTGGGATACTGTTAGCTGGCACATTTTCAACTTTGTTAGTTTATCCGCCGTGTTGAATCAACCAGCCTAGAATTTATGGGCTGAATTCCATGCTGCTGGAAATCTTGAATTTTACTCAGTACTCAATGATAGACAGTGGTATCTTTTCAGTAGCCTTCAAGACTGTAAGAAAGTTTTGAAAGCTTGTTAATCCACTATGTTGGATATAAATAAAGGTTTGATGGATTGTACTATTTACTGAGGCTTCAGATTGACAGATGAAACATGAAACCGTTATCACCCATGTATTAAATTCAAAGAATGCTAATGCTTTTAGAAGTTGGATTGCAATTGCTTTAAGATATTCTAGTTTAGAAGGACACCGTCTACATTTTTTTCCCCTACCATCTTTTGAAAGCTGTTTTTCTAGTTTAATATTTTCTAGAGCTCCTCTCCAGTCAACGCCAATTAGTTGCGATAAGGCTTGGATTATAATTTTCTAGTCTTTTCTCAAAGCTCTTCAGTACCCTTTTCCTGTGAAGTACTTGGGCTGCCATTTTTGTGACACAAAGGTGCACCATTTTTGCGATGACATGCATTCCATGGCGTAGGTGTGATTGGTATATTATTGTGAATGCTTGGATGCCATCTAGTTTAACTTATCAAGAATCAGGCATTCTAGCTCCAACAGTTTTCCTTTTTTCCTTTGAAAAAGAGAGACTAGAGAAAACCTTCTACTGATGGATCTTTACATGAAGGTTCTCATTAGAAAAGATTTTCAGATCTGGCAGATAACTGATGCATTGGTTATTGCTGCTTGCTCTTCATTGTTGTATTCTTGTAATGCACATATTCCCTACAAAGACCATAAGTACATCTTATTTTGGTTCACCTAATTCCATATATATGTCCGAACAGAATATAGAGCCATACCTGCTATCTTGTTTGACTTGTTCCATTTGGTTTCAGATTTACAATACTGGATCTCTTGAAGGCTCCTTTGGATCATTTAAGGTCAGTAATGTCCAAATTTATGGAGGCTTTATACTCCACATTGGCTCTTTTGGTGGGGAGACTGGCAAGTTTTCTGTTGGTGATAAAGTAATCTGCAAGGTAATACCTTCATTGCTTCAGCATTTTGCTCTCTTTTGTTAACTGCTCTTGTATTTGTGGGTCATCATTTGCAGTTGCTGGTGCCATGAACAGGTTGACTATGACAGGCGTACTCTCATTGCCCCGAACCATACTTGCACCCACATGCTAAACTTTGCTCTCAGGGTATGCAATCAAATTCTTAATGGATGCTATTTGCAGTTGCCCCTATGAAAGCACCAAACAGGAGTGTCATGTATGTGTCAAAGTGGCACACATGAGATTCACTATTCATTGGACAGCCCCTATGGCGAACATGTCCTAGCCAAAAGGAAGGCCAATCCGCTCATCAGGTGGCCACATGTGTACAGAAGAACGGATGGTTAAAAAGTATAGTCAATGGTCTACGTTCAACGTGGGTGTGGCTCAATCAGTTCACCAGCCCACCTGGTACAGGTGTCACTTTGGCACACGGGATGTTTGTGTTTGGCACTCGTAAATGGATGTTGGGCAACAGTAGCAATCATCTAGCTCCAATTTGCCTGTGCTGTTGGTTCACTCAATGTCGCTGCAATATGATGCAGGAAGTGCTTGGGGATCATGTTTGGCACTCGCAAATGAATATGAGTTGTGCATCATGTCATGCCAATGCCCCTCGAATTATAGATTTCTTCATTCCAAGAATGCATAAATGCATAACTGTGTCATACAATTATACAGCAACTCATACAAACAACTATGCACTCTTATGAAACAAAAGACTGGCCATTGGCACATATTAGCATGCCTATGCTTCTTATTGCTAGAAATGTTTTCATGTCCTTTAAATGATAAATGCCCAGTTGTGGTTGTTTCTGTTCTTTCTTGGCTTTTGTGGTGTGGAAATTTACCTCGTCTTTCCCCGGACAAGCATTTTCTGCATACAACAGATGATGGCTAACCCAGAGTAGAATTTCATGCCCTCCTGCAACTGTGTCATGTTTAGGATCTGGGCCATTCATCAATTAGGCTTCCACTGTTCATGTGCCATGATATGAAAGTTGACCTGATCCTATTATGAAGGTTGACCACATCAGCATGGAAAAAAAGGAAAAAAGAAAAGAAAAGGAGAGTGAGTATTGAGAACTAACAAACACTACATTCTTCCTGCACATGTGCCAACCTGATGCCCAAACCACCATTATTTCTAGCCACATCACAGAAATGTTGGGGTCCAGCCAATCAACATACCAACTCCCATACACAGACTCAAAATCCTTTCTCATGTCTTTCCATGGAGCTCACGCAATATTTTTCTTGTGAAAAGACAGACATAAGTTCATTTTTTACCCCATTGCCAGATAGTAGCTTCTCTGAAAAGTCGTGTAGATGCTGCTGCAATTCCAGCAGCTATGAAAGCAGATCTCAGAACAGAGATCTCCTGACTGGATGTAAGTATAGCTGGGCCACACCAGCATTTTCTTATCACCACCTTTTATAACTGGTTCAATCAATCATTTCTTGTGGTATTAGATCTATACTAAACATAACTATATATACATTATCAGGGTGAAGTTAGAAAGGCACAAAAGAAGATTGGGGAAGAAAATATTCAGAAATCAGTGAAGGCAGCAGTTGAAGTTGCAGAGATTGCGTCTTCGGAAGGTAAATTGTTCTGCATCACTCATGTCGACGTGGGTGTGGATGCAACTGCGATCCGTGAAGCAGTTCTTAAGGTCTTGGAGCAGAAGGTAATCAACTTCCCTGCACAAGTTTCTTAGACGTGTTTGTCTGCATGCATTAGATGCATATACATTACGTACGTACATATGCATTAGATGCAAAAATACCCATTTTCCTGCTTGACACATTCAGTCATATATGCTGATGGTACTATATTTTGTTGTTGTTTTTTCATGAAATGGCATCTTAATGTAGGACACATTTGGGTTATTTTTCTCTTCAAAGACTGAACTAAAATATCCATTTGCTTGCATCCATTGCATGTATGTATGTATGCATGAATCTATGGATTTGGCACTTTAGGTGGTGTTGGACACATTTGGGTTATTTCTCCCTTCAAAGACTCGACCAATCCCTTTTTGTTACATACATGCATGCATGTGTTATAGTTGTGGCATTGTATTCTTTTTCCTTTTCATACAGTGATGTCCTAATGAAGGATATTTTGGGTTATTTCTTCCTTGAATGACTGAAGCAAATGCATTTAGCCAGCCCGCATGTATGCATGTATGCATGTTTGTATTGGTATCTTTTGCTTTTTCATACAATGGTGTTCTAATCTAGAATATTTTTGGGTTATTTCTACCTTGGGAAAGGCATTTTGTATGCTCTTTCACAGAGGGTTGCCCTTAATTTAGATAAGTCTGAAGAATCATGGATCTTCTTTTGGAGGGGCCTCTTTTTTCAACACCAATTTCATCTTCTTATATTTCACAAGATTTATAGATGTATGAAATTGTTATAGTTCTCTGATTTCAGATGAAAATGATGATCCATACGCTGAGCTTTGGCATGCATCACGGCGGGGCCCAACCTAATGTGTATATTAAAAATTTTCAATTATGGGAGGCAGAAGAATTGACAAATATCCATTGTGTGGCTTCTGAAGGTGTGTGGAAATTCCTTGTGTGGCCCAACCTAACGTTGAAGCATATCTAAGAGTAAGCCCAATATAAGATAGAATCAGTAATTATAATTGTTGAAGCATATCTAAGAGTAAGCCCAATGAAAGATAAGCCTAGTTTAATGTTTTTACCTTGTGCTAAAAAAACTGGAGATAGCTTGGTTAGGGAACTTAGATTATGGTTGAATGGCCTGAAAGATTCAAATGAACTTGGATCTAAGTGGTGAGGAGGAGTATGATTATATGAAGACTTGTTCACTTCAACAAGGACTGGGGCTTAAGAAAGGGATCTGTAAAGCCCACCCAAAATAAGCTTGCTTGGGACAAGATGGCGGTGGTGATATATAAAAGTGGGCACTGCCATAGAGATGTTCTTTTCGTTGTTCATGGTTAGAGTAAAAACTCGTTTTTTGCTAATATTGTGTGAATGACAAAAAAGAGGAATAACTTATTGTAGTACAAAAATACTTGTGCCATTTGAGTTTGAGAGACAGACCGTTGATTGATATTTTCTTAGTGCACTCCAAAAGTGTTTGTCATCTTACCTTTAAGGAAAAAAAAAAGTGGTTTTTTGTTATTCGTTATGGAGTGTGGTTTCAATATGTCGACTCTGTTGATTAAATGTTTATTATTTTCTCCATTTCGCTGCATGCTCTTGCTTCATCTTTTCCTCTTATTTTTTTCCCTACTTTGTGATTTTGACCATATCAATAAGGTCTTGTTTCTAATTCTGCTTTTGCTTCCTGTACTTTGAACATATGATCAGCGAACTGAGGAAAAGTTGCATGTGGGAGGATTGGAGCTGCATATTTCAGATTCAAGCATATGGTACGTCTCTTGTTAAGAATGCACATGTGTAGTTAATCAAACAATACATTATGTGATATCGTGTGCATGATATCTATGTTGTAATTCCCCTCATGCATTTTGCGTAAAATCCATGTTTATGCATGATTCTCATGCATTGACATGGATTTGGGCAAAAAAAGATCGAACCCGAACCCGATTTCCTAAACCTAAACCTTAACCTATTCTCAAATCCCTAAACCTAAACCTACACGTAATCCTAATCTCAATTCTCTAACCTAAACCGAAACCTAAACTTGAAAACCCAAACCTAAACCTGATCCCAAACCCGAACCCAATTTCCTAAACCTAAACCTTAACCTATTCTCAAATCCCTAAACATAAACCTACAACTAATCCTAATCTTAACTCCCTAACCAAAACCTAAACCTAAACTTGAAAACCCAAACTTAAACCTGATCCCGAACCAGAACCTGATTTCCTAAACTAAACCTTAACTATTCTCAATACCCTAAACCTTAACCTACAACCTAACCTAAACCTAAACCTAAACCTAAACCTATAACCTACACTTAGAACCTAAACCTAGACCTATAACCTAAACCTAAGCCTAAAACCTAAACCTATGACCTAAAACCTAAATGTTTTCTCAAATCCCTAAACCAAAACCTACACCTAATCCTAATCTCAACTACCTAACCTAAACCTAAACCTAAACTTGAAAACCCAAACTTAAACCCGATCCCGAACCCGAACCCGATTTTCTAAACCTAAACCTTAACCTATTCTCAAATCCCTAAAACTATAACCTATAACCTAAACCTAAATAAGAAAATGCAATGAGTATCTCTGGTTTTATGGTTTTAAATGTAGATTCTTGTATTGATTACTCAAGCATGACGGTTATGCGCATTCTTTAAGGTGGATGTTGCATGTGTGAGGATTGGAGCTGCGTATTTCAGATTCAAACATCTGGTATGTCTCTTGTCAAGAATGCACATGATTGGAGTGGCCTGGCCATTTGGACAGGCCGTATTTATGTATTTGCTCGAAATTGATGGAGCAGACCCGGATGTGCGTCGGAGCTATCCGGAAGAGCGGGGGTCCCTGGAAGGTGGGAGCCGCTGTTATGACCATGATGAAGCTGTCCATTTCCTATGGACGGCATTGGAGGGGCCTGACCAATTGGACAGGCCGTGTTTATGTATTTGCTCGAGATTAATGGAGCAGACTCGGATGTGCGTCGGAGCTATCCGGAAGAGCGGGGGTCCCTGGAAGGTGGGAACCGCTGTTATGACCATGATGAAGTTGTCCATTTCATATGGACGGCATTGGAGGGGCCTAGCCATTTGGACAGGCCGTGTTTATGTATTTGCTCGAGATTAATGGAGCAGACCCGGATGTGCGTCGAAGCTATCTGGAAGAGCGGGGGTCCCTAGAAGGTGGGAACCGCTGTTATGACTATGATGAAGCTGTTCATTTCCTATGGACGGCATTGGAAGGGCCTGGCCATTCGGACAGGCCATGTTTATATTTGTTTTTGCAGGGACCACACCCGAACCCATTCTCAAATCCTATAACCTATAACCAAAACCTATAACCTATAACCTATAACCTAAATCAAAACCTTTAACCTAAACCAAAACCAAAACCTATAACCTAAACTCAATTCCCTAAAGCTAAACCTACACCTAATCCTAATCTCAACTCCCTAACCTAAACCTAAACCTCAACTTGAAAACCCAAACTTAAACCCAATCTCGAACCTGAACCCGATTTCCTAAACCTAAACCATAACCCATTCTCAAATCCAAAAATCTATAACCTAAACCTAAACTAAAACCAAAACCTATAACTTAAACCCGAGCCCATTCTCAAATCCCAAAACTTATAACCTAAACCAAAACCAAAACCAAAACTTATAACCTAAACCCGAACCCATTCTCGAATCCCAAAACCTATAACCTATAACCAAAACCAAAACCAACCTAGAACCTTAACCAAAACCGATAACCAAAACCAAAACCAAAACCAAAACCTATAACCTAAACTCAAATCCCTAAACCAAAACCTATAACATCTACCCAAACCCATTCTCAAATCCAAAAACCTAAACCTTAACCTAAACCAAAACCTATAACCTAAACCGGAACCCATTCTCAAATCCCAAAACCTATAACCTCTACCCGAACACATTCTCAAATCCAAAAATCTAAACCTTAACCAAAACCTATAACCTAAACCCGAACCCATTCTCAAATCCAAAAACCTAAACCAAAACTAATAACCTAAACCAAAACCTATAACCTAAACTCAAATCCCTAAAACCTTAACCTATAACCTAAACTCAAATACCTAAACCCGAACCCATTCTAAAATCCCATAACCTATAACCTAAACCAAAGCCAAAACCTATAACTTAAACGCGAACCCATTCTCAAATCCAAAAACATAAACCTTAACCAAAACCTATAACCTAAACCAAAACCAAAACCTATAACCTAAACCCGAACCCATTCTCAAATCCAAAAACCTAAACCTTAACATAAACCAAAACCTATAACCTAAACTCAAATCCCTAAACCTTAACCTATAACCTAACCTAAACTTATACTTATAACCTAAAACTATTCCCAAATCCCAAAACCTATAACTTAAACCTAACCTTTCCCTAAACCTATAACCTAAACTCAATTCCCTAGAGCTAAACCTGCACCAAATCCTAATCTCAACTCTCTAACCTAAACCTAAACCTAAACTTGAAAACCAAGACTTAAACCCAATCCCGAGCATGAACCTGATTCCTAAACCTAAACCATAGCCTATTCTCAAATCCAAAAACCTATAACCTAAACCTTAACCTAAACCTAAATCAAAATCTATAACCTAAACCAAAACCAAAACCTATAGCCTAAACCCGAACCCATTCTCAAATCCCAAAACCTATAACCTATAACCTTAACCAAAACCTATAACCTAAACCAAAACCAAAACCAAAACCTATAACTTAAACCAAAACCTATAACCTAAACTCAAATCCCTAAACCAAAACCTATAACCTAAACCCAAAAACCTAAACCAAAACCTAAACCCGAACCCATTCTCAAATCCAAAAACCTAAACCTTAACCTAAACCAAAACCTATAACCTAAACCCGAACCCATTCTCAAATCCAAAAACCTAAACCTTAACCAAAACCTATAACCTAAACCTAAACCAAAACCTATAACCTAATCCCGAACCTATTCTCAAATCCCAAAAAGCCTAAACCTAAGCCTAAACCAAAACCATAACCTAACCTAAACTCGAACCCATTCTCAAATCCAAAAACCTAAACCTTAACCTAAACCAAAACCTATAACCTAAACCCGAACCCATTCTCAAATCCAAAAACCTAAACCTTAACCAAAACCTATAACCTAAACCTTAACCAAAACCTATAACCAAAACCAAAACCAAAACCTATAACCTAATCCCGAACCCATTCTCAAATCCCAAAAAACCTAAACCTAAGCCTAAACCAAAACCATAACCTATAACCTAAACCCAAACCCATTCTCAAATCCCAAAACCTATAACCTAAACCAAACCAAAACCTATAACTAAACCTAACCCACCCTTCTCAAATCCAAAAACCTAAAACCTAAACCTAAAACCTAACCTAAACCTAAACCAAAACCTAAACCTAAACCAAAACCTATAACCTAAACCCGAACCCATTCTCAAATCCCATAACCTATAACCTAAACCAAAGCCAAAACCTATAACTTAAACGTGAACCCATTCTCAAATCCAAAAACCTAAACCTTAACCAAGACCTATAAACCTAAACAAAAACCAAAACGTATAACCTAAACCCGAACCCATTCTCAAATCCAAAAACCTAAACTTTAACCAAAACCAAAACCTATAACCTAAACCCGAACCCATTCTCAAATCCAAAAACCTAAACCTTAACCTAAACCAAAACCTATAACCTAAACCCGAACCCATTCTCAAATCCAAAAACCTAAACCTTAACCTAAACCAAAACCTATAACCTAAACCCGAACCCATTCTTAAATCCAAAAACCTAAACCTTAACCAAAACCTATAACCTAAACCCGAACCCATTCTTAAATCCAAAAACCTAAACCTTAACCTAAACCAAAACCTATAACCTAAACCCGAACCCATTCTCAAATCCAAAAACCTAAACCTTAACGAAAACCTATAACCACTAAACCTTAACAAAAACCAACCAAAACCAAAACCAAAACTATAACCTAATCCCGAACCCATTCTCAAATCTCAAAAAACCTAAACCTAAGCCTAAACCAAAACCATAACCTATAACCTAAACTCGAACCCATTCTCAAATCCCAAAACCTATAACCTAAACCAAAACCAAAACCTATAACCTAAACCCGAACCCTTTCTCAAATCCAAAAACCTATAACCTAAACCTAAACCTAAACCAAAACCTATAACCTAAACCCGAACCCATTCTCAAATCCCATAACCTATAACCTAAACCAAAGCCAAAACTTATAACTTAAACGCGAACCCATTCTCAAATCCAAAAACCTAAACCTTAATCAAGACCTATAACCTAAACCAAAACCAAAACCTATAACCTAAACCCGAACCCATTCTCAAATCCAAAAACCTAAACTTTAACCAAAACCTATAACCAAAACCAAAACTTATAACCTAAGCCCGAACCCATTCTTAAATCCAAAAACCTAAACCTTAACCAAAACCTATAATCTAAACCAAAACCTAAACCAAAACCTATAACCTAAACCCGAACCCATTCTCAAATCCAAAAACCTAAACCTTAACCTAAACCAAAACCTATAACCTAAACTCAAATCCCTAAACCTTAACCTATAACCTAACCTAAACCTATACTTATACCTAAAACTATTCCCAAATCCCAAAACATATAACCTAAACCTAACCTTTCCTAACCTAAACCTAAACTCAATTCCCTAGAGCTAAACTTACACCTAATCCTAATCTCAACTCTCTAACCTAAACCTAAACCTAAACTTGAAAACAAAAACTTAAACCCAATCCCGAACATGAACCCGATTCCTAAACCTAAACCATAACCCATTCTCAAATCCAAAAACCTATAACCTAAACCTTAACCTAAACCAAAACCAAAACCTATAACCTAAACCAAAACCAAAACCTATAACCTAAACCCGAACCCATTCTCAAATCCCAAAACTTATAACCTAAATCTAAACCTTAACCAAAACCTATAACCTAAACCAAAACCAAAACCTATAACCTAAACCCGAACCCATTCTCAAATCCAAAAACCTATAACCTAAACCTAAACCTTAACCTAAACCTAAACTAAAACCAATAACCTGAACCAAAACCTATAAATTAAACCCGAACCCATTCTCAAATCCCATAACCTATAACCTAAACCAAAGCTAAAACCTATAACTTAAACGCGAACCCATTCTCAAATCCAAAAACCTAAACCTTAACCAAGACCTATAACCTAAACCAAAACCAAAACCTATAACCTAAACCCGAACCCATTCTCAAATCCAAAAACCTAAACTTTAACCAAAACCTATAACCAAAACCAAAACCTATAACCTAAACCCGAACCCATTCTCAAATCCAAAAACCTAAACCTTAACCAAAACCTATAACCTAAACCAAAACCAAAACCAAAACCTATAACTTAAACCCGAACCCATTCTCAAATCCAAAAATCTAAACCTTAACCTAAACCAAAACCTATAACCTAAACTCAAATCCCTAAACCTTAACCTATAACCTAACCTAAACCTATACTTATAACCTAAAACTATTCCCAAATCTCAAAACCTATAACCTAAACCTAACCTTTCCCTAAACCTATAACCTAAACTCAATTCCCTAGAGCTAAAACTACACCTAATCCTAATCTCAACTCTCTAACCTAAACTAAACCTAAACTTGAAAACCAAAACTTAAACCAATCCCGAGCATGAACCCGATTCCTAAACCTAAACATAACCCATTCTCAAATATTCCAAAAACCTATAACCCAAACCTTAACCTAAACCTAAACCAAAACCTATAACCTAAACCAAAACCAAAACCTATAACCCAAACCCGAACCCATTCTCAATTCCCAAAACCAAAACCTATAACCTAAACCAAAACCAAAACCTATAACCTAAACCCGAACCCATTCTCAAATCCAAAAACCTAAACCTAAACCAAAACCTATAACCTAAACCCAAACTCATTCTCAAATCCCAAAACCTATAACCTAAACCTAAACCTTAACCTAAACCTAAACCTATAATCATATGGTGAGACCATTTCTTTTGTGTCAATTTCATTCCTCTTTAACTCTTTTTTTAAAATTCATTAAGAAAAAAATGGTTATACATGATGCACTTCTTTGACTTTGTCTTTCTTTTCTCCAATGGGTATTCTAATTTATGAGTGACATGACTGTTTATAGGATGATGGAATATACGAAGCTGTTGAAATTTCATGGTGAAGTCGAGCACATTAATTTCTTTAATGAAGCCAAAGACTTGTATTTTCAGTATTATTGTAATTGTAATTGTAATTGATTGAATGAATTGGATTGTAATTGATTGTAATTGTAATTGATTAAATGAAGAATTGTAATTGTAATTGATTGAATGAAGGATTATAATTGATTGTAATTGAATGAATGAATGATTGTATAGGTGGTAATTGAATGAACAAATGATTATATAAAAAATTTTAATGTCCAAAATAGCTACGGATTTTGACCGTAGCCACTAATCTGACAAGTGTAGCCTTAAATTTGGCATGTTGCTAAGAACTTTTAATATATTGCTACGGATTATAACCGTAGCTATTGGAATATATAGCTACGGATTAAATCCGTAGCCATAGGTTCCACCGCTCCTATGACTACGGTCGTGCTACGGACTACAACCGTAGCCATAGATCTATGGGTACAGATTTGGTCCGTAGCCTTTGTCTGTTTTCTGGTAGTTATTGCTACGGATCATATCCGTAGCTGTTGGAACATATAGCTACGGATTAAATCCGTAGCCATAGGTTCCAAACCTATTGTTATGGGACCTACGACTACGCTAGTGCTACGGGCTAGATCCGTAGCCATAGACCTATGGCTACGGATTTTATCCGTAGCCTTTGCCCATTTTTCTGGTAGTGATCGCATCGCATGTGCTTAGTAGATGTGGCGCACTAAGGGAGTTAAGCATTCACGAACGTAAGATGATGTCGCATGAGGGTGGTTTGGCAAGGGCATACAGCATCATGTCATTTCATTCTCGCACTTAATAAGAGTAGTTAGAATTGTTTGATTTGTACTGCTTTATCATTACTGCTTGATTGAATTGATAACATATTAACCTATGCCTTATTGTTCCACTGAGTTAGCTACTCACTCCCACGTTACGGGATGGTGTTGTACACACCAACCAGATTTGTTGAGTTTCAGGTGATGGCGATGCTTGTGAAGCAGAGCCGGACTACTTCTATGATGATAGGAGGAGTTCTCCTATCTGTATCTCTCTAGCAGGTCAATGAAGACCTGATATTGTATTGACGGGGCTATGGTACTTGGGACAGGAGACATTACACTTCCTCACATTTGGCATATTTTAGAACTGCACTTGTAATTATTTAACCTGGTAATGTTATCACACTCTGGAGACTCATCATAGTTTATATATTTTATCTATCTATCACAGTCTTTCGCTTGCAAATTTAACTGTCTCTGGAGTATGATATGCTGTTTTGGCTTAATCTCACTCATGTTCAATGCACGAATGCAGTCAACATTCAATCATCATTCATTTTGTTGCATAAGTGATGTTCTGGAACTCGGGAGTTGAGTTTATGCTCGACCCCCGATTTTCAGGGCGTTACAAGTTGGTATCAGAGCATGATTTGGATTAAACCGGACCTGGGTTATGGTCACACGATGCACTCTGACGCACTCTGACTTAGGAGGGAGCGACGAGATGTAGAAACAGTCATAGGTATCCTGATTTCGCCAATTGGCGAAGTTCATTGAAAACGAACGCCGAAATCGAGTATGTATTCAACCATGGTCGCACGGGTCGACCTTAAAACATTTCTAGGTTGTCTAGTGAAGGGTCTAGATCACAATCCACCTCATCCCAATCATTGAGAATTAGTAAAATGTGCGATAAACGTGATTAGGATGACTACTCCGAATCCTTGGAGCTTCTCTGGACTCCTCCTAGAGACTTCTCGAATCTACAAGAGGAGAAAGCAGAAAATAGAAATAAATTCTAATAAATTCGAAACTGATTAATGAATGACTAAAAATGAGTTCACAACCCTTTAAATAGGGATACCAAGTAATGGGAAGGAAATCAGAGACAAACTACGACTAAAACCCCTAGAATTTGTGACTTACTATAAGGTCGTGATGTCTACTAGTGCGCAAGGTTCTCAGCCAAAAATAGTAAGTGACCTATTTGGCTTCACCAAACTGTCCTCCTAATTATTCCAAGTCCTTTGCATGATGGGCGTAACTCCTAAAGCTCAACCGATGAAGAGTAATTAAACTAAAACTACCATTTTTAGCAAAACGAAATTGAAACGGGAAATGACTGTCAATCGGAGGGTTTTCTCACAATTCCGGGCTGCGCAACCCGACATAGCGGGTTGGTTGGCTTCATTAGTTCGTTTTACCCCAAATTCATATATTTTACGCCAGATAACTCATTCCAAATTGCAAGTTACGTCCGATTATCCGGAAACTACCCGAAATGGAGCGAATCGGAGTCGGGGGCCTCCCCACTTAAATCCGATGGGACCCAGGGTCGAACCAGGGTGCATTTGGCACCTTGGGACCATGGAGAACACGGCCCCACCGCGGCGGCGCGGCACCGGCCAAGGCGGACCGCGGCGGAGCCGCAGTTCCGGCGGTCGACCGCGGTCGGGTGGCCCATCTGGCGTGGGGCCGGGGCTGGGGTTGGTCGGCCCGACCTCCCCTACCCCCTGGCATATGCGGTTTTGGATGGGGTTTAGGATTTTGGGGGCTGGAGCCCCCCTTTCTCTCATTTCACCCTTCTAAGCCCTCCAACTTGTTGTTTCTCTCTCCAATCTCCGTCTCAATCCTACATTCCACCTTTTCCGACCACCATCCATCCTTCCACAATGTTTACAGTAATACCTACCTCCCCCCTCTTCATTCTCTCTAAATTGAGCTCCTACACCCCCCATTTGAGGCTCAAATTCCTGTAAACTCTCAACCCAGCCCATCTCTTCACTTCCTTTCTTTAAACCCTATCTGTTGGGCCTCTACAACGTCTGTTGAGACCCCAATCCATGGAGAACTAAACCTCCAGCCCTATCTCTCTCTCTCCATCACTTTTCATTCGCTTTTCGATGGCTCTTTCCGAGCATGTACGGCCATTCTCTTGGATGTCTAATCATCCATACTGTTGCCTCGTAGTTCACATGGGTTACTGTCTTAGGGTGCTTATGATTCATGTTGATGGTTGTAGTTGTTGGTAGTAGAATATTTAGATATTTGAGAACGTTTAGGGCCCGTTCGGCCAATTGCATTAGGTGAGTTAGGGTGGATAGAATTGAAAAGGTAACAATAAATGTATGTGTAGGTATGGCCCTAGATTGGTTGTATCCCATGTTTTCCAATGCCATGTTTGGAATGTATGCAATAAAGAGTATATCCCGGGGGTTCCTCTTACACTTAGGAGTTCCGATTCCTGGGATTTGGGAATCCCATCTCACACTTTCCGACACAAGGCTCATTTTCCAGAGCCTATACCATTAATTTTAATCCCCTCCCACCCTCCTACCAAATAAGCCACTTCTAATTCCGAGGTAGGATTAGTAATGCGGTCCCATTCAATACAACTTAAGACCACTTGCCAAATAGTGTTGAAGTGATAAAGTCCCTTGATATACATTAACCCACCACACTCTGATAGCTTAAGCTTTTGGAATGAATGGTTGTTTGGCAAATAGACCCTTAGAGTTTTGGACCTAGAGCAGTGCTCCTAGATTTCGACAGACCTGACCATAGAGGAAATCCAACAAATTAATAGTGTGAACCTTAGGATCCTCTTAGCTGGTATGAGCATATGTGAAATGCTCGGGCGTAGTTAAATTCAACTATAGGCAACTCAGTTCCAATTAGACAACTTTGACCCTAAGTGACAAAACCCTTCCTTGTATTAGAAATGAAGTGAAATCATCTAGTGTAGAGGCATAGACTTTGGATCACAACTAGTGGATTACCGCTACGCATACGTTGAGCCTAGGCTGCTGATTAGACTAAAAAATATAAACGACTAACAATGCTAAGATAATTGAGTGATGGACGTAGTTAATTGGCTTGAATAGGTTGGAACGAGACCCCGTTCCTTTGTTGAATCCTCTCGATACCCATAGGTATCAATGTCATAGTACACATCGTCGATGAAAGGCAGACCAATGTATTTCCCATTTCATGTCAAGGATAGGTTATAAATTACACCTTGTTTCGACTTACGGATCAGGACATAGCTCTTGAGCCTTGAGGGTGAAAATAAAATGTTAAGGGGGGGTAGACCATTATGAGCCCAAGCTAGTTAGGTCACCTAATACACCTCTTTGATCTGGGTGGCGCAGCGGAAACGTGGTGGACCCTACCCCACTGGCCCAGGATCGAAACGGTGCTCGATGAATACGAATATTATAGAAGCCCTAGTAAGTTCTACTATGAGAACCCGTTTTAGGATGATTTAGTAAGATTTGATTCACCCTTTCCTTGGACATAGATAATATCGAGGACTCTCTTAGACTAAGACCTAAAGGGCAACCTTAGAATAAACAATTTGAGCCTTTCAATGATGGACATTCCCTACTCTTAGAGAGTGATCGGACTACGGAGTTACTGAAATATACAACTGCGAAACATTCGCGGCTTGACCCAATTCTCAATCCTGGGTGACTACCAACGGACTCTCTGCTGACGAGCGGACGACCAGGATCCACCAGGATTCGGAAGGGATACGATGAGCTTCCTACCCTGGCCCGGTAGATGATCAATGTATCGGGAACAAGCCCACTACAAACGTCTCTCCGTGTTGGTCAAACATTGAAAACAGCTATCTTACTCTAAATTGCTGGGAATTGTCGTCAAGACTCCAAATAGGTACAGAAATAAATTGTAGCAAACCATCAGGGTATGAGAAATGGATAGAGAAATAAGTTTTAAGGGGGGTAGACTAAAATGAACCAGCTGGTATATACCCTACCACGCGTAGAAACTTGGAATCAATAAGTCTTAGGCAAGTGAAATAATAGAAATCTTCCCTTATTACCCTTAGCCAATTTCGGGGACGAAATTTTGTTTTAAGGGGGGTAGATTGTAACATCCTGGATTTTTGCCAACCTGGGATTAGACGTCCTTAGGCAATGGGTCGATCCTAAGACCTTATTAACTTGTCAAAACTCAATCCGACAGTCTAAAATCGCTCCTTAACCCATTTCCTTCACAAATCCCACCCTTCACCACCTTGTTCCTTAAATTTTCTAAGTACTTCCACCATAGACACTATCTTAAACTAGCTAAGTAGTATAACTTGGATCACTTTATATACGAACTACAAAGGACTAAGTACCACCTCAGACAGAGATCTTACAGGACTAAATCCTTTAGAAATTTGGCGAGATTTAGCTAGTGTTAAACTAGAGTGCCTGTGAAATTAGCACCAATCACTTTAAATACGATCTGCAAGACCCAAGACTTGTAGAATCATCGATGCTACAGTACCCTATAATCTAAAATCAATCTCATTACCCGGTTGCTCTCGGGAGCATCTCGAAACTCCGTATCGGATCTGGACCGCACGTCGGAAGTCCGATTAACACGAAGTTAAGGAACTAGGACCGCCTCACTGGGCTTGACAACCATCTCGAAAATCAGGTCCAGCCGATGTCCCACGGCCATTCGTTTGGATCCGGAGCGAGAGAGCGTGAAAAACACTATTCTCTTTACAAAATAAATATCTGGAATAATAATCTGGCACCATTCGCTTGCGCATCAGTATTAAGCAACCAGACCGTCAGAATCAGACCAAATTACACCCTCGGATTAAGAAAAATTTCAGGAACATTTACATGTACTTGGAATTTCGGATCGTGGCCCACTGACCGTTGAACTGAAAGTGGTCCGCCACGTGCGATCTGGGAATCCGATCGAGTCAAAAACGTAATCCCACATAGATCCATGTGTGGAGAGCTTAAGTCTGACGTTTGGCTGAAGGAGGGCCACCAGAACCTCTCTTTTGAGCTGGAAAAGTGTCGGAATACCTATATTAGCAATAACCCTTGAACCTAAGTCTATTTTGGAGAGGTTTTAGGCTATATAAGGGCCTTAGAACAACCCCTCTCACATCCATACGAATTTGAGATTGAGGGAGAGAAAAGAGAGAGAAAAGAGAGAGAAAGTGTGGGAGCAGTGGGAGTTTCTCCCTGCCACTATTCCCTGCCGCTATACGAGCTACACCGCTTCGTTCTAATCGCTTTCCCGGTGATTCCAGCCCCGTTTTTAGGTAAGAAACCCTAACCCTAACCTGTTTGGGGGGTTTGATAGTTGTAGGTTATGAAATAGCTAACCTATTTCCTTCTCTAGGTTGCCTAGTTGCCGTATACGGAAGCTAGACAAACCTATCGATTCCGTTGCGATTATACAACAAAAAGTGCGGACTTTAGGTGTATAGGTTATGGTTTTCAACGCTTTCAATGTCAGATAATGATAAATTCATGATCTGCATGCAATTGCACATGTATAAAGTGCTGTCTGTTTTCCGTTTCGATTAAAGATGAAAAATATGGAATTCTACATATTCTAGGTATTTGTAGAAAATACCATATACGTATAAATTTTAGAAATGTGTTTGACATGATTAATTGTTGTATGAATATATGATATATGGATAAATTACTAATTTGGCAAAAGGATTCGTCCAAATACATGTTCTATTAATATACACTATGTATGTAGAAATACTGTATTGTAGAAAGTACCGTATACGTATGTATTTGGAGATGTGTTTGCCATGATTATTTGTTGTATAAATATATTATATATGCGTAAATTACTAGTTTGGCGAAAGAGTTCGCCCTAATACATGTTTGCTAACATACACTATATATGTTGGAATAGTGCATTCTAAGTGTTTGTTGAAATGACTAAGTAAATATGGATTTATGATTTATGTTTGTCATGTGTATTGAATGTAAGAACATGATTAAAATGTACTAGTCAACCCCTTGACGAAAGGATTTGCCCTAAATCACGCCACGGTCAATACACTACATATGTTAAAGTGTGTAGTCCAAGTGTTTGTGGAAATGACTGAATGAATATAGAACTTGGACGCAGGCTTGCCATGACTATCCGTCGTGGGTGCACGCGTGTTATAATTGGGGTAGCTCCCTAGTAGAAGGATTTGGCCTAATACCTATGTGATCAACATATGTCATGTATGTGATGTATGTAGTTCAAGTGTTTCTTGAAATGCCTGAATGGGTAGTAGTTAGCAAATTGTAATGTATAAGGGTGTTGAGATATGATTCTCAACCTCTTTTAACTATGTGTATGATCTCCTTTGATAGTTGTGTGATTAGGAATTGAACATGTACAAACTCATGCTTGTGTTGTGATTCATAACATGCTCAACTGCTTTATGATTTTAACTATGTAATGCATATGTTTAAATTTATATTTACGTTGTATAATCCGTCATGGGTGATGGGGGAGCGGAGCAACGAGTGCGTGCAACAGCCCTGGCAGCCCTAAACGGATAATATCAGACTTGATTGTATGATTTGAATCTTGATCCATTACTGCTTTAACTATCTGAAATTGAATGTGATTGGGGCTATGATTATAGTCCAGGCAATCGGTAACGGAATCGAATTCGTGGTTGAGATTCATTTGCCACGTGGGATGTGTTCGACGAACTCGAGTCGTGCGTTGCCTGTCGGCAGTGGCTAGGCCACACGAAGTTGTTTATGCACTTCATGTCGTGGAGCTCAACGGGCGATCGTGCTAGTCGAGCTCGTCAAGTAACCCGATCTGCCTTATGCATGTTCACCCTGTTTGGACGCTACTGCTTGAACCTAGGGTACCAAACTTACCAGTGAAACCCCTTTTAACCATGGTACCTCGATCCGCTAAGACGCATGAGCCGGGCGGGCATGGTGGTATGGGACACCGTGGTCGAGCTGTCGGCCTACGCTGGGGCCATGTGCCTCCCCATAGTGACCATTGCGCAACCAGACTCGTGAGCCGAATATGGTGGTATGGGACACTGTATTCGAGCTGTCGATACTTACGGCGAGAGCCGAGTACGGTGAGACCTGTACTCGTGCTGACGGGCGACGAGTCCTCTGTAGTATCTTCGAGTATACTCCAAGGGCTGTGATTGGCGACGAGTCTTTCACAGCAACTAGAGTATGAGTGGAGCCGAGTACGGTGAGACCTGTACTTGAACTGACAGCTAGTGATTAAGCCGAGTACGGTGAGACCTGTACTCGAGCTGACGGTCAGCAATTGAGCCGCATACAGTGAGACCTGTATCCGTGCTGACGGGTGACGAGCCCTTTGTGATGCCTTCACTATGCCTCTCAAACCATAATATCGTATGAGATTAACTAGGATTGACGACCCTAGAATGGATCATGTTTGGGAATGATACAAGGGAGGTACCTTAGTTTCCCAATACTGGTGTTTAAAACGGACTAATAATAACTCGGTAATCATGATCATCATCGCATCGCATGTGCTTAGTAGATGTGGTGCACTGAGGGAGTTAAGCATTCGCGAACGTAAGATGATGTCGCATGAGGGTGGTTTGGCATGGGCATACAGCATCATGTCATTTCATTCTCGCACTTAATAAGAGTAGTTAGAATTGTTTGATTTGTACTGCTTTATCATTACTGCTTGATTGAATTGATAACATGTTAACCTATACCTTATTGTTCCACTGAGTTAGCTACTCACTCCCACGTTACGGGACGGTGTTGTACACACCAACCAGATTTGTTGAGTTTCAGGTGATGGCGATGCTTGTGAAGCAGAGCCGGACTACTTCTATGATGATAGGAGGAGCTCTCCTATCTGTATCTCTCTAGCAGGTCAATGAAGACCTGATATTGTATTGACGGGGCTATGGTACTTGGGACAGGAGACATTACACTTCCTCACATTTGGTATATTTTAGAACTGCACTTGTAATTATTTAACCTGGTAATGTTATCACACTCTGGAGACTCATCATAGTTTATATACTTTATCTATCTATCACAGTCTTCCGCTTGCAAATTTAACTGTCTCTGGAGTATGATATGCTGTTTTGGCTTAATCTCACTCATGTTCAATGCACGAATACAGTCAACATTCAATCATCATTCATTTTGTTGCATAAGTGATGTTCTGGAACTCGGGAGTTGAGTTTATGCTCGACCCCTGATTTTCAGGGCGTTACATGGCCCCTGACATGCTGAAAGTGCACCGCGATATCGTTCACTTACGAATGATGGTGAGCGAGGGTGAGTAGATGCTCTTGCAAAAAGAGACTGAAGTTGAACAGTCTCGGGTTGGCTGTTGTGGCCGACCAAGCCCATTCTGTTGCGGAAGCTCGTGCCTCAGCCCTGGAGGCCTAACTTGAGGCAACAAAGAAGCTTTTTACGGAGCCCTCTGATAGGTCAGCTCGGTGTGAATTGATAATGGGAAGCTGAAGGCGAAGCTTGGAGAGGTTGAGGCGTGGCTCAAGGCAGCGGAGGTAGAAGCTCAGGCGGCTATCTCCTCAGCTCGAGTGGCCGCCGTCGAGGAGTATAAGTCTTCCAAAGAATATTCAGAAGATAGATATGAAAGTGCCCTGGTTTGTCGATTGCGTGAGTGTTGAGTCAGATAGACTACAGAGCCAGATAGGAAGATCAATTCAAGCGTCTGCCTCAACCAGATGTGTGCAAGCTCGCCATAGGTAAATCTGAGCCTCACATCCCTTGTCCCAAATCACCAGGTATACTAAAACCCTTAAAGCAAACTAGAATGTCTTAGGGTTTTTAGGGTAAGAAAACGTATTCAAGAATCAGAAAAATCTCTAAGTTTTCTTACCCTGTCGATTTTATCGATACACATCTAAATATGATCGACTTACGCTGTTGAGTCCTCGATCCTCCATCGATACCATCGAAAAGAGGACCAAATGTGTCCAGCAACCTTATACACATCTAGACGAAATTATCGATGTATCGATACACCTATCGATATCATCAATATTCAAATCTCGAGTCTATCGAAGTTGACTCGATAATATCGACAGGCAGATTTTCGGCGCCCCTATTTTTTCTTAAGAATATCAATGAGCATCGATATATCGAAGCCTCCTCGATATCATCGAAATTCAAACCTCGATGATATCGGTCATGGGTGTCAAGTTCTCCAGCAAAATATTTCAGGGTGGTTTATCTATGATCGGGGGTCACTCGATAGAATCGATATTCAAATATCGATGTTGTATCGATTGCATCGAGCATGGACATAAACTGTCCAGCAAACTTTATGAAAAATTCTTTTGATTTATCGATGCATCGACACAGCTATCGATATCATCGACATTCAAATTCCGATGATCTTGAAGGTCCCTCAATCATTCATGAAAACCTAAAATATTTCTAGTCAAGTCTCTCTCATTTTTCAAGTGTCGATGAATCGAACCTTTCATCGATGGAATCAGAGTTCGAAATCCGATGACATCGACAATCGTTTCGATTCATCGACCAGCTGGCAAAAGGTTTCAAAAGCGTATGACATTGAGTTCGAGTCATCAAGCGGACCATCGATGCTACGAGAGTATACGCTCGATGATATCGAACCTACTCGATGATATCGAACTCTGTCATAAATGTGACCGTTTTATATCCGTTGGAACCTTTTGCCTATATAAAGAGGACTTGTCTAGTATTGCTAGTAGAGAAAGAAGAGAGTGCTTTTGTGTGTTTTACCTTAGATCATATACCTAAAGCCCTTTCTCTCAGGGAAGTTCATCCTCCAATCCACCCTCACCATTGACATTCAATAGTGTGGATTGGGGAATGAACTTTCGCATTCAAGGATCCTTCATCTACTACCTTAATAGCAAATCATTAAGCTGGGATGTCTTAAATGCATAATCGAAATCACTCTATCTTCCTTATAGGAAACATTTCATAGAGTTGGATTTCGTCTTAACCTTGACCCAACCCGAAGCCTCACATTGGTACATCATTTGTGTTGCGGATCAAGGAAGCCGAAGAATCTTCGTCAATAAAGGAGGAGATCTTCATCAATGTGCTTAATAGGACTCATCCACTTATCTGTAAGTATCTAGAGTCCAGAGGACACTTGTGATCATTCCTTTTTAGGATTGGGTCTTAGGTGTTTCTCACCCCTTCAAGCCCTCATAAGAGGCCTCCGACGGGAGTGTACGTGGTGGGTGCGTTGTGTGGACCCTTGCTCTGTGAAGAGCATAAACATCTTATTGAAGGTGAACTAGTCAAAACCTTAGGTTTGAGGTGAACCGTGTGAAATCTCGAGTTTGGGGTAAACCACGTAAAACCTCGGGTAGGGTCTTATGGAAGATCCTTGGCCAGTGTGCCTAAAAGTGGGTGCATTATGTTGACCCTTACTCGTGAGAGCATAAACAGTCAGCCTCAGTGTAGGTTGTAAAGGTTGAAGGTGAACCTGATTTAAAACCTTAGGTTTGAGGTGAACCGCTGTGAAACCTCCTTAGTGAAATCCGGCACACTCAAAGTTTGAGTGCGTCTGCCAGGAGTGTAGTAGACTAATCATCGAACCACTATAAAAATGATTGTGTTTGAGATTGTCATTCTTCTGTTTGTGTGATTTACTTTAATACTTTCATATCTGAATATCTGAGATCACACCTCACACACATACACAGTCATATCCATCATAAACTAGTTTGCATTTTGTTCACTTCTTAAATAGTTTGTGATTGGATCCTCTACCGGGCTTAGAAGCCAGTAGAGTTATTTTTGAGTAATCCTAATATATGCTTGCTTATTAGGATTAGTGTAATAGGATTTTAAATAAACCATAAAAACTTTAAAAATCCTATTCACCCCCCTCTAGGACATATTGGCATATTTTTACTTCAACTAAAGCGGTCTTCACCGCTATTTCAAGATATACCTTGTACTAGATGGCCTTTTAGAAGTGCATCGAAGAGGTTAAGGAGGCCTTTCCAGATCTTGACCTCTCAAGTTTTGAAGATGTTAACTCTGAGACTTCTACCGAAGATGCACCTTCTGAGTAGCCCCCTGAGTCATGAAGACCAGCTCTCCTTGTAATTTTGTGAACTCTTCAATGTAATACGCTCTTAGGAGCTTTTATCAATATAATTCACTCTTTTAGTATGACATTTGCGTGCAAATTCTTCTAAGAAAATAGAATGGATTTGAGTAGATAAATCAAATTTTGCAAATAGGTCGGATCCATTAGATATATCGGACCTCATAGATAGGTCAGGCCCCATAGATAGGTCAGACCATCGGGAAGAGGGTTCTTCCCCGTTATCTAGTGAAGTCCTCAGTGGATTGTTCCGATGTACATTCCTTCGATAATGTGAAAGTAGGAATCAAACTGCAAAATTTTCATTTTATATTATCTTGAAGACGAACAGCACATGATAAACTATGGATCGGTATCTCAAGGGTAGTAAATTTTGAGATATTAAACATTCCAAGGATGAGGCAGCAGTTGACCATCCAGATCTTCTAGACGGTATGACCTAGGTCGACTTGTACTCATCACCACATAGGGTCCTTCCCAATTTGGGCCCAAGGTTCCCTATCCAAGTTCCTTGGTGTTTTGGAAGGTTTTTGCGGCGAGTGGAAAACTTGACTCATAGTTAGGAAAGCCCTAGTTTGGAGGGCTGAGATAGGTTGCAATGGATGGCTGGAATGGTCAGGAGGCAACGCACACGGATTTCCAACGTGGAAAGAAGGATAAGGCTTTCTGTTTTTGGAAGAATGGTCGCCACAACGTTGTTGTGCTCGCAATTATGCAGTTGCACATGGGAGACAACGTGTGAAATTCTGGAGGTTTGGTTTAAAATCTCCTTCTCTCCAATACGGACGATTTAGATCATCCCATTGGGCGATCATGGTGGGCCAATGCCATCACTCACTCGAATTGAGCTTCAGGCGGGAAAATGAAGGAGAGGAAGAGGCCTTCCTCTTCGGGCACAGTCGGGTCAAACCGATTTGATCGGGCCAGCTATTTCGGTGTGACGCAGGAGCACCTAGGCGGTGTACTTGCTACTTAAATGTGGGGTCCACCTGGGTGATCTCGATGGATCTGCCCTGTCTATCAAGTTTTATGGATCCTATCAGGACTTTCGGCTAAAGATAGGGCAGATCCAAAGCTTAGTTGGGCCATACCTGATCAATTCGAGTTATTCTATTAATTCAAGTTAATTCGACGGTCAGATTGACCCCAGTTTTGATTCTAAGTGGTACCTAGCCTAGTTTAGATGATCCTCAATGGCACTCCTATTGATCAGGCAATTTAAATGTAGTATTCAAGTTTAGATTAATTATAGATTAGATGGATGGTGGGTCTATCAATCCAGGTCTGATATTGATGATTTCAGCTAATTTACTCCTTCCATCTATTTTTTTAAACTCTAATTGGGACCAACCCAAAGGATGAGGTAAATCCAAGGCCTAAGTGGGCCACACTTAGTAATAATTGGATTTTATTGTGTATCTTTGTTTATTAGACAGTCAGATTATCTCTAGATCTGATATTCAGGCTTCCTATGGATTCATAATCAATTCTAGAGGGATCTTAACGGCCGGTTAGGTGATGATTAGTTAGCTTATGTGTTTTAGGTGTGGTTTGATCGTCAGGCTGTTAAGAACATGTTGAACGGTTGATTTATTCTAAGACAGTTCATCGATGGTCCAGAAGTCCCTTAGATGAATCCAATAACAAATCTTTGATGATCAAGTCCATCAACGTACAGTGTGGATTCTAAACCCAATGATTGATCTTGAATCTCGTAGTTAATTTATAATTCCAACGGTTGGATCTTGTGATCCAGCAATGCAAGTGTTTCAGACTCACTCATCACTACTTCTCGGTGTCTTCCAGACTGTATAAGTAGATATCTAACCACTGATCTTATACTTAGAGAGTTAGATGGCTCAATCTATGGATACAAGTTACCCCTAATGATCGAGTTTAGGCTAGAGTGTGTGAATGTTCACATAAATCAAGTTTGTGTTTATACCACGTTAGGTTCTTATGGTAACACTCGAGTACTGAAAAGTACAGGGTGTTACAATGGGCTTGAATGGTAGGCCAATAGTACTCCTGCCGAATGACCTTATGGGTTAAGGCCCGACCTCTGAAGTGATTTTCACAAATACCCTCTTGAGTCTCCCTTAGGACGTATTTTGCTTCGTCTGGTCGAAGGCACCTGATATAAGGAAGGTAGAATCCCTTCTTGTAGAGGATGTTGTTGACCATGGTGTAACAAGTTTCCTTGGTTCATAGCTTGTGTGCTTCTGCCCAATCTTTGGGTAGTTTTACTTCCCTAAGGAACTCGATGATTGGATCCATCCATGTTGGTTCCGAGCTTACTGGAAGAGCTATGGTAAGGTCGGCTTCGTTGATACTTGGCTAGCTAAGGAATTCGATCGGAACTGATCTTGGAATGTCATCTTCGTCTACAGTTGCCAACTTTGCTAACATGTCGGCTTTAGAATTTTCTGCTCGAGGGATCAAGGTGACGTTGCACTTCTGGGATCTGCTAATCAATTCTTTTGCTTTCCATAGATATGTTCTCATGCGTTCCTTCTTGGCTTGATATTCTTCAGCTATTTGATTGACGACTGATTGAGAATTACTGAAAACTTCAGGTATAGGGCTCCCATGGTGGCTGTCAACCTAAGTCCAACGAGCAGTGCTTCATATTCTTCCGCGTTGTTAGAGGCTTGGAATCCAAATCTTAAGACATATTGCATGCACACGTGAGCTAGAGTTTCCAGGACTATCCTTGTCACGCCCCAAATTCTGAACCTAGGAACTTTCACTTCTCAAGTCCCGAACTCGGGTCAGAGCAACTCCCTCACCACTTACTGGACTTGATGAAAAGTTAACGAACTTCCCAACACCAAACCCAACTCATGATGGAGAATTTTTTTTCTGAATAGTTAATCTGTTTAGGCGGTTACAAATTTTGTACATGGTATCAACACATATCGAAGAGACGAACCTATTCAACATGTCACACAAAATATGGTGCACCAGCTAAACAGTAATGAAGGAAAAATAACTAACTTTAACTGCTCTTGTATGCATTATGAAAAAGTGTAAGTCATATGTATGAGTAAACCACAGCTTGTGAGTTTACTACGTGCCGAGAGTAAAACACAGCTTATTAAGGTGCTCCTGTAAAGACATCCAAAACAACCATAAGCATGTTATCAACCGAGCATGCTATCATAGGTGAGCAGGTTATCAATTAAGCATGTCGTATAACTACACAGGTTATCATGAACATGACATCAATAATAGGCATGTCACTCAACGAGCGACCATGAATCATTAAAATAGTTAAGCATCATGAACAAGATAATCAAATTCCATTTTCTACTATATGGCATACGATGGAAAGGCAATGACAAAGCTGGGATGTGGAGTTGGGATGATAGTATGCGGTATCGCAAGCCATGGGGTTCATCACAAGGGACTTTTATCCAAACCAGTCCCATACCAGATTTGGATAGCTAAAATCGATGTGGTAAACTCCTGATTTCAGGTTAGTCCCATTCCTAACCGAAATTGTAGCCATTGTGAAGGTGCACATAATGATTTATTTACGCACCACTAACCTAAGTGAATAGTAGATGAATGAATGCATGAATCAAATGTTGAACATTCCTCATTTCTGCGAGTACATCTCCATGACACATGACACATCTCCACCAGGAATCACGAACATACCACGCATGGGTAATCCACCATCCTCACATAAGAGTGGGACAACATCCCTCACCATTCGCTAGTACATCTCTACAACACATAATACATCTTCATCAAAAATCACCAATGTACCACACATGGGTAATCCACCATCCATACATAAGAGTAGGACAACATCTCCAAAAAGTAAGTATTGGGCGTGTCAACCCCTACCCATCTAGCCATCGGCTTAACAATGGGGGACCCTGATTTGTTTCACCCTACCCGACCTCAGCAGTCGAAATACCACTCACCTCGACCCAGCACACGACGGTAGGTAGGCTCATCACATATATTCCCTTCCCGGTCCCGACAGTGGAAAGGACTCTTGCACCCATCATACTGTACTCACCCCCACTCGACACACGACGACAGAGGACCTGATTGGCCAATCTTAGTGGGTTCATTGGAGGATAGGCGTCTCCAATATCGGGATCAAAGCCCAGGGTGTCCATAGCGCACCCTTCTCATAACTTTCTCAATAATATCAACACTTGGGCTATCAAGATTCAACACAAACCACATCACCCAACTAGCCATCACATGGCTACCATATAAAACATCCACTCAGGAAATACATCACCATGAAATCCCATATAATCAAGTGTGTAATCATAATAGCATGTACATACTCCAACTCCTCTGGACATTCATCCAGGCACAAGGACCAACACGAGGGCCCAAATACTACCATACGGACTAACACGAGGGCCCAAATACTACCACACAGACCAACACGAGGGCCCAAATCAAAACAATATCCAAAATCTCCCGACTCCTCTGGATCATGTCCAGGTATATAGAATAACATAAGGGCTCCAATTTCATGATGTGTTCATACATGCATATAGAATGGATGCTCATGAATCAACTATGTATATCAAACTATCAAAGGAAAAATAGATCAACTTGCCATGTTATGACACATGGATAGTAAATAGTAAACCCTTGGGTCATAGTCTATTATCCATTGGGGATGTCCATGTGCACCCTTAATCCTTTCTTGATACGGGCCGGATCACGACTTTAGTACCCATAAGCAATGGGCGTTAACCTGGCCCAACTAGGATTTAATCATCAATATATAATCTGGTCTTATGAGACCTAACCATGTATATCGGCTATACGATGCATGCCATGTCCATCACATATTGGCTACATAAGACATGCCATAAACATTGTGTGTGAGCTACAGATTACACATCATCCACATATCACAATACAACACATACCATAATCATCTCATGCCCTCATGGGCTTCACTTAACAATAGTGCCAATTAGCCAAATAAACCAACAAATTAATAATAATCAAACACCCTTCCCTTGACCATGGAAGTGGGCTCACTTGGCCTCTCATCAAATGGTTACTTGTAACCAGCTTACATCCCAAGTTCCGTAGGCAAGTAGGCTTTCATAAACCCAAAGCATTAGGCCCAACACAAAAATAACCAATGTGACACAAAGGTCCGTACATTTAAGTGTCTTCAGTAGCACACAGACGCCCTATACCTCTTGTGAATACTTAAAAAATAGTCATCAGGGCTTACATAACATGTACATGCATAAGGTGCATAGGTTATAATGGTACACAAGTTTTCACATACATCATCATTATCGTAAACATCATTCAACATCAATTCATCGTCACAACCTACATCATGAAAGCATGTGGATGGAGTACATAGTATGTAAGGATTCACATGCATCATCAATATCATGACCATCATCCATCACTATCATACATGCCCTAGGCATTAGTTGTCTGTCATACATGAAGTTATCCTTACGTTCACCAACATCATATATTTATCATCATCCATGCATCAAGTAAAACATGGTTATCTTGTCCACGTTATCATCACGACAATCAATACGTGCATTATTATCACTTGAATATCAAGCATGGTGGTCAACTAGCATGTTTGGTCATCATACATATGCATACATAATATCATCATCATTACCATGAGGATCATTTCCACTTCATGATTAACATAAGAAATGTCATAAGTACTACACATAATTACTCATCAATCATCAATACATATGTCATAATTCACCATCCATTAAATCATATGTATCATTTCAACCAACAACTCACCATCATCATTATCATATTACCACACATGTATCATTATCTCAACCATCACTAGGTATGTCCCACCTAGTGTGAGTTCCACATTGACCTTGGACTACACGTAAGGCATGGGGTCGTATAGGTCAAGTGTGAGTCTCACTTGGTGAACCAATAGGCCAACTCAAAGGCATACACTTCCAACCCTAAGTCTTTCAATGGTGTGGATATAATTCCACAACTAAGTGGGCCCCACACATTCCACCATTAATTAGAAACAATGCGCAATCTCAAACACAAGGACAATATGCTAACATCTTTCATGTCATACATCATATTGGGCCCACTAGCCAAATACACAACAAACTAAAAAAAAAAAAATCTAATTATCCAGTTTATGCATTGTAAAATAGACCTCTCTAAGCGTGGTCCACTTGAATAGAGGTAGTATGTAAGGCACGCTGCCCAGTAGGCAATGGGCCCGCCCAACGGGCTCAAGGAATGTTATTATTGTGGGCTTCTCACTCCCCAACGATTTCTCTTAGTATTGGGCCCGCTTGGGCCTTAGGGTTGCATCATTTAGATGGGGCCCAATGCCACCTATATCTTAAGAGAACATTTGGACAGCACGATCTCTCCACTAAATATTTTATAAGTTATATAACATCCGTTTATAAAACACGTTAGGTGGTCCTCATTACATGAAAGGTAAGGCCCATACTAGATGACCCACTTAAGGTTTTTAGCCCTACAATACCTGGGAGTTATTTTTCAGAGTTTAGATGTTGCATTAAATACTTTGGGAAGGTGGTGGACCCCACTAACATGGCCCACATAAATTCTATATCAAATAGACTTTTGGCACAAGGTTGGTTTTGGGCCATTTTCAGTTCAGATTTATGATCATATGGGACCCACATCTGGTGAAAGAAATGATCCATATGTTAGCTCTATGCATGGGCTTTAAAAAGTATAAGGTAAGCATCATTGTTTTCGTGTATACAATTTACAGTGATGTCCCAAACATGGGTACTTGGAGGAAATGTGCAGGAAATACAGTGCAAAATTAGTTTTGTCCCGACTTTGAGTATGTCTCAAGATTACAAGGGATCACCTTTCAGTATGCCGTTAGGTGCCATTGGTAGTACTATATAATTAATTCAAAAATTATAATCTGGGACGAACTAGTTGTGCACACATAATATTTGATATAGGGTCAAACATAAATATTTTAATTTTCTACACAACTGTGTCTTGCCCCATTTTGGGATCCACTCCCTGATCATATGAGGTTTGATTTGGCCCAATTAAAATATAATTTCTCCATTCATTGATATATATATTAAAGGTTCCAAGTGGTAGCCTACTCATATCCTTTGCGTGGGGTCCACTACAAAGGCTCAAAGTTGGTACAAAATACAAAAATAATCAGATTGTTTTCAGTAATGGGGTCTGTTACAACTTAGGGCCCAATTTCCAAACACTAGGGGATCATTCCTGACACAAAGGTGGGACATCCTAGCTCACTGATATAGGAATTAAACATCCCCCACAGTGGTACCCTTAACCGCAGAGCGTGGGGCCCATTACAAGGTGTCAAAGAGGCCTACATGCAATATAGTTAAATACTTAGAAATTTTCAACAAATAGAAAGTGCAAAGGAAATTAAATAAATCCAATGGCAAGTGGGGCCCATATGCTAGCAAACCATAGATAAGATACACACAAGTATATGGGTTTCCAAATTGGATGAACTGATAAAATGTATAAATCACAAGTGATCCCACACCCAAGTGGGTCGATAAGAGGATGAATGTTATGTACAACATATATCCAACATACACATCAAGTAGCACATGAAATGTATTGATCGGATTCTCTTTTGGAAAATCCAATCCATTGGATGGTTTTGGAATAAGTCATTTATACTATATATAGATCTCCAACCATACAGAGCCTTGGATTCATTTAAAACATACAAAACAATTCAAGGTTTATCCTTACATAAGTATCTGTCGGTCCAAAATTTCTTAAATTTTATCATGAAAGAATCTAACCATAGGGACCATACATATGATTATTTACTAACTCAAGTAAGTCAAGTACAAATATCAAATACATCTGACCGTTGGAATCATGGATATGGCCCACACAAGAATGGTCATAACAAGCTCTCAAATACATCTTTCGTGTAAGGCCAAAATCTCATCCGTCCGAACTCCAATTGAGGCTTATTATATACTGTTGGAAAGCTAGTTAGATTTTCTACGAATCCAACTAAACGTATATTTTTAATACATTCATTAAAGGAATTACAAATGGGTCTGTTGTTGGTAAATCAGAATCCTGCATGTGTTGCTGGACAGCAGCCAAGTAAACTTGATGCTATGGACCATTGGACCGTTGGATGGCTACGAAATGTAGCCCAGAGTCAGATCATATTGTTCCCAAGTTTCAACTCCGATCTTAGCATGATTGATTTTATACGATTTTTAGGCAATGTTGTCTAGATACAAAAACAGGATTAATGTGAAGGATGTTGATACAATGTTCATCATGGTGGAGCATACTAACGTAAGCCACCATGCTGACCACCATAGTCAGTAATACATTCACACAAGAACTCCACATCAGTGGGCCCACACATATCAAGGAAACAAAAAGAGTAAGAAAGAGGATGATGAAGAGATGGAGGGAGGGGTGCAGACTCACCTCAATGGATGGATGGCTTGATGATGATGTGTGGTCCACTCCTGAGATTAATAATGGGCCACACTTTGTCCCCACTCTCTCTTAAAATCTCAGAATTTTTCTAAGTATAGGAAAAGAATAAGTGCAAGAGAGCTTCTACTCTTATATAGGGAATTGGGGGTAGAAGTGGCAAGATGATGTGGCAAGTTTATGAGATCTTATTGGTACTAAAAGTGAGGTGGAAGGTTATGTATGGTATGGGTAGTGGATGGATGAGGTGGATGGTGCTAAGCATGCATTGGCCAAGGTGGATGAAACTACACATGCATTGGCTAATGGATGGATAAGGGTTATGGGTTGTAGGTGATGCATGGTAGATGATGAAGTGGAGTGTTGCAATTGGTTATTTGAAGTGATGTGGCACAAATCAAGACATGCATTGGATACATGTATAGGATGAGGTGGACATGGTCCATGATTAGTTTCTAAGGCATGGAGAGAGAGCTAATAATGAGTTTTGGGGTAGAATCCAATTTTGCCTTATAGTGCTTGTCTTATGTGCTAGCTCATTTTTTTGTCATGTAACAATTGTCCTATTTGTGGTAATTTTCATGTTCTAAAAGTAGGCTTTAGCCTCACATAGGCTCAAGTCCAATGGTTCTAACATAATAAAGGTTGTTTGTGTTGCAGGATACATAATTTGGGTCATACATTCAATGGGTCATATCTAACTAATGGAGCATCGGATTGACGCACAGTTTTCACCATCGCGACTGCAACAACGACGTGGTCCACATGATAGGTCATCCAGAACAAATAACTTGGGTGGGGCTTTTTAGGTACACTAGGGTACAGTGTATGGTCTATCAACGGTGCGAGTTGGGACACGTGTGCACACGAGTGATGTTGCAAAAGACCGAGATCTCACAATCCCAGCCCTATTGGCTTTGGAGTTGGATGAGCCATCAACATATAAGGTCCACCTAGGTAGGTCGAGATCGACTCGAGAACCAGACGTTTGATCGGGTGAAATACTCGGAACCCGGATAGATCGGCGTGAACGTTCAGTCAGCTAGTTGTTTGAGTTTTGGAGTAAGTTCAATGATAAAGTCAGCCACCGCTTGACCTTTAATAGTTATTCAGAGTTGATACTTGATGTCGAATTCGTTTAGTTCGATTGCCCACTTGTTCAGTCTTCCCAAAGCTTCAGGCTTCTGCAGCACTTGGTGGAGAGGTTGATCTATTAAAACGATGATGGTGTGAGCGTGGAAATATGGCCGCAATCGTCTAGAGGAAACGACGAGTGCCAACGCAATTTTTCTAGGTCCGGATATCTAGTTTCGGCTGAGACCATAGCTTTACTTACATAGTATACCGGGAATTGCTTCCCTTCATGCTCCTTAATCAAGGTTGAACTGATTGTCGCATCTGACACAGCCAAATATAGCAGAAGCGATTCTACTTGTTCAGGTTTAGAGAGCAGTGGTGGTGACTCTAGATATTATTTAAGCTTTTGAAAAGCCGTCTCACACTCTTCTGTCCAGTTTATGACCTGCTTCCCTTTCAACTTTTTAAAGAAGGGGAGACATTTGTCCATAGCTTAAGACACTAAGCGATTGAGCGCAATGATCCTTCCCGTAAGGCGTTGAACGTCTTTCGTTGTCTTCAGCAAACTCATGTCGAGTAGAGCTATGATCTTCTCAGGGATGGCCTCGATTCCTCGCTGGCTAACCAAAAAGTCAAGAAATTTGCCCGAGATAACCCCGAAGGCACATTTGTTCGAATTTAACTTCATCTAATACTCGCGGAGAACGAGGAACATTTCTTTGAGATCAAACGTATGATCTGTGGCTTTAATGCTCTTAACGAGCATATCATCCACGTAGACTTCCATTGTTCGCCTGATCCGGCGGGCAAACATCTTGTTGACGAGCCATTGATAAGTGTCTCTAACATTTTTCAATCCAAATGACATAACTCGGTAACAATAAAGGCCTTTGTCCATGACAAAGGTCATTTTTTACTTATCAGGCAGATGCATTGTAATTTGATTATAACCGAAATAAGCATCCAGAAAACTAAGTAGCTCGTGTCAGCAGTGTTGTCAACCAGCTGATCAATTTGTGGCAGAGGAAAAGTAACTTTGAGAAAGGCTTTGTTCAAGTAAGTATAGTCAACACAGACCCGCCATTTCCCATTAGACTTTTTAACCAACACGATGTTGGTTATCCAGTCCGGATAGTAAACCTTCTCAATCAATCCAGCTTTAAGCAACTTATTGACTTCTTCTCCTATCACCGCATATCGTTCAGGGCCGAGTGCTCAACGCTTCTGTCGAATTGGTCGATGGCTAGGGTCGACGTTCAGCCGATGTACAATGATTTTTGGATCAATGTCAGACATGTCTTCGTGAGACCATGCGAAGATATCTGCATACCGTCGAAGGAGATCTATCATCTTGTCTTTCAGTGGGGGTGTTAGGGATGACCTAATTTGGATTGTTCTGGACGGATCAAAGTCATCAAGCGGGATGAGAACGAGATCCTCGTGTAGCACTGTCGAGCTTAATGTTGATCTCCCTTCACCGATCCAACGCTCTACTTGGTCGGAAACTTCATGGCTAAGTGGTAGGTTGAGACCACTGCTCAGAGGGTATTGAGGGAAGGTCGGCCAAGAATCGCATTGTAGACAGAGGGATAATCTACCACCAAGAAGTTTATCATCGTAGTTACCTAGTTCTGTCCATCTCCGGCAGTTAGCGGGAGTTGTATTGATCCTTCGGGTATGACTCTGCCACCTGAGAAACTGAGTAAAGGAGTCTTGACGGGTCGGTGTCTAGACCGACCAACTCCCATTTTGTCGAATGCTTGCACGAAGAGGATGTCAGCCGATGATCCAGTGTCCACGATGATTCGAAATGCCTTGCGGTTAGCTATGATCAGTGTAACCACAAGTGCGTTGTCATGCAGATGGTGGACTCCTCGGGCGTCCTCTTTGGTGAAGGTTAGAATGCAGGACTCTACTTTTTGCTCTTTCGAAGGTCGGCTTGTAATGAAGATTTCACGTTCCGAGTTGGAGTGGTCGATGCTTCATGCGTGAGCTTTCCTGGCTTGGTTCAAATCTCCTCCACTGCCAGGGCCTCCAAAAATGGTGTGAATTTCTCTTGTTGGTTCATTATTGACGGGTCGTGTATCTTTTGATCTGGCCTGATCTCCTCGATGACTGATGTATTCCCCGAGGTGTCCGCTGTAAATGAGTGCTTCGATTTCTTACTTGAGGTCAAAGTAGTCACTTGTTGAATGACCATGATCCTGATGGAAAAACCAATACTTGCCTTTGCTCCTCTTATTAAGATCAGATTTCAACTTGTTCGGCCACTTGAGGATACGGTTATCCTGAATTTCCATCAAGACTTGTTCAGGCGTCTTGTTAAGAGGAGTGCACGTCTTGAACCTGCTGTCGGGTCGTTTGTTCGGATATTGATTGTCATTCGTCTGATCGTTCTTTCTTTTCCTGCCTGTGATGGTTGAACTAGGATTTATTCTCGTCTGTTATTCTTTGCTTGGGATGCCTTTATTCTGGACAGCGTCTCGCAGAGCACAGGCTTCTTCGCAGTTGGCATATTTTTGCGACCTGTTTAATAGATCGGCCATCATTGTCGGTGGGTTTTTATTCAGCGAAAAGAGAAATTGGCGATCTCTCAGAGCTCCCATTATCGCTATTAAGGCAAGCTCTTCAAAGTGCTTTCGTACTTACATTGCTTCGAGATTGAAGTGCATGATATAATCCTTCAGTTCACCATCCTTTTACATGAGGTGAAGGAGGTGGGAGGCCGGTTTGAGTCTCTTCTTTCCCTCGATGAAGTTTGTGACAAAGACCTTGTCGAGCTGGGAAAACGAATTGATGGAGTTTAGCTTCAAATGTTTGAACCATAACTAGGCAGCTCCGATTAAGGTTAGGGAGAAAGCTCGGCACATTATCGCGGCGGACGCGTTGTGGAACTCCATCTAGGCCCTAAAGAATTCCACATGTTCTGATGGGTCGGTAGCTCCCGAGAAGGGAGTGATCTGAGGCATACGAAATCCGGCAGGCAGTCGCGCCGGCATGATGTCGGCGGTAAATGGAGGTTGTTTCCTCCATTATCGCTTCCATCGGAGTCGATGCGTTCATACGGTAGGCTTGTTGCATGTCTCTAATCTGACCTTGCAAGTCCTTAAGCTCGGCTTCCCATGGTTCGCCGCTCTCAGCAGTAACTTCAATCGAGGCTTTGCCACGCTTCTTTCGGTCTAGCTTGTGGCGTAGGTTAGAAGTGGGCAAAGTTGTAATCTCGGAAACGTGAGATGGGGCGGGTTTGGTCAAGTCATGCTATCGGCTTCTCTGGGAGGTGGCGGGCACATTGGAAAGCTAAGGGGAATTGCGGCTCGTTTGCTCATCCTCCTTAGTAGTCTTCTAGACTTACTGAGGCTGTAATTGTTTCAACAACTACCTCATGGACTGTTGATGCAGTTTTCCGACAGACCCTCCTTAGACCCTCGACCACCTGCACACTAGAGAATAACAAAGGAGACCATGGCTAATACAAGTGGCCCTCTGATGCCTAAGTCAAGGATTCAGGTCTTTGTAGAGGACGATCTTAATCGCCATGCAAATGTTTCAGGCTGGTGTAAAAATGTGCCCACATTAATCACTCCCGGTGAGGAGTCTCGAACACGAGACCTCCCGCTCTGATACCAATTTGATGCAAGACAATTAATTACTTGCTCTAGAAGCTCGATCTGTTAGAGCATGGCGAATTAATCACTTTATCTCATAGCCCAAGTATATATGTGTGTGTGCCACTGTCACAAACTATTCGCTTAGGCCACTAACGAGTTGTTACTTGCTCTATGACCCACCATGATATATGCGTTTTATCCATGCCATCTATCCATTTTTTTCATATCATTTTATAGCGTGGCACAAAAATGAGCATACCCAAACCTCACGTGTACCACACCATGGAAACAATGGGTATTGACTTCTCACCATTAAAAATTTCCTGGGGCACAAGAGCTTTGAATCTAGTACCCATGGGCCTCACGAGGGTTTCAATTATGGACGTCATTGTCCTACTATTTTGTTATGCAGTCTGCTTAACCTTTGGATCTGCCACTTTTTAGACACATGCCATGAAATGAGCTTTAAAACAGGATGGACATATGGGTAAAACACATATATTACGATAGCCCCACAAGCTGGACTGGCAAGTAATCATAGTGAAAATAGGATTTTTACCTATGTTGGGAAGTGGATTGGATGGTGTATCACACACCACTAACTTGGTTGGTGTGTTGACGTCATTAAGTCATGTGGGTCTCATCATGAGGTATGAGTTATATCCAAACCGTCCGTCCACTTGGTGAGCTCGTCCTAAGTTTTGATCATTAAAATAAGATGGATTCAAAAATCAAGTGGATCACCATGTAAAAAGCAGTGGGATTGAATGCCTACCATTAATACTTTTGGGTGTCACGAAAAATTTAGATCGATACTATATTTGTTTGTCCCCTTCATCCAGGTCTGTGTGACTTTATGAACAGATTGAATGGAAAATAAACGTTATAGTGGGCCCTACAAATGCTTTAACGATGAGAATTAATCTAAATGCTATTTGCGGTGCAGTCCACTCGAACCTTTGAAATGACTTATTTTTGGCAGAAAGATCTAAAATGTTCTCTCCATATGAATGAAAGGTAATATATCATTTCGGGGCCCACGTAACTATGATATCCTTTGAACTGTTTGAGGAGCGCGCTCATCTTGGTAGGACACGATACCCACACTCGCTAGGTTGGCACACCAGCCCATCCACTTCCCTATATACACCAAACATCACCAACTAGTTGGTGTGGGTACATACATGCCGACTATCCTACTGGAGTTGTAAAAACGGTTCAAAGGAGATCAAAATTACATGGCCCCACAATGATGTATTTATTATATCCACACCATTTATTTATCTATTTGGCATTATCATTTTAGATCTTCATTCCAAAAATGAGTCATATCCAAAGCCCAAGTGGACCGCCCCACAAATAGTAGTAGGATAATTATTTGCTGAGGGTCAAATATTGCATATTATCTCCCATTTATATCTTGGTTTTATGAACATGACAATGCTTAATGTTCTATTTTATTCATGTTTGTGTTGCAAGGTGAATTTAAGAGTTGGAATTGAAAGAGATGCTAAAAGCATGGATTTGATGCTCAAGAATTACCAAGGCAAGGGATGGATCTTATGAGACCAAGATTGAAAAATTCATATGCTAAAGATCCAAGAAAACCAAGTGAGGAATGAAGATAATCAAATATTTGAAGTGAGGAAATGGAATCCTGAAATTGTCCTGAAAACAAACATATTCCTAAAAGTGTCCTAAAGAAGCATATTCTGAAACTCTAGGTCATTCTGTGAAATTACGCAAAGTGAAGTCTATTTTGGAAAATTGCGTAAATTTGAGGCAATTTTGCGAATCTATGCGAACAAGGCTATAAATATGGGTGGCCTATGAACATTTTAGGATATCTAGGGTTTGAGGAGTGGAGTAAAAGCATAGAGAAGCCGTCGTCAAGAGTTATTCTTCCTTTTCCTTAGTTGTTTTTATGCTTTTCTTAAGAGATCTTAGTTCAATCATGTCTATGGTTGGCTAAACCTCTTAGCTAGGGCTAAGAGGTGAAGCTTATAGCGTGATGGGATGTTTTCTATTACTTTGATTCATGTTTATATTGAACTTTCTTTGATTCTAGTTTGATTCTTAAGAAATACTTTCAGTTTTTTTAATGGTTTATTGTAACTCAAATTACAATAGATTTGCAATAACTTTAAGTATCTTCTTTTCCTATATTGAGATTTTGAAATTAGGAAATCTTGTTGTTCACCATCGTCCCATAAGCATGGTTGGGTGACAGAATCTCTTCTAATCTTCATAGTTCTCAAACCTCTCATCCATTAAAAATTATGTCAAAGGAAGTTTAGATTTGGTTTTACTGAGATATCTTCCAATTGGATAAGATGGGACTCTGATTCCAGTTGCATCCTTAAATCAAGCATAGATCTCCCTGATCTCTACAAGTGAATCCTTGGAAACCCTAGTTCCTACCATTGAATCCTTAAGTTTTAATTACTTTAAACACAATTACTTCAAAATTAAATTCACATCTTCTTTTAGTTTTACTTCTAGTTAGGGGTGTACACAAACCGGGCTAGCTCGATTAGCTCGCTCTACCCGGCCCGAAAAAGCCCGACTTGGCCTGACCCTGAACTGAGTTCGGGTCAGGATGGGCCAATTTTCTCAGCCCAAAAGTGAGTTCAGGCCGAGTTCGGATATGACCCAGTTCGGCCCGACTCGGTCCGAAACCCGACTCGACCCGGCTCGACTCGTCCCAACCCGACCCGGCCCGCCTTTAGGTATATATACTTAAAAAAAAAAAAAAAAAAAAAAAAAAAAAAACCTACATCACTTTCCCCTTTCCCTTTTGCTGAAAACGCCTGACCCCACCAAACCCTCTCCTCCCCTACTCGCTCCCTCCCTGCCCGACCCCACGGTCCCCACCAAATCTCTCTCTCTCTCTCTCTCTTCTCTCTCTCTCTCTCTCTCTCTCAGCTCTCCACCTCTCTAATCTCTCTCCCTCTCTCGTCCAACCAGCGGCCCTCTCTCTCTTGTCCGACCAGTAGAGGTCACCCGCCTCTCTCTGCTCGTCCGTCCGTGCAACCACCGTCCGCCTTTCTCTGCTCGTCCGTCCGTGCAACCACCAGCCGCCTCTCTCTGCTAATCGTCTCGTCGTCCGACCAGCAGAGCTCGCTCGTCCCTCCATCCAACCACAACCAGTATGATTTCTCTCTCTCTCAGTGTATGATTCCTCTTCCAGTAGATCTATGTAGATTAGAGATTTTTTTTTTTTTTAGGTTGCTTGATCTAGTAGATCTGTGTAGAATAAAATGAGATTCTATTTTCAAGACTAATCTAATGCTGGGCTGAAAACATACAATCTACCACAAATTTCAACCAAATTGAGAAATGTCCATCATTCATCTCTATGACAGGTGGACTGTAGCTTCCTCAGTGCGGTCTTGTTGCGATTAGCAGAGTGCTAAATCCATACATGAACATGTGGCTAATTGTGGACCTTACAAAATGTGGGTCCCATTGACGATGGAGTATTGACCGATGACACCAAAAGACAATTTTTAACAATCTGATTTCTGTCGTTAAAATTTAATCTGTTGATGAAGTGTGTTTTTTAGGCTACGCTCAAACATACCCTTATTAACATAGGCTAAAACACATGTCTGCCTAACAAAGTAATGATGAGCAGAGTAATTATTAACAAGTGGTTATGCATGTGATTCAATCCAAATCATACCCTTATTGAATGATTCATGGACAAATTGAACAAAGTGGGTCACAAAACAAGTTTAACAGAATTGGGTTAGAGGAACTGAATTCTCCGAGGCATGTTTGGGAAGTGAATTAAACCGTATTAGATGGAATTGTATTAGTATTAATCTCACTTTAGAAATCAGGATGGCATATTTTGAACCCATGTAATATGAGACTGAAATAAATTCGGTATCAAAACCATGCAAATCCCCCCTCCATCACATCACTTGACTTTTCACTACCAAAACCCACGGTTATGTAAGAGGGTATGGCATGTGCAAACAGCAAAAGAACGAGAATTTGTGAAGAGGGTGAGAGAAAACCAGCCGTTCGGGGATATAGAAAGCCTATTGGCTATTATAAATTTTTTATTTTTATTTTTAAAGAATTTTAGCTGTCCCATGGGCAACATTCACATCCTTTTAACTTTGACTAAATTGTCTTATCATGTCTTTAAAATATTCAAAATTAGGCATCTAGAAAAGCTGTGGGGATGAAAAATATCTGAAACCTACTTGCTTTATATTAGTAGAGAGGATGTTTATAAACATACAATTAGAAATTTCTCAAAGGGTTGGGCTTCTGCTTAACAAACTTTTAGTCATGTTAGGCTCAAGGGTGAAAAACTTGGCCCGTTTAAGGTTTGGTTCAAGCTCTAGCTCAAGGTTTATATTTTTGGGTAGGATAAGGGCTCACCTGACCTAACCTAAGCCTAGCCATTAATATCCCTCTAGTGCATGGTCATCACATTATAGTTAGTTTTATTTATGAATCTTATGACTACTGAATGATTAAAAATTTTCATTTATTAGATTTCCTACCACTCCATTCTAATCTTTTTAATGCATATTAAGTAGTTATTTATATTTTTGTAAATGCTGTTAATAGTTAATTTGATGATGATTGATGTTTAAGTATAAGCCAATCAGTTGCCAATTATAGAATTGATTTCTTTAGAACAAGAACAACAGCCAGTTTGGTAGTAGAGGTAACACCTCTAGCCGTGCACTTTGAGCAGTAGCTCATTTGGAGTCTGCTTTCACGTCGGCCCAAGGGTCCTAGCGTAGAACTACCATATCTGTCGGTTGACTCTAAAAGAGACACAATGTTTTCTGTTTTTGTTAGTTAGTCTTAATCTATGCTTATACCAATTGTCTATTAGATATATTTTTACTTTTTTTGTTCTTGTTATTATGGTATACGATAATCAGTTGCCCATTTGAGGATTTCTATGTTGCCAGACATAAATTGAGTGTGTTCATGGATGCATAGAAATTCTCAAATTGTTCCTTTTTGGACAGTTCAATGTTGGATAGACAGTAATGTTTTCATTTATTCTAATTTATATGCACATGCTTGTTTCGGTTCATCTCTCCTAATTCTCTCTGGATATATTTCTTGCATTTACTTCCTCATCAAATATCCACACTTTGTGTAGATAGTTGACGTGTGAATCAAATCCAAGATTAATATATTCTGGAGAGATAAGGGGAGATGCTACCGAAATTTTGGCATGGTATTTAAATTGAATAATGAAAGCATTACTATCTATTCAACATTGAATGGGTAACTGATTTAATTATTTTTTATGTTGTTGTTGTAGTATAGGATAATCAGTTACCCATTTGAGGATTTCTATATTGCCAGATATAAATTGAGTGTGTTCATGGATGCATAGAAATTCTCAAATTGTACCTTTTTGGACAGTTCAATGTTGGATAGATATTAATGTTTTCATTTATTCTAATTTAAATGCACATACTTGTCTCGGTTCGTCTCTCTTAATTCTCTCTAAATATATTTCTTGCATTTACTTCCTCATCAAATATCCCCACTTTGTGTGGATAGTTGACATATGAATCAAATTCAAGATTAATATATTCTGAAGAGATAAGGGGATGCTGCCGAAATTTTGGCATGACATTTAAATTGAATAATGAAAGCATTACTATCTATCCAACATTGAATGGGTAATTGATTTATCCGCATAAAAAATTCTTTACTAAGGTCCAAGGATAAATGAAATTGTTTCATATTTTTAGATATGGCCAGTGAGGATGAAGTCCCACCTACGGCTACCCCTAGTAGCGGTGCCGGTGCGTCAGCCACATCACCGCTTGTTGTTGAGGGAGAGGGGTCTTCAGCTGCAAACAAAGGAAAGAAACGGTCAGCTGTTTGGGATGATTTTGAAGAAGTAGTAGTTAACAATGTCATCAAGATCAGATGTATGCACTGCAAAAGTCTATACACCAAAAGTGTCGAGGGGTCGACGTCTCATTTAAACAGACATAGACAAAGTTATGCAATGAGACCTAGACTTCCACGTTCAGGCCAACAATTGCTATCGTTTACAAAGTCCGAAGGATCTGCTTTTGAAGGTACACTTACCACTCATAAGTTTGAAAAAGGGAAGCTGAAGGAGTGGTTTGCAAAGCTTATTATCATTGATGAGCAGCTATTTAAGATGGTAGAGAGTGAAATATTTATGGGATACAGTAAATACCTTAATCCTCAGTTTGAGAAGGTCTCTCGTGTTACTGTGAAGAGGGAGTGCATGAAGATGTATGCCAGTGAGAAAATGAAGCTGAAAGCAGTTTTAGATTCGGTTTAAAGGGTAAGTTTGACGTCTGATATGTGGACGGCGTAAAATTAAAGAAAGGGTTACATTTCATTGACTGCACACTATGTTGATGAAAATTGGAAACTCTGCAAGAGAATATTGAACTTTCACCACCTTCCACCTCCCCATTCCGGTTTGGTTAATTCATATTACATTTACAACTGTCGACGAGATTGGGGCATTGAAAAAAAGTCAGTTCATTAACTTTAGATAATGCTTCGACAAATGATAGTGTCATACAATTCTTACGTAACTAGTTCAAGGCAACTGACAGTTTATTTTTTTAGAAAAAAAATATTTCATGTTCAGTGTTGTGCACACATTCTCAACTTAATTGTACAAGAAGGGTTTAAATCAATTGACCAAACTATAGAGAATGTGAGGGAGAGTGCAAAGTATATAAGAGACTCGCCATCAAGATTGATTATATGGAATGACATCGTCCAACGTTTGAATTTGACGTCTCCAAAAATGTTGAAGCTAGATGTATGCACACATTGGAATTCCACTTTTAAGATGTTGGATTCAGCCCTCGAATTGTAACATGCCTTTCTAGAATATGCAGTGCGTGATAGAACATATGCTTGGTTGCCTACTAATGATGATTGGAGCAAAGCGAAAGAAGTTCACAAATTTTTAAAGGTTTTTATAATTGTACAAAAATATTTTCTGGCAATAAGTTTCCTACTGCAAATATGTTTCTCCCATCTGTGTGGAAGATTAAGGATGCCCTTAAGAAAGCTGCTGATGACGGTCCATTTTTTCTCCAAATCATGATAGGTGGTATGCAAATAAAGTTCGATAAGTACTGGGATGATTGTCATCTGATAATGTCCTTAGCTATTGTTCTTGATCCTCGGTGCAAGATGAGTTATGTTAAGTATATCTTCATGAGGATTTATCCTACTAAAAAGGCAATATCTGAAACCTCGAAGGTTCGTGACACAATCGAAGCATTGTACAATACGTACACAACCACATTGTCCACACCAAGTGCTTCCGAAGTTAGATTTCAAGTTGCTTCAAGCTTCGACGATGTTGATTTCATGTCTTTCTTAGCAAAAGAAAATACAGACACAGACACGAAAGAATCAGAGTTAGACCTGTATCTCAAAGAGTCGGTCGTACTATGGTAGGATTCAGAGTTCGATATTTTGGAGTAGTGGAAATTGCGAGTTAGTGAAGGAAAATATCTTACACATCGACGATGGCACGAGATATTTTATCAATTCATATTTCAACAGTGGCATCGGAATCTGCGTTTAGCACAGGGAGCAGGTTCGTGAGCAAGACTACAAGTTCCCTTGCACCAGATACAGTGGAAGCATTAATTGGTACACAAAATTGGTTGCGTCTGAGTCTAGGAGGTGATCTTGATGAGGAAGAGGATGAGAATGTGAATGAAGTCGTAACACATGAAACAACAACAATATGATGGATGTTTGAGATAAATGTTATGATCTTGTTAGTTTAATTGAATTTGCAAATGTTGTAATGGGTACTCTTTTGACTTTTATTTTTATTTATCTGTTATGTTAATGGATGTTATGCAAGCTGCACAATGCATTTCTACATCTGTTTGCTGACTTTTATTTTTATTTATCAGTTATATTGACTTTTATTATTTTTTAATCCATAAATTACTTTTATCTTATGTTGGTATTTCATTATTGTTAAAAAGCCTAAAATACTTTTCTAACACAATATGTTAATATGTCTTCAAGCGAACCATCGGTTAACGTTTGGGACTATGGTTCCTTAGTCCATTCTCCAAAGTCTGAAAAGTTCAAGATTTTGTGTAATTTCTGTGGAGCCAAGTTTGTTAACAAAACTAATCGGCTCAGATTACACTTATCCTGTTGGGGTGGAGATGCAAGACCGTGTCCTAAAGCCTCAAAAGAAATCGAAGTTCTTTTCCAAGCAGTTTTTGATTCAAACAAAAGAGCTTTCACTCCCCAATCCAAACTTTCTGAGGTAGAGAAGGAAGCTAAATTATTAGCATTGGAAGAAGAACAATTTCAACTTGCCTTAAAGTGCAGTATGGAAGAGGCTTCTACACATCAGCAATGTCCTCCAAGACCACATGATGTCGAAGCAGGTTCAAGTTGCACGGGTAAAAAGAAAAATAGTGAAAATTCAGCTAAGTTTCTATCCAGTCTGGGTGCGTTTTACAGGACGTAGGGAACTACGTATAAATCTTCTCACAAAAATAGTTTAAAAAATCTAATTCAAACTATAAAAGATGAGGGCAATAAAAAGCTATCTCCACCTTCTGAAGAGAGAGAGGTGAATGAGTACGTATATGAAAATTTAGATAGCAGCAACTCGGGCTCAGATGAATCTCCTCAACAGTAGTCAGTAGTATATAACTGTATTCAGTTTGTATAAAATATTTTATTTTATGCTTTGTCACATATATGTAAATGTAGTAAAATTATAATATATTCTCTTTCTCTCTCATGAACTTGTAAATTGTAATGGGACGTGGATTACCTGCCAAAGCCCTTCCCATAAACTTGCCGTAAGGTTCGAAACTGGCCCAAACTCAAAGGTTCGAAACTGGCCCGAACTCATGTTCGAAACTGGCCCGAACTTGAAGGTTCGAAACTGGCCCGAACTCAGCCTGAACTCGCCCTATTACTGCCGGGCCAGGTTCGGGCTGGAGATGTTGGCCCAGTGACCAGGCTGGGCCGGGTTCGGGCCTGGTACGGCTGTTGAATGGGCCTAGACGGGCTGAGGCGGAGGACCAGATCACCTGCTCGGAACCTTCTCACCTTTACGCAAGAATTGTAGAATCATGCGACCTATTGTTGCCGGGCTGTGACCATGAGCTGGGCCTTCTCCCTTTTTTCTTCGAGCAGATCGAGATCCAATGCCATCTGCTCAGCATTCTGAATTTCATTGTAGGAGAGGGTCGAGCAGTCAGGAGTCCGATCTTGACTGGGACAACGACTACAACCCCGAAGGCCAGGGCAAAAGGGGTTTTGTAACGCCCCAGTTTTCAGGACCCGAGTATGCAACTCGTTTCCTGAAAACCTGGATATTAGCAAATAATCCAATGGTAATCAATACAAGATCAAAGTGCGATTAACGGAAATCAAGCGTAGTATAAGCATAATCAAAGCGAGAACAGTATCCTGGGCCACTCAGTTGGGGCCCAAATACAAAAACTCAAGTTCCAAAGTGTACTTAAATAAACATAAACAACTAATCTACTGATTTAGCCCAAAGTAAGCAGTCGCTTCCTGGTGCGACTCATCCTCATACGGCTCTTCCTCCGTTGCGACGGTAGCAGTCCCGAGATCCAATGCATACTCGTCCATCCCTGCACCTATATCCTCTGTACGGTTGAACATTGATAAATGAGTGGCCATCTCAATGTGATTTTTCCTCAAGATTACACACCGCCGCCCTAGACAAGAAATAACGCAAAAACATCTTGACAACCAAAATATAACGAATGCAATCTTATTATATACATAGATGCATGAATGCATCATCGACCCGGGGATGCTCATTCGTTCGAAAGTTGGGCTCATCACCCAAGCAAAGGCTAGCCATTAGCGAAGCACATCACGTGCGTACATCACGTACTGCATAATGACTGTCATTATACATCACGTACGTCAATAAATATGCTATGTATGCATGATTAGCCAAACCATTATTAGTCCAATTACAATCAGCTTGTTTAATAAAACTCAAGGTCATTACGGAGGGCTCATCACCCAGCGTAGGCCAACGGCTCGGGCATAGTGTCTCATGACCACCATCTCTGGCCCATGAGTCTACCGCCTTAAGGTGTGTATAGAACCCATCAACACATGGCCAATGAATTCTCAATGTAGGAAAACTACCACCAAATGCTGACTAGGAATAAAGTATTGAAAACATTAAATACAATGACTAAAGTGAGATGGTATGTATGAGTCAATGCAAGTAAACAACGGTAATAACAAACATTGAGAAGTCATTCCATAATCAAGTGGATTCACTCCATAGGTGGTAGATCCCATGAATTAAACTCCATGTTGAGGGTCTAATCTTACCACAATCCATTCCGTTACACCCTAAGTACGAACTCTCCATAGGTAGAGGTTTCCATAGAGAGATTTCGATAGTATGTGTTTTGCAACCAATACAATAATATGAGGGTATGGCATGGAAGTTCAGACATATGATTCAATAATCAAGGTAAAATACATGTACACATATAATAAAAGAGTCACATAACCATAATTTATCAGTTCTAAGGCATGTACTCAAGGAAGTTAAACATGTAGTTCATATTTTGAGTAACTAGTCAAGTAGCTTAGACAAGTCTAACACATACACTCAAGCAAACTAATCAAGTGTTTTAATCCACCTAAGACATGTGTTAAACTAACCAAGTATTATAATCAATTCTAATCAATTCTAAGGCATGAGTTAAGCTATCCAAGTGTTCTAATCAATTCTAAAATATAAGCTTAAGTAAACTAACCAAGTATCAAACCACTAATAAGGTATAAGTTCAAGCAACTAACTGAATGATTTACCATTTCTGGGTTATCATCCGTAGTTACCATAAAGGCTACCCTTAGCCTAACTTAGGGATGGAAAGCCCAAGGGGAAGAAAATCATCACCTTCCGGGTCGTAGTTCCTTCCTCGATTCAAATTCTTGTGATTAAATTGCGGCCCAATATCTCACGGTTAGTTACCTAGAGTCATTCCCAAACCAAGAGTTTGAATTATATAATTAATTTTCAAGGCTCCTAGCTATTTGAGCCACTACAACTAGGTGGGGGTTGTAAGGGTCCATTTAGGTGGAGACTGGGCCTGCCTTTATGTGATCAGGCCCACCAATTGAGGCCTCAAAACTGTGGCCCGAACTGGCCTGAACTTTCTCAATACCCGAGGCTCGAATTGGGCCTAGCTCAGCTCAACCATTTCTGCCCAATGGCAGCCCTAAAGGTTGCCTGGGCTAGGTCATCCTGGCCCAGCAGTGACCGCGTGCTAACTGCCTATTGATGGCTCACAACTGGGCTGGGCTATATTGATTCTGGCCCAGCCGCAGCTACTCATTGCCAATCCAAAGACTGTGTCGAACTCGGCCCAAGCCTATGGTCCCAAAGGTGGTTAAGGAATGAGGATGGCTGGACCTTGAACCGGCCTAATATTGTTGTTTAATGTTGGCCTGTTTTGGCCCAGCTTGGTCATTCTAAAGCCCTTAAGGCCCATTATATTTGAACGGGGCGAGGCCCATAACGTCCCAATGCAGCTGCGGCCCACTGTATTTAACAGAGTGCGGCCCACTGAGCTGGCTGGAATGTGGCCCACCTATCTGTAGCGTGCAACCCACTTGACTGCAGTGTGCAGCCCACCCGTTGCAGCTAGCGTGGCCCACTGGGGTATGATTTCAGCTTCATTTATGGCCCACTTAAAAGCTTGTTTCAGTCCAGATAGTGGGCCAGCTGAAGGGTGTTTTCAACTAGATTGAAGGCCCATCTAAAGGCCTGTCCTCTGCCAAATTTTTGGCCCAGTCAAGGGCCTATTTCAGCATTTCCACGGTCTGGTGAATGTCGGATTCCAGCCCATTACACAGCCTGATGCAGGCCGGATTTTAGTCCTTTTACACAGCCTTATGGATGTCGGATTTCGGTCCAGACTTGGCCCAATTAGAGGCCTATTGCAACTCGGATTGTGTCCTAACTGGAGGCCTAGTTTCAACTCAAAACAGGGCCTGGTTGAGGCTTGATTTCGGTTCAAACCAAGGCCCAGTTGGAGCCTGATTTCAGCTCCTTTCATGGCCCATTTACAGGCCTATTTTCAACTTGGTTTCAGTCCAACTTCGGCCCAACTAGAGACCTGATTGGAGGACGTTTTCAGCCACCCTACATGGCCCGATGAAGGCCTAATTCCGGCTTTAAACATGGCTTGATGAAGGCTTAGTTTCGGCCCTGTACACGGCCTGGTGAAGGCTACTCTCGGCCCTGAGCATGGTCCACAATACCAGTGAAGGGCGTGACCCACTGAGTTCGAACTCAGTGTCAGGGCTTGGTCTTGCAACGAGTTTTGGTGATTACCTGATGGAGGTGGGGTCTAATTTCAACTCTCGGATTTGAGTGGCTGTTTTCCACGCCTTAAGAGATGTCACTGGTCTGCACTGGCTCAACTCAGTCTGATCAGGTCGGGTCGACACAGTGCAGCACTGAGTTTGTACCCACGCTCCCTCTCTCCCTTTCACTCACTGCTACTCTCCCTCTCCTCTCTCTTTCCTTTCTCTCTCTCTTTTCTTCTCTCTCTCTGGTGCGAATCCCAAGGGCAACAATAGCCTATTTATAGGCATGAGAGAGAGAAAGCTCCAATGGCTGGGGAGAAAACAGCTCTTACAAGGGTCATCTTCGAAAATCCACAATGCACGAGGTCCATCTGATCTTGAGGATGGATCCCACTATAATGGCCCACCAGGAAAGTAAAATTTTAGCCCTGGTGGGGCTTATCTCGTGATCATGGGTCGGGTGGTTTAACGGAGAAGATGAGTGGCCATTAATGGCAGATCACTCTCTAATGTATTTCATTATTATCTAGTCCGTTTGAGCGAACCAGATGGGATTGCTGATCACTGCGGGGCCCACTTTTTAGGCCATCAACGTGCATTTCAATCCATCTCACGAGATATTCCCGATCTCGTCACTTCTCAAGAGATGGTGTGTTTTCTCTCCATTAGCTCGTACCGCCGTACAGGGAAGGCCAGGATCGCTCCACGTGGCCCAGGGAACCGCTAGAACGGTGCCAGCATCCATTTCCCGAAACGCCTTTTTGCTTTCCTTGCTGCAGATGGTTGCTCGGGCATTTTTGGCAGCGAGAGAATGTTCTCTGACATGGGCGAGTGGTTGGCTGGGATCTCCTGGCCAAACCGACCTTGGATTGCTTGTGTGAGTACACGTTGACCCACCATCAGGTGATCTTGGCCATTTGCATCATTTTTGGCTGATCCCGACCTTGAGTCGATGACTATAGGGTTTTGGTCGTCCGGACCCCACAAGCCTGATAAATGGCTTGGATTAATCAGACAGTGTCCAGGGTGGGCCACCTAGGGATCGGACATCCGTCAAATTTGAAAATGGTGTTGGCGGGAGGGATTCTCTTCTTTTTACGAAGAGGCTCGGTCCAAGCCGGTTTGACCGACTTGGACCGTCTGGTACACCTCATGCACGGGGACTAGCATGCACGCGCACCCTGTGTGGGGTCCACTGTGATGTTTGTGACCCATCAACACCGTTCGTTCATCTTGGAAACCCCCTCTAGGGGCCCTGACCCAGTTTGGGGCAGAATTGAAGCCCAAGTGGGCTGTAACACCCCATACTTTCAGTATGCAGGAGCTACCACAAAGACGTGGATCATTATAAACACAAACCTAACTAAATATAACGTTCTTCTTTATTGTAACACATAGTTGATTGTTTAGAACGATTTTCATCCATAGACCAGGACGTCTGATCATGGGTTATCAAATCAGACAGTCAAATTATCATCGCATCGGAAATTTGAGATTTATACGCAACGTTCTACTTATAGCTACTCAATCTCAACAAGACTTAACATGACACTTTGTTAGGAAGGGTGGACGGCCCACTTTCAGCATTAGGTCATGGATCGTTTTATCAACCGTACATCCATAAATTCAGTTCTTGATTCATAAGATCCACTGATCATTGAGTCCACAACATCCTACATAGTGATCCGCTACGTGAATGCACTAATCAAACAATCTAGGTATTGGATCAAGCATTAAAGCCCACCTAGATAGTTCTTAAAACTACTAGGACCATTGATAAACAATTTTGAGACAAACCAAACCATCCAATCGTCTACGATCTCTCGGACCATCTACTATTTAAACCCATAGAGCCTCCTAGACAGCATGGATCTTAGAAAATTACGTCAGCGTAACTCAAATTGCCAAGTCCATTGTTCACCGACTTCAAGATTAAGTTGGAATGAACACAACTGATATTTACGAACCTTAAATCCCACTAATAATCATAGTGTGGATAGCCCTTGGGCCTTTAAAACCCTTTTGGTCGATGATGATCAAATCTAGAAGAAATCCGACCACCGTACTATGGGAATCATTAGTTGGCCATAAAGATTTATAAGTATGGCCACTTACAATTAAAATGATTTAATCCTTCTGATCAAAGCCTTATAGGGGCTGAGTAAGTGAATAGATGGTGCTAATCAAGATGGGACCCACGTTAACAACTTAGAGAGAAATAATAATAGTAATAATAATATTATTATTAAAAATATTGTAAAAGGGGGTGTTCAACATCATAAATGTGCATATTAGACCATCTGATCTGTAACCCAGCCTTTAAATTCTAGTTAGGTAGTCCCGTAGACCCTTTGTACCATTGATGATAAGTCTAGCTATAGTCTGACCATCGGATTGGGGCAAAATGACCTGGATCAAGTCGTGGGGCCCACTTGGGCCCCGGATCCACCTGATTTTTGGCCAGAGACCTTGAATAGGACCTCTAAAGGGAATGGACGGTGGGGATCTCACGTAAGCATCATGGTGGACCCCACCTTGAGTCGTGAGTGCACTGGAGAGGCATGCACTCGATGTGCACTGGACGGGGATGCTCGGTCAAAGCTCCCTTGACCAAGTTCAATGGCGGTTTTGCGATTATTAATATTATTGTGAATAATCGTACATCAATTGGCATATTAAAACCTATAACATATCCTAGACATAATTAATACAAACCCTAGATCTATACTTAAAACGTAAATATTAAGTTAAGTTTGGATCTAATTGTAGAATGTCATAATTCATGGTAGATCATAGTATCTATTCTCGTGACTAGATTCATTCTTGATAGTTATGACTTTCATCATTAGAAAATATTTATCATTTTTCTTATGGAATTAGTATAATACTTGTTAATATAATTATTAGCATTTTATTATTATTATTTGTATTATTTAAGAGATTATTAGTCATTATAAGAATATTAGATAAGGTTGGTACATTTAAATATGAACTTATGAGCCATCATTATTAATAGTGAGGGATTAATACTCCTATTATGAATATTATTCGATCCATTGTATAATACTAATAATAACAATAATAGTAATAATAATTTAGAATTCAAACCCTAAAATCTAAGCATTTAACTAAACTCTAGGATGAAAACCTAATCCTACATCAAAACCCTAAAAGCCTAAGTAATTCAAACCCTAGGTTAAGACCCTAACCCTAAATAGTGTGTAAGCTCGGATCTGATTGTACAACTTTACACTTGATGGTAGGAATTGATTCCAAGGGAACACGCATTTCATAGCAATGGTGCAGCCGATTCAAACATAAGATGATGACTTTTTTCCTTGAGCTTTCCATCTCTAAATTAGATCAAGGATAGCTTTTTAAATTGATTATGAATGGTGTCTTAGAGCTTGATTAATTATATGATTAGCTTACTTGGATATATGTTGAGAATTGATCATGAATATCAAATGCATATGCTAGACCTTGATTTATTTAATAGTTCTTGAACTGTATTTACACTTGTACTTAGGTTGTACTCTATTAGGATGGTATCCTAGTTCGATACTTGATCTCTATGCTAGTTGGATATGCTATTGTATTGTTTGCAAGATACATGTGAATCGAAATCTCTCTAGTTTATGAGGTGAACCTCTATTTAAGAAAGAGAGTTCGTACTCAAGGTGTAACAAGACTGATTGTGCTAAAAATATACCCTCAACATGGAGGTTATGTTAGTAGTAATTTATTCATGGGACTTACCATCTATGGGGTGAACCCACCTATTTGATCTTGGGATGAACCGTTAGATGTTTTTATCACCGTTGCTTATTCGTGTTTAAGACAGACCTACTGACTCCTTTTAATCGTAATATTTTAGTATCTTTAACAGTCATTTCTACTCAACATACGATGGTAGTTTTTCATACATTGAGAATTGATTGGCCACATGTTGATGGGTTCTATACACACCTTAAAGCGGTAAACTCATGGGCCGGGGATGGTTGTTATGGGACACTATGCCCGAGCCGTCGACTTACACTGGTGACAACCTCTGTAGTGACCTTGAGTTTTATTAACTTGGCTGATTGTAATTGGACTAATAAAGGCTTGGCTAATCATACATACATGGCACAGACCAGCGTCCATCCCTAACGTACATGATGTACGATAGGCAGTTATTATGCGGTATATGATGTATACACGTAATGTGTTTCACTAACGGCCAACCTCTTTACATGGGTGACGAGCTCAAGTCCAACTGGATAAGCATTCGCAGGTCGATGATTGCATGGGTGACGAGCCCAATGTCCGCACGGATGAGCATCCCCGAGTATTGCATGGGCGATGATGCATTCACGCATCCATGCATATAATAAGAATGCATTTTGTTATGTTTTGATTACCTTGTTGCTTCATGTTATACTTGTCTGAAGCAGCGGTGTGTAATCTTGAGAGAAATTCACACTGAGTTGGCCACTCATCCATCAAATATATAACCGTAAAGGTAGCACAGGTGATTTAAGTAATTTTCAGGTTTAGACTGATGAGGAGCCGGGTACAGGTGTCAGGGATGCACGGCTGTATTGCTAAGAGGAGCTGCGTGGTCTGGCTACTTACATTTATATGTTTTCTATTATTTCTCATGTATGTAAATCTTGTAATTATTAATATAGAGACATTGGCTTGTATAAGTCATTATGGGCAACCTCTTGTATATTCTAAATGTAAGTGTAAATTTTTCTTTATATTGATTTGTCCAGTCTACGCTAAACTGCTAACTCTGAAGATAAAGAATATATATATATATATATATATATATATATATATATATATATATATATATATATATGAAAATTGGCTCTTTATAGGTTAACACTCTGGTTTTTGGAAAACGGGTCGTATACTCGGGTCCTGAAAACACGGGGCATTACATAGGCCGTATCACACGTCTCAGGCTCCATTTAGCCTAATATACACCGATTCAATGGTTGGATTGGTTTGAGGATTTGTTTCAACAGCTAATTGGGGGTTTCAGAGGCAATGATTGCTTGATTGGCTATACACTAGCTCTTGAGGGTCGATCACCAGTGTATTGTCTTGTTATTTTTTGACCAGGTGATTTGTAAGTTGTTTTAAATTGAGGTGGTTCAGTTAAACTTACCCTCATGTTTGTTGTAGGCTTCCACACGGCCCTAGGGTCTCTGATGGATGGCTTCAGTGGTGATTGGAAGCCTCATCCTACATTCATTGAATTTAGGTTATTTGTTAGTTGAGTTTGAAATCTCATTGTTACGGGTTTAAATGGTAACACTCGCACACCAGAAGTGCGGGGTGTTACAGGTTTGTCCATGGTCGTTCGGGCAGTGATCCGATATGCCCAGAGAACATGGGAAAGCTCCTCTACCCAGGCTCCTTTAGCTTTCTCAAGCTAAGTTCGGAGATGGTTCTTTAAGATTTTGTTGACCGCTTCGACCTGTATATTGGCCTGGGGGTACCGAGGTGACAAGTAGACGTTCCGAATTTCGAGGTCCTCACACATACCTCGGAATCATTCGTTGTCGAACTACTTCCCATTGTCCAAGACGATTGTGTGGGGGATCACGTAACAACATATGATGTTCTTCTAGACAAAGTCGGTAATTTTCTACTCAGTGATCTTGGCCAGGGGCTCAGCCTCGGCCCACTTAGTGAAGTAGTCGACCACGACGATCGTGAACTTGGTCTGCCCTTTGACAGTCGGTAGATAACCGATGATGTCGATCCCCCACTAGGTGCGATCCCCCACTAGGTGAAAGGCCATGACCTGGTCACGGGAGTCAGTTGCTTAGGTGGCTGATGAAGTATTGTCACGAATCGCTGACACTTGTGGCATCTTCGAGTGTATTGTCTGACATCTATTTGGATGGTTGGCCAAAAAAAATCATGTCAGACAACTTTAAGGGCGAGGGTGGGGCTGCCAGAGTGGTTGCCACAAATGCCTTCATGAATTTCTCTCACAACGTACTCAACTTCGTTAGGACGGAGGCACCTGAGGTAGGGAGAGAGAATCCCTTTTTATACAAGGTGTCCCTGACCATGATGTATCGAGCCAACTTGGATCGAAGCCTGTGCACCTCCAGTCGGTCTTCAGACATCTTGCCCTCCTAAAGGTAGTCGATTATTAGGTCCATCCAGCTTAGTTTCGAATTTATTGGGAGGATCGTGCCCGGATCGGATTCGTTAATGCTCGGCTCGGCCAAGAACTCGATTGGGATTGACTTCGAGATGTCGTCTTCGGCTGTCGTGGCCAATTTTGCTAATGTATCTGCTTTGGAATTTTCCAAACTGGGGATTAGGCTGATGTCGTATTTAAGGAATTTGCCGATAATTTATCAGGCCTTTTGCATATAACTATCATTCTCTCTTCTTTGGCCTGTTATTCACTAGCGATCTAGTTGATGAGGAGCTGTGAATCACTACGGACTTCATGTTCTGAACTCCCATTACCGTTATCAGCTTGAGTCTGGCCAACAGTGCTTCATATTCTGCTGCGTTGTTCGATGTTTGGGACCCAAATCTTAAGGCATATTGTGCGCAGATCCGATCAAGAGTTTCAAGGACTATCCCGGCCCCATAGCCTTTAGAATTGGATGAACCGTCGACATACGGTGTCCACGTCAGCAAATCTAGCTCGACTATCTGATTGTCAGGCTAATCGGTCCTTCTGCTTGGACAGGCCTCCAGGTCGCTCTCACACACTAGCTCGACAAAGAAATCAACCATTGTTTGGCCTTTGATGGCGGTTCTGGGCTAATATTTAATGTCAAACTCGCTGAGTTCGATTACTCATTTTGTAAGTCTACCCAGTACCTCAGGTTTCTGGAGTACCTAGCGAAGAGCTTGGTCGGTCGAGACTATGATGGTATGGGCCTGGAAGTAAGGTCGAAGGCAGCGGGATGATATGACCAAGGCCAGGGTGAGCTTTTCGATGTCCGGGTACCTAGTCTTGGCTGGGACCAGGGCTTTGTTGATGTAATTCACTCGTAGCTGCTTCCCTTTCTCTTCTCGGATGAGGTCCGAGCTGACTACTGCGGTCAAGACTGCTAAGTATAGCAGGAGTGGCTCTCCTTGCTTGGGCTTTGAAAGTAGTGGTGGAGATCCCAAGTACTGTTTGAGCTGCTGAAAGGCGAGCTCATATTCTTCGGTCCACTATGTCTTTTGTTTTCCTTTCAACCATTTGAAGAGCAAGGAAAGATTTCTGATTGGGATGTTTAACAAGTTTTTTTACACACACACACACACACTCACGCCGTAGTGGGATTTCACCACCTATGGATACTCGAACCCTTACCCGGGTGTTAAAAAGCAAGAATATTGGACCAATGTCGATCCTCCGAAAGATCAATGACAACACTTACATTGTTAATCTTCTGGACGACATGGAATCTTGCAGACTTTCAATGTCGCGAACCTGACCGAGTATCACAAACCAAAGCGGGGCGAGAACTCGAGGACGAGTTCTTTTGAAGTGGAGTGGACTAATGTAGAGCAGGTCGCAGACACTTTCATGGGCTAGATGGATCAGAAAAGTCCCAATTGGAGACTGCGATGATCCAAACCGTCAGAACTTAAAACGGATGTATCTCACAAACCGGAATGAGCTATTGGACATACCATATATGATTTTGTGGTAGGACGAGCTACTTTAGCCACCCAACCCACTATGCCGGGTTGTGCATGCCAAATTTGCAAAATACCATCAGATCAATGATCGAATTCTTGTTTTAATTTCATTTTTACTATTTATAGTAAGTTTTAGTTTGAGTATCACTCTTCATCCGTTGGGCTTTATGAGTTGCGTCCAACATGAAAAGTGCTTAGAATAATTAGGAGAATAGCATGATAAAGTACTTAAAATAATTAGGAGAATAGCATGGTTGAGCCAAACGGGACACTATTTTTGGCCCAAAACCATGAGGTCTAGTGGAAATCACGACTATCTATAAATAGTAAGTTTACTATTTATAGTAAGTCACGATTTCTAGGAGTTTTTGCTATAATGCGTCTGAAACTTCTTCCTAAGGTTTATGTTATTATTTAAGAGGTTGTAAGCTCGTTTTTCATTATCAATCAATTATTAATAACGAATTTCTAAAAATTATTCTATTTGTCTTATTTTCCTCATGGATCACAAAGATGCCCAGAGAAGTTCCGTGGATTCGGAATAATGAATAGTTATCCCCTTAAGGAAGACGGTGCTCATGCGTGTCCTTCCTTCCGTGAGTCATTTATCCAGTCCAAAAGAATATATTTAGGGGATTCACAGCAAAGGGGCAAAGGCATCACATGTGAGACAGATTTATCCAGTCCAAGAGAATATCTTTTTGAAGAATAAGATGCAAATCCACAAATGAAGAAAAATATGGGATGAAGTTCTTAGTAAAAACAATGCTCTTTCGATAATCATTGATCAGTCCTTGTAATATTTATGATTGATGAAAGGTTTGAGTATGGCTGGAGAAGTACTTCAATTGAGAGTGATCTCCATAAGGCTTGATGATGCGCCTCTACTAATTAAACTAAGACATCCACATAAGTGTGAACACGGTATGTGTGTGAGATTTAAACAATTCATTAGGTATGGGCTCTACTGTTCATGTTTCTTTTCTTTTTTAAAAAAAAAAACTTAAATAGAATGAAATTTTGTAGGATGAAAATAAACTTGATGATGAATGACCAAAAATATATATAAATTTCATTCATTAACTACAAGTACCAAAAATGTTGCAAGCAATAGACTTGTCAAAACTGAAAATTTGTGCAATTACCAAGTTAGTGCCGATGAACCAAGAATCACTTGGCCGGATATGGGTTGGACTCGCTGACGACCAGGAATCATCTAACGCTTTCTTCTACTAAAAATTTGCAAGAAATGATGTATATATATTTTATTAGAACTCAAAATTAAATTTTCTTCTTATTGCAAATAGGTCCTTATATAGACCAATTACACGAACATCCCTTAACTACATTTAAAAACAACCATGAGTCCCAATACATGCTACAAATTTCTAAAAATAAAATACAACTTAAAAAACTATTTCGAAAAAAGACCACCCAATGGCATACATGGATCTCAAAATTTGATTCATTTCCTATGCTTGCCACATGGCCCCAAAGCCATACATTATAAAGATATGTAAATGCAGTTGAGCTGCAAATTATGGGCTGAATACCGAGGCTTGGGCCTGATTTATGAGCTCGGATTTCCTCTTGAATTGGTTCCTATTCATACCAAGAAAATGCATAGAAGTAGGAAGTATATATCTATCATAAAATGTTTTCATTAAGGTACCGGCGTAATGGGGTAACATGAAAATTACAATTTAACCACTAATTTCAAAAATCGACTTTTCTATAACTTCATAACTTCATTATAAACATATATAGCATGTTTCGTCTTTATGGGAATATTTTGCAAAATTGCAAATTCCATCATGAGGATTGAATTCATCGTATCTACTATATGCATCAGGAGCACTAACACATCTCTGTGAAGATTGAATGGATGAGAGGGTATTCGAGAATTTATAAACATCACGCCACGAATACCCGGAAAAATGAAGGCCATTGTATGTTCGACGTGGCAAATCATAGTCCACAAAGGTTCCATCTCTAATCTGATACTTGATGATTTTTTCGGGGTATGTATATCCACAACACACCGTACGTCTCCTCTTTCCCAGGGAATAATATGCAATACAGTAAATTAAACAAAAGGCGGAGTCATGGTATATCTCTTCATCTGTGTAGAACATAGAAAGAGCCACCAACGTCTCAGGATATGCTTTCACCATTGCATCAAGGTTAACATGATACCTAACGCACCACCGAGAGTAGTCATGCTCCATCTCCCATATATCGAATTCGGTTGGCAATTTGATCTCGTAACTATAATCAGTCTCTATAAAGTATAAATGCCCCCCAAAATATCTGCATCTCTTATAGTCCGATACACTTGATTCTTGAGGCATATTTGTTGTCCAAAAGGATTCTCTTTCAATATCGAAGGAGATGAATGATTTACGAAAACTTGCCCAATCGTTCCATAACACTCCCTTCTCATTGAACATGCGACAATTTCCATGCAAAGCTTCTACCGAGGCTTTTCCACAACCCCGTCTGAGAAGAATAGATATCTATTTGGACATAATTGTAGATTTCTTCATCGATATCTTCGTGTACTGTACCTGATGCACATACTACTTTGTAGTGGGGGGACTTGGATGGGTCAAATACAATGCTGCTGCAGTAGATGGAATTGTTTTTAGTAAGTTGTGGAAGAAGCTTGTATTCCTTGATGGTAGGGTTGCAAACACAGTTGGTAATATCATTACCTATTTTACGTTGACACAAGAGAAGGCCATTGCAGGAATGCTTGAGTGAGAAGCCTTGTTCTAAGAAAGAGAGATGGATCGGGGACTCTGGAGTTAGGTTTATCAATGGGAGCAAATTCGGGTGGGAAATCGTCGAAGGGTCCAGGAGGCTGAAAGAAGAAGGCAGAGATGGAGGAATCTGGAGGGGGTTGGTGAAAGGAGTACTGTTTTTGAGAGAAGGTGGGATCTGAGATGAGAGACAGCCAATGCTTGGAAACACACTTGAATCTGCAAAGAGATTTAACGTGCAAGTGATTGAAGATCTTTGTCATCATATCACCATTTTCAGCAACCATCTCCATTGCTGTTGTAATGACTGTGCATCCCTTTCTTTTTTTATTCTCCACCATCTCCAGCATCGCCATTATCAAACGAAAATAAGAAAAACAAAAGAGAAGGAAACGAACTACCCTTTTTATGGGAGAAGAAGAGAGGCAGTTTCCAATCCGGATTCGGATTGCCTGGTGACCCGGGATATCTCCGCGTCCTTGTGGGACACGGATTGAGACTACTGTCGCTGTAAGCAGCGGATGTGGATTGTCAGTCACCCCGATCCTCTCCGTCCATCCGTTTTGAAAGACTACATTAGGCCAGGAATCTAAAAATCTACAATACTCACGTTGGTCATACCACACGAAACAGTTGTTATTAAACCCCTTGGGGTCACACAAGTTTTGTATCATGATGATATCTGATCCTACAATTTATCTGAGTGGTAATAAACATATGAACGGTTTGGATGCTATGTAAACATCATGGTCAGATCTAGAAATTTTCCACGGTGGACATTTCCGTTCCCACTGTTTCGTTTGGGGTGGACCACCACAGTTTTGGATCTGCCTGATTTTTAAAATCCTGTGCTATTGGGGTCTTCTAAAATAGATAGACAGAATGCATTTCTAAGGCCATATCTTATCTTTCGACCCCTCCCATCCCCTGCACAGCTATATTTGTCCGTCCGTGTCCCTGTCACGATCAATCTGCTTCCACCACTAGCGCGAGTCGTTACTGGTCGGTGCTCTGTAACCCACCATCATGTATTCGTTTTATCCACGCCGTTCATCTATTTTTCAATATCATTTTATAGCATGCCCCTAAAAAGAGGCACACTCAAATATAGAGGGGGGACAAATTAATTCCATTGTTTCCTTTCATGTGGGCCAATTGAGCGTTGGATCTGTTTCATTTTTTGGCTCATGCTCTGAAATATTCTAATACAGTAGAAGGACAACAGGGATATATCATATACATTACAGTGGGGCCAACAAATTTAAGTCAATATTTTTGTATCGAATTGTTAGATAGAATTAATTACTCACCGATTTTCAAAGAAGAATTTACGACTGTGGAGCCCACCTTTTATCCAGTGGTTTTTTTGAGGAAATACAAACTTAGAATACGCACTTAGACCTCTTCATACGGAGTCCGAATTTCAGGATGAAAATACCCCTGCCTCCTTTCGAAGACGAGCACTGACGCTCCTCCAACCGAGAGTTGCACACCGCTTAAAAGAGATCAAAGTTACATGGCCCCACAGCTATGTATTTATTATATCCACAACATTCATCCATATTTCATTATCCCAAAAAAAAAAAATCATATCCAAAGATCAACTGGACCACACCACAAAGACCAGCGGGAAAATTGATTTTCACTGTTAAAAAGTTTGTAGGGCCCACCATGACATTTATTTTCCATCCAATCTATTCATAAGGTCACAAAGGTCTGGATGAAGAGGAAAAACAAATTTCATAATGATCCAAAACTTCTTTAACCCCTAAAAGGGTTTCAATGGTAGACGTTCATTCCCCACTGCCTTTTACAGTGTGGTCCACTTGATAGTTAGATCCATCTTATTTTTTGTCTCAAGCCTTAATATGAGCTCGCCAAATAGATGGATGGTTTGGATATAACACAGACCTCATGATGGGACTCACAAAAGCAATTAAGAAAAAAAACACATGCACAAACTGTCGCGGCAGTACCACGGTAGTCTGGCAGTTTTTTTTTTTTTTTTTTTTTTTTTTTACAGGGAGAACTTTTTCTCCCTTACATTTTTCTCTAATACATAATTATGTAAATATGTATATATAAGTATATAAAAATATTTTTCTATCTTTTAATTCATTTCTTTGTCTAAGTATTTAACAAGCATATCTCCTAAATTAAAATGATTTTTTTTTTTACACACCCCCACACACTCACACTAGTGGAATTTCACCACCTATGGGTACTCGAACGCTTGACCGGGTGTTGAAACTCCTAAGGGCCCGTTTGGCCGGGTGGATTAGAAGGGATTTAATGGTATTAGGGTGGATGGCATGGATTTCTAGGTAATGATGGTGTTATCAGTGGATTGTCTTGAGATCCATGAGATTGCTATATCCCTAGATTGCTACATCCAGTATGTTTGGCACGTCCGGCCAATCCGAGGATTAAACCTTCCTATCCCTTCCAATCCCACGAACCAAACACGTCACAGGCAAATTTGAACGAATTAGGGTGGATTAGATGGGATTTAAAGGTATTGATGGTGTTGTCAGTGGATTGTCCTAAGATCCATGGGATTGGGATCAGATCACCGACTCTGTTTGGCACCCTCGGCCAATCCAGGATTTAACTTCTAATCTCTTCCAATGACATCCAATCCCTTCCAATCCGACCAGCCAAACGATCCCTAATAGTCTACCACCCAAGCGGGGCAATGAAAATGAGCGGGGTAAACTGAAATATGAGTGGGGTAAACTAGCAAAACAGCGAAGCAAACTGAAATATGAGCGGGGCAAACAAGAAAAACAGCGGGGCAAAGAGGGGCAAACTGAAATATGAGCGGGACAAACTAGAAAAACAGCGGAGCAAACTAAAATATGAGCGGGGCAAACAAGAAAAACAGCGGGGTAAACTGAAATATGAGCGGGGCAAATAAGAAAAACAGTGGGACAAACTGAAATATGAGCGGGAAAAATTAGAAAAACAGCGGGGCAAACTGAAATATGAGCGGGGCAAACTAGAAAACAGTGGGGCAAACTGAAATATGAGCGGGGCAAACTAGAAAAACAACGGGGCAAACTGAATTATGAGCAGGGCAAACTAAAATATGAACGGGGCAAACTAGAAAAACAGCCGGGCAAACTGAAATATGAGCGGGACAAACTATAAAAACAGCGGGGCAAACTGAATTATGAGCGGGGCAAGCTAGAAAAACAGTGGGGAAAACTGCATTATGAGCGGGGCAAACTAGAAAAACAGCGAGGCAAACTAAAATATGAGCGGGTCAAACTAGAAAAATAGCGGGGCGAACTGAAATATGAGCGGAGCAAACTAGAAAAACAGCGGAACAAATTGAAATATGAGTAAGGCAAACTTAAGTATGAACGGGGCAAACTAGAAAAACTGCAGGGCAAACTTAAGTATGAGCGGAGCAAACTAGAAAAACAGCGGGGCAAATTAAAATATAAACGGGGCAAACTTAAAAAACAGCGGGGCAAACTGCATTATGAGCGAGGCAAACTAGAAAAACAGCGGGGCAAACTAAATTATGAGTGGGGCAAACTAGAAAAACAGCGAGGCAAAATGCATGCTCACCCATATTATCATCGGTGAGCATGTTATAATAAATAGAACACTAGATCCAATATACGGTGTAGTTGGGACGGTAGTGCGCGGTTTCCCGAGTTGTGGTGTCCAGCACAAGAGCTTCTATCCAAGCCAGTCACGTACTTAATTTTGATAGCGAGTCTTAATGTGGTAAATTCTTGATTTCAGGTTAGTCCCATACCTAACCGAAATCTTAGCCATTACGAATGAGCACATGATGGTTTAGTTGCACACCCACCAACTTAAGTGGGTAATGTGTGAATGAACGCATGTTTCAGTGCTAACTTACATTCATTTGTATTGTGTGTCTCTGAATTGCCTACCATTTCTTACATGAGTCCGAATCATTTCACATAAGTGTAATTCTAACATCTTCAACATAAGTGTGGTACGCATTTTCAAAGAGTGAAGTTATGGATGTGTCAACCCCTTCCCATCCAGCCATCGACTCAACAATAGGTTTTACCCTACCCAGCCTCAACAGTCAAAATAAAATGTCCTCGACCCGGCACACAATGGTAGGTAAGTTCGTCACACATCTTCCCTTCTCGATCCCGATGGTGTACGAGACTATTGCACCTAACCTACCATGCTCACCTCCACCCGACCTATGACTGAAGAAGACCTAATTGGTACCAATTTAAATAGGTTCTTTAAAGGATGTCCACCTCTAATTACCTGATCTATGCCCAAGATGACACAACGGTGCACTCTTCTCATGCTTCTGAACAATACCATCAAGTTGGCCATCTCAAGGTCTCAAGGCCTCGACACAAACCATGCACGTAGCCTAACTAGCCATCACGTGGCCACTATACAAACAATTCCACCAATATAATGTGTTACCATTTTCATGCATAGATGCTCATGTAACCAATCACAAGATCATGCTAACATATTACAATGAAGTGCATGGTTTAGTCTTACTTAAATTTGCCCTGTTGTTTTTCTAAACTAGGCCCATTGATATAAACTAAAAACCGAGTTTAAGCTCTAAAGTATTGTCTTCCAATGTCATCCATCAATCATACGGCTCATATCATCCTGAAAAGCCTGATACAAAGCGACATATATTGTTGATGTCTCAAATCTTTCAACAATAGGGTCTGTCGATGCCATCGACAGATCATTTGATGCCATCAAGAGCTATTCAATGCCATTGACAGTTGTTCAATGCCATCGAAAAAATACGGAAATCTCACGATTTGTTACTGGACACTTTTGGTGTCCTGCTCAAAGCTATTAAAAGAGGTTCGATGCCATCGACGAACCGTCGATGACATCAAAGTCTCATCGAAGTGCCATCGAGAAAATTCGAAAAATACATGTTTAATCGCTAGAACATTTTAGTTAGTTCGATAACATCGAAGATGTTTGATGTCATCGAAGTGTCATCAAATGTTTCATCGAACGATCATACAAAGTTACATAAATTTGCATAAGTGAGGGATTTATTTCCTATTTCGATTGTGATTCACCTAGATGTCATGCATATATATGGGTGTAATCGGGAATAGGGGGTATCAAGAGCTTTCCAATTCGTTCGTAGGGTTTCAAGCTTATAGCTTAGGTGATTCAAGACTTGTTCGAATCGGGTAATCTCTATCTCTTGTAATTTTATTATTTTATAGTGAATATATGTCGCTTTGTGCCTTGATACATCCTCGGTGGAAGTCAACTGACCAATATTTGTTGTTAGTACTATGGGGCATACATTATCAATTTGGATTTTCCAAAAACCTCCCCAATCAAAATGTAATAGGTCATCAATACACGGCCCACAAATAGATGGCTGAGAAAAAAAAACACAACAATTCACCACGTGTCTAAAAACTGAGACAAATATTTAGATGACTGTTATCATCCAATCAGGGAGATTTTTAAGGAAATTCACATCCATGGTAGATTGGATCAGATCAATGGGTCTGGATCACCACACGATGACCATTGATCAGATAACTCCATAACAAGGAAGTAGCAACGTTACCTGAATTGTAAAAAGGGAAATTTCCTTGAGACTCATACTTAAGTTTGCCTTGCTGTTTTTCTAGTTTGCCCCTCTCATATTTCAGTTTGCCCCGCTGTTTTTCTAGTTTACCCCACTCATAATGCAGTTTGCCCCGCTCATAATTCATTTGCCCCATTGTTTTTCTAATTTGCCCCGCTCATATTTCAGTTTGCCCCGCTGTTTTTCTAGTTTGCCCTGCTCATAATGCAGTTTGCCTCGCTCGTATTTCAGTTTGACCCGCTCAGGTGGTAGACTCTTAGGAGTTTCAACACCTGGCCAAGCGTTCGAGAATCCGTAGGTGGTGAAATTCCACTAGTGTGAGTGTGTGGGGGGTGTGTGTGCGTGTGTAAATTTTTTTTTTTTTTTAAAAAAAAAAAAAAAAAAAAAAACATTCTAGTTTAGGAGATATGCTTGTTAAATACATAGACAAAGAAATTAATTAAAAGATAGAAAATTATTTTTATATACTTATATATACATATTTACATAATTATGTATTAGAGAAAAATGTACTCCATGTATAAAAAAAAAAAATGCCAGACTGTCGCGGCACCCACCGCAGTATGTTTTTCTTTTTCTTTTTCTTTTTTTTTTTTGTTTTTTTTGCTACGTTGCTTTTGTGGGTCCCATCATGAGGTCTTTGTTATATCCAAACCGTCCATCTATTTGGCGAGCTTATATTAAGGCTTGAGACGAAAAATAAGTTATATCTAACTATCAAGTGGACCACACTATAAAAGGCAGTGGGGAATTGAACGTCTACCATTGAAACTCTTTTAGGGTTTATAGAAGTTTTGGATCATTATGAAATTTGTTTTTCCTCTTCATCCAGGTCTTTGTGACCCTATGAATGAACTTAGACAGGGAGGATTTCTCACAAACATCACAGTGGGCTCCACCTGAGTTTCTAATGGTTGACGCTCATTCAACACTGTTTCCTGTAATGTGGTACACTTGAGATTTGGATATACCTCATTTTTGGTCTCATACCATAAAATGATCTGGAAAAATATATGGATGGCATGGATGAAAAGAATACATCATGGTGGGGCCCACAGACCACCGACGATCCGCCATTGGCAGGTGGCAGGAGGAGTACCCAATACGTTTCCTTGAAAAGAGGGGGGTATTTTCGTCTTGGAATTTGTTGTCCGTGCGAGGAGGTAGCGTATGTTAAGTTTGTATTGCCTCAAGAATATCCAGTGGATAAAAGGTGGGGTCCACAGTGGTAAATTTCTCATTTTCAAACAAGTAAAAGAAGTAATAATTACTTATTCACCCTAAATTCACCCGTATCATGTAAAAGCAAACCGGCACGGTCAAGGTTTTAACCTTTTTAGGCTCATGCCTTAAAATAAGCTGAAAAAAAAAAAATGAATGGACACGTGATAAAACACATACAACACAATGGGCCCGCAAGACTGGACTACCAAACAATCAGCGTGGAAAATGGGCTTTTTACCCAAATAACCCCTAGTTTCGTGCGGGCACTAAAATAACATTGCTCCTCAAAAGATTAATTTTTATATATGTTGGTGCACCGACTCTAATTTTCCTTAACAAAAATGCTTAAGCGTCTTTACGTGAAATTATATCTTCACCTGTCGTTACATTATGATAATTAAACACTTTATTTAATACACTTTTTTTAATTTTCTATTCACTTTTTTTCAATTTGTTATTTATTTTAGAAAGCAAGTAAATTAATTATGACTTCAGCCTTATACAAAAAGGTGCAGCCATTATTATGAACCCACTTTGATGCATGTCTAGAATATCCATGTTGTCCATCCATTTTTACATAACATTTTAGGGCATGAGCTCAAAAAATAAGTAGATCCAAGTCTAAGGTGGACCATGATATAGGAAACCATAGTGATTGACCATTGATAACTTAAAACGGCTATAAAAGTTCTAGATAAATCTGATAATTTTTCCCCTTCATATAGGTTTATGTGACCTTATCAACGGGTTGGATGGCAAATAAACATTACCGAAATATTATGGTGAGCCTTAGGAAATTTTTAATGGTGGGATGTTCAATCACCACCGTTTTCCTATAGTGTGGTCCACATAAGATTTGGATTTCATTTTTGGACATGTAACCTAAAATGATCTAGAAAAACGGATAGATGACATGGATATAAAACAAATACATCAAGGTGGGTCCCATAGTAAGGGCTACATTGTCTTTGGTGAAGCTGGGCTCGCACCTAATCCACTCCCCTAAAAATGAGTTATTCATTCGTTTTTTTTTTCAAAAATTCTACTTAGATGTCTTTTGCCCATAAAAAGATAGAATGGAGATAACAAAAACTCACTTTTTAAAAAATGAGTTCTTTCCCTGGAGATTATGTTTAGATGGATTTGCTTGAAAAGAAATTGATATAAGAATGTGAGAAATTAAAAAACTTTATTTTTTAGAAGATAAGTTCTTCCTTCTTCAAGAGATTAAGGCTTAAATTAGTTTTTTACCAAGAGCTAGGTTTTGGGCCACCATTAAAAGGTCAAATAATATCCAAATAAGATGACTAAAAACTTATTTGATAGTTTGTTGATTTATCTTTCCAAATAGGTTAAAATCACCCCAATCATACCTATTACGAGAGACTTATGACCGTTTGTGCAATCTTGCTCGGCAGTTCATGCGATCGTGCTCGACGGTTTTTTAGTCATGAGTCTTATGGTATTATGGCCTACATGTGTTAATCTACCATGTCAAAAGGATACAGACTCAACCATATAAGCGAAAAAAATATTTCCATTCAAAGAAAATTTAATTATCTCATTACAAGCATATTCCTTCCCAATAAAATTCTTATTAATGAACAAGATGAAACTAAGTTTCTTCTTATGTTTAAGACATGCAATACGTTGGTTAAGATTACATTCTTTTCGGAGGTAAACATAAGTTTTACAACTCCTTTGCTAACGACTTTCAATTGACCTTCATTTCCCCTTTGAACATCTTGACCATTGGTCACATCTTCACAAGCTTTGAGGGCATATCTCTCATTGCATGCATGGATTGTAGCAGCTGTATCGTACCACCAACCAAGGACTTTCCTTTAAACCATATTTACTTTAGTGATCATTGCGACAATGTCATCTTCTATTTCACTAGCATCTTTCTTAGGCCTCTTAGGTCTCTACAGACTCGAGCAAAATGTCCGATCTTTCCGCAGACATAGCAAGACCTTTTGAGTTTTTTGTTCCTCTTCTTTTAGGACTTTTTAAATTCCACATTATCTTTATTGGATTTTGGGATAGCCTTTCTATTGCATTCACCTTGGATGATGATGAACCATTAGAATCATCTTTCTTGTCTTGATTGTGAGATTCTTCCTCAATTCGAAAATATTTGTGAATTTGTTTTAAGGTAAATTCTTCGAATTTGTGCAATAGTTTCTTCCTCTAATATTTACAAGTGAGAGAAAGTTTAGCTATTGTGGCCTTAACTTTGAAGGATTTAGGTAGGTTGATTTTTAAGGCCTTTAATTTGTTTACAATCAATTGTAATTCTTCGATTCGAGCCAATGAAGACTTGTTATAAATCTTCATTCTTCTTCAGCCTTGTATTTGAATTCGAACTTGTTCCATATTTCTTTGGCCGAGGTTATTTCTGTGTACAAGTCATATAGATGGTCAGATAGGGTGTTCAGGATGTGATCGCGACACAACAACTCATTGTCTTGTCACTTAGATCTTGTAGCGATACGTTCTTCAGAATCGTTGTTAGTTGCATCTGTAAGTGGTGGCAGGTTTGGATCCAGGATGTAGTAGATCTTGAGGGTGGTGAAAAGAATATTAGCTTGTCTTGCCGCCTAATGAAGTTGGTGTCATTGAACTGGTCAAGTCTTATCATGTCCTAATTCATCAGTTCGATTGATGCAACACTTTCAATATCCATATCGAATTACGCTTTAAGATTGTTGGTAATAATTCCAAAATAAAGAATTTAGATACGAAAAAATAAAATATAATAAATTGATTCAAATAAGGCTAAAGCATGTATTAGATATGTTGTCCTTAAAGCATAATTCACCCACTCTCCTCTCAAATTAGAGATCACTGATAAGTTGCTAGTGAATTGCTTTCGGGATACGACAAGCCTTGCTTGGTCCTGGTACAACAATTATGAAGGGACTACCTTATAAACTCAATTAACACAATCATAATTTCTGGCAAACTGAGTGAGTAATCAAACTTAAAACTCAATCAGTTCAAGTACTCAGTGTATTACTAACTGGTTAAAATGAGAGATTTTGTATTCTTGTAGAGGATATCGATTGGATTTCTGATTACTCTTGGACCCGAGGAGGTCTAGTTTATATAGATGGAGTGAGTGGATCGTTGCACCTAAGGCCATTAAGGATTAGAACATTGTAAAAATGTTTATGGCCATTGGCTCATTAATCCAAATGTCTCAGACCATTGGATCATTAATCCAGACGTGTCAAATCGTTAGATTAAAGATATGTTTATTTGAATCACTAAATGGCTGGTCATTTTTGTGTTGGGATGCCTTGCACAAACCTTAGGATCTAGCCTCCCGAAACAAACCAGAATTATGGATAATAAAAGCAATGAAATAAATCAAAGCATCAATCACACACCACACAAGAGATTTTTACGTGGAAAACCCTCAAAGAGGTAAAAACCACGGGACCTCGTCCAGATCAACAATCCACTATGAAGTAGAACGTTTACAACCTTCTTCACTCACGCAGGAGTGGATAAACAATAAGAGAAATAGAGAAAACGGAGAGATCTAACCGATTACGAGGACATAGAAGCGCTGAGATGTAGATTGCAAAGTAGAGAACCTCCACGAGCAGAACCTCCCTTCTATAAGCTTCCTCTCTCTCTTTCTCCCTCTCTCTCACCTTTGATCGCCCTAAACCCTTTAGCAAATCCCTTGTAAAGCTTTAGGAAACTCTCTCGCTATTTTGTGATACATAGAAAAAACCCTAGGCAACCCCTTTTATAGTTTTGGGAAACTCCTTTCCGCATCCCAGTTGCGAAAGGACTCAAATCCGCAGTTTCGCGCAAAATCGCGGAACAAACTGCGTAACCTACGACTAGTCCTGGAAATTCCAGGACTGGTCTTAGCCTCCTACGACTGGTCGTAGCTCACCTACGACTGGTCGTAGACCACCTACGACCGATCGTGGGTCACCTACGACCGGTCGAGAACCCCGGAGAAAAATAGTCCGAACTCGCTGGACTTTGAGTCGAGCTACGACTCGACTCCCACGACTGGTCGTACCAGCCCTCGACCGGTCGAGCAGGGCTCACGACTGGTCGAGCACGGGGCAAAAAACCCATCAAATCTCCCCCTTTTTTACCCAGGAGGGATCCATCTTCTTCAAGCCAGCCAGGTTTCTACAAACCTCAAACTTGCCCTTGAGCAAAGCCTTAGTCATCATGTCTGACCCATTATCGTCCGTGTGGACTTTCTCAAGCTGTAACACCTTCTGTTCCAAAGTATCCCTGATCCAGTGATACCGAATCTCTATGTGCTTCGACTTGGAATGCTGACTTGGATTCTTGCTCAAGTGTATAGCACTTTGACTATCGCAATAGACCACGTGCTCCTCCTGCTTTAGGCTAAGTTCCTGTAGGAACCTTTTCATCCAAAGTATCTCTTTACATGCTTCTGTGACTGCAATGTATTCGGCCTCTGTCGTCGACAATGCTACGACCTTCTGTAGCTTGCTCTGCCAAGAAACCGCTCCCCCTGCAAACGTGAACATGAACCCCGATGTAGACTTCCTGGAGTCTATGTCACCTGCCATATCTGCATCTGTGTAGCCCTCTAACACAGGTTTACCGTCACCATAGCATAGGCTCAACCTGGATGAGCCTCTTAGATACCTCAGTATCCACTTTACCGCTGCCCAATGCTCTTTGCCAGGATTGGCAAGATATCGGCTGACAACACCAACTGCATATGCTATGTCTGGGCGTGTACACACCATAGCATACATCAAACTTCCTACAGCTGACGCGTAGGGTATCTTCTGCATCTTTTCTACCTCTGTCTTCGTCTTGGGACACTGTCTGTCGCTCAATCTGAAGTGACTATCCAGTGGAGTACTGATTGGCTTCGCTGCATTCATATTGAACCGCTCTAGGACTTTCTCAATATACCGCTCTTGTGACAGCCAAAGCTTCCTGCTGCTTCTGTCACGGGTTATCTCCATTCCTAGGATCTGTCTAGCTGGGCCCAAGTCTTTCATCGCAAAAGACTTGCCCAACTCCTGTTTCAGCCTGTCAATCTTCTTGATGTCTTTTCCCATGATGAGCATGTCATCAACATATAACAGCAGAACTAAGAAATCACCGTCTGAGAACTTACGCGTGAACACACAGTGGTCCGACTCCGTTCTGTCATACCCATGCTGTAACATGAACGAATCGAAGTTCTTGTACCATTGCCGTAGAGCTTGTTTCAGCCCATACAAGCTCTTCTTCAGCCTACACACCATATGCTCCTTGCCCTTGACTTCGAACCCCTCTGGTTGGTGCATGTAGATCTCTTCTTCCAGGTCACCATGGAGAAAGGCAGTTTTAACATCTAACTGCTCTATCTCCAGATCCATGCTAGCCGCCAACCCAAGCAACACCCGTATGGATGTCATCTTCACCACTGGTGAGAATATCTCCTCGAAGTCTATGCCTTTCCTCTGACCAAACCCTTTCACACAAGTCTGGCCTTAAACCTCGTCTGTGAATTCTTCTGCTCAACCTTCTTTCTGAACACCCACTTGTTGCTCAAAGCTTTCTTGCCCTTAGGCAATTTCATCATGTCATAGGTGTGGTTCTTATGCAAGGATTTCATCTCCTCTTGCATAGCTTTCAACCACTCCTCCTTATGCTCGTCGGCTAGGGCCTCAGAATAATCTTCTGGCTCTCCCCCATCGGTTAGCATAATGTACTCATGCGGCGAGTACCTCTTGGACGGTTGTCTGTCCCTAGATGACCTCCTCACCTGTGGCTCAACAGGTGGATCAAGTGGGGGCTGCTCCCCTGGTCCATCTTCTGAAGGAACTCCCTCGTCCTCTGCACCTTGCTATACTCCCCCGTCATCAGGCACCACGGGAGGAGTAATCGGATCCATGTCCTCTAGCTCACCTGAACTAGGCTGGTTCTTCTCTGGCTTACCAATGTCTTCGATACACTGATCTTCAAAGAAAACCACATCTTTGCTCCTGACGAGCTTCTTCTCGGTCGGATCCCATAACTTGTAACCGAATTTTTCATCACCGTACCCCAAGAACACACATTGCCTGATCTTCATATCGAGCTTGGACCTCTCGTCCTTTGGTACGTGAACGGATGCCCTGCATCCAAACACCCTGAGATGACTGTACGATGGATCATGTCCAGTCCACACCTTCTCAGGTACTTCTCCATTCAACGGGGCTGATGGAGACCTGTTTATCAAATACACCGCCGTGCGCATTGCTTCTCCCCAGAACGTCTTGGGCAACTTCGCATGAGATAACATGCATCTGATTCTCTCAACAATGGTGCGATTCATTCGCTCAGCTACACCATTATGCTGGGGGGTCTTGGGAACCGTCTGTTCATGCCGTATACCCTGGGACTTGCAGTACTCGTGAAAGTCGCCAATGTATTCACCACCATTGTCAGTGCGGATGCACTTCAATGGTCTACCTGTCTCTCTCTCGACCATAGCATGAAACAATTTAAACACACCAAAGACCTCATCCTTGGATTTCAAAGCATAAACCCAAACCCTCCTAGATGCATCATCTATAAAAGTAACAAAATACAATGCCCCACCCAAGGTTTTTGTCCTCATAGGACCACAAACATCAGAATAAACCAAATCTAATGCATGCACTTTATTAACATGAGAAGCAGTTTTAACGAATGAAACTCTATGCTGTTTCCCTGATAAACAATCAAGACAGGTTTTAAGAGGCATACCTGTCACGTCTGGAAAGAGCTGCTTCTTTGCTAGTACCTGAAGCCCTTTTTCACTCATGTGGCCTAGACGCCTGTGCCACATGTCAATAGCTGAATCTTCCGCTGCGTTCAACCCACCCTTGCACATACTGACACTTGCCTTGTACAGGGTGCAACACTTCTTTCCTCTACCCACGATCAATGAACCCTTGATGAGCTTCCATCGCCCACCAGCAAACCGGCTTTCATAGCCATCATCATCCAACCTTCCCGTCGACATCAAGTTGAGGCGAAGGTCTGGGATATGCCTCACATCCCTGAGAACCAATGTGCAGCCCACATCAGTTTTCACACAAATATCACCAACTCCCACGATTTTTGATACGCCAGAATTTCCCATCTTCACAGTCCCATAGTCACCTGACTTGTAGCTTGTGAAGGAGTCCCTATGTGGAGTCGCATGAAAAGAAGCTCCCGAGTCTATCACCCAGTCGGTGCCCTAACTCGTAGCAGTGAGACATACATTGTGATCTGTAGAAAGAATAACTACCATGTCGCCATCTGAGGCGACCGCAGTGGAATCTAATTCATCTTCCTTCCCTTTTCCTTTCTTGTCGTTCTTACGACATTCATGCTTATAGTGGCCCTTCTTGCCACAATTCCAGCATTCAACATCTTTTCTATTGCTCGACTTGCCTCTTGATTTATCTCGGGCCTTCCCGCCCTTCCTGTTCTTTCCTCTCCCCCGTTCTTGCGTCACAAGAGCCTCTTGCTGAGTAGACCCCTGAGACTTCCTCCTTGTCTCCTCATTGAAGAGACAACTGGTTACCTGTTCCATGGATATCTTTCCGTCTGGCGCGGAGTTACTTAGAGACACCACCAATGTCTCCCAACTGTCAGGCAATGAACTAAGCAATAGTAAAGCCTGCAATTCATCATCCAGGACCATCTTCATAGAGGTGAGTTGGTTCACTATATTGCTGACCTCATTCATGTGCTCGGCCACAGAACCACCATCCTTGAACTTGAGATTCACAAATCGCCTTATCAGAAATATCTTATTACCGGCTGTCTTCCTCTCATACAGCCCTTGTAATTTTAGCCATAGGCTAGCGGCTGAGGTTTCCGTAGACACATGGTGGAACACAGAATCATCCAACCATTGTCTAATAAACCCCATCGCCTTTCGGTCCATCTTCTTCCAATCATCATCAGTCATATCCTTGGATTTTGCTGATATGCCTGAGATTGGAGAATATAGGTCCTTACAATAAAGCAAGTCCTCCATCTTAGCCTTCCATATGGTCCAGTTAGAACCATTGAGGCTGATCATCCTTGAGCCACCTTCCATAATTCAAAACCGATCCTACCCGTTCAATGAACTTAGCTTTGATACCACTTTGTTGGGATGCCTTGCACAAACCTTAGGATCTAGCCTCCCGAAACAAACCAGAATTATGGATAATAAAAGCAATGAAATAAATCAAAGCATCAATCACACACCACACAAGAGATTTTTACGTGGAAAACCCTCAAAGAGGTAAAAACCACGGGACCTCGTCCAGATCAACAATCCACTATGAAGTAGAACGTTTACAACCTTCTTCACTCACGCAGGAGTGGATAAACAATAAGAGAAATAGAGAAAACGGAGAGATCTAACCGATTACGAGGACATAGAAGCGCTGAGATGTAGATTGCAAAGTAGAGAACCTCCACGAGCAGAACCTCCCTTCTATAAGCTTCCTCTCTCTCTTTCTCCCTCTCTCTCACCTTTGATCGCCTTAAACCCTTTAGCAAATCCCTTGTAAAGCTTTAGGAAACTCTCTCGTTATTTTGTGATACATAGAAAAAACCCTAGGCAACCCCTTTTATAGTTTTGGGAAACTCCTTTCCGCATCCCAGTTGCGAAAGGACTCAAATCCGCAGTTTCGCGCAAAATCGCGGAACAAACTGCGTAACCTACGACTAGTCCTGGAAATTTCAGGACTGGTGTTAGCCTCCTACGACTGGTCGTAGCTCACCTACGACTGGTCGTAGACCACCTACGACTGGTCGAGAACCCCGGAGAAAAATAGTCCGAACTCGCTGGACTTTGAGTCGAGCTACGACTCGACTCCCACGACTGGTCGTACCAGCCCTCAACCGGTCGAGCAGGGCTCACGACTGGTCGAGCACGGGGCAAAAAACCCATCATTTTGGACTGTTAGCATTAATCAATGTCAGTTTCTAGCCATTCTCTATAATGAACGGATCTAAACATTTCTAAAAACTTATATAAGGTGGCCCTTCTCTCACATCGCCTCACGTTACATTTATAGACTACAAAAGATCCTATTTCTAAGTGACATGGGACAAAGATAAATTCCACTCTTCAATTTTAATTTTATTTTTGGAGGAAAAATGAAATTTTTATTTGAATTTTTCATTTTCAAAATTCAAATCTATTTATTTGATTTAACCACCATAAGAGATATTCTCAACACCAAATAGATTTTCTCTTTTCAGAATAGATTGCATAATATATAACTCAACTTTTAACTTGTAAAACTTCTTTGGCCCCCATGATTTATGTTCTAGATCATTCTAGTGCATGAGCCTAAAAAATGAGGCACATCCAAAGCTCAAGTGGATCACGCCATAAAAAGCAACGGGTTTTGAATGACTATCGTTGAAACCTTCTTAGGGTCCACTATGAGGTTTATTTGCCATCTAACCTCTTCACAAGATCACATAGATGTGGATGAAGGGAAAACACGAATATCAATTTGTTCAAGGCCTCCTGTGCCCCCAAGAAGTTTTCAACGATAGGCACCCAATTCTCACTATTTCCTATAGTGTGGCCCACTTGAGTGTTAGATCTGCCTCATTTTTTGTTTCTTGTCCTAAAATGAGTTTGTAAAATGAATGGACAAGAGGGATCTCTTACAAACATTACAGTGGACCCCACCTTGCATCTTAGCATAAGAAGTTTATGTGAAGGACCTTAAAAGGAAATCTGGGTCGGATTGCGTATGTCGCTGCTAGTAGTGGAAGCGGATTGCATGGTGTGCCACTAGAGATGGGCATCTCATCAAGTCGAGTCGGAACAAGTTAGAGCTGACCCAACTCGATCCAATTTTAAAATAAGCCTAACCCGAACTCAACTTGACTCGGTACCAAGTCCAGCATGCCTGACCCGATTCAAATTTGGGTCTGGCCTAGACTAATCTGGACTAAGTCTGAATCAGTCACAAGTACCGAGTCGAGTTGAGTTGGCATCGAGTCAGGTCGGGTGCAGTGGGTATCCACAGGCTAAAATCACAACTCAAAACCTAGATGCACTTGCTAGAATTGTAGCCTCTCCATCAGTAACATGGCATCTCAAATATGAAATGCCAGTGGCATCTCAAATATGAAATGCCATATCTGAATTTTTTTTAATATATATGTATGAGTTGAGTTAGTACCGGGATGGATTTCGAAGCTCTATGTGCCACACACCACTGACCTGACATCACCAGGTTACGTGGGGCCCACCATGACGTACGTGTTATATTAAAATCGTCCATCCATTTTGCAAGATCATTTTAATGCTTGAGACAAAAAAGAGGCAGATCCAAATCTCAAATGGACCACACCACAAGAAAACAATGGTGATTGAACGCTCACAATTAAAAACATCCTATGGCCCCACTGTAATGTTTATTTACCATCCAACCTATTGATTTGGTCACACAGACCTGGGTGAAGGGAAAACACAAATATCAACTTGATAAAAGCCTTTTGTGGGGCCAAGGAGTTTTCAACAACAACGCCCAATTCCTACGGTTTCCTATAGTGTGGCCCACTTGAGCCTTAGATTTGGCTCATTTTTGGTCTTGTGCCCTAAAATAGTATGGAAAATGAATGAGTAGTATGGATAAAATATATACGTTACGGTAGGCCTCATAAAGCCCCTGAGTGGACCGTCCGTCTCCAGCCTAGTGCGAGTGCGGCTTCAGTGAATCCTGGATCCAGACAAGATTGCCAGCTGAGGCTAGGAGCGAATTAGGTGTTGCCCTTACTATAGGGAACAATCGTGATTGAATTCCCACCATTAAAAACTTCAAGGGGGGCATCGGAATATTTATTTTCCATCCAACCTGTTAATAAGGTCACAAATACGTGGATGAAGAGACCACACAAATATCAGCTTAATCCAAAACTTTTTATGCCTCGTGAGAAGTTTTCTATGGTTGATTACCACTGTTTCTTGTATTATGGTCCAATTGAGATTTGGATCTGCTTCATTTTTTTACATCATACCGTAAAATGAGTTTTCAAAATGGATGGACAACGTGTATATCAGGCGCTTACATCATGGTGGACCCTATAGTCACGGATCCCACCCCACATCTCCAAACAGAAACCCCTGTGTCAAATTAACATATTTCAAGCATTTCAAACATTTGTTAACAAATGGGTTTTTTCATATTCCATACTTAATTTTCAGGTTTTGGCACTTCTTTCATATAATTCCTAAATAAATTTTCAAACTTTACTTTCAGATTGAAGATTCACATTTCATAATCAGGCTTCAAGCTTTAGATTTAATAAATAGGCCCTAAGAAATATCTCACGTGGCGCTCAAGTGTCAAGCTAAACCGTCCAACTTATGATACCCTATATATGTAAATGGATCATGAATCCAAAATTAAGCTTATTCCATCATCTTGGTATCACATTGCTGACCATTTATTGGACGGTTATATGAAAAATAACAAGGGTCCTATTTACATAAACAAGCATTCAAGGATAAGATGCCATGATTGTTCAACCAAAATTTATCCTTGGGATTGTGACTTGAATCCGAAAGGCTCAATCTAGTCTTTTTTTTTCTTTTTTTTTTTTTTTAGAGTTCATAGATGTCATATATACAATCTATAAGTGCCCGTGTATTAATAATCATACATAGCTCAAGTATAATACAACTCTTCATTTTTTTTGGGTGCATAGCTAACCCACCTACGCCTGCAATAAAGTTCATATACATGCCAAATATAGCACCATAGCTCTCAATTCCAATCCATCAATCGGAATGATACCATTATATTGATTCCCTAACTCAAGAATCAAGTTGATCCACCTGTTAGACAGACTACTTGCTACATTTTGCAAAACAAATGTACAACCTGAAATACTTAAATGAGGTTTTTACCCAGTCATCATTTCAATATTGGGATCCACAACCTCATGGAACCAAATTTTCTTTTAATGAACATTTGCAAGGTCAGACTAACTTGATGGATTAGATCTCGCAATGCGGACACGTGTGGTGCATACCCGAGCTTTAGTGAACACGTGTGTATAACAAAGTTCTTAGTTTCTTTTTCTAGAAATAGGAAAATGTGAAGAATTATCGAGTAAAATGCCTTAAAAATTTCTCATGAAACTTATTAATTGTGGACAATTTTATTATTTTAGGAAAAAAATTAACAAAAGTTAAGAAAAAGCTACCTGAAGGCATCTCTTTGGGAATAACTTGATTAATGGGGCATTTTAATGAAAATGTAATTTAAAAGTTACCAAATGCAAATATAATAAAGTACTATTTTGTAACCCAAAAGAAAAACATATCATATGTACCCAACCACCGAGTCGATTTGCAGACAGGGAGAGAGGCGCGCATCTCCTATTGCAAGAGAGAGAAGTGAATTTCCTCCCCCAAACACTTGCTATAAATGAATTCTCTCTTAGTCGCGTCCCAACACTACAAGAAAGTAGGCCTTTAGCCTCAATTTTTTAGCCTCGGTTCAAAAAAATGAGGCTAAATGTGGTTATTAGCCTCGGTTGTAAAGGAATTGAGGTTAAAAATTCATTTTTTGCCTCGGTTGGTGAGAAATTAAGGTCAAAAGTCTACCCTTTTGCCTCGGTTGGTGAGCAACTGAGGCTAAAAGTCTGCCCTTTCGCCTCGGTTGGTGAGCAACTGAGGCTAAAAGTCTGTCCTTTCGCCTCGATTGTTGAGAACTGAGGCCAAAAGTCTACCCTTTTGCCTCGGTTGGTGAGCAAGTGAGGCTAAAAGTTTTCCCTTTTGCCTCAATTAGTGAGAAACTGAAGCCAAAAGTCTGTCATTTTGCCTCGGTTGGTGAGCAACTAAGGCCAAAAGTCTGCCCTTTTGCCTCGATTGCTGAGAACTGAGGCCAATAGTCTGCCCTTTTGCTTCGGTTGTTGAGAACCGAAGCCAAAAGTCTACCCTTTTACCTCAGTTAGTGAGAAACTAAGGCCAAAAGTCTGCCATTTTGCCTCGGTTGGTGAGAAACTGAGGCCAAAAGTCTGCCCTTTTGCCTCGGTTGGTTAGAAACTGAGGCCAAAAGTTTGCCTTTTTGCCTCGGTTGGTGAGCAACTGAGGCTAAAAGTCTGCCCTTTTGCCTCGGTTGTTGAGAACTGAGGCCAAAAGTCTGTCCTTTTGCCTCGGTTGGTAAGAAACTGAGGCCAAAAGTCTGCCCTTTTGCCTCGGTTGGTGAGTAACTGAGGCCAAAATTAATTTCATGAAAAGATTATTCGTACCATCGTCAATTCGATTCTATAGGGCCCTGTTTAGTCGCCACTTAGACAAAAAAGAAAAAAAAAGCGACATGGTGGTGGTGTGGAGTACCTAGCAAGAATGCCCTTGTTTAGCCTCAATCCAAAAATCAGGTTGTTTCAGCATTCATTTCAACTTTCTTATAAAATTTATAACTCAAAACATCTAAATTCATGTGGTATGGCCCACCTATGTTTTGTAATGATTTTTTGTATAATTCTTTCATCCTGGTGAACCACATCAGATGAAGGGATTGGATGGTGTGTAAACACTATGGTGGCCCCTACACAAAAGCTAACATTGGGCATCCCATCCCAACTTTTTGCTACGACATGGACAACCGAAGTTCTGGGTGATCATAATATTTGGGTTCCATTTGGAGCATGTTTTATGTTTGGGTTGGATCTCATGAAAACCGCACTCACATAAACGCATGAAAATCCACCTTTTAGCCTCAGTTCTGGGACCGAGGCAAGAAGTCCCCTTTTAGCCTCAGTTCTAGAACCGAGGCAAAAAGTCCACCTTTTAACTTCACTTTCATACGAACCGAGGCCAAAAATGGACACGTATATATAAAGCACCGGAATGAAGAAACGAAAGAGAGCGGCGTTGAGAAATCAAAAGCCAAATTCCGCTAAGAAATGATTCTCTGCCATTTGAAATCCGCATAAATCCATCTTTCATCTCCATTTTTGCATGTATCCATCTCCATCTCTTCTATTTTTACTTCTATTTTTCTAAAATCTCATTTTTCATTCTCGTCGGAAACAGATTCCTCATTGATTTCCGCTCTTTGGATTATAAAAACCAGGCTTCTTCTTGTAGTTCTGGTCCTTCTAAAATCATTCAAATCTACCAAGCCCTAACCCTAGAATCAACCCAATTTCACTCCATCTTCTTACCAAATCCCTCTACGTCACCTCGATCCATGGACTCTCAACTCTTCCCAGCCCTGGATCACCAAAATCCATCTCGTTTTCGCCATCAGTTCGCAGTTCCTTCTCCCAAGCCCGATCTCTGAACAAGAGATGTCACGATCAGAGCAAGCTCCATCTCGGAAAGCGCCAGCAAGAGCACCAAATCGATCAGCCGATTGTAGATGATGCAACTTGGATCTCTATTCGGGCTCTGGTTTTCCCCGTCCGTCTCTCTCTCATTTTCCCTCTCCCTGTCCGACTCTCGATCTGCAATCCTTACACCGCATCCACCAACCGCTGAAACCCTACCGCATCTCCGGTCATCAACAGCAATAGACGTTGTTGAGCTCCAACCTATTGCCAATCTGAAGAGGTGATGTTGCCTTTTGATTTGTCTGTTCATTTTGGTTTTGAATCTCTGTTTTTAAGAAAATCTGTAGGTTATACTCTGCATTTTTTCTGTTGCAAATTCCCTTTTAACCTTAGCAAGGGCATTCTCATTTGCGTTTGGTGGTTTACATGCTGCAGTTCAGGTGCATACTATACTTCTGAACAAGCTTATCAATGCACTTGTAATATCTTTTGATCAAAATCCAAGTGGAAGGATACTTAACAGGTCAGAATAGGATATAGCATCTCAAAGCTTCATTCTCTTTTGTATGGTTTTGGTGAGCCCACATGAACCTCTCTACATGCAGCTTACATGCCAACCTGGTACATGTAGCAAACATCTGAACCATGCAAATAGTGGGGCTCACTGTGTAGATGAACTGGCCCATTTATCTTTGTATTGTATACTATGGATGATTCTCTCCCATTTATTCTCAACATTCTCTTAGCAAATTTCTTTAGTCTTGTCATTGCAATAGTTTTGTCATATGCACAGGTAAAACTAGAAGGCTTTTTATTGTAACAATCCAAATATCTGATTGGACTGTTTTAGTTCTGTATGATCATATTTCTTAACACTACCTAGATAAAGTATGTTGTTCAGACATTTAATTGATATGTGCAGATTTTGTTCTTGCTTCTATTATGACCGTTTTGGTATATCTACAAAAAATTGCAGGTATGTGTCTAATACAATTTCTTTCTGCTAATATTTATTCCTTAATGATGAGCATACTTGGGATGATGATAGTAAAAAACCAAATTATTTATTTTCAAGTTAATCTGTATGGTTTTATGATTATGTCCATTTTCCTAGTTTATTTCTAAGAAAGTAGGCGAAACTAGTATTTTTAAGAAAGCAGAATAGCAATAGGCAAAAGAGAGTGTGCATGTAGGTAATTTTCAAGAACTGAGCTGAAAATCATATAATTCTGTAGAGTTTTTATTTGCATATTCATCTGTCTATGGGTATGACGAGTCACATTCTGAAACGCTACTTAAATCCATGCCCAGTGGGGTACAGGGAGCCCACAAATAAATGATAATAAACATCTAGTCATTGTTTTTGCTGAAAATACTAATCATTTTCACAAATTATTGTGGTAATGAAATAAGCACACTGCTGATTTTGAATTTGGAGCATCACCACCAAGAAGCTAAACTGTTGTTTGGAATAATTCTGAGATATATTCAAGGTTTTTATTTGTTTGAGCCTGTTTAAACTTGTGTGCCATGTGAGGAGTAACTGCCAATTCCAGCAGAACTTTGATAGTTAACTACAATTTTAAGAAAATGGTGGTAACTCTTCCAACATACACTTACGGTTATATGACAATCCAGGCTGTCCAATTGCTTGCCCAATTGTGTTCGGAGCATAAAGTTACACAGGTAACCACATATCCGGGCCATCCTAATTGCTGGCCCAACTGATATTTCAATTTGGCCCTTTGGAATTTGAGCCAATCGCTGTTTGACTTTTAACCATCAAATGGATGGTTAGGATTGGTTGATTAGTGGGAATTTCGTCATTTGGTCCATTCACTAGGCCCTGAACAGGCCTTCAATGCAGGAGGAACTATTCCTAAATCATTGAAATCTGTAAAAGAAACCGTGGTATCCATGCTTCAGCTTAAATCAGAAACAGCTGGGGCTGAAAATCAAAACAGGGATTTTCTTCATCATTGGTGTGGTGCTAAATGCTCATTATAGGAAGGATCTTCCTGGGGTGTGGAGTCGGCTTCGCTAATCAGGTCTTTTTGTAGTTCCACTTCCGATTTACTCTTTATTTTATTTTAATTCAGTTCTGTTTAATCAACGAATCTGGCCATGCCTCGAGAACACTCCAAAAGTATGTAGAGCAAGCACATGAAATTCCTGGAAACTATTCTTTAGAGCATCAACATGATGATTGGCACTGGCCTTATAGTTTGACTTTGTTAATGCTTGTGTTGGAATGAAGTACCCTGAAATTTCATTTTTCTTTGGTTAGACGGTTCACCACAATGCTTACCACGAAGATCCTAATGCAAAGGAGTTTGGCATCAAAATCAGTGAGAAACTTGATTCGGTTGAAGCATGCATTTTACCTGCACCTTGGGTAAGTAAATTGGTATTTTTTTAACAAATGTGGGATTTGGTTCATTGACTAGCTACCTAATTTAACCACAGGAATTCCCTCTACAATTTCGATCCTCACATGAATTCTCTCTCAATTATTTCGTTTCAGCCTGTGCAGATCTAGATTGGACTTCTTGAGGTTAAATTTCTTATTTGTAATTGGTTTTCATGTTACGTAGGATGCCTTGAAATGTTGTTACTGGAGCTTGAGGGCCTGGAATAATGAGGAAAGGGTTTTGGCACAGAAAAGCCATATGCACTATAGCTAGGATATGAGTGAGGCTCCCTTAGCGTACACATGGCCTGTAACTCAAGTCCGAACTACCCAAATGGTAAGGCCCACTGAATACCTGCACGTACGGGTTTAGTCTTTGAGAATTTATCCATTCAAATTTCTATTGTGGTTAAAAAGTTGTGTTGAATGCCTAACCTTTTTTTTCCCCTCATTATTCCAGGCCCTCAATGCTACGAAACTCTGAGATGACTTTTCTGGCTTATGTAACATATGCAGCTGATCAGATTTTTCCCCTCATTATTCAATTGAAGAATTTTTTATTTTTTTTTTTACTGCAATCTGTCCAGCTTTTCTTCTAAATCATTGATCTTGATCTCTTGATGGTATGATCAGATCCTAATGATCTTTGGGCCCTCTTGACATCTTTTCATGTTAAACATGTCCATAAAAGCTGATTGGAGAATGGAACACTAGTGGTTAGATTTTTATACTAGTCATTTTTTACCTATTGTTCATGCCTGGATTATGTGAACTGTGTGATCTTTTGAAATGTAGGCCAACAATTGTAATACCATGGCACCCATCGAACAGACCTAATGTTGTACAAGGCTCCAATATGTGAGGCTTTTGTATTTGGGTAAACAACTATTTTTGTGATGGACTCATGGACACGATGTTTTCCCTCTTAGAATTGGAAGTTCTCATCAGAAGCATTTTACAATGGATTCATGACAAGATTTCAGTTGTTCATCATCAGGCGGATGTGCTCATCAATGCGTCACATCTATGACAGATTTTTTGTCAAGGCAATTTAGGGAACTGTTTACCGCTTTTACATTGGCTATTCCATGATAAATCTGCATGAAACTTGTTGCAAATTACCTTGTTGTTTTTTTTTTTCTTCTTCTTCTTCTTCTTCTTCTTTTTCTTAGGTCTGGTGTTACTGGGATTATTTATTTCAAGTTTTGTGGAACTAATCATTATTGTTTAAAGTCAATGCATAAAATCGTGGTTGGTACAGCATATAAATCTTCATATAACTTGCTGCAAATTGCCTTGTTTATTTGTTTTCTTCTTTATTTCTTATGTCCGGTGTTACTGGGATTTATTTATTTCAAGTTTTGCGGAACTAATCATTCTTGTTTATGAAATCAAGGTTAGGTGGTTGCTAACTTCGCTGTCAAATCGAGGTTTTGTCCATTAGGAATTTCAACTATCTGTAACTCAGTGATACTGTCATTTCATATTTTTCTTAGAAAGCGTTGACCTTTTACATGGCATATGAACCCGAGGAAACCTTGGGACCGTGTCTTGTGCCCTTTCTTCCAGCCACGCAATTATTTATTTTATTTTAATTTTCCCTTTGTATTTACAGATTTCCCAACTGAAGTTCGGAAGTAGTGAAACTTTTCTCACAATCCGACCCGATTTCACAAATTTACAGATTTCACAATCCGAATGGAGAATACTGGTGGAGGCAATGATGATGCTGGCCTGGAAGCAACATAAGATGGACGGGCAGTGTTATGTCAGGGTCTGCCAAGCACGACGGCATCGGTGATGACGGGCGCGACCATGACATTGTATTATTTGTGGAACCTAATGTTATGTAACAGTTTGATTGAGTTAAACTTTAAATAGACTGTTGTTAACTGTTTTGTTGGTATTGTGGCTTTCATGATTGATTGTTTCATGAGTGGATTGAATTGATGGATTTGTAGTTTAAATAAATAATAATAAAAAATAAACATTTTTAGCCTCAATTTGTAACTGAGGCTTGGATTTAGCCTCGGTTGTTGAGAACCAAGGCTGAAATTCCGTGGCTAAAGGTTTTAGCCTCGATTGTTGAGAACCGTGGTTAAAAATAGATTTAGCTTCAATTGGAGGCAACTGAGGCTAAAATTTGGATTTAGTCTCAGTTGGAAACAATGGAGGCTAAAATTTGGATTTAGCCTCATTTCGAGAAAACTGAAGCTAAAAAGGTTTTTTTAGCTTCACTTGAAGAACCGAGGCTATAAATGTCAATTTAGCCTCAATTGCTAAAACTGAGGCTAAAGCCTTTAGCCACAGGGGTTTCAACCTCGGTTTGGATAAATGAGGCAAAACCGAGGCTAAAGGTTTTAGCCTCACTTTTTAACCTTTTTAGCCTTAGTTTTGAACCGAGGCTAAAGCCCCCTTTTCTTGTAGTGCAATAACCTAAGAGTTTGTTTAGATGCCTGTAAGTTCTTTTAAGTTGTAAGTGACTTACCTGTGAATCACTTACATGTAAAAGTTACTTACAGGTAATATGTTTGGATATAAGCTATAAGCCACTTACAGGTAAGTTAGTTTTTTTGTCTGTAAGTTACTTACAGGTAAAAAGTTGTATATTCACATTGAGCAGAACTTGGATTAATGAATTGTTTCAAAATGTTATGATCATATAAAAATACATAGGATCAAATATGTAATTTTATTAAGCCCATCAAGATGAATATCTGAGCTAATTCTTAGGCCAAATTAATTATCAAGTGCCATAAAAGTGGGCCCATGAATTCAAAACATACATAGCATGGAGCAATAACTCAATTTAAGCATCGAGAATAAACTTAAAAACATTAATGAGTCAAGAAACATTAATCCATCTCAAAATCCGAATTCATTTCACAAATCAACCTAAAAATTAAAGAATTATTAAGTCAAGAAATACATGCCATTAAGCATAAATAGTCCATGTATAATTTCCGATTAGAAAATGAAAATTTGCTAGTACAACGCAACCATGAGGGGTGCGAACAAAAGGAAAATGGTCAGCTCTGATGACGACGACGCACAGCTCCGACGATGCACAACTCCGATGATATTGCACAGTTCCGATGACGGCGACATGGTTACGATCGAAGAGGAGAATCATCGCACACGATGCAACAAATCTAAAGACGATCAGTAGCAGAAGCATTCTGAGAATTGGACAACGGTTTCGCGAACAAAAGGAAAATGGTCAGCCCTTACCAATCGAGAAAGAAACACTTCCAATCTCCTAACCTTATTCGTTCACGTGTATCCCAAAGGATGGCTCCCCATTAATCTTGTCAGGGTATTTGGCAGGGCGAGAGCGGTTATGGATGTCATTATGCCTAGAAACAAAGAAAACGGTGAGTATAGGGCCTTTGCCCTGATCAGGATGGGTTCAGACGAAGAACTATCTAGGGCGGTCTTCATGCTTCATGGAGAACGGTTTGGAGGGGTCCCTTTGCTGATTCAACGAGCCCAATTTGGACCCAACATGACCTCATCAAACAACAAGACTTCGGTGTAGAGTCTGAGCAAAGGTCGTGCGAAGAATCCTTTTCTCCAAACCACTGCTCGTCATCCAGATACTTCTTTCAGGGATGCCCTCCTGAACCGGCCAGCGACGGTGAAATCCGCGAATAAGGTCGTCCAGTCTCCCTCTTCATCTGATAATCGTCAAGAGGCCGACAACCACTCAGCCATGGACCCTTCAAAGGAACTCATCATGCGTCTCCCTCCAAATCAGATTAACCAATCGAAGCAAGCCTTATCGGATTTTGTGGTGATCCACACCAGAGAGGGTGCAACCATTCCCCTTTCCTCCAGATGGAGACGCGTGATGAGTTGTTTGACGCCTCATCCCAACCCGAACCTGACCCTCCTCTCTTAAGACCCGCGAATGTGGATATCGGGCCCAACTCGGGTCTCATATCCCTCCCGGGTACCAAGACCCATTATCCCAGATCCTAGAGAGGTTAGAATCTGAAACCTCTTACCCCTGTCGTCGACTGCCCAGCTTACCATGACCCCTCATCCTCCCTGCCACCCTCACTCTCCTCACGATCCCTTTCAGACTACCCAAACCCCTCATTATCCCCCTTATCCGATTCATTCTATGGGAATCCCAGTCTATGTAGATAATCTAGCGTCACGTCTCCCCGTGGATGAAGCCGGCATAGACTTCAATCGTGCTTCAAATCTATCAGATAATCCCTCCTAGATCAGATCATGGTCTTCTCACATTATTTCAGGAATTCCCAAACATAGAGGTCATAGATGCGGAGCCGTTCCAGGTACGAGATGGTACAGCCACTGATCCTCCTCAAGACAGCTCGATCAACACTATGGATGATTCAGATCAAGTAGATTTTTTTCGGAAGATCCAAAACAAAAAATGGGTTCACGACGCAGTGGGTCATGTTGGCGATCGTTGGGTCTATCTTTTGGTGACTGCTCAAAGGACTACTTAGCCCTCTTCCACTATGTTAAAGCCCTTGGTCGCCCCTTCTCGCTTTCAAAATCTCCTCGAAGTCGGCGATCCAAATCTTGCAACAATAAAGACCTTCAGCGAATGGTGTCGCTCCCTAATCTTCCAACCAGAGGCAAAGGAATTCGGGGAAGCCCTGTTCCCCAATGACCATTATCTCTTGGAATGTGAGAGGCGTGGGGTCCAAGCAAAAGAGGCGCCTCATAAAGGTCTCCAGGAAACAAAGGTTTCCCAGTTTAATGATAAGCTATTGGGAACACTCTAGGGGGCTTCTGATGCCAAATGGATAGCTCTCAACGCCCAAGAAAGTGTTGGTGGCATCCTTCTCGCCTGGCGTTCGTCTCTATGGACGCTCCAGAACAGTTAGGTGGGATCTTTCTCTGTTTCGGCCACGCTGATTCAGATCTCTTCTGGAACTTGGATTCTTATTTCCTCCATCTATGGGCCCACTGAAGATGCCAAAAAACATGAATTTTGGGAGGAGCTTAGCAACATCAAACGCAACTTTGATGGCCCAGCTTGCCTCGCTAGAGATTTCAATGCCATCAGATTTCCCTTAAAAAAGTCACACGGTAACAAGTATACTCCGATGATGGCTGCTTTCTCAAGTTGGATTGAAGATCATGAGATGGTCGACCTTCCTCTCATGGGATCTAAGTGTAACAACCCGGATTTTTCCCAACCTAGAATTAGACGTCCTTAGGCGATGGGTCAATCCTAACACAGGTTTAACTTCTCAAACACTCAATTAAAGCCTCAAATCCTTTTTCAAACCATTTTCTTCACAAATCCCACCCTTCACCACCTTGACCTTTCAATTTTTCTAAGTACTTTCACCCTAGACACTATCTTAAACTAGCTAAGTAGTATAATTTGGATCACTTTATATACAAACTACAAAGACCAGGTACCACCTCAGATAGAAATTACTCAGGACTAAATTCTTTAGAAATTAGGCGAGGATTAGCCAATGTTAAACTAGAGTGTCTGTGAAATTAGCACCAATCGCTTTAAATACGATCTGCAAGACCCAAAACTTGTAGAATCATTGACGCTAGGTTACCCTAAAATCTAGGATAAATCTCATTACCCGTCTGCTCTCGGGAGCATCTCGAAACTCCGTATCAGATCTGAACCGTACGTCGGAAGTCCAATTAATACGAAGTTAAGGAATTAGGACCGTCTTGCTGGGCTTGACAACCATCTCGAAAATCAAATCCAGACAGTGTCCCACGACTGTTCGCTTGAGTCCGGAGCGAGAGAGTGTGAAAACACTTATTTTCTTTACAAAATAAATATCTTGAATAGTAATCTGGCACGTGTTGCTTGCGGATCAGTTTTAAGCAATCAGACCGTCAGAATCAGACCAAATTACACCCTCGGATCAGGAAAAATTTCATACACATTTACATGTACTCGAAATCTCCGATCGAGATCCGCTGACCGTTGAACTGAAACTGGTCCGCCATGCGTGATCTGGAATCCCGACCGAAACGAAAACTTAACTCCACCTAGATCCGGTGTCGGTGAGCTTAAGTCCGACCTTTGGCTCAAGGAGACCCGCCAAAAGTCCTCCGTTGAGTTGAAACAGATGCCCTTTGGACAAAACCCAAGTATACCTTGTTCCCAAGTCTGTTTTGGTGAGATTTTAGGCTATATAAGGACCTTAGAACCCTCTCTCTCACAGCCATACGAATTTGAGATTTGAGAGAGAGAAAAAAGAGAGAAAAGAGAGAGAAAGTGTGGGAGATATGGGAGAATCTCCCTGCCACTCTTCCCTGCTGCTATCGGTGCTTAACCACCTCATTCTTATCGCTTTCCCGGTGATTCCGGCGTCGTTTCTAGGTAAGAAACCCTAACCCTAATCAGATTTAGGGTTTTGATAGTTGTAAGTTATGAAATAGCTAACCTATTTCGTTCTATAAGTTACCAAATTGTCGTATGTGGAAGCTTAGCAAACCTATTGAATTCGTTACGATTCTACGATAAAAGGTGCGGACTTTAGGTGTATAGGTTATGGTTTTCAACGCTTTCAATGTCAGATAATGATAGATTCATGATCTGCATGCAATTGCACATGTACAAAGTGCTTTCTGTTTTCTGTTTCGATTAAAGATGTAAATTATGGAATTTTACATATTCTAGGTATTCGTAGAAAATACCATATACGTATAAGTTTTGAAAATGTGTTTGACATGATTATTTGTTGTATGAATATACGATATGTGGAAAAATACTTATTTGGCGAAAGGATTCGCCCAAATACATGTTTTACTAATATACACTATGTATGTAGAAATACTGTATTGTAGAAAGTACCGTATACATATATATTTTAGAGATGTGGTTGCCATGATTATTTGTTGTATAAATATATTATATATGCGTAAAATACTTGCTTGGCGAAAGGACTCGCCCTAATACATGTTTGCTAACATACACTAAGTATGTTGAAAATAGTGTATGTTAAGTGTTTGTGAAAATGCTTATGTGAGTAAGTGTTTAGATGTTGATGCCTTAGAAAGGTGTTGAGATGGGATTCTCAACTACCTTAGAGACATGTATGATTTCCTCCATGAGGTCGTTTACTTTAATCACTTACTTATGAAATATATGTGTTTGTATCCCTATTTATGTAGTGCTTTATAACATGCTTTATAATATGCTTTATGATATGCTTGTTAACATGCTCAAATGATTGTATGATTTTATTTATGTAAGGCGTATGTTTAAATTCATGTTTATGTTGTATGATCCGTCATGGGTGATGGGGGAGTGAAGCAACGAGTGCGTGCAACAGCCCTGGCAGCCCTAAACGGATAATATCAGACTTTGGTTGTATGATTTGAATCTTGATTCATTACTGCTTTAATTATCTGCAATTGAATGTGATTAGGGCTATGATTATAGTTCAGACAATCGGTAACGAAAATGAATGCGTGGCTGAGTTTCATTTGCCACGTGAGATGTGTTCGACGAACCCGAGTCGTACTTCGGTTGGCGATAGTGGTTGGCCACACGAAGTGCTTGTGCGCTTCATATCGTTCAACATGTTGTGCGCTCGAGCTAGTCGAGCTCGTCAAGTAACTCAATCTGTCTAATGTATGTTCACCATGTTTAGACGCTACTGCTTGAACCTAGGGTACCAAACTTACCAGTGAAATCCCTTTTAACTATGGTACCTCGATCCGCTAAGACTCATGAGCCGGGCATGGTGGTATGGGACACCGTGGTCGAGCTATTGGCCTACGCTGAGGCCACGTGCCTCTCCGTAGTGACCAGTGAGCAACTAGACTCGTGAGCCGATTATGGTGGTATGAGACACTATATTCGTGCTGTCGGCCTACATTGATAAGGTGATGGGGGAGTGGTGCAACGAATGCGAGCAACAGCCCTGACAGCCCTTTGTAGTGACCTCGAGCATACTCTGAATTGCGGTGAGGCGACGAGTTTTGCCGCAGTGTATAGAGTATGAACTAGGCCTGTTTCTGTATAGTGATGAATCGTTAAAGAGGTGATGGGGGAGTGGTGTAACCTTTGTGCGTAACAGCCCTGGCAGCCTCTGCAGTGACCTAGAAAACACACCATCGTCTGAGATTAACTAGGAGTGACGACCCTAGAATGGATCATGTTTGGGAATGATACAAGGGAGGTACCTTAGTTTCCCAATACTGCTGTTTGAAATGGACTAATAATTACTTGGTAATCATGCTCATCATCGCAATGCATGTGCCTAGTAGATGTGGAGCACTGAGGGATGGACACATTCGCGAATGTAAGATGGTGTCGCATGAGGGCGGTTTGGCAAGGGCATACATCATGACTGCATTCATACTTGCATTAATAAGAGTAGTTAGGAGTGTTTGATTGTACTGCTTTATCATTACTGCTTGACTGAGTTGATAATATGTTAACCTATGCTTTTATTGTTCCACTGAGTTGATCACTCACTCCCACGTTACGGGACGGTGTTATACACACCAACCAGATTTGTTGAGTTTCAGGTGATGACGATGCTTTTGAAGCAGAGCCGGACTAATATGATGTGGAGAAGGAGTTCTCCTACTTGTAGCTCTCTGACAGGTTTATGAAGACCTGTTATTCTATTGACGGGGCTATGGTACTTGGGATAGAAGACATTACACTTACACATTTGGTATATGTTAGAAATGTGATAAGGGTCAAATATTGCATATTAGACCCCGATCATTACCTATTTTTCGTACATGATAATGCCTAACATCATATTTTAATTGTGTTTTTGCTGCAGGATGTAATAAGGAGCGTTAATTGAAAAAAAGAATTAAAAGCAGGGATTTCATGATCCAAAGTCACCAAAGCACGGGATGGACTCCATAGGACTGAGATCAATGAATTTACACGCCAGGGATCCGAGGAAATCAAGCCGTTCACGTTAAAAAGACCCGAAATTGGTCCAGAATGCAAAGATCACATGATTCCCGCCATCCGATCAGTTCGAAACTTCATACCTGTGATGGGGACCATAAATTAACCGTACATATGAAATTTCATCCATTGGATCACTATGGAAGTTCCCCAACGGTCAGATCAGCCCCTTAATTCATTAAGTGGGGCCCACCTGGCATCTGGATTTGCCTCAAATTTGGTCCTAATTCATTTTAGGCCAAGATAAAACATATGGTCGGATCAGATTTCCGACGAACATCACAGTGGGCCTTGTATGAGTGGCGTGTGCATGGAGCACATGTGTAGCCGCGCTACACCGGTCCAAAGGACCTAGTCAAAGTCGGTTTGACCGACTATCTCCTGCCCACAAAACGGAGACTTTCGTTTTTCCTCCAACGCTAACGCTGTCCGACCGCAGGCCTCAGTTGTGGGCCCCACACATCGCCCAAATGCGACATCTGAACCGTTCATTGTCCTTCTGGGATAGGGAAGACCCTCACCTAGGTGGAATTTTGGCTCAATACAGGCGATCACTCGATTCCCACCGCCAAACGTAAGACGGACGGTGGAGCAGAAATTCAGGTGGACCTCATCAACGGAAAGAGAAAACATGCATTCCTGATAGAAATTTCCTCCTCCATCCAATGGACGGAGTGGATTTTCAATTTAAGAGAAGGAGTGGGCCCCACCATTTTCGCAGCGGAAGAAATCCGCGTCCCTGTTTCCGCAGCAGCGAACGGACGTCGCTGGTCCGTTTTGCGAAGAGTTGTGGGCCCCACCCATGGCCTGTATGACTGATCCAATCCATCCATCTTGTAGAGGGCCGCGAATACTACAAACCCATGTTGAAACTTTGCAACCATGCGTGCACATGTGTATGATACAGAGGCCACAAAAGGGCTGCCCTGCAACGTTCAAATTTGATCTTTCTGTGTTTTCTTCTCTGGGCCGCGTTAATGGACGTTCAAAACCACCCATTCTTGACTGAAATTTCGTCCTGAATCCAATGGACGGGGTGGATTTTTCAGAAAATACTTCGGTGGGGCCCACCGATCATGACTGCGAAAATTTGCACTCCATGTCCTGCTACAACTCTGCTATTGACTCCAGCCCTCCAGCAGCTATAAAAGAGGAATTTTGGACGTGGGAAAGGCATTCAGAAGCAGGGAAGTCCAGATCTAGAGCAAGGGAGAGAAGAAAGAGAAGAAAGAGAAGAAAGAAGAGAGAGAGAAATTGGTTTGATGTTTTTTATGAATTTTATTTATTCAACTGTTTAATGGATTTTATGGGTAACTAATCTCTCAGCTAGGGCTGAGATGAAGCCCCTAATTTGATCAACTCTTTTATTTGTTGAATTTATTTTAAGCTTGATTGGTGTGTTTCTCTCTCTAAGTGGGCTTGATTGGTTTAAATTCTATACTTCTCCATTTATGAACTCGAACAAAGTATATAGATGGATGTTGTTTGGATGCTTATTCTAGGTGCTTGTGTCTGAACAGGGTGCTTTAATGAACTATACATTCCATGTGCCCGACTAAGGACATGGAATATGTTATTCATGGCATTGCTTAAAAGAATTAGACATTCTGTATGCCCGAGTAAGGACACAGATTTTGCTCTCTCTATACAAGTGGTATCAATCTAGATTAAGGTGAATCAACAGATAAAACAAGGGTTATGATAATTAGGGGTGGATTCGAAAGTCCTAGTGCTCTTCCTCTGATTGAATTTTCTTCCTTATTCAATAGTTATTTTCCATAAATTTGTGTTAGTAATTCGCTACATTAATTGTTGGATTAGTTAAGGAGAATCACAGATTTGAATTGTGACGACCAGTCCTCGTGGGATTCGACCTCGATCTTACCGAGTTTATTACTACATCATAACCCTATACTTGGGGAGTGATCAAAATGTACTTGAAATTTATTAACCTGGTAATGTTATCACACTCTGGAGACTCACCACAGTTTTTATATATTTTATATATCTATCACAGTCTTCCGCTTGCAATTTAACTGTCTCTGGAGTATGATATGTTGTTTTGGCTTAATCTCACTCATGTTCAATACACTAATGCAGACAACATTTAATCCTCATTATCTATGTTGCATAAGTGATGTTCTGGAACTCGGGTGTTGAGTTATGCTCGACCCCTGATTTTTCGGGATGTTACACTAAGTTTACTTGGACAAATGGTAGAGCTACCCCCGTCTAGTCCAGACTTGATAGATTTCTCCTATCTGCTGAATGGATGGATCTATTCTCTTTCTCCTCCCAAATAGCGCTCCCGAGAACCACTTCAGACCATCGGCCAATCAAGTTATCTCTCGAAAGCACCAGCTGGGGTCTCAAACCCTTCAAATTCGATCTTTCGTGGCTCAAGATTGCGGGTTTCCAAAAAAAAGTTTCAGCCTGGTGGGAAGAATCCCAGGTTAAAAGTTTTGTTGGCTATAGGTTTCACAAAAAGCTAAAGCATCTCAAAAGTAGGTTGAGAGAATGGTATCAGCAGGAATTTTCAATTAGAGAGCAGGGGATGGAAGGGATTCTAGGTGAGCTACAAAGGATAGATGCAGAAGCTGAGCCGATGCCCCCAGACATTATGGCCCGAAGAATTTCCCTAATCCAATCTCTTTCTGCTAGGGCCCTAGAAAAAGAAATATCTTGGAAACAAAAGTCTTGGGTCAAATGGATTAAGGAAGGGGATAAAAACACTACTTACTTTCACAGTATTGCCACTCTGCGGGCCAGAAGCAACCAAATCTGCAACATTATTGTGAATGGGAAGAGAACGGAAGACAAAGACACAATTGCGATGGAAGTTGTGGCCCATTTCAACGCTCGGCTGTAGGGTGAAAATTGGAACATGCCTCAGTTGGATGCACTGGCCCTGGGTAGCCTATCTAGTGATGAAGCGGCTTCCCTTAAAGCCCCTTTTTCCGTGGAAGAAGTGAAGCTCGTCATTGACTCCATGGATGGTGATAGAGCGACGGGCCCTGATGGATTCCCGATCAAATTCTACCAGGCTTTCTGGAATCTCCTTTAGAAGGATCTGATGGAATTTTTTTTCTGAATTTTTCAACTGTGGCAAATTATTCAAGAGCCTTGGGGCTACCTTCATAGCCCTAATTTCAAAGTTTTCAGGGGCTGCTTCGATCCAAGACTACAGACCGATCAGCCTGTATAAAATTCTCGCAAAGGTTCTTTCTTCCAAACTTAGAAAGATCATGGGTAGCATCATCTTTGCTAACCAAAATGCATTCATAGCCGGTAGACAAATTATCGATTGTGCGTTGATTGCAAATGAGTGCCTCCACTCGAGCCACAGGTCAGGCCAAAAGAGTGTGATATGTAAACTGGACATCGAGAAAGCCTACGACCATTTGATTGGAGTTTCTTACAATACATGATGAGGAGATTGGGCTTTGGAAGCAAATGGTGTGCTTGGACTGGTGAATGTCTGAATATGGCCCATTTTTCAATCCTGTTGAATGGTTCCCTGAAAGGATTCTTTAAGGGATCCAAAGGCCTGCGGTAGGGAGACCCCCTCTCGCCCTTTCTATTTCTCATCATAGGGGAGGCCCTTTCTCAATTGCTCATTAAAGGTTAGCAGGAAGGTATTCTAATCGGCATCTTCATGAAGGGTATCCAAATGCCTCTCACGCACATCCAATTCGCTGATGATACCCTCGTTTTCTCTGAAGCCAATGCAGAAAAAATCTACAATCTTCGTACTGCTCTCCGCTTCTTCGAGGCTATTTCGGGTATGCATGTTAATCTAGCTAAATCCAAGTTTTTTGGAGTCAATCTGGACATTGAAGAGAGGGCAGCGATGGCAGAAATCCTAGACTGTACTGTGGGTTCTCTCCCTTTTACTTTTGTGGGCCTCCCAGGCCCGGTGGAACAAGATTGTGTCCAAATTTCAGGTTTATTTGGCCAGATGGAGGTGTAGATACTTAACGTTGGCTGACCGACTTACTCTCATCAAGGCAGCCCTTTCCAACCTATCTCTATATTTCATGTCTATATTCAGATGCCCACGTGGCAGTGTTGTCTTCGTTAGACAAGATTGGGAGGGACTTTTTGTGGCACGACAAGGAGGACAAGAAACAATTTCACCTTGTCAACTGGAAGGAGGTGTGCTGCCAGACTCAAATGAGAGGTGCTGGGGTAAAAGACTTAAAACTCATGAACCAAGCTCTCCTTGGTAAGTGGATTTGGAGACTCGGGTCGGAAGACGGGAACCTGTGGAACCTTATTATCAAAGGTAAATATGGTCGATCGCAGAATGGTTGGTGGACCAAAGACGTGGCTATTGGTAATGCATCTTACATTTGGAATGGTATATCCAAACTGAAAAGGGTTGTCCTCAGCAATATTGGTTATGCCTTGGGCAATGGGGAGAGAATCCGTTTCTGGATGGATCCTTGGAGAGGAGATTAGTCGCTGAAGGAGTTGTTCCCTAACATTTTCAGGCTTTCACCAGTCAGAGACATCCCGGTGGCTAGCTGTTACAGTGTTACCGAAGGAAATGCGGCAAGGAACATTACGTGCAGGCGCAATCTGAATGACCGGGAAATCAGCGAGTATACGGAGCTGCTCCTGTTCATCCACGCCCTGTCCCCTATTCAATCTGAAGCTGATTCCATCATCTGGAATTTGGATAAATCCAACATCTTTTCAGTTCGTTCCTTGTACAATTAACTCCTCATCAGCAAGACAGAAACAACCAACCGTATCCCCCATCATTACTGGAAGTATCCCGTGCCCCCTAAGTTGTCGGCTTTTGGCTGGTTTGTTTGCAAAAAGAAAATCCTAACTGTTGATAACCTCAGAAAAAGAGGTATGGTTCTCCCCAACATCTGCCTATGTTGCATGCGGGATGAGGAATCTGTCGACCACTTGTTGCTTCACTGCCCTTTCATTTTATAAATTTGGTCGGATTTCCTATCCCGGTTCAACATCAACTGGTGTTTTCCTATATCAGTTGACCTCCTGCTCCTTGCGTGGCACGGGATTGCAATTGGTAAGCCAACTACAAGGCTTTGGACGATGGCTATCCTTGCGATCTGGTGGTCCGTTTGGGAAGAAAGGAATGAAAGATGCTTTAGAGATTCTTCAAATTCTGCTCAGGTGGTTTCGTCCAGGGACAAGCGCAACTTAATCGAATTGGCCTCCATTGACGACAATATTAAAGATTGCGACCTGCTGGTCATCGAGATTTAGATCTTCCTTTCCCCTCTTTTTTTCTTTCTCTTTCTTGTTCGTTTGCTGTCTGCTCCCTCGGCAGACTTTTTTGTTGTTTGTTTCCCTTTTAGTTCTTAATGAATTCGCGTTATCTTAAAAAATATATATATAACAAAATCAAAATTATCATTACCGTCCAATTTTTAGAATCCAAATGCATGAAAATAATTAAATAAATATTAAAAATTAAATGCATTAAAAGAATCCAATGGAGCATATTAGGATATGATTTGTGTGGCCCACCTTAATATATTAATAAATAAATGCATAAAAAGAATCCATATGTGGCCCACCTTAATATATTAATAAATAAATGTATAAAAAGAATCCATCTTAGGTGGACCACACCATTGGAAATAGGCAAATAGCCCATGTCTTCATTAAACTAGTCACAACTGTTCCTGTGGTGAGGTCCACATGAGATTTGGATCAGCTTAATTTTTAGGACCACGTCCTAAAAAAAGAGTATACACTTGTTCTGTGATGTTTTTTAATTGAAAGAAACATATGCATTTTTTAAGGCAAATTAGCAGTTTGTTCTGAAGCGACAATAGCTACACAACATGCAAGTAGCATTCGATGTGGGTGCACCCACCTTCTAGTGATCCAAATGGTACTTCTGGTGCGACCAACTAGGAATGGATCATGAACAAAGGTAACCTCCATCAAACAAACAAGCCATACGTTGAGCGGACATTGCACCGTTGTATATATACCACTAGATATGTATTACTTAGGGCCTGTTTGGACGGGTGGAATGGAAGGGATTGGATGGTATTGAAAAGGGTTGGAAGTTAAATCCCGAGATTGGTCGGGCGTGCCAAACAGACTGGGTGATCTGATCACGGGATATAGCAATCTCATGGATTTTAAGACAATCCACTGACAACACCATCATTAACTTTAAATCCCATCCAATCCACCCTAATACGTGTTTGGTTAGTGGGATCAGATGGGATGGGAAGGTTTAATCCCAGGATTGGCCTGACATGCCAAACAGAGTCGATAGAGCAATCCCTTGAATCTTAAGACAATCCATTGACAACACCGTCATTACCTTGGAATCCATGCCATCCACACTAATACCATTCAATCCCTTCCAATCCACCTGTCCAAACGACCCTAAGCCATCGACGGAGTCTACTATTAAAATGGATGGACGTGACGGATCAAATACATAAATCACGGTCGATCCTACAGAGTTTACTCAGTATGCAATCCCCTTCCGTCAAGGTGCCATAACACGTGATGGTAGTCCAAAATCTAAATATTCCGCGTAATGCATCAACCCATAAACCCCCTGGTCCAACTTTTACATTGATCTAAAAGTTTGGTCGGCCATGTAAAAAGAAAATAGTTTCCTCCATTGATTTTCATCTTACTTTTCTATTGCCCACCAGAATATTAGATCAGGGTAAAAATTAGTCCTTGAGGTTTAATGGGATGTTTCATCACATGGACCGTTCGGATTATAAGCCCATGACGCGTGTGGAAAGCTGTGCACGTGCGCGTGAGCACGCGTATGTGCGAGTAACGCCGAATCGACTACCGTTTTCAAGGCAGAAAGAGGAAACATTGCGATCAGACCCCGCCGTTTTGGGGAGGAGTAGAGAGGGAGGGCGGTCGTTGCAGACAGAGAGAGATTGCAGAGAGGGAGGGCGGTCGTCGCAGACAGAGAGAGATTGCAGAGAGGGAGGGCGGTCGTCGCAGACAGAGAGAGATTGCAGAGAGGGAGGGCGGTCGTCGCAGACAGAGAGATTGCAGAGAGGGAGGGCGGTCGTTGCAGACAGAGAGAGATTGCAGAGAGGGAGGGCGGTCGTTGCAGACAGAGAGAGATTGCAGAGAGGGAGGGCGGTCGTTGCAGAGGGAGGGCGGTCGTTGCAGACAGAGAGATTGCAGAGAGGGAGGGCGGTCGTTGCAGACAGAGAGAGATTGCAGAGAGGGAGGGTGGTCGTCGCAGACAGAGAGAGATTGCAGAGAGGGAGGGCGGTCGTTGCAGACAGAGAGAGATTGCAGAGAGGGAGGGCGGTCGTTGCAGACAGAGAGATTGCGGAGAGGGAGAGAGAGATTGCAGAGAGGGAGGGCGGTCGTTGCAGACAGAGAGAGATTGTAGAGAGGGAGAGAGAGATTGCAGAGAGGGAGAGTGCGTTTCTCCCTCTTCCCCTCTTTTTTAAAATCCGATCGTTGGGCCTGTAAGTGGCTTACAGGGAAGTGACTTCTCACCCCCATCGCCCTGCAGTTTTTTGGTAGATTTGCCTGTAAGTTACTTACAAGTGAATTTTCTCCCCCCAAACACCACCTGTAAGTGACTTCCCACTTACCCAACTTACAGGCATCCAAACAGGCCCTGACTTACAGGTATCCAAACACCAGCTATAAGTAATTTCTCTGTGAGAATAACTTGATTTTTCTGTAAATGGGAAGGCAAGGCAGTAGCAGCAAGAGAAAGCATCACGATAGTTCTTCCAGAAGAAGAAGTCGATCAAGAGAATCAGACACTGAGATGGAAGAAGAAGAAGAGGAAGAAAGCAGCAGCGATTCTTCCTCTCGTCGAAGGTCCCGGAAGAAGAGCGGAAGCAGCGGCCGGAGCAAGCGGCAGAGCTCCTCTCGTAACAAAGATTCTGATTCCGATTCTGGCACTGACGACAGCCGCAGCGGTCGGCGGAGGAAGTCGTCGCCGAGGAAGATATCGGAAGATGTGATCAAGGAGTACCTCATCAAGAAAGCACAGAAGAAAGTATGCACCTCCCCCACCCTCGCTGTGTGTGTCTGTGTGTTGGTTGATTTCTTTTCTAGGGCTCTTGTTCTGAAAATTTGGGTTTTTGTTTTCTTTTCAGGCTCTGAAAGTTAACAAGAAGCTGAAATCGCAGAAGGTTTCTGGTTATTCTAATGATTCCAATCCGTTTGGTGATTCCAACCTCAATGAAAAGTAAGTTCTTACTTTGTAGAAGAAAAATCCATCATGATTGTTTTGATTTCAGCCTTCGGTTTCTTCTCTGCAAATCAAAAAGTTAAAAGATCTTACTTGTTTATTTTTTTGGTTTTATACAGTATTAAATCTCATCGATGAAGGTTTCTTAGGGTGTTCTTGGATGCCCTTAGGGCTGAGTAGGTAATGCAACTAGATCAAGAACGACAATAATTGCAATAAAATTCAACCTACCAGATTGAAAGTTCAAGTCACAGAAGAGAAAGAAGCAATCACTGCGAGCAAGCAACCCTCTAGTCTTATACGCCCCGCCCCGGCTAATGTCTTATTTATAATGAAAGGTTTACAAGGTTTCCATCTTGAGAAAATCCCTAGCACAATCTAGGGAGTCTAAAAATAGAATTCCTTGCTAGCCAAGATCTCTAAAGTACGAACCAAATAAATAGGAAAATTAAATAACATATGGAAGTATATTTCTCAATATAAAAATATAAGAAAGGAAACCGAAACAATATAAAAAAGGAAATTGGGCCTTTTCTTGTACACATGTGTGGAGCCTTCATGTGTGGGATGGGATGCAATTGCATCAATTCTGCATCTCCTTTCCTTGAAGAACTCGGCTCTGTCAAGTTTATGGCAATTTACTCCTTATAGAGCTCCGGGTTGATGTGCTTGACATCGTCCATTGAGATCCACGTGTTGTAGGATCACAGTCGGCCCTTCCATTTGAAGAGAAGCTTCTGATACCTTCCTTGACATGTGGAAGCTATTTGGTTGCCAACATCTTCAATGACTTCCTCGAATTGGTGTGGTATTTCGAATGTCTAGACAGCCTATTCTTTTGTGCCATTGTCTTCATGATGTCTAAGTTAAATTGTGAGGTCTTCCACATTGAAAATAGAGCAGATTTTCATTTCGGGTGGAAGCTCGATCATGCATGCATTATCACCTAGTTTCTCCAAAACATGATAGGGACCCACTTTTCTAGAGTGGGTCTTGGTGTAAGACCTTGTTGAAAGCCTCTCACGTTTGAGCCACACCATGATCCTATCTCCTTTTTTAAAATTGTACAAAACGTCTTCGAACAACTGCATGCCCTTGTAACTTTCGTTATTAAGAGCGATCTTCCGCGTGACTTCCTTGTGTATCTCCTTGATATGTTGCACGAATTCCTCAACATCATAGTTCTATCTAACCACAATAGAATGGGGAAATAAATTCATAGGTTGGTAAGGTTTAATACCAGTTGCAAACTTGCAATTTTGAAATGAGTTCCGTAGTATGGTTCACAAAACTGCTATAGGCAGACTTAGCTTATGATAGATAACATGAGGTCTTATGAACTGATGCAGTCACCAACCAAGCATTGAAGAAAAATTTCAGGATTGTGGTTGACCACCTTGATCCTTCCATTGTCTGCGAATGATGAATACTTGAGAACTTTAATTTAGTTCCCATTTTAGACTATAGGGCTCACTAGAAGTAACATATAAACTTAACATCGTGATTAGAGACAAGTCTTGGGAACACCATGTAGATGAACCGCCTCCTTCAAGAAAACATTAGCAATGTATAGAGTGTCGGTTGTTTTCTCATAGGGGATGAAATGAGCCATCTTAGAAAACCTATCAACCACAGTGTAAAAAGAGTCATAACCATGTTGAATCTTAGGTAAACTCAAGACGAAATCCATGATGATATCTTCTTATGGGAAATTTGGCATTGAGTATAAAGATGGTTGTTCTTCTTGCTACTTTTGCCTAATTGACATGCTTGCCATTGCCGAGCAATGATCCCAACATCTTTCTTCAAACCTAGCCAATAGAAGTGGTCCTCATCTAGGGTTGTCGCTTTTTTTATCCCAAAGTGACCACCGAGGTAATTTGACTGGAGTTGTCATATCACAAGCTCTCACAAAGAGCTTTAGCAAGACAATGTCATATCAGAAAATATCCATCATGCAAACTATATCTTGGGTACTCAATGCTTGAAGCCTACAGAGAGTGATAAAAATACTTTATCAAAATCATTATTAGCTACAGTCTCTTTTGAGTTGCTTGAACCAACAACAAAGATTAGAGATTGATAAAGTAGACGAGATGTCATTTTTGGCTAAGCACGTTTGCTATTATTTTCTACCCAAAGCTCATTGTTTTTCATTGAATGTAAACTCCTCAATAAAAGCTCTCCGCTTAGCATTTCGTGCACTTAATTTCTACTGAGAGTTCAAATAACATAATGCCTTATGATCAAAATACAACACAAACTCTTGATGAATGAGGTAATGACACTAATGCTTCAAGGCCTGCACAACAAAATAGAACTCCATGTTGCAGGTAGAATATTTATTTCATGCATCATTGAGTTTTTCGCTAAAGGCCATCGAATGTCCTTGTAAATGAGGACACCCCCAAATCCCAATGCCTACATGGGATGCGTCATAAGGAACCTCAAATACTTGCTCGAAATCAGGAAGCTTGATAATTGGAGCTTCCGCCATCTTTTGTTTGATTTCTTGAAATGCCTTTATTGCTACTTTGAGACACTCAAACGGACTGGCCTGCATGCATTCAATCAAGGAACTATTACAAAGCTAAAGTTCTTGATGAACCTCTTGCAGACACGATATTCAAAACAATTTTGTAAAGTTGGCAACTGTTATGCGTTGTGGGGCCGAAATGATCCTAATAGAAACAATGGTTTGTAATGGGTGGTGTTATAGAAAAAAATGGCCTGTAATAGAGCCGAAATAGATATTTAAAAAAAATTAAAAAGGCTGTAACGACCGTTACCACCCTCATTGTAATGGTAGCGGTGGTAGTGGTTGTGGCCACTGTTACCATTATGGAATACCTTGCCTGTAGAATGTGGCAAAGCCATGGACGCTTCAAACTTCATGAATGTTTACTAGGAGAGGCCAATTAACAATTGCTCGAATCTTCTCTGGATCGACCTAAATCCATCGACATGCACAAGAAATCCTAGAAAAACCATGCTAGGACTCATAAAGGCACTAGAGCCCTCATCACCTGCTCAAGAAGCATACTATGGTCCTCGTGCAAACGGCTATAGACAGGGATGTTGTCAAAATAGAAAACAACAGACTTGCCTATGAAAGGCCGAAGGATTTGTGTCATAACTGAAGGTGTTTGTCGCATTGGTTAGCCCAAAAGGCATGACTAACCACTCTCATAGCCCATCCTTTGATTGAATGCTGTTTACTAATCACCTGGATGAATCCCAATTCGATGATAGATGCTCCTCAAGTTGATCTTTGAGAAAATCGTGGCATTCATCATCGTGTTCAATGTATCATCGAGACAGAATAGAATGGCACGACTATCGAGTCACATTCTCCAACTACCGTCTTTCTTCGGTGTTGACAAGGCAGGCACGATGCCTGGGCTAAGGCTTTCACAAATAGAGCCTTTGGATAATAATCCTTCCCTCTGTCAGCGAAGCTTAGCGTGCTCTGTCAGATTCATAAGGTAAGTTGGTAGATTGAGCAATGGAGCTCCTGGTACCAGAATGATCACATGCTTGGTATCTTACTTGGGTGGCAACTTATCCGGCAACACATCTGGAACAAATGCTGAAATTGAGACAATAATTTCTGAACTTCAGGTGGTGTTGTTATGGTGTCATGAGTTGTTTCAGGTTCAAATTCTTGCCCCATTAATGCACACATGACTCCCTGATCCTATTTCTCCTCGATGAATGTTGAAACTGCGGCTTCTTCCCAGGGTGTATCATCCTGCATTGGCTTGAAAGTAATATGCTTACCTTTGTATGTGAAGGTATACGTATTCTGGTGATTGGAATGGTGAACTTTCCTGTTATCTAACCATGGTCGACCCAATAGTATATCTATGACTTTCATAAGTATGATGTCACACTGGACGTTCTCTTTATACGACCTGAGAGAAATTTACCAAACATCACTTGTTCATTGCCAATAGAAGTGTCATCAACCCAAGCAACTCTATATGGCGTAGGGTGCTTTTGTCTTGAGCTTCAAATTGTCGATCATGCTTTGCGAAGCTATACTCATGCTACTCTCACCATCTATGATAACCTTCATGAATCTTCCACACTACATGCGCGTGGAAAATGTTGGTTCGCAACTAATGTTCTTCCTCCATTTCTTTGAATGATGCAAGAATGTGCCTAATTATGAAATAATATGATATTCTCTGGTAGATCAAGTGTGAAATTGTCATCTTTTGCACTCGGTTCCTCTCCCTGATCTACAGTCCTCATCCACACCATCATCTTCATCATAACATTCTTCCTCGCAGAAATTTAGGTTTTGTGAGGACAAGTTGAGGTAAAGTGTCCTTTGCTACCACACTTGAAACGAGTGTTAGCTGCCCTGCCTTTGTTCTTGTGCATCTGCCTTGCCATTATTCTTAAAATGATGTTGTGGCTGTGTGCGGTGCTAGTTACCACCATTGCTCCCCGATGGCGTGCCTTGGAAGCTGTTGTTGGCGCGTTGGATAGAACTGCATGGAGCCATATTTTAGGATATTGGAGCATGCAAATGATTACTGGCGACAATGCCTCTCTTGTGCCAGCAATGCAATCTGGTATGCTTCATCTACAGTTTCTGGCTGGACTTCTATCACTCATTCTACACTACGATTGTAGTTTGCGATCTCCGCCTTCACGTGCCTAGTCGGATTTTCCATGCGAGTTGATTGGGTGGCTCAAACATAATCCGGATAATGATGACGAGGAGCTGCAAGTGCCCGTGGACCTTGTTGAATATATCAGGGCGACTGATAACTTGGACAAGCCTTGTGTTCATACCTGTAGCTAACGTCACTTCTCCCTAGCAATCAAGGGTTGGGTTGTTGCCGAGGAGCGGTAGTTCCGGACTACATGCATACTTCCAATTTTGGATGCTCCTCAAGCATCTCGCTGATCCAAGGGTTAGTATCGTCCTTCTTACTGTTGCCTTCCAGGATGGTCATCCAACCCAGCATGTTTTCAAACTGGCCAACCATCCAGTCCAATCTTTCCAAAAAAAAATTTAGTGCAAATGATAGATCATCATGACTTCCTCCCCCCGTCGCAGGACTATATCAAACTCCACTTCTTGGGAACATAAAAATTGGTATCACAACTTTTTTTTTTGGGTTGAATCAAAGTAGGTGAAGAAATAGGGATAGTATGAATGCTGATTTTAGGCCAACTGTGGTTAGGTTTGGCGAATGTTCAGGTGTAGGATAGACTGACTTTATGGGCTGGGTTTTGCACAGATTTGGGTAGAAATATGGGACATATTTTGGCTGAAGTTATAGACAGATTTAGGTAGAAATGTGGGACATATTTGGGTGAAGTAATGGACAGATTTGGGTAGAAATGTGGGACAGATTTTGGCTGAAGTTATGGACAATTGGAGCAGGTTTTAGGGGCATATTAAGGACTGCAGATGAGCTGTTTACTAGATGAATGGTGGACAGGTCTTTGATACTTTTGGGGTAGAAAATAGGATATAGTACTTTTAGGTAAGATGGTGATGCGGAGGCATCTTGGTGTGATTCCAAGGATGCACCGTATCTCCACACTAGGGTGGGGTGGCCCACGAGGTGGGATTTGTGAGATGCAGAATGGCCTTGAGGTGGGGCCTACCATGGGACCGTGTGATTTGGGGACCCATGTGAAGTGGGGGTTGCCCATGGGGAGGTCTCATCTGGGTTTGCCTGGGAGGGCCTGCATATAGGGATAAAACTGGTTCTTCCCCATCAGCTCTCGAGCTTTTGGTGTGTTGGTCAGTTGTCCCCTATCAGAATGGTATCTGAGCGGGAGCCCAATGCTCGAGTCTCCTCACCGGTGTAGGTGGATGATGCGGTACATCTTGGTGTGATTCCAAGGATGCAATGTATCTCCACGCTGGGGTGGGGTGACCCACGAGGTGGGGTCTGTGAGATGCATAATGGCCACGAGGTGGGGCCCACTGTAGGACCTTGTGATTCGAGGACCCGTGCGAAGTGGGGGTTGCCCATGGGGAGGTCTCGCCTGGGAGGGCCTGCATATAGGGATAAGCCGATCCTTCCCCATTAGATCTAGAGCATTTGGTGTGCTGGTCGGTTGTCCGCTATCATATAGAGATTGCAATGTTTCGTGGTGAATTGCTGAAATGACAAGCTGGTTTACGGCTTGTTTGGTAAAAACTTATTTTCAGCACCTATCACTGAAATAGGCTATTTTCAGTGATGTTCCCTCATTTAGATTGTTTGGCAAGTCCAAGAAATTAAGTGCTTAAATGGTTTTTACTAAAAAAAATTGGTTTTTTAAAGCTTCCCTCTCTTGACTTAAGACTTAACACAAAATGCGACAAGCGATTTGTTTAAAATCTTTGGTCACTTTTGACGAAAGTATTCTTAAACTAATTTATAAATGACAACCTTATCCTTTTGTATGTGATTTTCGTGGAAGCTTTCAAAGGACCCGGTTTACGAAACACTTAGCAAAGTTCTGTGGACCCTATTATAATGTATTTGTCATATCCACAGTGTCCATCCATTTTGCCATATCATTTTATGGCATGAGCCCAAAATGAGGCAGATCCAAAGCTCTAGTGGACCACACCACAAAAAATATTGGGGACAATGGTGTCCACCATTAAAACCTTCCTAGGGGCCACGATGTTTATTTGCCATCTAATCTGTTCATAAGGTCACACACTTGGATGAAGGGAAAACACAAATATTAGCTTGATCCAAAATTTCTGTGCCCCCCTAGAAGTTTTAATGGTAGGTGTTCAATCCCCACTGTTTTCAATGTGTGGTCCACTTGAGCTTCGGATTTGCCTCATTGTTAGGTTCATACCTTAAAATAATATGACCAAATGGATGGAATATGTGGATATAACACATACATCATGGTGGGGAACTTCTCCACGTCAACATGGTACCTGGGTGCCGTGTTGATGGGGACATCTCGCGCACACGCACGCCCCCTGCGCAAGTACGCAATGAGGAGGGCCCCACCATCGATTTGGATCGATGACGACGTCCTGGAAGGGCCTCCTAGTTAGAAGACTGTGTTTTGGTTCCTTCGAGTGGACCTGATCGTCATATGGATCCCACTATTGGATCTCATGATCGTGGCCCACTATTCTGGATGATCTTGTACTTTGAGTTTTGCTTATTGTTATTAATAGGAATATCATAGACGGTTTAGATTGCTTTGATTATTTGTTATTTTTGTTACTTCGTCTCCAAGTAATAAGGTGCGCACATGACGCGGCTTTTAGGGTATATGTTTTTCTTATAAATAGGTAACCCCTTGTAGGTTTTTTCTCATTGAAGATTATGAATAAAATTCTGCGTTTTCCTGCTTCTCTAATTCTCCGAGTTGTAGAAATCCAGCTGGGTGCAAAACCCTCCCTTCTTCGAAGGGCTAACTACCATGGTGCGAAGCCACACCTATCTCAAATCGCCCCCATCTCCTATCATCAATATTCATCATCTCTCACAGCCATCCATGCTTCAAAACTACCTCTTTTTGCAGCCAATGCTTCCTCTACAACAGATTTGCAGAATCAGGCCCTGCAGGAGGGCTGAAACTTCAGCGGAGCACTGTGTGCAGATCGGACGTCGGATCATCCTGAAATTTGGTGTGTGTGTGGCCCACCCCTGGCCGACCAGACCCAAGCTTGCCTTTTTTGGGTTCGTGGGCCCCACACGTGCGGGCAGGATCCCACGCACGTGCGTTTGGACCCTGCCGCTGTCCACACGTGTAGTACATCTTGGGTTTGTCTCTCCTCTATTTCATTCCTCTCTCGTCTTATTTCCCTAACCCTAACCTTAGGTTATCCTAAATCCCAAGTTCTATTTTCCCTTTACAATCCTAGGGTTTCCCGAATTGAAATATGTGAATCCCTTGGATTGAGAAAGTAATCATTTGCATGTGTGGATGAATCTACTCTCCATTGATCATTGTTTGGTCTATAATTTTAATTGATCCAGCCATAGCATGTGTAGGATTGGACCCTTGTAGATCCCCCTTGTTGAATGCTTGACTTTATGTGGGATGTGGAATTTTTGTGATTGTTTTTAAATTAGTATGATCTTAAGCCTGAAATTTTGCATATCATATTTAATTTCCATGTCTTGCATCAAATTTGGTATCAAAGCTTAGGTTTTTCATAGGGGATTGCATTGCATGTTTAGGGTTTAGTCTACTCACGTTTAATTTGCATTAAATCTCATCATATAGGGTTGTTTAGGACCCATCATTCACATTAGGGGCTGTTGAATTTTCTGTTGTCAGAAACTCTCCAAATTTCTTGGTTGAATTTTTTGTTGACAGACTATTTAGGCAGTTAGGTTGCTGGAATTTAGTGACATTGTGTAGTTTCCCTCATATAGAGTCCAATAGGATCATTTAGTCCCATTTAGGTACATATAGTTGTGTTAGAAGGTCTTTGAGTTGAGTGAGTAGTTGTATGCCCACATGTACTGGTCGTGGTTTTTTTTTGCACCCTACACTAAACATGGAGCAATTGCAAGAGTCAGTGAACAATATAACCCAACAGTTTGAGTCTTTGGCTAGGCTCTTGAACAACATATGGATCAACGCTTTGAACAACTTAATGTGCGCGTTACCCAATTAGAGACCTCCTCCCGGGCAAACCCCGCCATTGGGGAAGATGCCCAATCTCAGGCAGGTGGTCAGGAGGATAGGCCAAAGAATGGAGGTAGCCAAAGAATTGGTCATGGGCGCATACCCGTGCACCCACACCGCGAGGGGATCATGATCATTATGACCCAGATGCGCAACTCCTCAAGGGAGTTAGAGTAAAGGCCCCTACGTTTGATGGCCACTTGGACTCTAAGGCTTTTCTAGATTGGTTGGCAGATATGGACCACTATTTTAAGTAGTATGACATGTCGGATACTTGTCGAGTCTTATTCGCCAAGATGAAGCTTGTGGGCCAAGTAAAGAGGTTTTGGGCTACTTTAGAGCGAAAGAAAGAAAGGTCGAGGGAGCCCCCAATAGTCCATTGGGGAGAAATGAAAGAGACTCTTAAGGAAAAGTACCTCCCTTTCTCTTATCACTTGAGGTTGGTTGAGGAATGATAGTCTCTTCGACAAGGTTCCATGGGTGTTGTTAAATACATTGAAGAGTTCAAAGAGTACTTGACCCGATGTGAAGTTGATGAGGACCCTGTACTCACTCTTGCTCGATTTAAGACGGGCCTCCGTTCTGACATTAGGAGAGAGTTGCTCGCCAAGGACATAAACACTCTTGAACATATGTATCAAGTAGTATTTGAGGTCGAGCAATACCTCAAAGCATTTGTGGGAAGGCGGTTTGAGTTTCGTGATTTTGGCGCTAGGGCCAACCCTTCTGGGGCTAAGCCCAATGCTGGATATCAACACAAGCCTTCCAGTGGTTCTCACTATAGGCCCAGGGGTGATAAAGGTAAAGAGGTTGTCGGGTCTACTTCGCGCAAAAGTGAGGCAACTAGGTGTTTTAGATGTCAGGGTTTTGGTCACTTTGCCTACCAGTGTGGCATGAAAGAGGACACCAAGGTGTTCCTTATTGATGGGCAAGTAGAAGTAGTGCCCTCAGAAAGTGACGGCGAAGGCGAAGAATATGAGCCAGCAGAAACCCCTAGTGATGAGGAAGAAGGAGCAGAAGAGTCTGCGACCCTCGCAGTTGTGTGTTGCGCCTTTGCACAAGCCAAGAATACTGATGACTGGCGCCGCAACACATCTTCTATACTTACGCAAAATGTGGTGAAAAGAGCTGTAAGATGATCGTGGATTGTGGTAGTTGTGCCAACATGGCATCAATTAGCACTGTGAGCCGTTTGAGCTTGAAGCTTGAAGCCCATCCTCAATCCTATAGAGTGTCTTGGGTTGATGAAATTTCCATTCCAGTTTCGCACCGTTGTCTTGTTCCTATTCAGTTTGGATCATATAGAGACACTTTGGTGTGATGTTGTTCCCATGGATGTTGGCCATATTATTCTGGGTAGGCCTTCGCTCTATGACAGGGATGTCACCATATTTGGTCGTTTGAATGCGTGTACATTCTGGTTTAAGGGCAAGAAAGTCAAGCTAAACCCACTTCCGCCCAAGACCACGACTGGAAAGGAGTCCACCAACAGAGTGGTGTGAGCGGCTCAAAAGAATTGAAGGAATCGAAGTCCAAGTCTAAGCCTCTCCATATTCTAAATGCCAAGGACTTTGAGCGAGAGACTGAGTCGGACTCGGTAGTGTACGCCCTTGTGGCTAAGGAGAGTGCACCAAATGCTAGCGTAGAGTTACCCACTGAGGCCATTTCGGTAGTGGATGAGTTCCGTGATGTCTTTCCTGAAGATCTACCGGATGAGCTTCCCCCTATGAGGGATAATACAACATGCCATTGATTTAGTCCCTGAGGCGACTCTACCAAACCTCCCTCATTACAGAATGAACCTAAAGGAGCATGCAGAGTTGAATAGACAGTTGATGAGCTCCTAGAAAAGGGTTTTATTTGAAAGAGCATGAGCCCATGTGTCGTGCCTGCCCTTCTTACACCTAAGAAGGATGACATATGGAGGATGTGTGTTGTTTGTAGGGCCATCAACAAAATCACAGTCAAGTATCGGTTTTCCATACCGCGTCTTGATGACATGTTGGACATGATGGCCAATGCTACTACTCAAAAATTGACCTCAAAAGTGGTTATCACCAAATCCGTGTATGCCCCGGTGATGAATAGAAGACGGTCTTCAAGACGAAGGACGGGCTATACGAGTGGCTAGTCATGCCTTTTGGGCTGACTAATGCCCCAAGTACTTTCATGCATGTGATGACCCAAGTGTTGAGATCCTTCATGGGGAAGTTCCTGGTTGTCTACTTTGATGATATCTTGATTTATAGCATGACCAAAGAGCAACACCTCAACCATTTGAGGCAAGTTTGTGGGATCCTTAGGGCCGAGAAATTGTACGCCAACATAAAGAAGTGTGCATTTATGTTTAGTAGTGTTATCTTCTTAGGTTTTGTTATGTCAGCTGAGGGTGTATCAGCGGATCTTGAGAAGGTCAAAGCCATTGTCAATTGGCCTGAACCTCGCAATATTCATGAGGTGTGCAACTTTCACGGCTTAGCCACCTTCTATAGGCGGTTCATTTGAGACTTTAGTTCAATTATGGCTCCCATCACGGATTGCGTTAAAAAGAGAGTTTCAATGGACGAATGTAGCCTCGAAAGCCTTAAAGGAGATAAAGGTTAGGATAACTGAAGCTCCAGTCACGCGACTTCCGGATTTTTTGAAAGTTTTTGAAGTCGCACGCGACGCGTCAGGAGTTGGCATAGGAGGAGTACTTAGCCAGGAAGGGCACCCTGTTGCCTTTTTTTTTTAGTGAGAAACTAAATGAGGGAAGCAAAAATATTCCACCTATGACAAAAAATTCTATGCGGTAGTGCACTCACTACACCACTGGCGTCATTATCTATTGCCACAAGAATTCATCTTGTTCTCAGATCACGAGGCCTTGAGATATCTGAACTCTCAGAAGAAATTAAATCTTAGGCACGCCAAGTGGGTCCAATTCTTTCAAGAGTACACTTTTATACTTGAGCACAAGGCCAGTGTAGAGAATAAGTCTGCCGATGCGTTGAGTCGTCAAGTTGCGTTACTCAATTCCCATGAGTGTCGAAGTCACGGGCCTCGAGCGTGTCAAGGAAGATTATTCCGAGTGCCCAGATTTTGGAGTTATGTACACGTCGTTGTTAGAAAGTCCGTTAGGGGCAACGTGTCCCGTATCGGTTACGTATCGGCCGTATCGGCCGATACGTAACGGAAACGGTAATGGCCGATACGCGATACGGGGTCGTATCGGCCGTTACGTTTTTTTGTGCCCGTATCGGCTGATACGGGCCCGTATCGGTCCGTAACGGTCAGAAAACGACTCTTTTTTTTTTCGTTTTAAGGACTTTTTTTGCTGTTTTTTCCAAAATTCTTGCTTCCAAACTGTTTTTCATACCTTCTAATAGTAATTTCGACCAACCTTGGCTGGTTATTTGGGACAAAAACACGTTATATTACGGATTTGGTTGAATCAAAGCTCGGTGGGCCATTTTTCAGAAATTCGTCAAAAATAGGTATTTATTTTTTTTAATATGTTTTACTGTTTTAATCATGCCATATGATGTGTTAATCATAGTACAACATGATAATGTGCATTTTACAGATTTGGGGTGTCATTTAATATTTTTTTATATTTTTTTTCTATTTACGCATGAATTTTGGCCCTTTTTTTAAAATTCGAAAAATCAATTTTTAATAGTTGTTTTGCTGTTCTAATCATGCCATATGATGTGTTAATCATAGTAGAACATATTAATGTGCATTTTACAGATTCGGAGTGCCATCTAATATTTTTTTAATATTTTTTTTCTATTTACGCATGAATTTTGACCCTTTTTTTTAAAATTCAAAAAATCATTTTTTAATAATTCTTTTGCTGTTTTAATCATGTCATATGATGTGTTAATCATAGTAGAACATATTAATGTGCATTTTACAGATTTGGGGTGCCATTTTATATTTTTTTATATTTTTTTTCTATTTACGCATGAATTTTGACCATTTTTTTTAAAATTCGAAAAATCAATTTTTAAGGGTTGTTTTGCTGTTTTAATCATGTCATATGATGTGTTAATCATAGTAGAACATATTAATGTGCATTTTACAGATTTGGAGTGCCATTTTATATTTTTTTATATTTTTTTTCTATTTACGCATGAATTTTGACCTTTTTTTGAAAATTCGAAAAATCATTTTTTAATGATTCTTTTGCTGTTTTAATGATGCCATATGATGTGTTAATCATAATAGAACATGTTAATATGCATTTTACAGAATTGGGGTGTCATTTTATATTTTTTTATATTTTTTTTCTATTTACGCATTTATTTTGGCCCTTTTTTTGAAAATTTGAAAAATCATTTTTTAATGATTCTTTTGCTGTTTTAATGATGTCATATGATGTGTTAATCATAATAGAACATATTAATGTGCATTTTACAGATTTGGAGTGCCATTTTATATTTTTTAATATTTTTTTTCTATTTACGCATGAATTTTGAGTCTTGACCCTTTTTTTTAAAATTCAAAAAATCATTTTTTAATAATTCTTTTGCTGTTTTAATCATGTCATATGATGTGTTAATCATAGTAGAACATGTTAATGTGCATTTTACAAATTTGGGGTGCCATTTTATATATATTTTTTTATTTACGCATTTATTTTGGCCCTTTTTTTGAAAATTTGAAAGATCAATTTTTAATGGGTGTTTTACTGTTTTAATCATGTCATATGATGTGTTAATCATAGTAGAAGTGTAAAACATATTAATGTGCATTTTACAGATTTGTGGTGTCATTTTATAAATTTTTTTTTTGTATTTTCAAATTAGTGACTTTATATTTTTATTTGCTTATATTGGACAGGTTTTGGAGCTTCTTAGGGTTTAGTTAGAACATAAAATTATCTTTATTAACATAGGTCATACACTCATACTCATATCCTAAACCTAAAGAAATGTCTGGGTCTGGCCAACAACAAGTGAGGATATTGGATGGCAACATTGTGAGAGGGTTGGTGGTACTAGGCATCAAATGAAGTGCAAGTATTGTGATAGACTAGTGACTGGTGGAATTACCCGTCTCAAACAACATTTAGCACATCGAAAGGGCCAAGTTGGCAACATTGTGAGAGGGTTGGTGGTACAGATTTGTGGTGTCATTTTATAATTTTTTTTTTTGTATTTTCAAATTAGTGACTTTATATTTTTATTTGCTTATATTGGACAGGTTTTGGAGCTTCTTAGGGTTTAGTTAGAACATAAAATTATCTTTATTAACATAGGTCATACACTCATACTCATATCCTAAACCTAAAGAAATGTCTGGGTCTGGCCAACAACAAGTAAGTGAGGATATTGGATGACAACATTGTGAGAGGGTTGGTGGTACTAGGCATCAAATGAAGTGCAAGTATTGTGATAGACTAGTGACTGGTGGAATTACCCGTCTCAAACAACATTTAGCACATCGAAAGGGCCAAGTTGCGCTATGTGTCAGAGTACCGAAAGAGATAATGCTTTTAATGCAAGCTAGTTTGGATGAGTCGAAGGGTAAACGTGCTGCTGTACAAAAGAAGAAAGATGATATTTTGGATGCAGCTCGACAGGAGGTGTTTGGTCCTGAATATATGGGCGTTCGTGATGAAGATATTATTGATTCTGACAAAGATTCAGATCGGGAATTAACTATAGCTAGGAGAGAGAGCATGCGTCTAGCTCGTGAAGAGGAAGAACGTCGCCGCATGTTTGGCACGCATGGGTCAGTGCATGATATGGGGGGGGGGGGGGGGGGGGGCAGTTGGAGTGGGAGTGGGACAGGAAGTGCAACTGCTTCTGCAGGTGGGACTGAGGGTGGAGGTAGGTTTGGTGGGTTGCGACGTATGTTTGGGAGCCGACGATAGACATCTTCACGTGATGCCCCTATACGTTTGGATGAAGAAGTAAATGAGCCTAGGAGACCCTCTATTGATCCAATCCTGTTTAGGAAAGGATTAACTAAACAAAAGAAGATAAAACAAATGTGGAGTAGAACTTCCGTTAAGAAATTAGGTAGAGCAGCAGCAAAGTTATTTATACATGCCAACATACCTCCTAACGCGGCCAATTCTCCATATTGGCAGGTGGTAATCGATGCAGCAGCAGAAGCAGGTGAAGAAATAAAAGCTCCCACGGCTAAGGAGATTAGGGGAAATGGACAGATGCAGAGTATGTGGATGTGAAAGCATACGTGGCTACCTTTAAACCTGTATGGCAAGCCAGAGGATGCACGATCATGTGTGATGGTTGGACTGGCCCAACCAGACGTAGCATGATCAACTTCATGGTGTACTGCCACTTAGGAACTATATACCACAAGTCAATTGATGCCTCAGAAGCAACAAAAAATTCTCAATATATTATGGGCCTAATGGATAAAGTTGTGGATGAGATTGGAGAGGAGAATATAGTGCAGATTGTGACAGATAATGAAGCATCATATAAGCTTGCAGGACATATGTTGATGGATGAGAGAAAACATCTTTTTTGGTCACCATGTGCTGCCCATTGTATCGATCTTATATTGGAAGATATTGGGAAGAAGAAGAATGTTAAGGAAATGGTCGAAAGGACAAAGGAAGTGACGACGTTTATTTACAACCATAATCAAGTAGTCGCAATAATGAGAAAGTTCACGAAAGGACGAGAGTTGTTGAGGCCTGCGGCGACTAGATTCGCAACAAACTTTATAGCATTAGAGAGTTTATTCCAGCATAGGGGAGAGTTGAGTGAGATGTTCGCTTCCCGAGAATGGCTCAACACAAAACATGGGAAGAAGACATCAGGGACACCGGTCGACGTTGCGAACACCATACGTGACAACAAATATTGGAAGAAGGTCAAGGCGATCCTAAAGGTGATGGAGCCACTAATGAGGGTACTCCGTCTTGTTGAAACTGATGAAGCACCTACCATGGGCTTCCTATATGATGCCATGGATAAGGTAAAGCTTGCAATTCAACGTGATTGTAGAAGTTGGGAAACTTATTGGAAGATGATCGACAAGAGATGGACAAAGCAACTCCATCACGATCTTCATGCAGCAGGTTACTACCTAAATCCTAGGTATAGATATGCCCAATCATTTGTTGAGGATGATGAAGTTCTTGTCGGGCTAAAAAATGTGATAAAGAGATTAGAGCCTGACTTAGATCTGCAAATAAAGGTGTTGAATGAATTAGATACATTTGGAAATCGCCTTGGTAGCTTTGGAGATGCTCTTGCACAGCATGCAGTATCTAGGTTGCAACCGGCCGAATGGTGGATTAATTTCGGAGAGAGTACGAAGGCTCTCCAAAAAATTGCAGTAAAAGTTTTGAGCCAGACGTCTTCCTCTAGCTGCGAAAGGAATTGGAGTTGTTTTGCGCTCATTCATTCAAAGAATAGGAATAGATTGCAGACTAGAACATTAGATAGACTTGTCTTCATGCACTACAATATAAAACTAAGAATGCGACAACATCATAGGAGCATTACAGCTGCTGATGACGGAGACTACTGTCCAATAAACTTGGACAATATTTATGATGAGGATGACCCACTTCTACCTTGGTTGGAAACAAGGGAAAAGCAAATTGAAGAGGATAGTGAAGAATTGGAAATTGATGACCCAAAAATACGCAGAGCACAACAAGAGAGTCGTGCAGATGTGTTGGACCCAGTAAGAGGGGCAGCGTTTATGCCACGTACGGATACGGCTCAAGATCAACAAAAGAGTACAAGCAGTGGTAGCGTGACCGTGTCAGATGATGACGACCCCCCTGCCCCTGGTGCTGGCACTTCTGTTGTTGCTTACCCCCCTATACAACCGTCTACAGATCGTGATGACGATGAACATCGACGACGTGGTACACGAGGTCGAACTTACGAGTGTACCGAGTCACGATACAGCCAGCCGGAGGAGGGTACATCTAGTGGTGCAGGGGGACCGGGAGGTCCGGAACATCAGCAGGCTCATGGTCTTGGTTATTATGATGGATATTCTTATGGTCAATTGGATTATGATTATGGTGATTATATTGATCCTGTTCCATCACATTCATGTTGGAGTAGCCCTCCCGATCAATATCCATATGATTATAGATATCCAGATCCAAATCCAAGTTACTCATCAGAGCAGATGCACTCTCAATCTCAAGATTCTCAACAGCCTGAGTTTGGGCACCAGTATGGCTATTCGACGGGCACTGGTGGATATCCTTACTCGGGGTCAGAGTCATTGCCTAGTCAGGATCAGTCATCCTCTGGTTTCGTTGATCTAGTATTTCCTTCTGGCACTGGATATTATGGATATGCAGCACCTACACCTATTGGACAGCCTCAGCCTGATGGTGATGATGACGATGATGTGGAGGTCGAGCAACCACAAAAAAGCAGATTTTCATTTTGGTGGTGACTTGTGATTGTGAGTATATATTTGTATTAAGGTAAGTATTTGCAGCAGACAGCTCACAGCAGTATTATTGCAAGAAGCCATGCAGTCATGCACACACTTGACACTGCCGAACTTGTATTTAAAATAGCTCCCCTGACAACCAATCAAGTAATCCTTAATCAAGTTGCAGGGGAGTATATCAGACACTACTAATTTTTATTTTTTTTAAAATATTATTGACTTGAGGATGACAGGTTATAAACAGGAATCACAGTCACGTGCACAACAGCACAGGTTTGTTCGAGAAATTCCTCAAAAATAATTGCAAACACCTAACGTAAGATATTTTCATATTACATTCATTCTAATATATCTATCATTGATAGTAGATAGTTAGAAAATTAAATATATGAATTTTGTAGTCAAATTTAGGTTATCTGGTTCATAAATTCATCAGACAGTCCGATACAACTTCTCACCAAAGAGTGGACCGTTACACCACCATAACCATGTTCCAATTTATAAATGAATGCATATTTGGAATGCTTAGAATATTCCGGATTTAATCCATATTTTTTCATATTTTTTTGGCAAAAAAAATTTTTTGCGCCGTTACGGGCCGTTACGCCCCCGTATCGCCGTTACACCCCCGTATCCGTATCGGTTTTGGAGGTCACCGTTACGCCAACCGATACCGATACGGGACACCTTGGTTAGGGGCTCGCAGTGAGTACTTGATTTTAGACAGATATTTGTTTAGAAGTGATCGCTTATGCATACCGCGCACCTCCCTCTGTGATTTTCTTGTATGGGAGTTACATTCAAGAGGGGTCGCGGGTCATTTTGGTCGAGACAAGACCATTGCCCTAATGGAGGATAGGTTCTCTTGGCCAAGCCTCAAGCGAGACGTGGTCAAAATTATAGGGTAATATCGTACTTGTCAACTGGCAAAGAAAAAAAACAAAATACGGGACTATACATATTTTCGTCAGTTCCATTCATCCCTTGACAGGACATCAGTATGAACTTCGTGCTTGGGCTCCTAAGATTATTCGGAAACATGATTCCATATTTGTTGTTGTGAACAGTTTTTCTAAAATGGCCCACTTCATTCCTTGTTCTAGGACCTCTGATGCATCTCATGTTGCCAAGCTGTTCTTTAGTGAGGTCGTCAAACTTCACTGGTTACCAAAAACCATAGTGTCTGACCGTGACGTGCGATTCATGAGTTATTTTTGGAAGACACTATGACATATGATGAATACTAGGCTCCAATTTTCTTCTGCTTACCACCCTCAAACCGATGGTCAGACTGAGGTGGTCAATAGGAGCCTAGGGAGTTTGCTCAGATGTTTAGTGGGGGAGTACACCAGGACATGGGACACCGTGCTACCTATAGCCGAGTTTGCATTTAATAATTTTGTCAATATGTCCATAGGTTTAAGTCCTTTTCAAGTCATTACTGGTTGTAAACCTAGGAAGCCTATTGATCTTGTCCCTATGTCACTGTCCCATAGGCCATCAGAGTCTGCAGAATCTTTTGCGCATCACATTCATTCATTGCATCAAGAAATCAGGCGAAAGATCACTACTAGTAATGAACATTACAAACTTTCTGCAGACCAACATAAACGTTTCAAGGAATTCAATGTAGGGGACTCTGTGATCGTCCGCATTAGGCCAAAGCGGTACCCTCAGGGAGCCGTTCATAAATTGCACGCGAATAGCGCTGGATCATTCAAAATTATAAAACGAAACGGTCTGAATGCGTATACGGTAGATCTTCCACCTTCCATGGGAATTAGTTCCACAATCAATGTGGAGGATCTAGTTGCTTTTCAGGGGTTCCCTGATACATTGTCCAGCCTTTCGCCTAACCATCCTGATTCCCCAAACCTTTGATCCATGGCCTCTTCTTGACCCTTCTTCCCAGCCTTTACCTCTCATACCTTCCCTTCATACACCTAGAGAAGAGATAGAGGATATTCTGGACCATCAGATAGTATCAATGTCGGACGACGGGTTTCAAAAGTACCTGGTTAAGTGGAAGTCACGCCCAACTTCAGATAGTACGTGGCTCACTGGGGAAGAGCTTCAAGGAGTTGATCCTAACATCTTGGAGCGATTCAGGAGTTTTGTTTCGCCAGTGGCGAGATCTTCGCAGCCGGGAAGAGTTGATGGGGACATCTCGCGCACACGCACGCTCCTCTATGCACGTACGCAAGGAGGGTTCCACCATCGATCTGGATCGACGACGACATCCAGGAAGGGCCTCCTAGTTAGAAGACCGTGTTTTGGTTACTTGGAGTGGACCTGATCGTCATGTGGATCCCACCATTGGATCTCATGATCGTAGGATTCGTAGCTCCCTCCCTTTTTCGAACGGCTAACTATCGTGGTGCGAAGCCACACCCATCTCAAATCGCCCCCATCTCCTACCATCAATATTCATCATCTCCCACAGCTATCCACGCTTCAAAACCACCTCTTTTTGCAGCCAATCCTTCCTCTACAACAGATTTGCAGAATCAGACCCTGCAGGAGGGCTGAAACTTCGACGGAGCACTGTGCGCAGACCGGACGTCGGATCATCCTGAAATTTGGTATGTGTGTGGCCCACCCTTGGCCGATCAGACCCAAGCTTGCCTTTTTTTGGTTCGTGGGCCCCACACACGTGCAGGTAAGATCCCACGCACGTGCGTCTGGACCTTGCCGCTGTCCACACGTGTGGTACATCTTGGGTTTGTCTCTCCTCTATTTCATTCCTCTCTCGTCTTATTTCCCTAACCCTAACCTTAGGTTATCATAAATCCCAAGTTCTATTCCCCTTTTACAACCCTAGGGTTTCCCGAATTGAAACATGTGAATCCCTTGGATTGGGAAAATAATCTTTTGCATGTGTAGATGAATTTACTCTCATTTGATCATTGTTTGGTCTATAATTTTAATTGATCCAGCCCTAGCATGTGTAGGCTTGGACCCTTGTAGATCCCCTTTGTTGAATGCACTTGACTTTATGTGGGATTTGGAATTTTGGTGATTGTTTCTAAATTAGTATGATCTTAAGCCTGAAATTTTGCATATCATATTTAATTTCCATGTCCTGCATCACGTGTTCTGTAAGGGGAGCAGATTAGGTGTTACCCAAACAACATGTTAGTGCGTGTCACCCCTCCAATCGGTGTTGGAAAAGCTCTGTGGACCCACCATGATGTATTTGTTTTATCCATGCCTTCCATTCATTTTTTTTTTTTCAGACCATTTTAGGGCATGAACCTACATTTGATGCATATTCAAATCTCAGATGAACCACACGACCGGAAACAATGGTGATTGAACGCTCACCCTTAAAAACTCCTTGGGGACGGGAAAGTTTTGCATCAAGCTGGTATTTGTGTTTTCTCTTCATCTAGGTCTGTGTGACCTATTCAACAAGTTGGATGGAAAATAAATGATCTGGCAAGATGGATGGACAGCTCGGGTAAAACACAAACAACATGGTGGGGGTCCACAGAGCATCGACCAATGCTTCTTATCACTCACTTGGTGTGTTTGTCCCCTAATGACACCAATCGAAGGGTTATGATTATTCTATTAAAAAGAATATGGTGAATGGTCCATAGTGTGGCCTGTCTCACTAGAGCACTTTGATCACAGAACTAAAAGGCCACACTTGACACTTGTATTATCACCTACTTGCCTCATTACATAATCAACTCATGTCATTGCCAAGGTTTCCCGTATCGATATCGGTTGGCGTAACAGTGCCCTCCGAAACTGATATGGATACGAAGGCGTAACGGTGCAAATTTATTTTTTTTTTGCCAAAAAAATATGAAAAAATATGGATTAAATCCGGAATATTCTAAGCATTCCAAATATGCATTCATTTATAAATTGGAACATGTTTATGGTGGTGTAACGGTCCACTCTTTAGTGAGAAGTTGTATCGGACTGTCTGATGAATTATAAAATGACACCACAAATCTTTAAAATACACATTAACATGTTCTACTATGATTAACACATCATATGGCATGATTAACACAACAAAACAATCATTAAAAAATGATTTTTCGAATTAAAAAAAAAAAGCGCCAAAATTAATACATAAATAGAAAAAAATATATAAAATGGCACCCCAAATCTGTAAAATGCACATTAACATGTTCTACTATAATTAACACATCATATGGCATGATTAAAACAGCAAAACAACCATTAAAAAATGATTTTTCGATTTTTTTTAAAAAAGGCCAAAATTCATGCGTAAATAGAAAAAAATAAAAATAAAATAAAATGGCACCCCAAATCTATAAAATGCACATTAACATGTTCTACTATGATTAACACATTATATGGCATGATTAAAACAACAAAACAACCATTAAAAATTGATTTTTCTAATTAAAAAAAAAAGGGCCAAAATTCATGTGTAAATAGAAAAAAATAAAAAATATATATAAAATGGCACTCCAAATCTGTAAAATGCACATTAACATGTTCTACTATGATTAACACATCATATGGCATGATTAAAACAACAAAACAACCATTAAAAATTAATTTTTCGAATTTAAAAAAAAGGGTCAAAATTCATGCGTAAATAGAAAAAAATATTAAATGGCATCCCAAATCTGTAAAAGGCACATTAACATGTTCTACTATGATTAACACATCATATAGCATGATTAAAACAACAAAACAACCATTAAAAATTAATTTTTCGAATTAAAAAAAAGGGTAAAAATTCATGCGTAAATAGAAAAAAATATAAAAAAAAATATTAAATGGCATCCCAAATCTGTAAAAGGCACATTAACATGTTCTACTGTGATTAACACATCATATGGCATGATTAAAACAACAAAACAACCATTAAAAAATTGATTTTTCGAATTAAAAAAAAAGGGTCAAAATTCATGCGTAAATAGAAAAAAATATAAAAAATATATTAAATGGCACCCCAAATCTGTAAAATGCACATTAACATGTTCTACTATGATTAACACATCATAACATGATTAAAACAACAAAACATATTAAAAAAGTATAAATACCTATTTTGACGAATTTCTGAAAAATGGTCCACCGAGCTTTGATTCAACAAAATCCGTAATATAATGTGTTTTTTTCTCAAATACCCAGTCAAAGTTGGTAGAAATTAGTAGTAGTAGGAGTGAGAAACAGTTTGGAAGCAAGAAGTTTCAAAAAAACAGTAAAAACAGAGCTTAAAATGAGAGAAAAAAAAATTACCGTTTTTTTACCGTTACGGGCTAGCCGTTACGGGTCAGTAACGGCCGTTATGCCCGTAACGGCCGATACGTGCACAAAATCGGGTAACGGCCGATACGACCCCGAAACGCGTAACGGTTCCCACCGTTACCAATACGTAACCGTTTTAGCACACCTTGGTCATTGCACATAGCAAACATGAAAGATCCAGACTATTCATCTACTTGGCTTTATTTGGTGGGGAAAATATTAAAATTTTATGGGATTCGCATAGGTGTGCCAAATTTGGAGGCATGGGAATAACATGTTTTGCCTTAGACTCTACAAAGATAGAAATTGGGACAATATGGGCAAATATGACAAATTGCCAATTTTTAGACATTTGTAATTTGTGTTTTACTAATTTTTTTTTATTTTTTATTTGTAAAAAAGCGCTTATTTTCAGATACCAGAACTTTTTTCATAACAATTACCAATTTTTTTTATTTTTTATTTTTTCCAGTTGTTATTAGTACCAAAAATCAGCGCTTTAAGTTTTCAACACTTGAATTAATTTTCAGACCTTATTTTCAGTTTACCAAACAACACCTTAGGAGACAGGTTTTGGGACTAAGAAAGGAAAGAAGAAAGAGAGAAAAAGAATAGAAAAATCGGGTCAGTAACGGCCATTATGCCGTAACGGGCCCGTAACGGCCGATACGTGCACAAAATCGGGTAACGGCCGATACGACCCCGAAACGCGTAACGGTTCCCACCGTTACCAATACGTAACCGTTTTAGCACACCTTGGTCATTGCACATAGCAAACATGAAAGATCCAGACTATTCATCTACTTGGCTTTATTTGGTGGGGAAAATATTAAAATTTTATGGGATTTGCATAGGTGTGCCAAATTTGGAGGCATGGGAATAACATGTTTTGCCTTAAGACTCTACAAAAGATAGAAATTGGGACAATATGGGCAAATATGACAAATTGCCAATTTTTAGACATTTGTAATTTGTGTTTTACTAATTTTTTTTTTATTTTTTATTTGTAAAAAAGCGCTTATTTTCAGATACCAGAACTTTTTTCATAACAATTACCAAATTTTTTTATTTTTTATTTTTTCCAGTTGTTATAAGTACCAAAAATCAGCACTTTAAGTTTTCAGCACTTGAATTAATTTTCAAACCTTATTTTCAGTTTACCAAACAACACCTTAGGAGACAGGTTTTGGGACTAAGAAAGGAAAGAAGAAAGAGAGAAAAAGAATAGAAAAATAAAGGGAAAAAGCCTCCCAAGAGCATAATTTCTCTAACACCAAAATAATGCAACAAGATCGAGAAAGAAACTAATTGCAATGAAATTTGACATTCTAGATTGAAAGTTAAAGTCACACGAGAGAGAGAGAGAAGCAATAATTGTGAGCACGGTCAACAACACTTTGTGAAGGGCTACGAAAAAACAGGGCATGTTTCAACATTGACGTCTTGGCTATGATAACCATCCTAACCCCATGCATGGATATGTTTGAACACTGCAGGCATGTGGATCCAGAATCTGATCAGACCACCTGTGGGGCCCACTGATTTGATCAGACTGGATGTGTATGCATATGGGGCTCTCCTTTTCATATGTATGCATCTTGGGCTTCATCACTTGATTTGAGATATGATGGTTGGATCTATTGCTTCAAGGGGCCTTGACTTTTAGATCACAAGTTTGGGGGAGATTGTATCAGTAAAAAGGGAAGCTCATGCCTCTTAATTCTTTTGCTGGACGATAGCTGTGCATAAGATTTTCGCTTAGAGTAGCCAACAAATACGTGCTTTGTGGGTAAAACAGGCAAGTAAATGGTCCGTCATCATCTCTCATTCATGGTGCAACGTCAATGAAATCTTGAAGCTTCTCAGACTTAGTATCATTTGGATGTCGCAAGAATCTCTTTGGAGGTTGGATGGATGGTTGTTTTGGTGGAAGGGAAGAATTCACTGGAGAATGGTTTGGTATGCTATCTATGGGTACTTGGATCAAAAGACTGAATCATATGATTCTTATTGTTAGAGATGAAGTTCCATTCACATATGAACAGTGCCAGCATGTGGGTGCACAATCTTATTGGATGACTTGTTGGGACCAAGGTGTTCCGTATCGGTATCGGTTGACGTAACGGTGACCTCCAAAACCGATACAGATACGGGGGCGTAATGGCGATACGGGGGAGTAACGGGCCGTAACGGCGCAAAAAAAAAATTTTGCCAAAAAAATATGAAAAAATATGGATTAAATCCGGAATATTCTAAGCATTCCAAATATGCATTCATTTATAAATTCGAACATGGTTATGGTGGTGTAACGGTCCACTCTTTGGTGAGAAGTTGTATCGGACTGTCTGATGAATCTATGAATCAGATAACGTAAATTTGACTACAAAATTCATATATTTAATTTTCTAACTATCTACTATCAATGATTAATATATTAGAATGAATGTAATATGAAAATATCTTACATTAGGTGTTTGTAATTATTTTTGAGGAATTTCTCGAACATACCTGTGCACGTGACTGTGATTCCTGTCTATAACCTGTCATCCTCAAGTCAAGAATATTTAAAAAAATAAATTAGTAGTGTCTGATATACTCCCCTGCAACTTGATTAAGGATTACTTGATTGGTTGTCGGGAGTTATTTTAAATACAAGTTCGGCAGTGTCAAGTGTGTGCATGACTGCATGGCTTCTTGCAATAATACTGTTGTGAGCTGTCTGCTGCAAATACTTACCTTAATACAAATATATACTCACAATCACAAGTCACCACCAAAATGAAAATCCGTTTTTTTTGTGGTTGCTCGACCTCCACATTATCGTCATCGTCACCATCAGGCTGAGGCTGTCCAATAGGTGTAGGTGCTGCATATCCATAATATCCAGTGCCAGAAGGAAATACTAGATCAACGAAACCAGAGGATGACTGATCCTGACTAGGCAACGACTCTGACCCCGAGTAAGGATATCCACCAGTGCCCGTCGAATAGCCATACTGGTGCCCATACTCAGGCTGTTGAGAATCTTGAGATTGAGAGTGCGTCTGCTGTGATGAGTAACTTGGATTTGAATCTGGATATCTATAATCATATGGATATTGATCGGGAGGGCTACTCCAACATGAATGTGATGGAACAGGCTCAGTATAACCACCATAATTATAATCCAATTGACCATAAGAATATCCATCATAATAACCAAGACCATGAGCCTGCTGATGTTCCGGACCTCCCGGTCCCCGCGCACCACTAGATGTACCCTCCGACTGGCTGTATCGTGACTCGGTACACTCGTAAGTCCGACCTCGTGTACCACGTCGTCGATGTTCATTGCCATCGCAATCTGTAGACGACTGTATAGGGGGTAAGCTACACCAGAAGTGCCGGCACCAGGGGCAGGGGGGTCGTCATCATCTGACACGGTCACGCTACCATTGCTTGTACTCTTTTGTTGATCTTGAGTCGTATCCGTACGTGGCATAAACGCTGCCCCTCTTACTAGGTCCAACACATCTGCACGACTCTCTTGTTGCGCTCTGCATATTTCTGGGTCATCAATTTCCAATTCTTCACTATCCTCTTCAATTTGTTTTTCCCTTGTTTTCAACCAAGGTAGAAGTGAGTCATCCTCATCATAAATATTGTCCAAGTTTATTGGACAGTAGTCTCTGTCATCGGCAGTTGTAATGCTCTTATGATGTCGTCGCATTCTTAGTTTTATATTGCAGTGCATGAATACAAGTCTATATAATGTTCTAATCTGCATTCTATTCCTATTCTTTGAATGAATGAGCGCAAAACAACTCAAATTCCTTTCACAGCTAGAGGAAGATGTTGTCTGGCTCAAAACTTTTACTGCAATTTTTTGGAAAGCCTTCGTACTCTCTCCGAAATTAATCCACCATTCGGCCGGTTGCAATCTAGACATTGCATGTTGTGCAAGAGCATCTCCAAAGCTATCAAGGCGATTTCCAAATGTATCTAATTCATTCAACGCCTTTATTTGCAGATCTAAGTCAGGCTCTAATCTCTTTATCACATTTTTAAGCCCGACACGAACTTCATCATCCTCAACAAATGATTGGGCATATCTATACCTAGGATTTAGGTAGTAACCTGCTGCATGAAGATCGTGATGGAGTTGTTTTGTCCATCTCCTGTCGATCATCTTCCAATAAGTCTCTCAGCTTCTACAATCACGTTGAATTGCAAGCTTTGCCTTATCCATGGCATCATATAGGAAGCCCATGGTAGGTGCTTCATCGGTTTCAACAAGACGGAGTACCCTCATTAGTGGCTCCATTACCTTTAGGATCGCCTTGACCTTCTTCTAATATTTGTTGTCCCGTATGGTGTTCGCAACGTCGACCGGTGTGCCTGATGTCTTCTTCCCATGTTTTGTGTTGAGCCATTCTCGGGAAGCGAACATCTCACTCAACTCTCCCCTATGCTGGAATAAACTCTCTAATGCTATAAAGTTTGTCGCAAATCTAGTCGCCGCAGGCCTCAACAACTCTTGTCCTTTCATGAACTTTCTCATTATTGCGACTACTTGATCATGGTTGTAAATAAACGTCGTCACTTCCTTTGCCCTTTCGACCATTTCCTTAACATTCTTCTTCTTCCCAATATCTTCCAATATAAGATCAATACAATGGGCAGCACATGGTGACCAAAAAAGATGTTTTCTCTCATCCATCAACATATGTCCTGCAAGCTTATATGATACTTCATTATCTGTCACAATCTGCACTACATTCTCATCTCCATTCTCATCTACAACTTTATCCATTAGGCCCATAATTTATTGAGAATCTTTTGTTGCTTCTGATGCATCAATTGACTTGTGGTATATAGTTCCTAAGTGGCAGTACACCATGAACTTGATCATGCTACGTCTGGTTGGGCCAGTCCAACCATCACACATGATCGTGCATCCTCTGGCTTGCCATACAGGTTTAAAGGTAGCCACATATGCTTTCACATCCGCATACTCTGCATCTGTCCATTTCTCCCTAATCTCCTTAGCCGTGGGAGCTTTTATTCCTTCACCTGCTTCTGCTGCTGCATCGATTACCACCTACCAATATGGAGAATTGGCCGCCTTAGGAGGTATGTTGGCATGTATAAATAACTTTGCTGATGCTCTACCTAATTTCTCAATGGAAGTTCTACTCCACATTTGTTTTATCTTCTTTTGTTTAGTTGATTCTTTCCTAAACAGGATTGGATCAATAGAGGGTCTCCTAGGCTCATTTACTTCTTCATCCAAACGTATAGGGGCATCACGTGAAGATGTCTGTCGTCGTCTCCCAAACATACGTCGTAACCCACCAAACCTACCCCCCCCCCCTCAGTCCCACCTGCAGAAGCAGTTGCACTTCCAGTTGCACTCCCTGTCCCACTCCCACTCCCACTGCCCCCCCTATATCACGCACTGACCCATGCGTGCCAAACATGCGGCGACGTTCTTCCTCTTCACGAGCTAGACGCACACTCTCTCCTAGCTATAGTTAATTCCCGATCTGAATCTTCGTCAGAATCAATAATATCTTCATCACGAACGCCCATATATTCAGGACCAAACACCTCCTGTCGAGCTGCATCCAAAATATCATATTTCTTCTTTTGTACAGCAGCACGTTTTCCCTTCGACTCATCCAGACTAGCTTGCATTAAAAGCATTATCTCTTTCGGTACTCTGACACATGGCACAACTCGACCCTTTCGATGTGCTAAATGTTGTTTGAGACAAGTAATTCCACCAGTCACTAGTCTATCACAATACTTGCACTTCATTTGGTGCCTAGTACCACAAACCCTCTCACAATGTTGTCATCCAATATCCTCACTTGTTGTTGGCCAGACCCAGACATTTCTTTAGGTTTAGGATATGAGTATGAGTGTATGACCAATGTTAATAAAGATAATTTTATGTTCTAACTAAACCCTAAGAAGCTCCAAAACCTGTCCAATATAAGCAAATAAAAATATAAAGTCACTAATTCGAAAATACAAAAAAAAATTTATAAAATGACACCACAAATCTGTAAAATGCACGTTAACATGTTCTACACTTCTACTATGATTAACACATCATATGACATGATTAAAACAGCAAAACAAACATTAAAAATTTATCTTTCGAATTTTCAAAAAAAGGGCCAAAATAAATGCGTAAATAAAAAAACATATCAAATGGCACCCCAAATCTGTAAAATGCACATTAACATGTTCTACTATGATTAACACATCATATGACATGATTAAAACAACAAAACAACCCTTAAAAATTGATTTTTCGAATTTAAAAAAAAAAAAAAGGTCAAAAGTCATGCGTAAATAGAAAAAAAATATAAAAGAATATTAAATGGCACTCCAAATCTGTAAAATGCACATTAATATGTTCTGCTATGATTAACACATCATATGGCATGATTAAAACAACAAAACAACCCTTAAAAATTGATTTTTTGAATTTTTTTTAAAAAAAGGGTCAAAATTCATGCGTAAATAGGAGAAAAATATAAAAAAAATATTAAATGGCACTCCAAATCTGTAAAATGCACATTAATATGTTCTACTATGATTAACACATCATATGACATGATTAAAACAGCAAAATAACCCTTAAAAATTGATTTTTCGAATTAAAAAAAAAAGGGTCAAAATTCATGCGTAAATAGAAAAAAATATTAAATGGCACCCCAAATCTGTAAAATGCACATTATCATGTTCTACTATGATTAACACATCATATGGCATGATTAAAACAGTAAAACATATTAAAAAAAAGTAAATTCCTATTTTTGACGAATTTCTGAAAAATGGCCCACTGAGTTTTGATTCAACCAAATCCGTAATATAATGTGTTTTTGTCCCAAATAACCAGCCAAGGTTGGTCGAAATTACTATTAGAAGGAATGAAAAACAGTTTGGAAGCAAGAAGTTTGGAAAAAACAGCAAAAAAAGTCCTTAAAACGAAAAAAAAAAGCCGTTTTCTGACCGTTACGGGTGGCCGTTACGGCCCGTATCGGCACCGTATCGGCCGATACGCATACAAAAAATGGTAACGGCCGATACGACCCCGAATCGCGTATCGGCCATCACCGTTTCCGTTACGTATCGGCCGATATGGCCGATACGTAACCGATTCCGTACACCTTGGTTGGGACCGATAATTTGATCAGACTTACCATGTGTGTATCTGGGGCTCTCTTTTGTCATCATAGGCATCATGGGTCTCACCTTTTGCTCTAAGATGCAGTGGTGGGGCCAATCTCCTCATTCATTGCATGAAACCAGGGAAATCTTGAAAAAATATCCATTGGATTTGCTAGTATCTCTTTTGGGGGTTGGATGAGTGGGCCCTTTGGTGAAATGCGAAGAATTCTTTGGAAAGAGTCCGGATCCTCTGTTATCTGGTCAACAGGGATTTCCTGTTACCCTAATGGTTTGGCGTCCGAAGCTTTATTTTTTATTTTTTTCGAGTGAGTGGTGACATGGACCAATGAGGATTAGAGTAACAGGAAATCCCTGTTGACTAGATAACAGAGGATCCCGACTCCTTTGGAAAATGGTTTACTTTTAATTAAAAAATGTTCTATTTATGGGATACTTGGATTCGAAGAAATAATCGTATGATTCTTACCTTCGGAGATGAAGTTTCATCCATGTTAAAGTTAGTGGAAAGGAGTGTCTCTGCCTGAATAGAGGCCTTGGTTTAAGGAGTGTCAGAACCTTGAATTTGGCTTTGCTCGGCAAGTGGAGTTGGAGATTGAGTCATGGGGAGGATTCTCTTCTGAGAAGGGTTGTTGTGCCTAGGCATGGCAAAGCTGACAAGGGCTGGATATTTGTTCTGCATCCACAGGTCCGTCTTTCCTATATGGAGATCAGGTGTAAGTGTGCAGTGTTGGCTTGATGTTTGGTGCTTTGATGTTCCCTTGGGAGACCTCCATTGCCAGCAACAATCAGGATTTTTCAGTGGTTGTGGCATGGATAGTTTGGTGCCCGTTGTTCTGCCCTAATCTTGAAGATGTTGAGATTTCCAATTTGGTGCAGTTGCTTGATCTGCTTCAGAAGGTGTATATTTGGTAGAAGGATTTAGGTGTTGGAATATAATGGCATTTCCCATGTTAGGTCTTTAGTTAGATCTCTGGTGGGGATTCCTATTCACCAATCAATGGTGGCTTTTCATAGATTCAACGGGCCTCTTGCATCGGTGTTCATTGCAGGATAGTATGGTGTCCTTCTCAGCCGTTGGCAGTCCTAGGATAAATGCTTCCTGGATTCCTTCTCCCATCAGGGCCTTTTAAGGTAAATTTTGACAGTTGCTCATGGGGAGATCCTGGGCGCATTTGGGTATTCTTCGTGATAATTGCGCTGAGATTCTCGTAGTTTTTTTGGGGCCTATTGGTATTGACTCTAATTATGCTCTGAAGTTGCAGCTTTTCTTCAAGCGTGTAAGCTCGCTATAAATTTTGTGAATGGGCTGGTAATCATTGAAGGCAATTCGGGTGATGCTTTTTCCTGGGGCAGAAATCCTTGTCCTTGCAGAGTGGCCAATCTAATTGAGGAAGTGCATGGTGTGTGTGCTGGTCATGATGTCTCCTTTTCTTTTGTTCCTAGGCTAGCCAATTTCAAAGTGGACCATCTAGCTAAAGGTGGCGCATCTAGGAACAGTCTTCTCATTGTCGGCAGAAGATGATGTGCGTATAATAGCGTCTTGCTGCTTGGCTGCTGTTTTTTTTACTGTTTCATTTTGGTCATCATCATGGTTCTGAATATTGGTATCCAAGGGGGTGGGGAACGTATCATCCTGGTCAAAAAATGATACAAAACGGGCTTCGCGTATTGATAATAGATCACATCGGTCGATTTTTTATTTTTTTATTTTTAAAGCCAAGGGAAGGTTCTTATGCGTTACTCACCCGTTTGCCATTGGAAATACCACTTCCCGTCCGACTTGCATGTGTTAAGCATGCTGCCAATGTTCATCCAGAGCTAGGATCAAACTCTTCATGAGATTCATTGTTGCATTACTTATACCTTCCTCGTTCGCAGACAAAGCGAATTTGGATGTCTTTCATTCCAAGGCATAACTTGTATCTATGTGCTTAATATTAGCTCAGAGTTCGCTCCCAGCAATATAGCCATCCCTACCCTCTCACATCAATCCCACGAACCTCTTATCCATTCACATTCGATTACGGCTGGGGAGTAAGTGAATCGAATTTGTCCCATGAATCTAAGAAATAGTGAGAATTCTTGATCTCTCTCAATTCGAAGATCCATGATTTGAATTGATGTCATTTCATTGATTCCTCCTAAAGATTTCATTTCAATTGGAATTTGGTTATTCGTGTTGTACGATGATCCCTGTTAAGCATCCGTGGCTAAATGGTTAAAGCGCCCAACTCATAATAGGCAAATTCATAGGTTCAATTCTCACTGGATGTAGATCCTCCAGATGTAGAGCTCGTAGGGCTCTGAACCTAAATACCGACAATGGAAGTAAAAATGTTATTCCAAATGTGTAGTCTCCATATCTTATCGGTGAAACTGAATACTTTAAATTCAATGGACCCTTTGTTTTTTCTTTTTCTTCTTGCAGAATAACTGAGATGAATGAATTTTTTACCATAAAAATAATTTTCTCTCTCTGTCTCTGTTTTTTTTCTCTTTTCCACATATATGAATTTTACCATTTAGGAATAATAATAATGCTAGTCATTTAGATCTGGTACACAATAAAATAATCTGGATTTATTCATAGACTACTTTCTATCGAATCCAATTAAGAAAAATACCAGGAAAAAAAGAGAATAATAGGACATTCAAGAATCTATCAATTTTTTTTATAAATATTTTGGACATGCATATGATGATGTATTGGACCATTCTTTAATGAGAATGTTGTCTGTCCGTTTGACTTGTTGAAGGTCAACTCAATAGACCCTAATTGAACACAAATCAAGCATGGTTTGATTAATTAGGGCCCATTACATTGAATACAACAAGAAGAAGATGAAGATATAAAATGAAAGTGAAGGTTTACCCTTCTTTTTCAAATTTTCCCATAGTGGCCACTTATTTTTATTTTATTTATTTTGTCGAATTCCATTCAAACATTTGTTTTTATCCCAAAATAGGTCTAAATCTAGCCTAAAATGAGTTTCTAAGCTTCCTCCACGGTTTAAATGATAAAAGAGAGAAGGAGGTAGAGCGAAATTTTGAAAAAAAAATAATTCAAAATTGGGCTTTTATTGGCCCGTATCGGCCTCATATTGGCGACAATACGCCCTGTATTGGCTGATATAGAGCGATACGGCCGGTACGGCCCCGTATCGGGTATCGTCTTGTGCCAATACGGATATGATATGGTTGTATCGGCTGATACAACACCGATATTCATATCTATATCCATCATTCTTTGGCCGTTTGTTGTTCTGTTTTGTTACTTTTATGTTCTCTTAAACAAAGTTCTTATCGTCTTTAAAAAACAAGGTATATCCTGAAAAAGTTACGTAACAGCTGTAACGACTGTTACGTAATGGTAACGATGGTAATTTGTAACAGCCGTTACAGAAAAATTGACTTGTAAAGTCCTGTAACGGCCATAATGGCCCCATAACGGTCTGTTACAGAACCAAAATAAGTTTTAAAAAAAAACCTATAACAGCCGTTATGGCCTGTTGGTGGCCGTTGTGGCCACTGTTACCATTATGGAATATCTTAATAAAAAAAGTTAAGTGGAAAGGATTGTGATTTCTATTTTTCATGGGCCCTTGTGTAGAGAAGAAATATGACATGTTAGTTTTCTTAATTGGCTGGTTAATCATGAGGGCTAAAGCTGATTACCAGATTATGATTCCCTTTCCTTGTGTTACTTAGACAGACTCCTCTTCAAGCATTTATTTCCTACATGGAAGCTAGTGTCTAGTGTTTTGCATTGGTTTTGGACATTGCATAAGCTATTTTCTGGTGTGGTTATTCTTACTGGTGGTGGGTTTTCTTGGTTATACTCTTATCTTTGCTACGTCTTCTTGTAAGTTCACTGTGCAATTTGTGGCAGGTTTTTTTGGCGGAAGAAGATAGAGCGAGATGTTGGTCAAGGTCTAACAGTGGAACAGATTTCAGTCAAAGCTGAAAAAAAGAAACAAAAAGAAAGGATGGTATGTATTTTTACCATGATTACTGGGAAGCTTGTATTTTTTGAATGTATCTCGTAATATAACATCTCATCCCTGGTAATCTAGGAGCTTGTAAGGAACGTATGTTTGATAATTACTTTTCCAGAACTTACCCGACAACATCACAAATTTCTGGTTCTTAATAAATGATTTTTAATTTTAATTTTAATTTTTTTTAATGATTGTTGCTTTCCAAAATTATTTTATGATCTTATCATCAATTTTTAGTGCATTTTATTCTTTGGTCATGTGTCCTTTTTGGTCTTATTACATTGATTAATACCAACGAAAGGTACTGTGACTACATTGATGTTGTAGTCCCACTAGTTATTCTCCAATGTTTAATGCATTGGTCTGGTATTTGGCAGTCTTACATTTGCTGAGGTTACATTCATTACATGGCCTAGCTCTTAACGTAGATAACGGGTCAACATGTGGCTTTCATTTCACATTGGTCTATCTATCAATATGTATTTTATGTTTTTTGGTAGGGCGTCAGTGTCGCTGACTCACCGAATGCCGGTAGTAAGACTCGATCCCGGGCCTACACCATATTACACTGCCAGCTTGAATACCAAGCTGGGTGTATATGGATGTAAAGTAATAATCATTGTGAGCATATTTACATATGGAGTATTTCACGTTATAGTATCAAGCTCATTTGATAACTCGAGAGAATTTTATTTCATCTTTCTAGTGAACTTCAATGATGAAAGATAAAGAAGTTGGAAACCATTATCTAAGATGCTGATATGGGTCCCTAACTTCTCCCATCCTTCTTTTCTCTCTTTCTTCTCTTCTTTTCTATCTCTCTCGACTTCTACAAAGGTATCTTTGGTGATGTTGTTTTGCAATAGCCCTGTCATTGCAGTAAGTGCCAACCATCATGCAAGTCTTCTGAAAACTAGGACATGCCCTTATCTGAAGGTTTTATTGTTATTTAAATGGAATAGAAGCCATTGCATTTGTTGGTTTTTGTTGAGTATTTGTGACGGCTTGGTTATATTCACGATGATTTTTAGCCTGCATTGGTCCTTTGGCATTCTAGATTCTACATTTGAAGAGGTGGAGCGAGCTATCATGCACGGGATTCCTTGCCTACATTTGGTTCTATCCTGTCTCTGAGTTGATTGTTGAGTGCAATTCACTATATGTAATGCCCACAATTTTCCATGGAGCATTGCAGATGCATTTCATGGGATAATTTGCATGTTGCAGAAATTGACATTTTTCAGTGTTTGACTTTCACAGGGAAGCAAACTTTATGGCCCAGTAGTATCTTTCCCGAGTAGTTATGCCTTCTCGGCTTAAGTTCCAATTTAGGTGTTATATGGGATGTTTTATATCTCAACTTTTATCGATAATTAAAATATAGTAAAGCAAATAAGGAGGATACATGCTTCCTTCTATTTCAATCACTAACATATTATAGCAACAGAAATTCACAGCTAAGCTTGAATTTATACTATACTGTCTTTCAAAAGAAAAAGTAGAAGAATCTTGAATTTCTATTTCCATCCTATTTTTATTTTTATTTTTATTATTATATATAAATGTAGAGCTGAGCAATCAAATGACTCATCTTTGAAAGTTTGACTAGCTAGGTATGCGGTCAGTTGTTCATTTGAAACCTTTCATTTGGATGATTTCAATGCAATTCAGATGGTTCCATGTTTCTTTGCTGTTTTAACTCATGCGCGCGCGCGCTATACGATCTTAAGTATCATTGTGGCCAAGTATTTCATTTCATGCTATTGCAAGTGGTATCTTCTATTTTATATCTATGAGGGTCAATCTTCCTTAAGATCACATTATAGTGTACTCATATTCAAATTCATGATGCAGGCAGAGATTGAGAAAGTGAAGAAAAGAAGGGAGGAAAGAGCAATTGAAAAGGCACAACATGAAGAGGAAATGGTTAGCTAAATCTTCTATCTTTCATGATGCATCATAGGTTTCAACTAAGCTATCGGTCCATGTGATATAACTGTGTTTATGCGCTATTGTAGGCAATGTTGGCACGGGAACGTGCTCGGGCTGAGTTCCAGGATTGGGAGAAGAAAGAAGAGGAGGTATCAATGGAAAAGTCTTGGATGCCCATTTTCTTATTTTCACCCATGACATTATTGCTTTTGATATATTGTAATATTTCAGTCTTTGTCCAGCCATTCACTAAGATATCTGTGCTTACCAGTTGCTAACATTTTTATCCGACAGTTCCATTTTGATCAAAGCAAAATTAGGTCAGAGATTAGATTGCGTGAAGGGCGTATAAAACCCATTGACATTCTTTCAAAGAACCTTAATTGTTCAGAAGATTTTGACATCGAAATAAATGAACCTTACACGGTCTTCAAGGTGAATATCCTTTATGTTTGCATTTATTTAATTATTTTTTGTTTCAATGATGGACTTCTGCATTTATTTAATTTTTTTTTTGTTTCCACGATGGACATTACCTTTTTTCCTTTCGTACTTGTTCCTTTTGTTCATTTGACACTAGTTCAAGCTTTACACATTTGTAACAAGTTAAAGGATTCCTTCCTTTAGAATTGAAATGTCTAATTTCACTATGTTAGAACAAGTTCTTTGGTCTATATCAACTGCATTCAGATTCAATAGAAAATCTATGTGATAATGTGTTTATGTCCTATAGAAGGACTGCTTTTAATATGGACACTAATACGCATAATATATAGTTACAAATAGAACAATGTCAAGCATGTGAGATCAGTCTAGTTTTAGGCTTTTAGCAACATTTTGAATACGACGATAGGGTGGTTTTTTAGTAGTATGTGCTCATTCATTGAAGATTCTTTTCTTTAACTGAATAGACCAAAACTTCCTTAGAGAATTTTTTGAAGATTTAGCTGCGGTCCAGTACTCCTGCTTGATTCCACTTTGGTATAGGGACTAGACCACATTCCAAGAAAAAAAAATTGTCTTAGATTTCAAAGGAAATTTTGCCATTTAAGATCATGAATGCTGTGAACTATGTGAATGGGTACTTTGTGTTCTTTTTTGGCACTAATTGTTTGATTTTGTGTTAATATGAGGTCCTTTGCTTGTTATCCTGATCAAACATTCTCGAAGATTCTCGTAGATTGTAATGCTTCTGCTTGTTTGTGATACTTAATCAAAGTCTTGATAAATTCAGAAGCTTGTAACTAAACTTGTCTCTAGACAACTTTCTGTTAGTTCAATCTATTAGAATTTCTCAATTGTGCAACACATTAATCTTGTTGTTTCTAGTCTTCACTTTGTTCTAGAGGGTGTGTTTGGATTGAGGGTAAACTAGGGGAAGCATTTAGTTTATGCCGACAAGATGTTTGCTCTTGCTTGGGAAACAGAGAATGCCATGACAACTGTTCGCCTTTGCCTTTCTTACCTCAGCAAGGGAGTAAAACCTTCTTCTTCTTTTTTTCTTTTTTTTTTTGTTTTTTTTCTTCCAAAAATGTCAAATGGTGGCAAAAGAGGTTTCCCTCTAACAGGGTCTTTTAAATGCAAAATTGGAGGGAAAAGAGGCTTCCCTTTGTGGGTTGCAATCCAACACTGGACAATGCAAAGGAAAAGCATTATTCAGGACTTTTCTTTAGCAAACCAAACAAGTGCAAGGGTTTCCTACCTTTCAGAAGAAAAAAGGTGCAGAGGGTTTCCTTCCTGATTTTAGTTTACCATCTATTTATGTATTGCTTTCCCTAGTTCACCCCGAATCCGAACCTTCCCAAATAATAACAGTAATCTATGTGCCATTAAGTCATGTACATAGAAATCACGGTATCTGCTGTTACTTTTATTGTAAGTTGTAATGAATGCTATTAGCTGATTCATTTTTCTGCTTCCAAACTGATTGATATATGGAATCATTTTATCTTAAAACATTTCACTAACTAATGTTGATGACATTAATTTTTGTCATTATAAGCTGACTTAGTTGAGATGAACATAACAGGGTCTGACGGCTAAGGAAATGGAGGAGCTTCGTGATGACATAAAAATGCATATGGATTTAGACAGGGCAACACCGACACATATAGAGTTTTGGGAGGTCTTACTCTCATCCTTTCCCTTGCCTATAGAAGTACCCGTAGTGTTTTTTTTTTTTTTTCACCTATGATTTTCTTGCAACCACATGATTCTAATTCAAATCTCCTGCATAGGCGCTGAGCTTCTTATTCATTTCTGACAGTGTAAGATGTTCCAATTTTCCATACAAAACATCATGAGAAGATCAATTGCATGCTTCCAGTGTGAACCAGTCATCCCTCTTCCAAGTGAAAATACTTGAGGGAACCAATATCTTTCAAGTCAAATTTGCTTCTCCTCATCCATGTACCATCTTTGAGGTCTTGGATACAGAGATCTTCAATCCTATCTTTATTGTTGATATCGAAGCTTGTAGGAGCTTGTAATGGGGACATCACGCGCACACGCACGCCCCCCTACGCACGTACGCAAGGAAAATGGTCCCACCATCGATGACGACGTCCAAGGGGGACCCCCTAGCTAGGGGACTATGTTTTGGTTCCTTGGAGTGGACCTGATCGTCATGTGAATCCCACCATGGGATTTCATGATCGTGGCCCACTATTCGAGATGATCTAGTACTTTGGGTTTTGCTTATTATTGTTATTAGGAATATCATGGACGGTTTAAATTGCGTTGATTAATTGTTATTTTTTATTAATTCGTCTCCAAGTAATAGTGTGCGCACATGACGCGAGTTTTGTGGTATAGGATTTTATTATAAATATGCACCCCTTGTAGTTTTTATTTATTTATTTATTTTAAATTGATGATTGAATAAAATTTCTGCATTTTCCTGCTCCTCTCCGAGCTGTGAAAATCCAATTGGGTGCGAAACCCTCAATTCTTCGAAGGGCTAACTACCGTGGTGCGAAGCCACACTCATCCTGATTCGCCCCCACCTTCTACCATCTATATTTCTCTTCTCCTACAGTCATTCCACCTGCAAATCCATCGTTATTTTGCAGTTGTTCCTTCTCTACGCGGATTTCTGGAATCTAGCCTTGCAGGAGAGTTGAAACTTCGGCGGAGCACCACACATGGATTGTACGTTGGACCGGACCGAAACTTCGGAGGTTTGTAGTCCAACCCTAGCCGACCAGCCACAAGGAGGGGGTTTTTGGGTTCGTGGGTCCCATGCATGTGCAGACTGCCCTCAGCGCATGTGCGTCAGGCGTGGCCTGCTGTCCAAATGCGCAGGCGGTCTTCAGGTTCACTCTCTCCTCTCTTTCACTCCTCTCTTACCTGATTTCCCTAACCTTAACCCTAGATTGTCTTAAACTCCCAATTTCTTTGCCCTTTTTCCAACCCTAGGGTTTCCCAAATTGAAACTTGCGAATCCCTTGGATTGGGGAAATTATTCCTGTGCATGTGTGGCTAAGTCTACTCTCCTTTGAGTGTTGCTTGGTCTGTAATTTTAATTGATCCAACATTAGCATGTGTAGGCCTGGACCTGCTTAGATTCCCCTTGATTGAGTGCTTGACTTTATGTGGGATGTGGAATTTTGTCTAATTATTTTGAACTAGTATGATCTAAAGCCTGGAATCACACATATCATGTTTAAAATTTCATGTCCTACATCAAATTTGGTATCAGAGCTTAGGGTTCTTATAGGGGAATCCATTGCATATTTAGGGTTTGGTTTATTCACGTTTAGTTTGCATTAACTTATTTAGACGCATATAGTTGTGTTAGAGGGTCTTTGAGTTGAGGAGTAGTTGTATGTAGGGGTGCACATGGTTTGGTTCGATCCGGTTCTGGGGTGAAACCGGAACCGAACCGTTCTTTACAGTTCCAGGATTTTCGGAACCGGAACCGGACCGTTAGCACCCTAGAACCGAACCGGAACCGAAAACGGTGCACTCTCGAACTAGACCAAACCGGACCGTTTGGTCAGTTCCAGTCCGGTTCCATGGTTCTACCGGTTCGATGTGCACCCCTAGATGTATGCCCACACGTACTGGTCGCAGTTTTGGTTTGCGCCCTACGCTAAACATAGAGCAATTGCAGGAATCAATGGACAACCTAACCCCAACAGTTTGAGTCTTTGGGTAAGCACTTAGAACAACGTATTAACCATCGCCTTGAACAAATTAATGTGCGCGTTACACAATTAGAAACCTCCGCCCGGGCAAACCCCACCATTGGGGAAGATGCCCAATCTCAGGTAGGTGGTCAGGAGGATAGACCAAAGAATGGAGGTGGCAAAGGAATCGGTCATGGGCGCGCACCCGTGCACCCACCCCGTGAAGGACATTAAGACCACTATGACCCCGATGCGCAACTCCTCAAAGGAGTTAGAGAAGATGCTCCCACGTTTGATGACCACTTGGACCCTAAAGCGTTTCTAGATTGTTTGGCGGATATGGACCACTATTTTGAGTGGTATGACATGTTGGATGCTCGTTGAGTCCGATTCGCTAAGATGAAGCTTGTGGGCCAAGCAAGAGGTTTTGGGCTACTGTAGAGCGAAAGAAAGAAAGGGTGAGGGTGTTCCCAATAGTCCATTGGGGAGAAATGAAAGAAACTCTTAAGGAAAAATACCTCTTTTTCTTACCACTTGAGGTTGGTTGAGGAATGACAGTCTCTTCGACAGGGTTCTATGAGTGTTGGTGAATACATTGAGCAATTCGAAGAGTACTTGACCCGTTGTGAAGTTGATAAGTACCCTGTACTCACCCTTGCTCGATTTAAGACAGGTCTCCATTCTGACATTAGGAGAAAATTGCTCGCCAAGGACATAGACACTCTTAAACAAATGTATCAAGTAGTGTTGGAGGTTAAGCAATACCTCAAAGCATCCGTGGGAAGGCGGTTTGAATCTCGTGATTCTAGCGCTAAGGCCAACCCTTCTATGGATAAACCTGACACTGAATATCAGTATGAGCGTTCCAGTAGCTCTCAGTCTAGGCCCAAGGATGATAAGGGTAAAGAAGTTGTCGGATCTGGCTCGCGCAGAAGCGAGGCGACTAGGTGTTTTAGGTGTCAGGCGTTTGGTCACTTTGTCCACTAACGTGGCACGAAAAAAGGCATCAAGGTGTTCCTTATTGAGGGGCAAGTAGAAGTGCCCCCAGAAAGTAACGGTGAGGAAAAATATGAGCTAGCAGTAGCCCCTAGTGATGAGGAAGAGGGAGCGCAAGAGCCTACGACCCTTGCGATTATACGTTGCGCCTTTGCACAAGCAAAGAATACCGACGATTGGCGCCGCAACACGATCTCCGATACTAACACAAAATGTGGTGATAAGGCTGCAAGATGATCGTGGATAGCGATAGTTGTGCCAATGTGGCATCAACTGGCACTGTGAGCCGTTTGGGCTTGAAACTTGAAGCCCATCCTCAACCCTATAGAGTGTCTTGGGTTGATGAAACTTCCATTCCAGTCTCGCACTGTTGTCTTGTTCCTATTCAGTTTGGATCATATAAAGACGCATTTTGGTGTGATGTTGTTCCTATTCAGTTTGGGACATATAAACATAGGAAGCCTATTGATCTTGCCCCTATGTCACTGTCCTATAGGCCATCAGAGTCTGTAAAGTCCTTTGCACATTACATTCATTCATTGCATTAAGAAATCGGACAAAAGATCACTACTAGTAATGAACATTACAAATTTTCTGCAGACCAGCATAAACGTTTTAAGGAATTCAATGCAAAGGACTGTGATGGTCTGCATCAGGCCCAAGCAGTACCCTCAGGGAGCCATTCGTAAATTATACGCGCGTAGTGCTGGATCATTCAAAATTATAAAACGAAACGGTCTCAATGCGTATGTGGTAGATCTTCCACCTTCCATGGGAATTAGTTTCACATTCAATGTGGAAGATCTAGTTGCTTTTCAGGGCACTACTGATACATTATCCGGCCTTTCGCCCAACCATCCTGATTCCTCAGACCTGTCCTTTGATCCATGGCTTCTTCTCGACCCTTCTTCACAGCCTCTACTCCCATACCTACCCTTCCCACACCCAGAGAGGAGATAGAAGATATTCTGGACCATCGGATAGTATCACCGTCGGACGGCGGGTTTCAGAAGTACCTGGTTAAGTGGAAGTCACGCCCAACTTCAGACAGTACGTGGCTCACTGAGGAGGAGTTTCAGAGACTTGATCCTGACATCTTGGAGCGATTCAGGAATTTCGTTTCGCTAGTGGCAAAATCTTCGCAGCTGGGGAGAGTTGATGGGGACATCACAAGCACACGCACGCCGCCGTACACACGTAAGAAAGGAGGAGGGCCCCACCATCGATTTGGATCGATGACGATGTCCAAGGGGGACCCCCTAGCTAAGGGACTGTGTTTTAGTTCCTTGGAGTGGACCCGATCGTCATATGAATCCCACCATGGGATCTCATGATCGTGGCCCACTATTCGAGATGATCTAGTACTTTGAGTTTTGCTTATTATTGTTATTAGGAATATCATGGACGGTTTAGATTGCTTTGATTAATTGTTATTTTTTATTACTTCGTCTCCAAGTAATAGTGTGCGCACATGGCGCGAGTTTTAGGGTATAGGATTTTATTATAAATAGTCACCCCTTGTAGTTTATTATTATTATTATTATTAACGATTGAATAAAATTTCTGTGTTTTCCTGCTCCTCTTTGAGTTGCGAAAATCCAATTGGGTGTGAAACCCTCCCTTCTTTGAAAGGCTAACTACCGTGGTGCGAAGCCACATCCATCCCGATTCGCCCCCACCTTCTACCATCCATATTCCTCTTTTCCTACAATCATTCTACCTACAAATCCATCGTTATTTTGGAGTCGTTCCTTCTCTACAATAGATTTTTGGAATCTGGCTCTGCAGGAGGGCTGAAACTTCGGCGGAGCACCATGCACGGACTGTACGTCGGATCGGACCGAAACCTGGGGGTTTTGTAGTCCAACCCTAGCTGACCAGCCCCAAGGAGGTTCGTGGGCCCTACGCATGTGCGGACTGCCCTCAACGCATGTGCGTCAGGCGTGGCCTGCTGTCCAAACGCGCAGGTGGTCTTCAGGTTCACTTCCTCCTCTCTTTCACTCCTCTCTTATCTGATTTCCCCAACCCTAACCTTAGATTGTCTTAAAATCCCAATTTCTTTGCCGTTTTTCCAACCCTAGGGTTTCCCGAATTGAAACTTGTGAATCCCTTGGATTGGGGAAATTATTCATGTGCATGTGTGGCTGAATCTACTCTCCTTTGAGTATTGTTTGGTCTATAATTTTAATTAATCCAACCCTAGCATGTATAGGCCTGGACCTGCATAGATTTCCCTTGATTGAGTGCTTGACTTTATGTGGGATGTGGAATTTTGTGTGATTGTTTTGAACTAGTATGATCTAAAGCCTGGAATCACGCATATCATGTTTAAAATTTCATGTCCTACATCATCTTGATACCTTAAACAAGTGTAGCTGTATGTGCGCCTAGGACTATGAGTGGGCCCCAGATCCAACATATGGGCCTTAGTCCACAACTCTTTCCTCCCGTTTTATCTTTATTTTATGTTTTTCTTATTTGCCACTTAGTTTTCTTTTGTATTTTCTTCACAGTAAGGGCATATATGTCATTGTACCTTTTCCCCTCTTATTATAAATAAGAAAGGGTTGGGCGGCCCAACCCTATATGTGTTGTTTCTCTCTCATCCTTAGGTTCTTTAGACAGTTCTTGTCCTTCTTTTGAAGATTTAAAGGATAACTAGATCTTCTCATGCAATGGCTTCATTGTGAACTTGCTTTTATCCTTCTTGAATGGATAATTGGTTTTCTTCTCGTCATGGATTCCCTTTTTTTTTTTTTCTTTTAAATGTTGTATACATGGTCTTCCAAGAACCAAGATGGCTTGGCCCAGTTGGGTTGTATCTTTTTGGCCCTCAATCCTAAGTTGGAAGAGGCTGATAGTCTTAAGAATTTTAGGCCTATTAGTCTTTTGGGTAGTCGTTACAAAATTATTTCTAAGATGTTGAACCAAAGTTTGAGGATGGTGCTTCCCAAGGTTGTTTCTCCCTTTCGGAGTGCTTTCATCTCCGGGGGTACAAATCCTTAATAGTTCCTTTTCTGGCGTGCCACCAAGTCTGGAGTGTTCTCCGGTCGGTCCTACTTGCAGATGTCTCAATAGTTGTCACACCACCCTCACGTGGTCTTACATCATTCCAAAAGTTGTTGCCTTTGCTTGGCTCGCTGGGAGTAACAAAATCTAACCGTTAATAATCTTTGCAATCAATCTACGATCCTACCGAATGTGCGTCTTTTGTGCTTAAAAGCCGAGGAATCGGTAGACCGTTTGTTCATCCATTTCTTGTTTTCCAGAATCGTCTGGTCCGGTATTCTTCGATGGTTGGACGTTTCTTGGGTGATGCCTATCTCGATCGACTATCTCTTCCGCTCGTGGCGTACTAAGGGACGAGGCCACTTGAGTAAATCTAGATGGTAGGTATCCCTGCCTGCTGTCCTATGGTCCTCTTGTTTTGGTTTTCGGTCTTGTCTTGTGGGTTTTTCTTGTTGTTTTTGTTTTTGTTTCGTCTTTTGGCCTAATAAAATTCATCATCTTGCAAATAAAAAAAAAAAAAGGGTCCATCCATACGTCCTCGCTATATTTCTTTCCAAAATATAAACTTTTTTCTTCTTTTGATTCTCTCTCTCTCTCTCTCTCTCTCTCTCTCTCTCTCTCTCTCTCTCTCTCTCTCTCTCTCTCTCTCTCTCTCTCCCTCTCCCTCTCTCTTAAATGAATTTTCTCCAACGGATTAAGTTGAAAGGTATTGTTGAGTTGGTAGTTCTTCACACACGGAAGATATCCCGGCTTTGTTCGTGGAGTTGGATGTTCTGTGCACACAGGAAGACATCCCAACTTTGACAATTTCATTATTGTGCCCTCGGAATCAAAATTTTGCTACTATTTCCTTTGCTGATATTTTTAGACCTCTTCCATGTACCATTCTCTTGTTCTAAAATATTTTGCCTTGTGGCTTAGCAGGCACTCAACCTGTCATAGTCTCCCTTTTTTTTTTTGGTCCAATCATCCACTGGAGCATCTTTTTCATGTCACATGGTTCTCTCCTGCCATTTTATGTCTATAGGAAGTCCACTTCTCATTGGCATGAACAATATGGTTTCACAGGGGGCTGAGGAACTCTCTAATGGCAATTGATGCACTAACATGCTGCCAATGGACAGCAGAGAGCAGCCATCTGTAGAAGTTTTGGACATGATTTGGGCTAAATATGAGCTGTAAATCTAGGTAATTATGGGCTGGAATAGGATGCCTGGTAATGGGGAGGATTGACTACTTGGTTTGGGCCACTGGTTTGGACAACCATGGTGGGGATGGGGTCACTGGATTGGACACACTGTAAATTTTCTGGGACGGGATTTATGGTGGTTGATTTGGCATATTTGGCTCCCCCAAGTAGTTGGGATAAGGCTTAAATGATGATGATGACTATTGTATGTTTGGCTGGTGATGGACAGATTTTGGTCCTAAAAGTCCCAGAGAACCAGCCACCTGTCCTGCTCCATCCCAAATATTCTGCCAATGATTGAAGACACTTTTTAACATGCCTTTGAAACAAACAACTGTTGCATCTCCTCCAAATGCCCCACCAATGGCCATTGGCTTTTCGGTCTGTGTCTTATATAGTGAGAGTTTGGTTCTGCAATTTGGATTTGCCTCCGTGAAACTGTGAAATTTTCCAATTTGAATTTTTTTTTTTTATTTGTTTGCCCATGGCTTTAAATTATCCAATTACGGTATTTTAATCTTAACTGGTTTTCAACAATCCTTTGCATTTATGGAAGTTCATTGATCTATGTAAGCTGCACTCCAATTACTGTAAAAGCTTCACATACTGCATTCCAACAATCCAACTCTTCTTGTTTCTATTCAACTATGTTATATTTTTGTTTCTTATTCTTCTTACACCAACTCTTTTGTAGTTGTATTATAGAGTCCAATGTTATTTTCTTTAAAGTAACTAAAAAGATGTATGCATGCTTTGTAACAGGCAATGATGGTAGTTTGTGATTGGGAACTTGCTGAAGCTCGGAAAAGGGATGCACTTGATCGGGCTAGGGTACGTGGCGAGGAACCACCAGCTGAAGTACTTGCTGAAGAAAGGGGCTTGCATTCAAACATTGAAGCAGATGTCAAGAACCTGTTGCAAGGGAAAACATACACCCAGTTGGAGGCAATGCAGAGTCAGATTGAGTCTCAGATGCGTTCTGGTACAGCTAAGGTAGTTGAGTATTGGGAAGCTCTTCTGAAACGCCTTCATATATTCAAGGCAAAGGTATATGATGCTCCACTATTTCTTTTTATGTGTACTGGACTTGGAACTAAATACATGAAATAGCATTAGGTGGTCATCTGTTACTAGGCTATCTCCTTTTTTTAGAACTAAGTCTTAGCATTTTCATCATTGAAGTTACCCGAGTACATATACCAAATAATGGTTCCATAGAAAACTTTTTGTGCATTTCCGTATCATGTGGCTGAAGTTTTATACATGCTAGAAAAGAATTCTCTAGTATCTTGGTTAGTCAAGAAATGGAATAGGTTTAGAATGAGTTCTTACTTGTCTTTCACTAGTTACCTCCTCTTCATTCATAATAGCTACTTCTATCGTAGCCCTGAAGTCACCATATGCTGAATATTTAGACTGTTTGCTGCTGATTTTTGCAATTGAACTTCTAGAACTATAACTGCTATTTTTGGAGGATCATACTTGCTGATTCTGACGATTTTGGACTCTATTTTTCTAGATGATTCTGTTTTAGCCTCCTTTTGGCCTTATTGAGAATTTTGAGGTTGTTAGATTTTGGATCTTGCATATGAATGGGACTTGCTGCAATTTCTTTGATTCCTCATCATCGCCCTATTTTGTTTGTTCATGCTCCTGAGTGTTCCAAGTTGGTCAGAATCCCAAGAATGTATCGTCCACTTATGAAATGAATTGAATCTTTTCAGCTATAGTTGATAATAATAAAAAAAATTCAAATGCATTCCATACTAATCCTTCATAAACAGAACCTCATACATATGAAAGATTATAATAGCTTGTAATTTATTTTTTTTAGTGCTGGGTAGGAGTCCTGCCATGCCCTATTTTATCCATCGAAAAAAATATATATATGACAGGAACCAGCAGAATGATTTCGTTTGTGGGCAATGAGATGGGTCCTGTCTTTCTATTTGTTGTACTTGAGTGTTTGTGATTGTTACCTCCATTTCATCCCTAATTGAGTGAGATATAGCTGAAATATTACCCATCAGGGAACTTCGGAGATGAATATTTCAGCGATTCTTGCTTTTTCTACTTGTAGTTTCTTAGCATCCATATTTTACTGTTTTCTCTTTTCTTCTTGTAATCGTCATTTCCTTTAACATTAAGTTATACTTTGGTACCTTTGAGGGCCCATAATCCATTGTACTTGTTCTTAGAGTCTGGATGAAAGAATCCTGCTTTTAGTGTTTCCATGATTCTTATTTTGTATCAGTCTTAGTTGATTCATGGCTTTTGGACTGAAACATCAGCTAAGTTGCTTCTATTGCAGGCTTGTCTAAAGGAAATTCATACCAATCTGCTGCGTAAGCATTTACAGCGCTTAGAGCATCCTGTGGAATCTGAACAGCACTTAGACACAGATCATGATTCAAAACGTGAAGAGGAAGATACTATGGATGACGTGGAAGGTATATTCTTTCTCAATCCTGGCTCCATTTATTTGGATTTGGTTATGGCTGCATGTTATTTGTGGTGTTTTAACTGAAATGCCTTACATTTCAGAAGCTCAGCCTTACTCCCCTGAACCCATAATGGCTGAACCAACAAATGAGATGGAGGAAGAGCCGGGTTCATTTTCACCGGAGTTGATGCATGCTGAAGATAATGAAGATGCAATAGACCCTGAAGATGATCGGATTGAGCTGGTAATGTTATTTCATTGCTTGTCACTTTGTGTACTATTTTGCTTAGGCTACATACAAGTAAAATGTCATAGGAGTCAACTGTAACCTATGGAAAGGAAAATAGTAATAGTTACTTCTCATCTCTAGAGCCCGAATCTGCTCTTACTTCGTTTCCCAGTGTTTCCCACTTTGACTGGTGGAAAGATTGACCAATAGTTGGTTTGTTCTTCAGGGGGCATGCCCTAATAAGGAACTGTAAAAGCAGAGGTTTGCTAGGCTCACAAATGTTTTAAGGGAGCCCATCTACACACTGCCACATATTCCAATGTGGCTGACATGCAGGTGGATCGCACTGTTAGGATGCTCTTGCCCCAAATAGGCAGCAGGTCTACCCATCACATGGGCCACAACATTAGAAACAATGGACAACTTGGAAAACCTCGGCCAATTTTTTTAAGCAATACTTTTGTCTCATAAATAGTAGCCCACCTGATTAGCAGAACAGCCTTGTTTCTGAACAAGGTCATCTGCCCATTGGGAACCACCTGATAGACAGGTTTGATCTCACTCTTGTCCTAAGTTGGCCCATGTGATGACGTGTACATGGGCTCCCTTATAGACATCTGATGGTGAAGTAGTCAGTAGGTAAAGCCTGATGGTTACATTTCCCATTATATCCAAAGGTGTGAAACTTAATTTTGTGGGTTTGAGTTTTTAGTTGCATGTCGACATTGACTCATGCAATGTTCAAGTGGACTCCACCTACTATGCTGCAGGACTGATCAATATCTTTATAAACCTGCATGGGGTATGTATTACAGGGTGCACAATGTGATGTCAATGTGAAAGGCCTGTTATTTCTCTGTCAGCTGATTTTGCTTTTGTTTTCCCCTATGAATTAATTGCACAACCTACGAATGCAGAAAATCATCATTAATGGGTGCAGCAAGTGCAAGCAGGCATCACCCTTGGGAACAAAAGTATCATGGGAAACATTGGAAAGTACTGCATGTATCATGTGATGTATCATAATATGAGGGAAAAACTGCAGAAACTTTAGGAAAATGGTGGAATTTTTCAGTGAAACTTAAGACGTTAAAGGAAACATGATTACCTACTAACAATGTTCCAAATATTGGTGATATCATCAGTATTGCCAAGTCAACAATTCTAAAACTGCCGGCAGTATAAAAATTTCTAAATATCGGCTAATCCTTGGCGATATTATCGATATCAGCAATATTTTGAAAAGAATCCCTTATAAAAGTTCCCTGGTATCGGCGATACCATTGATAACATCCATGATGCTAGGGAAACATCCAAAAATAGGGGAAAAATGACCGAAATTTGAGAAAAAAAATTCAACTAGCCCTTCACTGATGCAGGACAATTAACTACTTGCTCTAAAAGCTCGAACTGCTAGAGCATGGCGAATCAATTCCTTTATCTCATAGCCTAGGCCCCACATCTCATGGGTTAGGACCTCGGCCGAACTCTCCCTCGCGGGCCCCAAATCACATGGGTACCGCTTCACACGGGCCGCCCACCTCGAGCGTCCCTGCATCCCACAGGCAACCCCACTCGAGCCCGGTGTGAAAATGCCCCTGCATTAATCACCCCTGGTGAGGAGTCTCGAACACGAGACCTCCCGCTCTGATACCAATTTGATGCAGGACAATTAACCACTTGCTCTAAAAGCTCGAACTGTTAGAGCATGGCAAATCAATCTCTTTATTTCATAGCTCAGGCTCCACATCTCATGGGTTAAGACCTCGGCCGAACCCCCCTCGTGGGCCCCAAATCACATGGGTACCGCCTCACACGAGCCACCCGCCTTACACGCCCCCCCCCCCGAGTGTGTCCCTGCACCCCACAGGCAACCCCAGTCGAGCCTGATGCGAAAATGCCCCTGCATTATACACTCTTGGTTTTTATTGAATCAAAGTTTCAATTTGGGGGGAAATCTTGACTTGAAACAAAGACGGGCTTGAACTCATAGGTGGCGAAAAATCCATAGAAACTTTTTTTTTTTCATTGTTTTTTTTTTTTTTGGTAAATGTTAGCATGGACTGCAATGGAAATCCATCTCTATGCATGATTCTCATGGTTTTTTTTTATTATTATAACATTGATGATTTTATTTCAAAGAGGCCAAAAGCCAAAGAATTACAAGAAAAGACTAAGAAAAGCAAAAGCTAGAAACTACAAATCTGCTGGCATGGATTTGTGGTGAAAAATAATATTTTAGTAAAATTTTTGGTGAAATTGGTGAAATCCTGATTATTATTTTTTAAAAATTTTTATATTGGGAAATATGTTTTTTTTTTTTTTAAAAAAAAAATTGTTAATTAATGTGAAATTTTATATATTAATGAGTGTTGTCCAATCTATTAATTGGCTACAAATTTTATATATTTATTTTAAATTGATTTTTTCAACAACACATAGTTTGGCCCTTATAAAATGGAAACTGATTATGTATTGTTGTTTTTTGCAACATTTTGGTTCCTACATGTATAAACATGTATCTTTTAGTACTGTTCAAGAAAAAAAAAAAAAAAAAAAACAAAGAAAGAAAAACAATTTTTTTTTGCGTCACAGAAAGTTTTATTGGAAAAATTCCACCTTTTTTTTTCCCCAATGTTTCCCTCAGGCATCGATATTTTTCCAAGTATCGGTGATAATATTAGCGATACAAATACATGTTTCTGTATCCTTGGTCATCAATACATGTAACGATACCGATACTCTGGACACTGTCTACCGAGGACTGAAAACATAACAAAAGAGGGGGAAAAAAACTGAAAGACTGTATAATAGTTTTCCATTGTCTAGGAATCAACAATCCACTGTCTGAAAAAAACTATGCTGGGAAATCCCTCTACAATCACAGTTTCTCCACCAAATGTGTTTTGATGAGAAAAGCGCTAGTGGAGTTGTTAAAACAAAACTACAAAGAGAAACTCCCCCCAAAAAAAGGGCTAAAAATACTTCTTTTTATTTTATGTTTATTTTTTCTGGTCTTCATTGATTTACATTGTTTTCAGTTGAATTTCACAAAAATGCATAAATGGCGATTTTTATTTATTTATTAGTATTTTTACGACAGGGTGTCCCCGCCCCTTTTTAAGGCGGGACTAATCCCTGCAGATGCACGCAATCACCAGTAAACCACTTGCATCGGCTAATCCCTGGGAGGGGAATTTTTGTCAAAAATATATCAACAAAAATTTCATGATATATTAGCGTGTATGAGAATTTTTGTATTCCTGGATGGTTTCATATTGCTGACATTTGATACTGGAAATATTGGTTGATACATTGAACACTGGTCTGGTCATGATGCCTCAATCAATTTTGGATAATTTGTCCAATGCTGGGAAAACCACCAATCTTTTCGAGATGTGGTGATTTGGTCCCCATGGGCATAAATGTCAGATACTGTGGAATTTGAGCTTCTTACAGGTGGCCTGATCTATTTGTCTGGAAAGAAATTACAAAACTTCAGCAATAAAAGTGATAGTTTGCGTGAAGCAATTCATAGATCAGTAGCAAAATTTTCCTCATCATACGGTTAAGGAGTTAGCAGGCTATGGGAATGTTGAATTTATGGTGTGGTTTAGTGGTTTTCGTTAGTAATCTATAAGTCTTTTGTCCTGTTGGGGATTGTTTCCTCACCAATTTCAGCTTTGCGTTTTCATGATCTCTCCTATCGATTAAAAAAAAAAAAACTAGGAGTTTGAATCTGCATTAACTTTGTCATCATCATCATTGGAGCCTTATCCCAATTAATTGGGTTGGCTACATGAATTCACTTCCGCCATTCCACTCTATCAAGGGCCAGGCCTTTAGCCAGACCATAGGTCAAAGTCTCGTGATGAAGGTTATTGCATAAGTTTGACTCCGGCCATCAACCTGACACAACTTCCTCCTTTATCTGGGCTGGGGGACCAACAATGAGAGCACAGAACTCCCATAGGCGCAATGTAGCAGACCAGAATTTCAAACCTACGTTTAACTTATGGTATTGAAGCACAGCTCCATTGCTTGCCATGTTTTAACAGAACTATGAAGCTCTTTGGATAAACTGAAGCTGACCGCCGATGCTCTGTGCTTTTTATTTGACAGGAAAGGAAACGTGTTGCTGTGTTAGAAGAACAGCAGAGACGGCTTCAAGAAGCAATGGCGGTGAAGTCAGCTCAGCCTGAAGATAACATGGAGATGAAAGTGATGAAAGCAATGGGAACCATGGAAGAAGGCGATGCAGTATTCGGCTCTGGAGCTGAAGTTAATCTGGAGTCACAGGTTTGCAAGAACCACTGCTATTTTTCATTTTCCTGAGGTTGACTATGTTTGGAAAATCCAAGTTCTCAAATCTTCAATTCCAGAGAATCAAGATTCAGCAGGCATCACGCCTCCCACATCAGATTGTTCTTGTTGTTTTACTAAGAGCACAGCTATCCAACAAGTTTGAAATCCCCTACTACGGGCTTCTTGGTTTTGAGGCCCTCTCACTGCAAAACAACCAGATAAATTTGAGTTGGCATGGCAGGTGCATAGTTAGCAAAACTCTGTTTTAAACTCCTTATTTTTGGAAGAAAATAAAAACTCGTATAATTGATTAAATGTTTTAAACTCCATATATTTTGAAGGATAGGGAAACAAAAAACATTTTTTAGGCGAACTAAATTAAACACATTTTATTTAAAAACTCAATTTTTAGGGAAAATTTTAAAAAAATATAGATTGATGGTCGCCGCCCATTGATAAAATCGAGTAGAATGTGAAAATTTTTAGTAGCGATGGACTAATTTATTTGGGGATTACTTGAAAATGAAGGATTTGAGAGAGGCAAAGAACATTCGACCATCTATATACATCATTTCACATACAAGTAGAAATTCTAATTATTTAAACTAAAGTTCTCTATTTTAACCTTATATATATATATATATATATATATATATATATGTGGTACACATCCACATGTATAGCCATGTTTTCTTTTCACCCCTTGTTTTCGAGTCCAAACTGTATTAAATCTGAACTTCTCATGCTCCAAATTTTTAGCCTTTCCGTTTTTTACTGTTTTTTTAACAATTGAAATTGAATTAAACATGAACCTTACCTGTGTCCTTTTTTCTTATATACCGTTTTGCCAAATATGGGCGAGTGCAAGGCACGCCAAGTCTTGATTTTATGAAAAATCAAGATTTTCAACTGCAATGGGTTGGCCTTAGGTTCGTAGTGCTGAAATGTTGATTTGCATTCAGGTATACTGGTGGCATGACAAGTACCGCCCAAGAAAGCCCAAGTATTTCAATCGCGTTCACACAGGATATGAATGGAACAAATACAACCAAACACATTACGATCACGACAATCCTCCACCAAAGATTGTGCAGGGATACAAATTCAATATATTCTACCCAGATCTTGTTGATAAGACAAAAGCTCCTGGTTATACCATAGAGAAAGATGGAAGCAGTGGCGAGACATGCCTGATAAGATTTCACGCCGGACCACCTTACGAGGACATTGTAAGTCATGCATCCTTTCTCTTTTTCCTGATCATATACATAGACTTTCACGCATGCAATGTACTTAGCTGCACTCATGTTGTATGCAGGCATTCCGTATTGTCAACAAGGAATGGGAGTATTCTCACAAGAAGGGTTTCAAGTGCACGTTTGAGCGTGGGATTTTGCACGTCTATTTCAACTTCAAACGCTACCGGTACCGTAGATGATGCTGGGCCCCAGTGAGGTCCGCATTCTATAATCTATCAGAGGCACTTTTCAGTAGGGGATTCTGGTATGTCCTCTACATGAATGGATCATGTGCAGCAGTTTGTAATGCTTGATGGATGGGACGTATTTATTTCCCTACAGTAAGAGCTTTTGTAAAGAAGAAAAGAAAATCTTTAAAGTTTCAGCTATTTCAACTTTTCCATTCTGTAACGGTGTCTTCACAGCTACCCCATTTACGTTATATGACAGGCATACTACCTCCCCTTCGGTAGAGACAGACGGAAACATGTATCAAATGGATAAAAATACCGTGAGTCTTTGAGTTCGTTTTGCCTGTGTGTGTGGGAGTAGCCATTATGTGTAGATGACATCCAAACTGTGAGTCTCCAAGTTAGCTCTTTTAAAAAAATAAAAAAAAAAATAAAAAAAAAATGGACTTCCAAATTATCATGGTAACCCAATAATCAGGTGGGCTGCAGCACAGAAGACAATGGACGACTACCCAAAAAAAATAAAAATAATAAAAAAAGATTTGTCCCATTTGCATAGCGGAGTGACCATGTTGATAGCCATGCCAAGAGGCCGCATTTCCATACTCCTTGTATGGTGTTTTCCACAATGAATCATTGAAACGGGGAATGCAGGGTTTGTTTCCAGTCTGCCGTTTGTTTGTTTTTCATGGTCTGCGCCTTTGAACATTTGAACAGCTGTTTGGTTGGGCCAATTTTAAATAAATTGCATCAGTCAGCTGATCTAAAATGTTTTCACAGGTGGTTTGAGGCCGACTAAATGGGCACAAGCTAAAACATTTTTGGGGTCCAGTGGACGGATTATAATTGAATTTTACATTAGTTGGATCATACTAACCATCTGTTGAGCTTGGACTGCCACACATTAACTTGAAACCATCCATTGGATGATCATCAGCTTGATGGATAGGATCACCTGATCATCGTGGCTTTTTGGGGGCATTTACACTGGAACTAGTTATTTGTACGGTTTGGATCCGTATGAAAGGATGTGCGGTGGATGACGGGCTCTTCCAGAACCTTGGTCAAGTGTTCGTAGAGAGTATTGTTGGTTGTGGATTGGCCAATGCACCAGACGTCTCTCCCAGATGGAAAATCAACCGCTTAGTAGCTGGGCCAACAAATAGATAATTAAGAAAGAAATCCACTTATTCTTCACTGGTGTTGACAAGTGAACAGACATCTCTAGCCTTTAGTGGTGGATGTCATGTAACTATCAGATAGGGCTGTTAGACTCGGCCAGGAATAGTAGGCTCGAGAAAGGGCTGGGCGTGAAATTTTGGCTCGTTTAGGATTTCAATGGCATTTATGTCATGGACATTAACGCACGAGCACTTAATGAACAGTGTCATGAAAATGGGTTGCCATGCTCGGGCTTGGGCTTTGCATAATCATCACAGACCGGCCGGGCCTGTTGGTTCTGCCCCTTATAGGCCTGGGCCTGGGTCGTGCTTAGAGGCTTTTACTTAGCGGGTCTAAAAAATACGAGTGCCACTAATGCACGCCATGGCCATCTATCATGTGGACCGCACTATGGATTTGTGCCGGGTTCTAGGCCATCTATCATGCGAAAGCATTCATTAGAGTGAACATGGCAGTGAAAAAGGCAAAAAAGCGTGGACGGCAGGATTCGAACCTGCGCGGGCAGAGCCCACATGATTTCTAGTCATGCCCGATAACCACTCCGGCACGTCCACCTTCGTGAAACATTCTCTTTTAGATACTAATTATTTAGTTTAGTGATATTTTCTTTTAGCTACGCTCTGGGTTTTTCAGCCATGTGTCGTAGTATATTCCACGTGCAGTTTCTTACGTAATCGTGAGTCATCATCCATATTTCAGTTTCGTGGAACCCTATCCATGCAAGGGCCCCCAAGGCAATCGCAGCATGCGTATCCATGCATTCATCATGGGAACCCACTATGGATATGCCCTGACCCACAAATGGAGCCATTTTGGCAACCTTAACTACTAAACTTTAATGCTTGATGTCGATGCGTGAATTTGGTCGTAGTATCCAGAGCTTCAGATATCTGCACAGATAAGGTGCCAATGGAGACTCTAACTATAGCAGGGGACCATCCGATGCTTAAGTTGGAGCTTAGGAATTAAGTTTCAGTCGATTTGGGGATTTTGGACGTAACTTTCTCCATTGTTTCTGGCTTTATTTATAGCCCTAGTACTAGTTACGTAGATGGAAAATTTCCTCAGTTGGTAGGTGCATATTGTAGCTGTTTTCCAAGATCCTTAGCAGAGATCTCGGAACGATTTTAGCGATAAGATTGAGTAGTCGGGACCTGAGAACACTGGGGTAGGTGGCCGAAGTCGACCAAGACCTTTACGTTCGAGGCTTGAAGCCATCTTGAGGATGATCTTCCAAAGTTTGATGTCAGGCTATGGTTGAGGCCGCTTTCGATGCGTAGGTCATACTCACTCGTACAGTAGTGTTGGAGCATAAAAAATCGATAAAAGGGAAGTCAAAGAAGCATAGAAGATCAAACGGAAAGAAAAGAGAGAAAAATGAAAATGAGAATCGATATACTTTGGTTGCATGCGCAGCAGAACATTGATAATAGTCCATTGCGCGCGCAATGGAGATATCTTGATCACGCAATAGGGTGTTGATGGTGGTTCATTGCACCCCGCGCAATGGGTTTTGAGATCCGCGCAATAGGGAAGTGTTGTGCGAAAATTGGGGTTCATGCGTGTGGTTGCTTATAAATACACATATTTTCACTTCATTTGAAACATATGAAGACTCCAGAAGCTAACAGAAGACTAAAGAGTTCTCCAGATCTCGCAAGGTATTTGAAGATACCACACAATGATGGACTTGGAGTTCATCATATGGCACGCAACAAGGTTGTTGCGCGCGCAATAACTTCTTGTTCATGATTTGTGTCTTCGTGATTCTTCCAAGAGTTTGGTCAATTCAAAAGGAAAATAACTTATAAAGGATCAAAAGGATCAACAAGGAGAAATCGTTTCCGCACAACAACTTCTACATTCGGAAGATCATACCATGAATCGAAATGCTGCCAAAATTGACATTCGAACGGAACTTGATTATTGTATTTTTATAACTACACGCTTTATTTTGGAATCAAGGGAAATATGATGATATAAATGAATTCCAGAACTAATAAAATATTTCATGATGATTGTTCTCTCATTCTTCCTTTGTTATTATTGAATAAGATCCCCCACAAATAAAATACCTTCGTTTCTTGTCGAAGCAAAATGACAACTTTGCTGGGGAATTTAATTTAATATTAACTTAGAAATTATCTGGAGAACTTTTATAATTGTTTAGCGTCACAGCGACGCCAAAATGGCGACTTCACCGGGGAACATCCTCCCCTTCATCTCCAAAATAAAGTATAGCTTTGTTCGGCTTTCACTGCTAACATATTATTGTTCATAACAGGAACTACATTTTTTCTCCGATCGCAATGGCTTCTCCTTCGAATGACACAGTCTTTTACTTTGAGGCTGATAGGTCTCCTGTCAACCATGTACAAACTCTACAAACACCTTGTAAACACAAGTGAATACAACTAATGTTGAACTAACCAGTCAAGAAACAAGTTTACAAGCGATGGAAGGTAATAATGAAGAGGTTAAGCGACCAGAGACAGCTCCTGAACAGGTAGAAGACGAAGGGCATCCGACGGTCAATGCAATATGGGAAGTGAATTTGGGAACATAAAAGGAACCCCAAAATACCTATATAAATGCTAGTCTATCAGAAAAAGAAGTCGATCAGTGCATTGAATCGTTAAAAAGAAATAAAGATGTGTTCACATGGACATATGCAGATATGCCTGGTTTGGAACCAACAGTAATAATGCATCGGGTTAACATATCTAAGGATAAGAAACCAGTTAAACAGGCACAAAGACGATTCCATCCCGATTTAATCCCCCTAATAGAAGATGAAGTGAATAAACTAATTAAGGTTGGTTTTACAAAAGAAGTCAAGTATCTTAAATGGATCTTATCGTCCCTGTAAAAAATAAAATAAAATAATAATAAATAAATAAATAAGTGAACATATTAGAGTATGCGTTGACTTCAGAGACTCGAATGAAGCATGTCCGAAGGACGACTTCCTTCTGCAAATAACAAAGTTATTAATTGGCAATAAAACAAAGTACGTGGTTATATCCTTTATGGATGGATACATAGGTTATAATCAGATATGTATGGCCCCCGAAGACAAAGAATCTACAGCGTTTAGAACATCTCTGGGAATATATTGTTATAAATTCATGCCTTTTGGACTCAAGAACGTTGGTGCTACGTATCAAAGGGCGATGTAGAACATTTTTCAAGATATGATGCATAAGCACGTAGAATGCTATGTCGATGACCTGGTGGTCAGATCGGGCGATCATGAAGAACACCGAGAACATATATCTTCAGTATTTCGTCGACTCATAAAGAAACAGTTAAAAATGAATCCGACCAAATGTGCATTCGGCGTATCGTCTAGTAAGTTTCTTGGGTTTGTTGTGAGGCATCGAGGGATTGAAATTGATCTGGGAAAGATTAAAGCCATTCAGGAGATGCCACCCCCGAAAACGTTAAAAGAACTCAAAAGTTTACAAGAAAAGCTGGCATATATTCGACGTTTCATCTCGAACTTAGCAGGAAGGTGTCGACCATTTTCTCATCTCATGAAAAGGGGGGTAGAATTTATATGGGATCAAACATGTTAGGATGCGTTTGATTCTATCAAAGAACTATTGAAACAACCTTCAGTACTGACAACACCAATGAAGGGCAAACCTTTGATCCTATATATCGCCGTAGGCGAGAACTCTTTAGGTACCCTGTTGGCTCAATGCAATGAATAAGGAAAAGAAAGCACCCTCTATTATCTAAGCAGAACCCTAATAGAGGCGAAATGTAACTATTCGCCCATTGAGAAAATATGTTTGGCTTTGGTGTTTGTCGTGCAAAAATTACGACACTATTGCCTTTCCCATGAGATAACCTTGATCTCTCGAGTAGATCCAATATAATACTTGATGACAAGACCAATGTTGTCCAGAAGACTAGCCAAATGGATACTGCTTCTTTCTGAATACACGATCATTTATGAACCATCGAAGGCAGTAAAAGGGCAAGCAATTGCCGATTTTCTAGCAACACATTCAATCCCAGATGACGAGGAAATTTTTGATGAGTTACCAGACGAACAAGTAGTGATAGTCGAATATCTAACTCATGGCAGATGTATTTTGACGATGCCTTCCGAGCATTAGGAGCCGAAGCCGGAGTAATATTCATCAATCTTCAGGATAATCTAATTCCATATTCCTTTACGTTGGGACAAACATGTACCAATAATGAAGTTGAGTACAATGCTCTCATCATAGGATTGGAAATAGCCCACAGGATGAACATACAAGTCCTACAAATCTATGGTGATTCCAAGTTGGCGATAAATCAATTAACAACAAATTTCGAAATAAGGAAGCCGGAATTAGTGCCCTACTGTCGACAAGTGCAGCAATTACTGGAAGGTTTTCACAACGTCGAAATCAAGCATGTATCGCGAAATGAAAATACGAGAGCAGATGCACTAGTTAGTTTAGTCGCAGCCCTTTCTTATCATGATAAAAGCCCCCTCCAGATCATGATTGAAGAACGGAAATTCTTACCATCAGCAGAATTCTTAAAAAGAAATAGCCGAAACACTACCAGTCTCCTGTCTAGAAGTTATTGTAAAATATTAGCGTCAACCTTTCATCGATTACCTCAAATATGGGATCTTAGCGGAAGATCAGATTTTGAAGTTGCAAATTAAACAAAGATCGAAAATATTTATTATGCATAATGAAGTCTTATACAGAAGATCTTACAATGAAATGCTGCTACGTTGTCTGGATATAGAAGAAGCAAATCATGTATTACAGGAAGTACATTTGGGAGAGTGTGGAGCGCATCAAGCAGGTTGAAATTTATTACATCGCGTGCACCATATGGGATACTATTGGCCTTTCATGTTTAAAGATGCAATAGCCTATGTAAAACAATGCCATGAATGTCAAATACATTGTAATATTATACACATACCTCCGAGGATCTACACCAGTCAATAACCTCATGGTTGTTCACGGCTTAGGGATTGGATGTCATTAGTCCTATAAATCCTCCATCATTTAGAGGGCGTCAATATATTCTAGCGGTGATAGATTACTTCTCTAAATAGATGAAGGCAGTCACATTACGTAACGTTAAAGAAAAGGGCGTTACCAATTTTATTCGTCATGCGATCATTTATCGCCATGGAATTCCAAAGAAAATTATTACCGACAATGACACTCCTTTCAAAAATAGAAATATGGAGAAATTATGTCAAAAGTTTGGTATTCACTATTCATTTTCGACGCCATATTATCCGTCGGCCGATGGATTGGTAAAATCCTTCAATAAGACGATAGTCAAAATTCTAAAGAAAATCGTCACAGGAAATAAACAAGATTGGAATGAGAAATTACAAGAGGCTTTATGAGCCTATCGAACGACTCACCGAACAACAATGAAAGCTACACCTTATTCACTAGTGTACGGAGTCGAGGTCGTTATTCCAATCAAAACACAAATATCCACTGCCTATGACAAGAAAGTTAAATACCGCTCATTCAAGAAAGGTGACATAACAATGATGTTAAAAAGGCCCGCTGTGGTTACTCACAGAACTGGGGAAAAATTTAATCTTAAATGGGATGGACCATGTGTCATTACAGAAGTATATTCTAACGGAGCATATCAAGTAATAAATCAGAATTGACAGGGTATTGCAATACCCGTAAACGCTCGATTCATCAAGAAATATTGTCATTGAAGAAGAACAAAAGTTTTGATTATCATGGATTATAGACGAAATTTGTCTCAATCAAAAGGGGGCAGTACAAGTACAGCTTCACAACAGCAAAAAGTTCTCCATAAAACATATGTACTCACTGGAACATCATTCTAAATGCAGAACATGTTTGCAGACATATTATCATTTCAAAAACTTTACAAAGGCTTCTTTGGTCGACAGTTAATGATAATAATTGATGATAAAGCGCGATCGAAAAGATCTTTGATAATGACAATGACGATATAAACATTGATGGTTAGCAAGCGATCGACAAAATGCCAAAAGTATATCGGCCTCATACATATATCGTCGATTATCACCACTATGAAATATCGTCAGTTATCGCCATTATCTTTCATCAACGTCGTCATTAATCATTATTAATTACGAAAATATCATTATAAAGCATTAATGAGCATTACGATATTGTGATATTGCATATCGCGAAGTAATATTACAGATTACTGCTGATCTTATCGTCTGACTTCGATAAGAAGAAATTATCATTGTCATTAAACTATTATTATCTCTGGTTACTGCCAAGGTGACATGATCACCGAACAATTAGACTGAACAATATTTTCGCCAAAGTTATTATCAGCAGAACTGGAATTATTATTTTGGTAAAAAGACATCACCGTCTAACTATCATTATCATCGACCATTGCTAAAACAATGTTTTCGCCTCTCGTTGTCATAATTGACATTACTGCCGCATCGATTACATCGCTGAATAACAATCATCGCCAACCACATCAGATAGACTATACTGGCAAGATGATGATTATTTAAACTATCATTATTTACGGCAGTGGTGAGTGAGCACCCACAGAGGCCAACCATGCGTAAGCCCTATTATCAGCGATGACGATATAACATTTATGGCAGCGGTGAGAGCGATGAGCGTCCATAGAGGCCAACCATGAGTAAGCCCAATATTATCAGCAATGACGTTATATCATTTACGGCAGCGGTGAGAACCCATAGATGCCAACCATGCACAAGACCTATCATATCAGCAATTCGTCAAATATCATGTGGGCAGCAGTGAAATGTCACTGGCCCTAAAAAGCCCGCGAATGCAATCACATGCTTAGACCCATGCAGGTAGCGGAGAGAGCTAGCGACTTAAAGTCCGTGAGGGCCAACCGCGCGTAAGACCAATGCTGTTTGTTTAGCTTCTGGCAACGTCATGAGGAAAGGTGAGAGAAAATGCACTCCATGAATGGGTCAGACCTTGCAGGCGAAGAAAGCGGGCTGCAATGTGTGCTATTTGGCTTGTCCATAGATAGGCTAACCGTGCGTAAGACCCCCTAGGTTCTTGGCTTGATTTCAGTAGTAACTCATGGGGAAATGTTGAACTCTAGACTACCTACCCCCTCATTGATGGACTGACTGCCTTGGATCTGGTACCCAGACAGGTAGCCTTGTGAGCCCCGTGAACTCTATAGAGTTACTACAAGCCAACCATGTGCATAAAACTTACCGAGTTCACTGTCCCGGTAGCTTCACTGGGCCCCTCTGATGGATTGCGGTTTGTGAACTCCCCAATTGCAGTGGTTCATTGAACTCTTAAGAGTTACAGAGACTATTCACATAAGTCCACCTACTCCACTACTTAAGAGCTTAAACTATGTGTGCTCCACTACTCAAGAGCTTAAATTGTTTGTGCTCCACGACTTAAGAGCTTAAATTATGTGTGTTCCACTACTCAAGAGTTTAAACTGTATGTGCTCCACTACTAAAGAGCTTAAACTGTGTGTGGCGCCTTATGAATTGACTAAACTCCAAAATAGTATCACCTATCAAAGATAAACGCCATTTAGAGAATAAAACATGCTCCTGATATATTATATTTGCCCATTGCTCATCATGATAAAATGAATCATTGAAATTCTTAATGAGCATGCGAGAAAACTCAATGTATATGTATATTCATCATGCCAAGCTCTTGGATTATAAAAATATGTAAATATTAGCTACCATAAAAACATTCATGTTTAGAAATTGCTATTAAATGATACTGAAAGTATAAAACATTAATGTATAACAATTTATGAAATACTACATTCCTTCTTGAATGCCCAAAGCTAACGTGTATTGCTGTAATATCTATTTAAATTGAATTTGAGCTATAGCAGTATTAAGCTCAGCATCAATCACAAGCCTAACATGATCAGGAGCGTTCGCTAATTTTTTTCTCCAAAAGGTTAATGGATGACTTATCCTCTCGAAGAGCCGACCTTTCAAAATTAACGATATCAACGTTCTACTTGATATTGTCTTTGATTTTATTCATCTTTAGCTCTTCCTCATGTTTTTTAGCCTTAAGAACAGCTATTTTCTATTTATAGCCACAATAGTTTGCTTAGAAATCTTCAATTGTTCTTGAGGAGAAGCATCCTCCTCATTGCAATCAGAAATGATGGATGAAGTCCTGAAAACTTTGTCTTTAAGAAGCGGTAATTCTTTCTGACAATTAAGGATGTCTGATGCAATGCCCATACTACAAGTTGATTCCAGTCACTACCCTGAAGTATAGAAACGAATCAAAGTATCGCGAAAGGTCTCAATATCAATTCTAGCCTGTTTCGCAGAATTATCCAAAACTGCTAAAGTATCTATAAGGAAAGACCATTGTTCTTGATTCCGAAATGTACGAGCTATAATCAACGGAGCATCTTGCACTACCGCAAGTTTATGAGAAGGAATCTCCTTCAACAAAGATATATTCGACAATAGATCTATTACACTGGAACTTGCTACATCGCTTGATGAAGAGACAACTGCAAAGATATAGAAGAAAAATGAGGATATGGAAAATTGGCATTATAGACATTATGCATAAAAGAGGTGATATAAGATGAAGTATACCCGTTGCAAGAATAAAAGGTGTAGAGGTTAGCATGGACGAAGTTCTCGTCTCGACAAGCATAGAGACGGGAAAGACAGATGACCCTTTGTTACCATTCCCCTCAGAAGATTCCTTTCCAACATGATCTTCGATTATAACTTGTTTATCTTTCTTCCGAAAAGAACAACGACCTTTTTCCGTTTCCCTCATTTTCAATGTTGTAGGAATGGTATCTTGAAGAATCCGCAACAGTGGAAGAGGTTGAAATTGCAACTGTATATAAGTGTGAAGATCATCATCTTTCCCTGGTCGATTTGGTACTCCGGTTGCACGTGGGTCATCTTTTGAACTCTCTAAAGGAGCGCCAAATGCTATCCATCCTTCAAGAGTGTCGGTAGGCTTTATTTCATAAACGGGATCCTCCAAAGAAATTTTCTCACAAATTTTACCAGAAATGGGGGCATAATCTGTTTCTTCAAAATAACATATGCCTTGATCTGTCCTATAATTCTTCACGTGAGGTGGAAGGATCTATATGGCATAGTCAACCGGACGACAACTATGCACCAAGAAATGCTGATGAGCCCACCACCGCATCCAACAATAGGAAGTGTGGACCGGATAGTTGCAGCCAGGAATCATGAAGCGTGATCCCGTGCATATAGTCAAAAGTTGTCTCCATATCAATGCCCAATTATAAGGCTCGATATCATAGCTCCTCATCATTCTTGTAACAATCTCGCTGGTTTCCGGTACCGTTTGATCGAAGCCAAATTGGCGAGCGAATCTGCTTGGATAATACGATTCACGCTAGAATTTGCCACTTTCTCTTAGCGGAAGGGTATTAGATTTGATGCAGATCAGGAATGTATGTTTGCTAGAAGAGACAGAATCACCATCGATAATCTCTACATCTTCAGGAAAGTTAGTGAGTGGGAACTGGAAGAAGTCGATAGAGTCATTGTTCTCTATTTTCTTTGTGATCCAAGCATATGAATTTTTTATAATCTTCCTTCTTTGATAATACTAGAGAGGGAGTTGATGAGGATTCATGTAAGCTTTCTCTAAATCGGCAAAGGTCCAAGGAAAGTACACTTTTAACCAGCTTGTAAAGTAATGCCAAGGAGCGTAGACTGAAGAAGGCCCGAAGATTGAGCTTTCATGGTAGACAGTGGCATCTCCAAAAGCATGATACAGTGAACAAAGAACAGGAGGTGCCAATAAATATTTCCAACCTTCTGCCATCGCGCCTGCAACCATGAAGAGTGTCGGTCTAATGGTTTCCGCCCGTTCTGAACTCATGAGTATTACCAAGCTTAGCTAATAAGCCAGGAAAGCAGCTAGTTCACAAGTGGCGCTATATTCGGCAATGTTCATAATATTCTCATGAAGAATTTTGAGATCTTGATGATCCTGGCCCTTAAAGATGTAAAGATAATGACAGTAGAGGAGCGATTATTAAACAAGTAATACAATACAAACATATATATATATATATATATATATATATATATATATATATGTATGTATATATATATAATATATATATGTATATGTATATATATATATATATATATATATATGTATGTATAATATATATATATATTATATATATATATATATATATATATATATATATATATATATATATATATATATATATATATATATATATAGAGAAGATGGAAATCTTGGCAAAGAAAGAAAAGGAAAGAAATGTATCGTAGGCCTCGAGAGAAATGGGCTATCTAGTTAAGGGAAGAAATCTCATCAATATGCTAGAAATTAACCATCTCTTTGAAGAGCTCGATGGCAGTCTCTGAAACTTTGGACCGATTATTTTCCATAGAAACACAAGTAAATTCTTCGTTTGAAGGCACATATTCATCGAAAATATTGCCTATAACAGGAAGGCTTGCTATGTAGTGGAGATCCCATAAAGCAATATTAACCTCGCCTAAAGGAAGGTAGAACGAGTTAGTAATTGGGCATCAATGATTGAGAAAGCTTTTAAAGATGGTCATGTCCCTGTAAAAATGTTCTGATGAAGTTGTAATTGCATCGAAAAGATCAATCTGTTTCAGAACATCAACATGTTTCCAGACAATGGCTCTAGCCCACTGTAATGATCTCACGGCGATGAAGTGGTTCATTGCACCTAGCGTAATGGGTTTTGAGATTCCCTGTTGTGCGGAAATTGGGGTTAACACATGTGGTTGCCTATAAATACTCATCTTTTCTCTTCATTTGCAACATACAAAGACTCCGGAAGCTAGCGGAAGACTAGAGAGTTCTCTAGATCTCGCAAGGTATTTGAAGATACCTGTCCCTGTTGCGCGTCGAAACCACGCAATGGTGGACCTGAAGTTCATCATATGGCGCGCAACAAGGTTGTTGCGCGCGCAATAACTTCTTGTTTGTGATTTATGCCTTCGTGATTCTTCTAAGAGTTTGATTAATTCAAAAGGAAAAGAACTTCTAAAGGATCAAAAAGATCGACAAGGAGATATCATTTCCGCACAACAACTTCTGCATTCAGAAGATCATATCATGAATCAAAATGCTGCCAAAATTGACATTCGAACGGAACTTGATTATTATATTTTTGTAACTGCGCGCTTTATTTTGGAATCAAGGAAAATATGAGGATGTAAATGAATTTCAGAACTAATAGAATATTTCATGATGATTGTTCTCTCATTCTTTCTTTGTTATTATTGAATAAGATCTCCCTCAAATAAAATACCTTCGTTTCTTGCCGAAACAAGTAGTTCGCTAGCAACTCGGACTTCTCTGCTCATGGTTAGACCACCAGGTCGCTCATAGAGGTCGCATCCAACCATCAAACCCGAGATACTCAAGAAGGCTGTACTTTCTCTTATACGGGTCACTCTTGGTCAATCCATTTATACCCATAACAATAGCCCCCTACTTCCAAGCTTATTCCACAAGCTCGGGAAGTAAGTCGGTGGGGATTGACATTCATACAATGTCTTTCATCTGGGAGGTCAAATCGATTTGTCATCATTGCAGGATAGAGGGAAAGGCGACAAGCGTAGAGATTGAAACAGCATACTCGAAGAGGTGTGCGCTAGTACGACATCCCTTCAGCTTTTGGCCAATGGTGTGTGGGCACGTGGCCTTGCCTCGAAGATCGGGTCAGAATCGCGAATAGGCGGTCGCCCCGTGGAAAGTAGTTGTAGCACCTCCTCGGCTGGGGCATTAAATGTGGGCAATTACTGCTTGCAGCCGAGGACCTCTATAAAAAGGGGGAAAACCCTAGTAACTCAGTCATTTGCTTCCGCTTTTACTGCTGCTCCTTCAGACTTCCCGGACTAGGCGATTTTTGATAAATCAGAAATCTTGCTCTGGTAAGCTCATCTCCCTTCTCCTTCCTTGCTTTTATTCCTTTTTCTTTTCATTTTGACCGATATGTCCGATATTTCAGACGAATGAGTTGAGCCCAGGGCTTTCCAAGGTGACTCTAAGCTAGAGAGCATAGATTCCCCGTTACTAGCTCCCTACGATCGGCCGTATCCGATACCATTGGGTCGCGACCGGGCGACAACTCGATCTTCAGCTGAGCAGCCCGTTGATGTTGGCCCCTCTGGGTTAAGGTTGAGAGGGACCGACCTAGTTTGGATTAGGTTGGAGTACCAAATACCAGACACCGTGGTACTCCGAGCTCCTGAGCTCGGCGAAGTCTCAGGTGATCCTCACGAGGGCGAGGTGGCCATCTATCTGGTCGCCTTGTAATGTGGCCTCCGCCTCCCCATCCATCGCATTGCACGAGAGGTCACTTCTCGTTTGAGGCTGGCTCCAAGTCAAATCATTCCTAATGCCTAGAGAGCTCTGCTATGGACCTACATTCTCTGGTTCAAGCACGAAAATGCCGAGCTGACGACTGAAGAATTCCTATACTTGTACCAACTGAAAGCCTGCCCTAAGCATCTGAGCTGGTACTATTTCTCGGCATTGGCGAACAAGGGCCAGGCCCATATCACTGACAATCCATCCTTCAATAAAAATTGGAAGGACAAATGGTTCTGGGCGTCCGAAGAGTGGGAGACCCCAGTTGCTCACTTGGTTGGGCTGCGGTCTCGGGTTCCCACCATATTCACCAATCCAGGTTGGACATTGTCGAGCAACGGACTTGTAAATTCCTTTAGATTTTGTAATTATGCTCACTCACCAGTGGTCATTTTTGTAGGTTTTCCTTGTACTCAGCCCCTTCTCTCCGATCTTCAGCTATGTCAAGTGAACCGAGCAAAGGTGACAAACGCTGCTTACAGGGCCTGAAGCAAGCTGATCATACCCGACCTCGTACATTAATCGAGACTTTCCTGACTTGCTCCATCAAGTAGATAATAGGTCATAGATTCTTCTTGAAGGTTATGTTCGGATTGTGATTCTTTTGTATTAACCAGAAGTGTCTTGTCGCATAGGAATGGTCGACCTTCCACACCCTACGAAAAGGGTGCGCCCCCTTTTTGAAGCCGAGATGGCCCAAAAGAAGTCGTCTGTGAATAGGAGGGTTGTTGTACATCCGGCGAAGCGGGCGGGGTCCTCCACAGTTGTGGAGGCGAGGTCGAAGCCCATCGCTGAAGGGCTCACGACGGACCAGCCGGCCCCGGCCACCGCTGGTGAAGGAGCTCAGGGTGCTCCCGCTTCGGCGATTCATCCTCAACCGGTGGCTCTAGAGGTGGTAGATTTGGAGGAAACTCCCCCGACACCGAAGGCTCACCCTGCTGAGGAGCCCCAACACCCAATAACCCAAGCTCTAGTCGGGGAGGGTGATACCTCAGGCCAGCGAACCGACGAGGCCGAGGGATAAAGCCCTCTGCCTCCTAGGTATTATATGAACAACCTTGCCGCATGGACGGCCAGGCATGTCCCAGAGGAGCATATTACCAAGCTGGTTAATACTCATCCGGTGACTCTTCTAGGCGACGTCACCGCGTACTGCTATAAGGTAAACTTCCGCCCCTTAGCTATGCTTATTCGTTTGTATATTGTCAATGTTTTCTAACATGTCTTCTTTGTTTCAACTCGTTTCTGCTCTTTTGTCCGCCCGCCGATCAATAAGGCGAGTGGCTGAGGAGTGCGAGCAGGTGGAGGTGGCGCTCCAAGACAAGACTGTTGAGGTCAGAGCCTTCCAACAAGCTCTAGAGAGATCTGGGGAGGAGCAAGCTGCTCTAAAGATCAAGTTGAACGAGGCCCGGTGGAAGGAGGGCTCAGCATTAGTTGAGTTAGAGGGGGTGAAGTCGTGCCTTTCTTCTTCTAAAAGGGAGCGAGCCGAAGCAGTGGCTAAGGCCAGAAGGCCGGAGGCCGAGCTGGCTGAAGTAAGGCTAGTTCGGCAGCTAAGTTGGCCGAGGCTGAGGCTACTTCGATCGCCAAATTAGCCGAAGTCAAGGCGTCCATCCCATCAATCAAGGCTGCGGCTGTGGAATGGTATAAGGCCTCGAAGGAAAGAGCTGACGAGGTGGAGGTGTACTACAACTGCGGCTACAAGAAATACCTCGAAGATGTCGAGGGACTAGATCATCGTCGTAGTAGACTTATCATTAAGGATTTTCTTCCCTTTGGTCGAGGGAGGGAAGTCCTTTTGGTCGGCCGCATAGGTTGAAAAGAAATTATCTTCCCTCGACCTGGGAGGGGGGGGGCACTTTCATAATAGGATTAATGCGAGGACTTTCCTCCCTAGTGCTAAGGTAAGTCCTTGTAGTCGGTCGTTCATGTTGTAGTAGGATTGGGGGAGAAGTCGTCCCCCCTCCTATATCGGGGAGATTTTCTCTGCTCAGAACTTGTGATCAGTCGCATAGTTCGGATAGTCGGGAAATTATTGAAAGAAATTCTCTTCCCCGAACTGGGGGAAGTTCTTTTATTGCTGCATGCATAAATGTAGACATAAAACGGTAATATCCCGAGCATGACATGCTCTCGGTCGGAGGGCTTCCCAAGTCCTCAAGGGTAGTAGATTTTCAAGTGTTCGGCATTCCACATGTGAGCTAAGAGTTGTCCAGCCAAATCTTCAAGTTGGTAGACCCCTGGACGCGTCATGTCCGTTACCCGGTATGGTCCTTCCCAGCTCAGCCCCAAGGCCCCCAAATCGGGCTCCTTTATGTTTTGGAAGGTTTTATAGAGGACCAAGTCTCCCACCCAAATCCTTCATACTTTAACTCGGGAGTTGTAGTATCGGGTGACATGTTGCTGGCAGGCTGCGATTTTCAGTTATGCTCGTCCTCTTTCCTCTTCGAGCAGGTCCAAACTTGGTGTCATCTGTTCGGCATTCTAGCTTTTGTTGTATGAGCCGATCCATGTAGGGGGAGTCCTACTTCAATCGGAACAACAACCTTTGCGCCGAAGGCTAGAGAAAATGGAGTCTCCCCTATTGTCGACCGAGCAGTAGTTCAGTATGCCCAGAGAACATGTGGTAGCTCCTCGACCCACGCTCCTTTGGACTTCTCAAGCTTGGTTTTGAGGTGATTTTTGATGATCTTGTTGATTGCATCTACCTGCCCATTAGCCTGCGGGTGTCGAGGTGATGAATAGGCGCTTCGAATCCCGAATCTCTCACACTGACCTCGGAATCGCGCATTATCGAACCGTTTGCCATTGTCTAAGATGATGGCATGTGGGATTCCAAACCTACAGATGATATTTTCCAGACAAAATGGGTGATCTTTTGCTCTGTGATTTTGGGTAGTGGCTCAGCCTCAGTCCATTTGGTAAGGTAATCGACCACAACAATGGCGAACTTGATTTACCCATTGCCTACCGGTAGTGGGCCGATGATGTTGATTCCCCACTGAGCGAACAATCATGATCCGATCATGGGGGTTAGCTGTTCGGATGGTTGTCGAGGTATCGCAGTGAATCGTTGGCACTTGTGCATCTCCTGGTGTAATTCTTGGCGTCTTCTTGGATGGTTGGCAAGTAATATCGAATGACCTTGTGGGCGAGGGCTCAACCACCGGAGTCATTATCGCAGATCCCTTCGTGAATTTCCTTTAGGACGTATTTAGCTTCCTCAAGTCGAAGGCACCTCAGGTATGGAAAGGAGAATCCTTTTTTGTAAAAGAAATCTCCCACCATGGTATACTGGGCCGACCTGCTTCAAATTTTGCACGCTTCAATCTTGTCTTCGAGTAGCTTGCTCTCCCGAAGGTAATCAACGATCGGATCCATCTAGCTCGGAATGGGGATAACGGAAGCACTTGCTCTGGCTCAAATTGATTGTACTAGGCTCATGCAGGAACTCAATTGGGATTGATCTGGCGATATTGTTGTCGGCTGTCGAAGTTAGCTTTGTCAGGGCATCTGCTCGAGAGTTTTGGGTTCGGGAGACAAGGCTGAGTTCGCATTTGTTGAATTGGTCGAGGAGTTCATTCGCCTTCTGGAGATAGGCGATCATCTTCTCCCCTTTGGCTTAATACTCATCAACCACTTGGTTGACGATGAGCTAGGAATCACTATAGACTTCCAAAGTTCGAGCTCCCATTGCCTTTGCTAATCTAAGCCTAGCAAGAAGGGCCTCGTATTCTGCCACATTGTTGGACGTCGAGAATCCAAATCTTAAGGCATATTGGGTAAGGTCTGGTCGGGTGCGATAAGAATAATCCATGCCCCGTTACCTTTAGAGTTGGAGGACCCGTCAACATAAAGTGTCCATAAGTGGGGATAGATTTTGTCCTTACACTCTTCGAGTTGTTTTGGGAGTTCGGTGTTGGTGAACTCAGCAATGAAGTCGACCATTGCTTGGCCTTTTATAGCAGTCCGAGGTTAATACTTGATATCGAACTCGCTGAGCTCGATCGCCCATTTTGTTTGCCTTCACAAGACCTCAGGCTTCTGGAGCACCTGACGAAGAGGTTGATTGGTTGGGACCACGATGGTATGGGCCTGGAAGTAAGGGTGGAGGCAGCGTGTTGATACTATTAGGACGAGCACGAGCTTCTCAACGTTAGGATAACTAGTCTCGGCTGGGACTAGTGCTTTGCTGACGTAGTAGTGGGAAGTTACTTGCCTCTGACTTCTCGTATCAGGGATGAGCTCACTGTTGCGGGTGAGACAGCCATGTAAAGCAGCTGTGGTTCCCCTTGCTTGGGCTTGGAGAGTAGAGGAGGCGACCCCAGGTACTGCTTAAGCTGTTGGAAGGCTTGCTTACAGTCATTTGTCCACGTCGGTTTTGCCTTACCAATAGCTATGAAAACAAACCTGTTGAGGGCAGCGACTTTACCCGTGAGGCACTGAATCTCCTTAGTAATTCTAGGTGAACTCATATCCAATAGATCATGTATCTTGTTGGGATTTGCCTCTATTCCCCTCTGGCTGACCAAAAAGCCGAGAAATTTTCCTTAGCTAACGTCGAAGGTACATTTGCTCGGGTTCAATTTCATCTGATATTTTCTTAACATGGTAAACATTTCTTTGATATTGGTTGCGTGGCTTATGGCTTTGATGCTTTTGACGAGCATATCGTCGATATAAACCTCCATAGAGCGTCCGATCTACCGAGTAAACATTTTGTTCATGACCCGCAATATGTGGCTCCGACGTTCTTTAATCCAAAAGGCATGACCCTGTAGAAGTAGAGACCCTTGTCAATGACAAAGGTCATCTTCTGCTTGTCATGCGAATGTATGATGATCTGATTGTAGCCTGAGTAGGCGTCCATGAAGCTTAGTAGCTCATGTCATGTCGTATTGTCGACCAGTTGATCAATCCTTGGGAGAGGGAAACTGTCCTTGGGGCATGCCTTGTTCAAATATGTGTAATCGACGCACACCCGCCACTTTCTGTTGAATTTTTTCACCAGCACGACGTTGGTGATCAAGTCGGGTAGTAGATTTATTCAACGAATCCGACCTCAAGGAGTTTCCCGACCTCCTCACCAATGATGGTGTATCGCTCAGGGTCGAACGCTCGTCGCTTCTGTCTTACTAGTCGGTGATCGGGGTCCACGTTTAACCTATGGACTATAACTTCTGGCTTGATGCCTGGCATATCCCGATGGGACCGTGCAAAGACATCGGTGTGTTGCTTCAATAGGTTAATGATTTCTTCACGTGGACCCGGGGCCAACAGTGAGCCGACCTACACTGTTTGGGACGGGTCGACATCGCAGAGAGGAACAACTACCAATTCTTCCACCGGGGATCCTCTCTCGAATGACTCCTCTCGGGGATCGAAGGTAGTGACGATCATTGTATGTTGTTGCAGTCCTGCCCTTAACGCCATGGAATAGCACTGACAGGCCTCGTGCTGATCACCCCTGACTTGCCCGACACCGTGCTCGATGGGGAACTTCATCACAAGGTAGTAGGTCGAGACTGCCACCCGCATGCCATTGAGAGATGGTCGGCCGATGATGATGTTGTAGACAGAGGGGCAGTCCACCACCAGAAAGTCAATCATCATCGTAGTTTGGTTTTGATCCTCTCCTACAGTAACTGGAAGTAGTATACTCCCTTCAAAGGTGACTCGCTCTCCAGCGAATCCAAGCAGAGGAGTCCGGACGGGTCGGAGGCGGGACCTTTCGATCCTCATCTTGTCAAAGGCGATGACGAAGAGGATGTCGCCTGAGCTGCTCGTGTCCACCAAGATATGGTGCACTTTACGGTTAGAAAATTGTCATGGTTACCACCAGGGCATCATCGTGTGGTTGGTGAACTCCACGGGCATCCTCTTCGGCGAATGTTCCGAGCTCCCAGGGCGTATGCACCTAGCATGAGCTCTGCGAGCTCTATTTGAATCTCCTCCTCCCGCAGACCTGCCAAATATAGTACGAATTTCTCTTGTAGCTTCATTGTCATTCCTGTGACCTTGTTGTTCAGTCCTTTGTCTAACAGTTCCTCCCTCCTCTTATAAACATACTCCCGCAGATGTCCATTGCGGATGAGGGCTTCAATCTCTTCCTTTGAGGTCGAAGCAATCACTGGTAGCGTAGTCGTGGTCACGATGGAAGTGACAATACTTCATCTTGTCTCATTTGTCAACATCAGTCTTCATCCTGTTCGACCACTTCAAGATCCTCTTGTCGCGAACTTCCATGAGGACCTGCTCAGGGATAGTGTTAAAAGGAGTGTAGGAACGAAATCTATTTTTAGGCTGTCGGTTCGGATGTTGACCCTTGCTTGAGTCATTGTCCCTTCTCCTTTTGTTGCTGACAGTTTGTGGTTGCATCTCCTCTTTGTGTTTCTTGTCCTTGGCCGAACTCCCAAACTTCGGGTGGCCTTTTACGAGTTGAAAAGCTCATCGGCGTTGGAGTATTTATGGGCTCAGTTAAGAAGATCAACTAAGGTTGTTGGAGGGTTATTGCCGATCAAGAAGAGGAATCTTCCTTCCTTGAGACCAGCTATCATGGCGGACAGAGCTATCTGATCTGAATAGCCTTCCACTTGCATTGCTTCCTGGTTGAAACGCGCGATATAGTCTTTCAGCAGTTCATCCTCCTTTTAGGTGATAGTGAGGAGGTGAGTCGTTGGTTTCTGCCTATCCTTTCCTCCAATAAACTACGTAATGAAGGTCTTGCTGAGCTGCATGAACGAGCTGATGGACTTTGGCTTTAATTGTCGATACCATTTCTGTGCTGCTTCTGACAGAGTCAAGGAGAAGGCTCGATACATAATTGAGCGTGATGCCCCATGGAGCTCCATCCATGCCCTGAATGATTCCAAATGCTCGGCCGGGTCGTTGGATCTGAAGTAGGGCTCGATCTGCGACATTCAAAATCTGGGCGGGAGTTGGACTCCCATGATGTCGTCGGTAAACTGCAACTTGGTTTCCTCCAGCATTGCGTCAACAGAGGTCAGTATTTGAGCACGGTAGGCTTGACAAATACCACTGATATGACCTCATTGCTCCTTGAGTTCTGCCTCCAAGAGGACCTCGTTTTCCCCTAATGCCTCAAGGGCTTTGTCAGGCCTTATGTTCTCCAACGTATGGTGCAGATCGGATTCAGCGAACGTGGTGGTTTTTACAGTTCGAGTGGGCGCTTGGCTATGTTGCCCTCGTTGCAGTCTGACTCCCTGTGGATTCGGAGGGCCTTGTGGAGGTCTGGACTATTCAGTGGCGGCACCACCTTCTCCCTCCTGGCCAAGGTGCGGGTTCTGCCTTTCCAAATTTTGCATCAGTCAGTTCATGTTGTTGTTTAAAGCCCCGACTTGGTTTTCCAAGGAGAGGAGCTGGCTTCCCCGCTTACGAGATCGTGGCACAGGCTCTGATGGGGCAGAATTGGCCTAATGTCGCAAGAGTAGACTCTGAGGGTCCATGGAGTGCTCATCCAAGACTGCAATGGGTGCAGCAATGGTGGGTAGAGTTTTTTTTTTTTTGTTTTCCCTTTACCATTGTGGAGTTACTGGAAACAACAAATACAATGGGAATGGCTTTGTTGTCGTTCCCACATACGGCACCAACTGTTGATGCGTGAATCGCCAACTGTTGATGCGTGAATCTCGTCGTCCTATCCAGAGCTTCAGATACTTGCAAAGATAAGGTGACAATGGAGACCCTGACTATAGTAGGGGACCCTCTGATGCCTAAGTTAGAGCTCAGGGATTGAGTTTCAGTCGAATTGGGGTTTTTGGACGTAACTTTCCCCATTGTTTTTGGCTCTATTTATAGCCATGGTACTAGTCACGTAAATGAAAAATTCCCTCAGTTAGTAGGTGCATATTGTAGCTGTTTTCTGAGATCCTCACAAAGATCTCGGAACAGTTTTAGTTATAAGGTTGAGTAGTTGAGACCTGAGATCATTGGGGTAGGTGGCCGAAGTCAGACCAGCTGAAGCCGACCTTTAGGTACGAGGTCTGAAGCCATCCTGAGGACGATCTTCCAAAGTTGGATGTTGGGCTATGGTTAAGGCCGCTTTTGATGCATAGGTCATACTGACTCGTGCAGTAGCTCATAGAGGTCACGTCCAATCCCGAGCTACTTCCTCGACAACGCCGCACTTTCTCTTATACGGGTCACTCTTGGTCAGTCCATTTTTACCCATAACACTTTCCTTATACACCGTCAGTGGATAAGTATGCATGACCTTCTTCCAGTTTGATCTCTTGAACGCACATACACCTAGAATACATGGTCACTAATCATCTAATGAACTATTTCTAAATGACCGAGTCATTGTTGATTTGGGTTTTCTAGTGTCCATTTTGTATGCCCACCAATTGAATGGTCAGGATCATTAAGACTTATTTCGTGCCTCTGGCAGATCCATTATCAATTGATCTCATTCACCTTGCTTTCACACCGACACTTGCAATACCTTGCCCCCACCCAAAGTGGAAAACCATCAGATTGGTGGAGAGCCCGAACAACCAAACCAAACCAAAGCCTCTTGCCTGTCCAACAAGAGCAAACCATGTGTGTTTGTGATCCTAATTGATTTAAGGGCCTGTTTGGAGGTCATACCGGCCCGAATGCATACGCCATACATTCCTCTCCATCTACATATGGAAAAATGCCAAAGACACCCATCCAGAAAATGCATTCCACAGAGAGAATGAGATTAGACCCCTCATTTTCGTTGACGGGGTGTTTCCATCTGGTGTTCTTGCAGATATTCACTCGAAACTGTTAACTACATTAACAAGTTTTGATTGAAGCAGAAAAACAACACTTCCATGAAGAAAACGAAAAGAAATGAAAGAATAGCAGTTCCTGTGGAGGAGAAACTAGTGCTCACACCAATGCCTCCCATCCCAAGAGCATGATCATCATTCTCTCTCAATGAAAAACACAAATGATTTCGGCTAGCAAAAATTTCAAAGATTGCAGCAAATCTTATACTCTCTCAACCGCACCACTCTACATTACATATATGTTTTAAGCATTGCTAAACATATAGGAATGCATGCATGCGGATTGCAGTATGGTACAACTAATGAACATAGTTCAAAATCCAAAATTGAAGAACCCATAACGGACCACTCAATTACAAGCAGTATGAATGCATAGAAGTGATTTCATGGTCCAAACCATAAGTGGGTCCATTAATGGATGGTAACCATAAGATAAGCTGACATATTAATGTCAAACAAAGTGGATGACGCCTTGATCCATAGCTCAAGTGGTAGACTGAGCGAAGATACCTCGTTTCAACACTGGGGTCTTGGTATCGATTCCCTAAGGGGGTGGCTAACAGTGAAGTGGGAACTGACAGTGGAGTGTGTACTAACAAGCTATCCGAAAAATTTTAATTAAAAAAAAAAAAAAACAACAAAAACAAAAACAAAGTGGATGACGTGTCAAATCACGTGGACTTTGACAATCCTGATGAAACTGCCCAACCATACCAACTTTCAGTGGCTTCTATGTAACCTCATAAAGTGAGCCAAAGCAATATCAATCAGATCTTTCCATCCATGCATCCTCAGGTCGAGGGATCTGAAGGAGCTGGTACAACCACAAGTGTATTCTACTCTAGGCATGATGGGCTTCTATGATTAGTTATTTGCAAGTGATTCTGCTAATGTGAGTGATCAAAAGCCCCAAGTCAAGAAACCATCCACACACACACACTCTCTTATGTGAGGTGGGGAGAAGGCACACCGACACCGAATCGAGCCCAGTGGTGGAGATTGTCCATCCTAACACCAAGTTAGTCCCTTCACATAAGATGGTGAATCTGAATGATACGGGTACGTCCAAATACATAGATGGTTATGGCCAAGACACTGAGATTTATAGATCACCGCTCCATGACCATAGGCAGATGCGTCCAATCTCAGTGCACCTAGGACAACAAACCTGTAATAATAAACATGTTCCACAAAAATAAACTGAGCTGATGAATGATTAATACAGAGAAATAGGTCAATGAGCAATTAAACATTGGTTTTCTAGGGCACTACCCCAACATATTGGACTACACTAAAAATTTCTTGCAATGATATTGGACTGTAGTATGGCATTGGATCTTAGTACAATGCGTCGAGCACAGTTCAAAAACGAGTCTTTATTTGACTTGATATGAAATAATTAATTTAGTAACTTCTTTCAATATTTCAGTAGACTATACAGATAAAAATAGGAAATTTTGAAGAAAACACCAACCCTTTGGAACCCTCTCTCCTACTTTTTATTAAAGAAAGAACTCTTTGCAAGCAAGTGACTCGATTCGAGTCGTGGAAAGTCATGCCGAGTCAAGACCAAGTCCCTCTCACAATTAAGTTCCATGGTGACTCAACTGCGTTTTGAGTAGAGTCGCTGCGAATCGTTGGCATAACAACCCATTCTATTGTATCTCAGGATGAATTTATCGCAATACATGCCCAATACGGTAGATTAAAATATTTTGAATCTTGTATGTTATCCTGCAACTAGAGCCTAGTTCTTAACCTTGTCCATCATAGGGGCCATCAGAGTGCTGACTGGGATCTTCTAGCTTAGGAGATCTTTGGGGCATCGGAGTGCTGACTGGGATCTTCTAACTTGGGAGATCTTTCGGGCATCGTCCATCCATGATGTCTTGGACAGAACACTCACGTGTGCGAAAACAGGAAACTGCCCTATTGTGCACCAAGTTTATACATGTAGAAACCACATTTTGGTGGCCAGACCATTGAGATTGTGGTTCCCATTATGGGTGGACCAGACTCGAAGAATCTCCTAAATTGGACGACCTAACCTTTTAACTGTTGGCATGCAAAGAAAGGCACCAACAATCCACATTCAACAGAAAAAAATAAAATAAAAATAAAAATACAAAAAAGGTAACAGATTGGGCAACATCGATCAATATGGGTAACCTTTAGGACATGATCCTTCCATGATGGGGGGGCATTGATCTAATGTCTTGGATAATTCAACCATGAGCCACATGAACAAAGCCGGTGCGCAACAGGCACAATGCCTATGAGTCACTGATGGAGAACTAACTATTGATCTTATTCTAATGGGCAACAGACCAGTTTCTTATTATTGGTCTTCTACTCTTATTCTAGATTGTTCATGTGTCATTAGAAATAACTCTGAAATTAGTTACAAGTTTTAGTAATTTATATATAGTTTATAAGGAATTCCACTTTAACAAAAAAAGGATTAGGCTGCAATATAAAGAATGTGAAGATCACAATGCTTGTGCTGTGTTTGTGTAAAGCAAAGGATATTCATCCACAGAATATGGTCAGATACAGCAGCTGCATCAATGCAGCCATTTTTTCCCACCTACAGCCTTCTCCTTCCCTCCCAACATGTCAGGTATTCCAATCCATGCAAAAGGTGGTGCACAACAAGATGCTCACCTGACTTGAGAAAGGACTTCACCAGCTTGACTACGCGTAGGGCAGAGGGTGTGCCTACAATTAACCAAGCACCACGTGGAGGAAGATGTGCATCAGATTCACCCGGTCCATCAGGTGCGCTACCATATTTTCACCATCAATCCTAAAAATCAGTCCAATCCAAGACATATGCGCTACACCATAGTCAACGGTGTAAAATCATGCCCAAAACTCTAAATTCATGTATGCGGTGCATGTGAGCCTTGGAATGTCCTGATTTTCAGGTAGTTCATTCATCCTGGGGTGGCCCTTCAGATAAGTGGAATGGATGGCAAATACATGCCAAGGTGGGCCCCAAACAATTTGGATAGTTTTAATGGTGGGACTTCCAATTCAATTGTTCCCCATGGTGTAGTCTACCTGAGTTTTTAATCAGCCTGATTGGGGCCCTTGTCAAAACACCCGATGGACGGGGTGGATCTCATCCACATAAGCGAATAGCCGCGCACCCACATGACTATGAATGGTGAAGCAAGCATTTTCGCATGAGATCAGGCCGATCCACTCATTGGGTGGGCCACATAGTAAAAATCTATAGACAGCCAATGGAATGACTCAACTGTACTGGTGTTGCCCATCCAATGAGCAGATCGGCCTGGTTGTCCTGCCAGGTGACCATAATGGCCCAGCCAATCTCTTGAAAGGGTTGGATATTCTACCAATATGATACTTTGGACAGATCGAAAATGGCAATATAAGTACAGCCGCTGTATCTGATCATGTCTTGAGCAGAACACGCCCGACTGAACTATATAATATGGCTTTTAAAATTCAAAAAGATTTCCCTGTTACATTTCCTGCAAATCTGTCATTGTAATTCAACATCATTACTATAAGATTAACAGAAAAACGAGAAACGGTACAAAAATTTTCGCAGAGGCTCTCCTCGCCTTATAAAGAAACTGAAGAAAAACTCACCTCCTCAATTATTCAATTTCTCTGTTACGTATATTTTCTCAATTCTCTGAATCTGACCCGAAGAGTTTCATCCTCGACAGCGGCGTCTGCAAGAATCCCTCCACCTCAAACTTCTTTGGCGATAGCTCATGATACTTTGAGAACTGCTCCCTCGCCTCCTTGTTCCTATCCAAAAGGCTGTAAATCACACCCTGGCAGAAATACGGCCGGAAATCCTTCGGATCCTCCTCCGCTAGCTCCCTATAACTTCTCAGTGCCTCCTCCACGTTCTTCTGCAGGAACTGGATCTGCGCCATAATCAGACGGACGTCCCGCGCCTCTTTCTCTTTCTCCTCTGATTTTGCAACCATCAGAGCCTCTTCCAGCCGTTGGATCACCGCATCGCCCTCTCCGCACCTGTCCATCAGCAGCGCATTCTCGAAGAGCGCTTCAAAGGAGAGGGGATTGACGGCCAGGATCTCTTCGAAGACTCTCCGTGCCTCGGACGTCTCACCCATCTCGTTGAAGAGGCGAGCCATGAGGAATTTCCAGTCGAGCTGCGACGGCTGGGCTGAGGCAAGGCGTTTCAGGATCGTCAGCGCTTCGGAGTCCTCGCCGGCTTCGAGCTTCTGCTGAAGGAGGGATTTCAAGGAATCGACAGCGTCAGCGTGGGATTCGAGGAATTCCGAGAGCGGCGATTGATCGGATTCCGATTCTTCCAGTTTCTCTTCAGCAACTGAAACCGGAAGTTCAGCGTTGGCGGGAAATTGGGAGGATTTTCCGATGATGAAAGCGGCGGCGGCAGCGGAGAGGATTAGGGTTTTGGAGGTGGATTTTAGGGTTTGGAGGAGAGGGTTTGGTGAGGGTTTTGGAGGATGAGAAGAAGAAGCCCTGACACTAATACTAGGGTTGGTTTTGGGGGATTTTGGGAAAGAAAAGTTAAGAGAGGGGGTTTTTGGTAAGGGTTTTGAGTGGGAGAAGGGAAGGGGAAGGGGTTTTTGGGCATGAATTAGAGATGTAGTGGTGAAAGATGCCATAGTTTTTTGGGGGATTTTGGGAAGAAAGGAGAGAAATGGGAAGGAATTTAACGATGCTGGTTTTTGTTGAAGCCGGCAGCACGAGAGGGAGTTTTCCTTTAAAAGGCTATATTAGAGGGGCCTGTTTTTGAATCTATTTACGGTAACGACCACGAAGGCTTTGGGCAGGGGATTAGGTGTGACCCGGGCAACACGTTGGTTGGTGTTGTCCTGACCGTTGGCCCACCTTGATGATGTATGTTGTATATCCACGCCGTCCATCAGTATTCCGGATATTTTAGGGATTGAATTCCCATCATTAAAAAATAAACATTACAGTGGACCTTAGGAAGTTATTAATGGTGGTCGTCCAATGACCATTTGAGTCTGCTAAGTGGTCCACTTGAGATTTGGATCTGCTTTATTTTGGGGGATCATACACTAAAATGAGCCGAAAAAACTGATGGACGGCGTGGATATACAACACAAACATCAAGTTTTGGGCCCTACGGTCAAGGAAACACCCACCCACACCAACGTATTATCTGGGTCACACCGAATTCGCTACCAATCTGACATCCAATCGGTTGATTAGGTATACAGGCCAGATGAAGGGAAAAAATAAAAATCAGCTTGATCCAAAACTTTTATGGCCCCAGAATGTTTTTAAAGGTCGACACTCATTCAACATTGTTTCCTACAATGTGATCCACTTGAGATTGGTATATACCTCATTTTTGGTCTCATAGTGTAAAATGATCTGTATAAATAGATGGACGGCATGGATGAAACACATACATCATGGTGGGCCCACATAGCACCGATCACCTGCCATTGGCTGGTGTCAGGGGGAGCAGCCAATCCGTTTCCACTCGAGCGAATGTTGCGTGTCAACGTGTTGCACGCGTGTCAGATTTAAACCGCTAATCAGGCCATTCCCACCGAATCGATGCGATATGTCTAAAGTCAGGCGAATCTAATCATCCGTTGTGTCACACCAGAATGTCGAATGTGGGCTGTTGGAAATATGTTCGTAATTGTTTATTTATTGTGCACGAGTGTGACGTCCATCTGATGAGTGGATTGGATCTCACACACGTGTTGGGATTCTCCCATGGAATCACCGGCATCCTCCTGGATGCGGATTGTGCGCAGGGAGGAAGCGCGGATTGCGTATTAACTCGGCACGCTAGAACTCACTGAGTAAACTCTGATGGGTCCATCAGGATGTATTCGTCTCATCCACGCCGTCAATCCATTTTACCAGCTCATTTCAGGACATGAACAAAAATTAAGTGGACCACACCACAAGAAACAGAAGGAATTGAACACCTACCGTTGAAAACTATAAATCACCTAAGTTTTGGATTATGCTTATATTTGAGTTTTACAACCGGCTGGAGGATAATTAAAAATTGCTACATGTTTAAGAAGGTTTCAACGGTGGATGTCATTATCCCCACTGATCCACTTGAAATTGAAATTTGGATATGCTTAAATTTTGAGCTCTTGCCTTAAAACGACATAAAAAGATATATGAACAGTGTAAATAAGACATTCATTCAATGCAGATCCATAGGGTTTGCTGAGAACACTTCGTCCATCCTTCTCTTTTTTCAGCTCATTTTAAAGCATGTGATCAAAATCAAAATGTCCAAAGTTCAAGTGGACCACATCATAAGAAATAATGGGAATTAAATACTTACTGGTAAAATTTTCTTTACAAGGTAAGGTGATATATCACACGGTAAAAAATAGCGGGAATTAATATAGTCTTTGTTGTAACAGGTTGGATGAAAAATAAACATAACTTTGGGGCTAGGAAGGGTCCAACCAGTGGACTTAGTATCCCATTATTTTATGTGGTGTGGCTCATTTGAGCTTTGGATATGTTTCATTTCTGGTTTCATGCCCCAAAATGAAATAAGAAAATGGATGGACAGCATGGATGATGGTGGGCCTGATAGGGTATTCACACCATGGTGATGTGCGGTGAGGGCCTCACTGCACAATCCGCCTCCCATCCTCCCTGTGGCCACCACTGGTGATCCAGATTGATCATCTGGTGGACCATTTCATTAATGGTTGTGCTGGAAAAATATGCGCCTGGGGTGAAAATCCTAACCATCTATGCCTACAAATGGACGGCTAAAATGGACATAGGCAGTCCACATGGAAAAGAAAAAAGATTCGATGGCTAGGATTGTTCAACTGAGGAGGGATTTGGCCAACCGAAATACACAGAAAGGACCATAAACTCAACGGTATAGATCAATAAAATCTGGGACTCATATGAACGGTGTGGATCCATCGCGCGAGGCTCTCTAGTGGTACAAGTGGGGCCCACTGTTTATGACCATAGGTGTTTGTATTGTGCCGGATCCCCAAAGTCTCTCGATTCCCTTGCTGGAATCCTCCGGACGCCGATCGCGTCATCAGGAGCTCACCGCGCTCTAGCGTGGTGTGGATTCTCTGTGGGGTCCACCGAGATGTATGTGATTTATCCTAGCTGTTCATCCGTTTTTCCATATCATTTTATTGCATTCATCCAAAATTTAAGCATAATCAAAAGCTCAAGTGGACCACACCACACAAAAAAGTGGGAATCGAACACCTACCGTTGAAAACATTTTGGGGCGACAAAAGGTTTGGATCAATCTGATATTTGTTTTTTTATTATTATTTCGTTCATCCAGGTCACTTGGACCTTATGAACAGGTTGGATGATAAATAAACATCATTGTAGGCCATATGAAGGTTATTCAACGGTGGACATCATTAACTCCACTGTTTTCTTCAGTGTGGTCCACTTGACCTTTGGATATATTTCAGTTTTTGTTAATGCTCTAAGATGAGCTGGAAAAATGGATGGACGGCGTCGATAAAACATATATATTACGGTGGGACCCACAGAGAATCCAGCGTGGTGAGCTCCGCACTACACAATCCGCATCCGAAGCTTCCCTTAATCTTAGGAGGATCGAACTTAGATCGAAAAGTTAGGATTGGGAGAAGGTTTTTGAAACATGGTCCACGCACTTGAACTCTAACAGATGAATGGTCCGGATTACCGGAACATCGCCCTCAGTTGTGAGAACTGAAAACCCGAGTAATTAAGTTATCCACATCCTCGGTTGACGATCCTGAATTTCTCTGCTGATATACCTGCTATTACCACAGAGTCACAGACCTCGAAAAAAAAAAAAAAAAAAGGTAAACCGAGTGCGATGGTTCTACCTACCAAAATTCATGCACTCCACACACACACAAAGAATGATCCGGCTCGTTCATATGGTGGCCCATCCTGATTTTATAGACGGCCTAAAATCCAGGCGTGTTCACATGTGTCCAAATGGATGCTTCTTAGGGCCTGTTTTGGCCGGGCAGATCCCATGGTATTAGCAGGGATGGGATCAATTTTAAGGTACTGATGGTGGTGTCAGTGGATTGTCTTAAGATCCATGGGATTGCTTATATTCCGGGACAAGATCACCGGTCTGTTTGTCACGCCCTGCATATCCTGGGATTTTACCTTCCAATCCATCTAACCAATGGATAGGATCAATTTTAAGGTAATGATGGTGATGTCAGTGGATTGTCGTAAGATGTCACGCCCCCTAAATCGGAACCCGAGTTGGCCAGGCCCAAACCCGAATTTTAGGACCGTGAGTTGTATTTAAATAAATTTACATCACAACCCACATTATTTCATGCATTTTTAAGGCAATCAAAGCAACTAAAATGATACTAATAATTGTGGTTAAATATTGTCCATTAATCAATTCTTAAATCTTTAATTACATTGACATAAATAAATAAATAATAACAACATACATTAAATTTTAATTAATTTCTAAATAAAAAATATAAAATATAAAAGTCTTCAATCTTGTCCAACCGGCTCTTCGTATACCAACCCTGCAAAACAGTCTATTTAGGTGTGAGCGCGATGGCTCGTAGGGTCACATCCTTATCAAAATTGAAAATTATACATTAACACAAATAAAACTCAATAATACAAATATGACTAATTACGAGTATTGAATCGTCATTGTACATGACAACAATAATAATGTATTTTTCGTAATAACAAAATAAGATAATGTCATTATCTAAAATCATTTTTGGTTCAATTCAGGGCAGAGCGCCCGTGTGTGTTAATCCTTTTAGGGAATGACCCTCGACAGAACACCGGTGTTGATCCTTTTAGGGAATGACCCTCGGCAGAGCACCTAGTGAATAGACTTTTAGGGTAAATACCAAGGGCAGAGCACCCGTGTGTGTTGATCCTTTTAGGGAATTGTCCAGGGCAAAGCACTCATGCCGATCCTTTCGGGAATGACCCTAGGCAGAGCACCCGTACCGTGCTGATCCTTTTGGGAATGACCCTGGGCAGAACACCCCATAAAAATAATATAATGGTCCTTTTAGGGTAAAACACTCATAATATAATTAAAAGCATTTAACAATAATCAAATCAATTTATTTCATATATTACAAATCAAATAAATGCATTCTACATCACGTAAAACTAAAATCAAATTACTTAAATCAGAAATACGAAATAAATAATTAATGAAATAAAAGTATATAATAATGTAGTCTTTTCAATCGAAAAAATCACCTACCTGGTGTGTTGAGTGGAGGTTGAACACTTGCCGTTAAAATCTTCTTGGATTGATGGTGAGTGGCCTGGATTATTTGGTGGGTTCCGCCGATGAAGAATGGTGGAAGAAGAAAGATAAGAGTTTGAATGGGAGAGAAAATTGGGGAGAGAGGTTAGGTCGTATGGTGAGAGGATTGAGGGATGGGGTTGGTTACGGTGAGAGGAGTTTTGTTTTATTTTGTTTCTTTTTATTTTATTTTATTTTAGAGTGGGCCCTACAAGAATGATGTGACAAATCCACACCGTTCATCAGTTTTGCTAGATAATGTTAGGACATAGCGCAGGAAATGAGGTAGATTCAAGGTTTAAGTGGGTCACACCAAAATTAAAAAAACAAATGGGATATAGTTCCCACCGTTAAAAAAACAGACGGGTTGTTACATAAGATCCATGGGATTGCTCGTATCCCGGACAAGTTCACCGGATCTATTTGGCTTATCATGCCCATCCCAGGATATTGCCGATCCCATCCCTCCTGATACCGTGGGGTCTGCCTAGGGCCTGTTTGGCCGGGATCTATTAGGAGGGGTGGGATCAATTTTAAAGTACTGATGGTGGTGTCAGTGGATTGTCTTAAGATCCATGGGATTGCTTATATCCCGGGACAAGTTCACTGGGTCTGTTTGGCACGCCCTGCATATCCCGGGATTTTACCTTCCAATCCATCCAACCAAGGGATAGGATCAATTTTAAGGTAATGATGGTGATGTCAGTGGATTGTCTTAAGATCCATGGGATTGCTCATATCCCAGGACAAGTTCACCGGATCTGTTTGGCTCGTCATGCCTATCCCAGGATATTGGCAATCCCATCCCTCCTAATACCGTGGGATCTGCCTGGCCAAACAGGCCCTTAAAGTAAGACCAACGGACCTGTAGACACCCCACCCAGGCTAATATCTTGATTTTGCTAAGACAATCCAAGAACCATGATCATACTCTAAAACCGAACCCTAATCTTAACCCAAGCTATCATCATTCAATCCAAACCATGTCCAGAACCGATACATTTCTTGAGTCATTTTCGAGTCATTCTGAGCCAAATATCCAAAAGGAACCTTGTTTCACTCTAAGGACCCAAAAAAGGGCTCACCAGATGAATTTCGAGGGAAACCGTACCGAGGTGGTAATCGGATTACCGCCGGCGGTAGTCGAATTACCACTTCCTCCCAGAAAATGTACACGGAGCCAGTCACACGAGTGCCGGACTCAACCCGGTCCGGGCGGTAGTCCGACTACCGCCGGCGGTTGTCGGATTACCGCCGGCGGTAACCGGAGTTCCGCCGCGTGTCTCAGCGTCCAAAGTCAACTTTCGTATACGATTACCCTCCCCATTCTCACTATTTACGGTTTTACCAACCCCTTTAGCCAATGGGAGCATGCCATGTGGCATCTCTCTCCTCTCCACCAATCACCATGTGCCACGTCAGCATTTACCCCCCTCTTATCCTTAAATACCAAAAAACCATTGGAGAGGGCTATAAATAGCCCTCTCCCCTTTCATTTTCAACACACATGGATGAGAGTGAGAGAGGGAGAGAGTGAGAGAGAAAGAGTGAGAGAGAAAGAGTGAGAGAAAAGAGAGAGAGAAAGAGAGAGAAAGAGAGAGAGAGAGAGAGAGAGAGTGGGAAGAGAGAGTGAAGGAAGGGAAGGAGCTCCCAAGCCTTCAAGCCCAAGTTTTCCAAGCCATCTCCCAACCTTCACCTCAATCTTTCCAAAAAGCCTAGCCCAAAATGATCATGGTTCAGCTCATGTCTTAGCCTACTCAAGAATCAAGCCAAAGATCTATCATCCTACAAGCATTCAACATGACATATACTCCCTTCTCAACCCCCTTGCTTTTCTAGATCTCTAGTGGATGTATGCTCTGTGACTTGCCGTACACCGGATCCTGTCACATCAGAAATTCCTAGTGATCTAGTCCACTTTTCTTATCTTTTTGCATAAACATCATCACATCCGCCCTCTAGACATATTGTCGGACGTATGCTCTGTAGCCTGCCGAAATATTCGGATCCTGCTACATCAGAAATCCACGTGTGACTAGTCCCATCATGACCGCAGCACCATCATCATCCCTTGAGATTATTTTACCACACTAAGTCGAGACCGTACACTTGTACGGACAGAGAGGGTGCCTAACACCTTCCCTCTTTGTAACCGAGGTCCCTTACCCGGAATCCCAGATCGCAGACCAGGAGTCAATCTAAGGTCGGAGAATCTTCGGATTTCTCCAACCTTACATATTCCGTGGTTCTAGCCGACCGCGGGATTTTGAGATCATTCGGCTAGTGGCGACTCCAACAATCACCAAATCAGCTTAATCACCCCCAACATCCCAACAACAACATTTTTCACCGAACAACGTGGACGCCGATTTTTCAGTGTCTACAGAATGGCGACTCCGCTGGGGATGAGTCTAGAACGCACTAGCTGAGACCCGACTCGACAACGTGTGGTATACTAATCTCAAGGGACATTTATCACTGCATACATACAAAAAAAAATCTCTTTGGCTTACACTTGCTTAGGCAAAGATCCGAACCATGACCACTCGGTCCCGTGCAGCCATGACTTCTCAAGCGACCCATGAAGAAGAGCCGTCACCCCAACCAGCTCCCGAAATATCCGCACCTGCACCCGCACCCGCACCCGCACCCATGCCTACACCCGTACCCCTACCAATAGCTCCGACAGAGTTGCCAGCCAATGTCACCACACAAGAGCTATTACTTCGAACAATGCAAGAGCTACTGCTTCGCCTAGTGCCAAGTGCCACACCAAATACACAAATGACCCAGCCTAGTGTGCAGAACAGCTCACTCCCTCAAACTCCCTTTGCCTTCTCTCTCATTCCTCCAGCAAATCCTGTGCTCCCTCTCCCAGAAGAATCAGCACAAGACCAACAACAGCAAGCAATCGGGAGCAACCCTCCCCCACATCTTTACTCAACACATCACAACAATCCGGTCACAGTACATGCAAATCACAGACAAGAACTGGCGGATGCCCATGAAGGGGGCCAGTTTCGAGTCCAGCTCACTCCCCCTAACGGGAGTAACATCCCGGAATTGGCAGATACCCCAGGCGGGAGCCATTTCCGAACATCCCACCCCCTCCGAAAGGGAGTGGTGTTCAATTCCAGCTACCTCCCGCCACCGGGAGTCCACCTTCTTTCCATCAAACCCCCATTCTGGATCCATATGAAGAAGAAGCGGCACAGGCCCTACAGCAAGGGGCAAGATACCCACAGCAAAGTAAGTCAGAGATTGAGGAGTTACGAGAGCAGCTACAAATGATGCAAAACCAGCTTCAAAGACAACAAGGAGTGGATCACCCATCCACCAAGTTCAGGGACCTCTGTCCCTTCCCAGACGCCCGGGTACCTCCAAATTTTGAGGTACCAAAGTTCAAAAGGTATGACGGTAGTGGGTGCCCCACAGCACATCTAAAAGCCTTTTGTGGGGAGCTCAATGCGATAGCAGGGAATGATGGAGCGTTGATAAGACTTTTCCAGAAATCCCTTAAGGGTGACGCTTTGGATTGGTACACCTCACTAGATAGCCACCAAATCAGAACCTGGGAAAAACTTTCCCAAGCATTCATTGACAGGTTCTCATACAACCTGAACATGGCTCCAAGGAGAGCTGACTTGGCTGCCCTGAGGCAAAAAAGCGATGAATCTTTATCAGCATACGTAGGACGATGGCGAGCCATGGCAGCTCGAATGAGAAACCCCATCGACGACGAAGAGCAGATATCCATGATTGTGCATTCAGCACATCCCAGCATTTCAGGATATCTGATCTCGTATCCATACGTAAACTTCTCCCAACTCATCGAGCCGGAGAACAAGTAGAAGCTGGGATCAGAGCTGGAACCATTTCCCCATGGCCACATCAGACCCCCTCAATCAAAAGAAACAAAGTCGAGGGGAAACCTGTTGGATATGGGAATGGAAACAGCACTGCTCCCGTGCAGCGTACTTCTGAAGTTAACAACATCATCGCTAACACTCAAGGCAACCAGTATGCTCCACCACCAGAGCCACGGCAGGACAGGCAATACCAGCCACAACAGAATAGGCAGTACCAACCCCAGCAAACCCAGCAAGGATATCAGGCACAGTCATCTCAACAGCAATCACAACAGCCTAGGGGAAATGTGCAAGGACCATACAAGCAAGGAATGTTAGGGAGGAAGTTCACTCCGTTAGCACAATCATACAGCCAAGTGCTAACAATGCTCATGCAAAAGCAACTGTTAACACCTCTCCAGCCTCGACTTCCACCTAATCCCTTGCCACCTGGTTACAATGAAAATCAGTACTGTGCATATCATCAGGCTCCTGGCCATCTAACGGACCGCTGCTTCGCTTTGAAACATGCGGTCCAAGATTTGATCGAAAGCCAGAAGATTGCAATCACCCCGCAGGCCAGCAATACAGTTCAAGCCAACATTCTCCAAAATCCCCTGCCCTCGCATCAGGCAGGACCCAGCACATCCAGCACCTCTACTGTCAATCACATTGAAGGAGGTCAACCCACACATGCTTATCCACATCATTCCATCCAAGCAATCATGCCCGACACAGCCAATCGGACATGGGGACACCAACAAGCACCATCGCCTGGACCACAGGTATCCTTTGAAGCAGCACCAGTTGCTCAACCTCTCATATTTCTCGAAGCAGCACCAACATTTCAGTCTCTCGTAACTTTGGAAGCAGCACCCAACAGGTCATACCCTCAGAACCTCGCCCTCCAAGGACACACTCAACTCCATCCTCGGCATATCCAAAAAGGTTGAATTCTGAACCTGTCATTCTCCCGATAGGTCTCCCTGACCTAACTCTGCCAACCTTGCAAGGGGCACCCTCAGTTCAGGCCCCGCAATTTCTGATGCCTCACCAACTGGCACATGCCCAGAGGATCCCTCCCCCACTTCAAGGGAAAGAAGAAAAATCCATGGCCACAGCTAATCAGAACTTGGTGGTACCTCAAGAGATATCACTGAGCCTACCACAAACTGCTCCAGTAATGACCCCTCAGCCTCAAGAACCATTAGTATACTTGGAAGGAAGAGCGGTTCCTTCCTATAACCCGAAAGCAGTCCCATGGCACTACCCAGAATGTGATGAGGTGGGTAATAATGGGAGATACCTCAGGAGAGATAGTCAGAACTCAAAAGAAACTCGGGGAGTTTCATCGGGAACCACTAACAAAACTGACGCTGCTTATGACATAGCAGCCCAACTCAAAACCATTCCCGCACAAATATCTATCTGGGAACTCCTATGCACGTCAAGGTCTCATCGAGAAATCTTTGCAAAGACCTTGAACGATGCCCATATCTCTCCTGACGTACCCCCCGAAATGGTGGCAAGTATGATTGGCCAACTTCTCGCACCACAAGCCATCACTTTCTCTGATGATGAACTACCACCTGAGGGTCGTGAGCACAGGCGCTCACTAAACATAGTGGCCCACCACAAGAATTTCAAGATCCCACTTGTGCTCATCGATAATGGATCCAGTCTCAACGTTTGCCCTTTAAGGACTGTTGAACGGTTAGGGATAGAACCATCCTCCTTCAGACCCAGTACCATGAGCGTTAGAGCTTTCGATAATTCCCGAAGGCAAGTGGAGGCGGAAATCGACCTAGAATTACAAATTGGACCAGACATGACCCTTGTCACATTTCAGGTCATCGATATCCCTGCCTCATTTAACCTTCTCTTGGGGCGGCCATGGCTCCATGCTGTTGGAGCCATCCCATCTACCCTCCACCAAAGGGTTAAATTCCCTTCGGGAAATCGAATCATTTCAATATTGGCTGAGCCAGAAACCATCCTTCCAGTGACGGTCAGTATCCCAGAAACTGACATTCCGGTGATTGACATTCAGCATACAGAAGGCGACATTCCATATCATAGTTTCGAATTCGAAAAAGTAAACGCGATCGCTAACCCTCGCCCTCTAGCTGCTGAATACGTCATTCCCCCCGCTGAGCGATTGGTCTTAAATTACCGTACCAAATTCCATGAAAAGGGTATGGTAGTGAAGCCAGCACATGCCAATGTACAGAGACAGGGACTGGGGTATCAGCCGACATTGGAAGATCAGGTTGAAAAGCCAAAAAGGGGCCAACTGTTTAAATACACACCCATCGAGTTTGTCAAAGCTGGGGTAGTTCACGAGAGCAAAATGATATCTCTTGAGGACCAATTTCAAGCACTTAGACTCGCGAAACAGACTAGACAAGAGTCTATTTGGCCACCAATAAGGTGGGATCGGATCCTCAGGATATCAGAGGAACACACAAAGCCAGGGGCAGAACCCCCAGATCCACCGCATGAGACTAGGGGCACGGAAACAAGTCCACCCGCAAGTGATCCAAAACTGGGAAGGTCCTTTGCAGGCAAGGTGGGCCAGAACAGGGAGACGTCCATTCAGGAAATACAGGGCAGAAGCAGCCATCCATTGGGTTGACAAAGGTAAGTGGCTTGCTCTGGATTGGACGGATGTCCAAATCCCGTCCCAGGAATCCGAGAAACAAGAGGAATTTCAGCTCCTGGGCACAGAGGTCGAATCAGATTCTGACTCTGAGCCCAGCCCGGCAGACATCATGGTCATCGAGACAGGTGACCCACAGGAACAGACAGGGCAGATCAGCAAAGCCGAAAGGGAAAAAGAGCCGGAATGGTTAGCCATCCCCCAAACAATCGAATCAGCTAGCAAACCACTCGCTAGCATCAACCTTAAAAAAAAAACGCCAATGTAAATGGCAATTGGTATCCCGAACCAGGACAAGACCAATCATGGTTTGCGACACCGTCCTGTTCAGGATATCTTGGCGACACAAAAAAATCAAAAAATCTTTCAAACACAAAAACATCAAAAAATCTTTCAAATACAAAAACATTATATATTCCTCAAAATCACAAAACATCAAAAAATCTTTCAAATACAAAAACATCATATATTCCTCAAAATCACGAAGCATCAAAAAACTTTCAAAATACAAAAACAATAGAAAAGTTTTCAAAAATCACTGTGCCAAACACTTCTCATGACATGCACGAGTTTGAAGTCGATTCATATGATTTCAATCTAGAATTAGACTTCGAACTCATGGGTTTGGACGAAGCCCCGGATGAGGGAAATGATGATACCGCTCTCGAATTCGAGGATTCCCTCGAAAAATTCGAAACAAAGGCCAATGTTGTGGCAGATGATTTCGAAATTGTGAACTTAGGGTCAATGGAATCCCCCAGGGAAGTGCGTATCGGGAAATCGCTTCCCCAGAATACAAGCAGAAGATGATGGAGTTTCTGAAACCAAGGTTGTCCAACTTTGCCTTCTCTTACGAGGACATGCCAGGGCTCGATGAAGCGTTGGTGGTGCATCATCTGCCAACAAAGCCAGAAATGAAGCCAGTCAAGCAAAAGCTGCGAAGGATGAAGCCAGAATGGGCCCTGAAAATCCGTGATGAAGTCATCAAGCAATACAACGCGGGATTTCTGGTAGTCTCCAACTACCCGGAATGGCTCGCAAATATCGTACCAGTTCCAAAAAAAGATGGGAAAGTCAGAATGTGCATCGACTTTAGGGACCTCAACAAAGCAAGCCCTAAAGATGACTTCCCGCTGCCTCATATCGACACACTGGTGGATATATACTGCTGGACACAAGATCTTCTCCTTCATGGACGGTTTCTCCGGTTACAATCAATCAAGATGGCCGTCGAAGATCGTGAGAAGACTTCCTTCATCACGCCATGGGGAACTTTCTGCTATCGGGTCATGCCTTTTGGATTGAAAAATGCAGGAGCTACGTATCAGCGAGCCATGACTGCCTTGTTTCATGACATGATAAACAAGGAGATGGAAGTTTATGTGGACGACATGATTGTCAAATCTCGCACGATCGAAGGACACTTTGAAGATCTCAAAAAGCTCTTCGACAGGCTGGAAAAGTTCAAGCTCCGCCTCAATCCGCAAAAATGCGTCTTCGGTGCAACCGGAGGCAAGCTGTTAGGCTTCATTGTTGGCGAAGAAGGTATCAGGGTGGATGAAACCAAAACCAAAGCTATCATCGAGATGCCACCGCCCAAGACTGAGAAAGAAATTCGGGGTTTCCTCGGGCGAATCCAATATATCAGCCGATTCATCGCACAACTCACTCCGGTCTGCGAACCCATATTCAAGCTGTTACGAAAAAACTCTCCAAAAGAATGGAATGATGACTGCCAAGCGGCCTTCGATAAAATCAAAAGATACCTGCTAAATCCTCCAGTGCTCGTGCCGCCTACCCCAGGTAGGCCACTTCTGTTGTATATCTCTGTCGCAGCGGAAGCAATCGGATGCGTCCTCGGCCAACACGATGATACGGGAAGAAAGGAGCAAGCGATCTACTATCTAAGCCGACGGTTTACAAGCTACGAAGCCAAATATTCCAGCTTAGAAAAGACATGCCTCGCCCTAGTTTGGGCAACACAACGGCTAAGGCAGTACATGATCGCTCACCCGATACTTCTGCTCGCTCGCATGGATCCGTTGAAATACTTGTTCGAAAAACCAGCACTGACGGGCAGGATCGCAAAATGGCAGCTACTGCTTTCTGAGTTTGACATCACATATGTCACCCAGAAGGCAATCAAGGGGCAAGCACTGGCCGATCATTTAGCAGCACACTCCCTGCCCAACTACCAACCTCTGAAGACCTTCTTCCCCGACGAGGACATCCTCCAGATCGAGGGAGAAGAGGAAAGAAAGGCAGGAGAGTGGACACTCTTCTTCGACGGAGCTGCAAACTCGAAGGGAGTGGAGTAGGCGCCATACTCTACTCCCCCGAAGACGTCCCAGTTCCTATATCCAGAAGACTAGCATTCCAGTGCACCAACAATGTAGCTGAATATGAGGCATGCATCGCCGGTCTAAGAGAAGCCATCATCCTCAACGTAAAAAAGTTACGAGTCTTCGGAGATTCGCAACTCATCATCAATCAGATAAATGGCGATTGGAAGACCAAGGATGAGAAGCTGATTCCTTATCACGTCTATCTGGAGAATTTGATCGAGGAATTCGAGGAGATCACGTTCTCTTACATGCCTCGGGTCAAGAATCAGTTTGCGGATGCTCTAGCCACTCTCGCTTCAATGCTGGAAATTCCAAAAGGAGTTGCTGAATGGGAACTCACCGTCGAACTCCAGGAGGAACCTGCATTCTGCCTACAAATCGAAGAAGCTGAGCCTGCCCCAAATGATCAGCCATGGTACACAGACATCAAAAAATACCTCGAACATCAGAAGTACCCAGAAGGAGCGGCTCTGCCTGATCGCCGCACAATACAAAGACTAGCAGCTCAGTTCGTGATCATTGGGGGTATCCTCTACAAGCGATCCTTCAATCAAGTCCTTCTCCGCTGTGTGGATGAGACAGAGGCAGCCCAGATCATGTCAGAAATCCACGAAGGACTATGCGGCCCGCATATGAATGGACACATGATGGCAAAGAAGATCCTACGACTCGGCTACTACTGGCTTACAATGGAAACAGATTGCTGCAAGCACGTCAGGAGATGCTTCAAGTGTCAGGAGCACGCAAACCAGATCCATGCACCTGCCTCCGAACTCTACAACTTGACGGCACCATGGCCCTTCTCTGTATGGGGACTCGACATCATAGGCAAGATCAACCCTAAAGCTTCAAATGGGCATGAATATATCCTGGTGGCAGTAGATTACTTCACTAAATGGATAGAAGCAGCATCCTATACCACTATTGCAGCATCTCATGTGGTCAAATTCATAAAGAATAACATCATCAGCCGATATGGGGTCCCTCACGCCATTATCACTGACAATGGAACTCCGTTCGTCAACAAAAGGATGGGCGATTTCCTCGACAAGTTTAAAATTCAACGCCATCGGTCAAGCCCCTACCGTCCTCAAATGAATGGTGGAGTGGAAGCCGCAAACAAGACTGTCATCCGCATACTCGAAAAGATGGTGAAGACATATCGTGACTGGTCAGAAATGCTTCCTTATGCACTCTGGGCTTATCGCACGTCTGTACGGTCTGCTACAGGCACAACTCCATATGAGCTCGTTTACGGAATGGAAGCAGTGCTACCAGTCGAAATCGAAATCCCCTCACTGCGGATACTGCTGGAAAGTGAAGTCGAGGAAGGCGAGTGGCAACAAGCAAGGTACGATCAACTGCATCTGGCAGATGAAAAGCGCATGCGAGCGCTAAGCCACTCCCAATGCTATCAAAGAAGGATCGCTCGAGCTTACAACAAGAGAGTCCGAAAGAGAAGTTTCAAAGTCGGTGACATGGTCATGAAACGTATCCTGCCGCCTCATTTGCCAGATCCCAGAGGAAAATTCAAACCATTGTGGGATGGACCACTGATCATTCGGGAAGTACTCCCAGGAGGTGCTCTTCGGCTCACCAATCTGAAAGGCGAGGATCTTCCCGAGCCCATCAACGCCGACAATGTGAAAATCTATCACGGGTAACCCTACCGAATCTTGTCAATGATTACAATCGAAAGGCTGCATTTCTCACCTCCTTACCAAAAACTGTATATACCCTTTCCAGAAACACCTATCATACCCAAAAAAAAAAAAAAGAAAGGAAGAAAACAAAACAAAAAAAAAAAGAAAGAAAAAGACAAAAAGAAACCTCAACAAAAATTTCAAAAAAAAACAAAAAAAAAAGAGAAAACAAAAGAACCCATTCCACATCCCTAGTAATCTATCCCCGAATAATTTCAAGCAGCTTACAATTGTGATCAAAGACAAGACAGGCAGGTAGCCAATCGGCCGGCTATGAAGGAAGTTCTCTTCATACTCCTAGCACTCAAAAAAAAAAAAAAAAGAATAAAGGCATGCCTAAGCAAAACGGGCGAGTTGAAAACCTGAAAAGGCGGCTCGAGTAAAAACAGCGGGCATGTAGCGGACTTGGTGAAAACCTGAAAGGGCGCCAAGGGTAAAAATAGCACAAGCTGCCAAGGGGCAGGCAAGATCAAAGACCCGGGACGTAGTGAAAATCCGAAAGGACACTACGGGCAAAAATGACGGGAAAAGTCGGACGTAGCGAAAACCTGAGAGGGCGCTACGGGTAAAAATGACAAGAAACAAAAAAAAAAAAAAACTAAAATAAAAGTGCAGGAACAGAAGAAGCCGAGGTAGCAAACGTCACAACGAGATACAAAGAAGGATCAGCTTCAGATCAGTACTCTATCAGATGCTGCTCAAATCTAGGGGAAGCAATCCTGGACACCTTCTCAGGGAATCAAGACCCCAAGGAACACAGTCTAGAATACTGTATACAACGTGGGCTGAGCCCAAGATTCTGATCCCTATTAGTCCAAAGCACAAATCCAAACATGAGCAAACATGGCATAAACAAAACATTTCATTTTTATAAAAACTATCTTGCCTAGTACATTGTCTTCCCCTTTCATTTTTCAAAAAAAAAACAAAATCCTCTGTGCATATAAAATAAGCAGTCAATTAACAACAGAAATTGCAGGTAAGCTCCTACCTCTCATATGCCAACAATCTCTCCCTGAGTCTCTCTATCTCCATGCGCAGGTAGAAGATCTCATCCCTGTCCAGACGATGTGTCGCAAGCATGCTCTCATCATACCGCCGCCCTACGGCAAGTCGGCGGGCCATGTCCTCACATGAATGGCGAAGCACAGCAATCTCACTAATCAGGTGGCCATGTGTAGCTAGCAGAAATGAAGGATCGATAAAGGGCCGCTCCTCAAAGGCCTCAAAAGAATCAATCACACAGGAGGAAGAAGTAGCAGTGTCACCTATCATGTCCTGATCCGCGGCCTCATCTGCTAAATGCCAGCCTGGGACCTGACGATACAATGACTGTTCTGCCACCCATCGCTGGTATGGTACCGTCGCCATAGGAGGAGCCCAAGACTCAAAGCCCAGAGCCGTCGCGTCCAGAGAACCCTGCCAAGAAATCCGGACTCGCCTATATAAAGACGTCAAATCAGATGGAAGAGACGAATGCCCAAATCCAGAAAAGGCGAACTCTGGGATATCCTGCCAGAAACCGAACTGGCGAAGGAAGCGTACGGGATGATAGGAGCAGCATCCCCGAAGGCCGAGCAACAACAAAGGAGTGCGAGCCGCACTACAGAGCAGGGGCGCTCGACAAAGCCAGGTAGCTTCCCAACTGATCTCCCATCCTCGAAGCTCAGAAAACATGCGGCGATACAATGACTCCATGGCCTCAGCGCCACACGGAAGATCGTCGAGTAACAAGCGCAGCACGTCATTACGACGAGAATCAGGAAATGCAAGCACAGGAGTCATGTACAAATGTTCCCATAACCATACCTGGGAAAAGTTTAAATTAAGCTCAAATCTCAAAAATGGGATACAAGAGAAAGTGGCATAAGAACAGAAAGTACCTGAAGAAACGAGCAGCAGCCTCTGAGGATGCGGGTATGCCCAAGAGAGCACTCAGTCAACCCCAAGAAAAGCTCGGCCAACACCACCGAAACAATGCTCCTGCGATAAAGGACACATCGAAAGGCATCCAGCAAAACTACCAGCGACGATCGTCTCCATCCCGAAAAGAGCAGCTCAGCCAAGGTACAAAATATCAGTGCATTCAGGCACTGAAGCTGACGATCAGATCCAGGCCTCCCACGGCTAGTAGAGCAACGGTCATATAAAATCTCCAGAGAAAGCTCACCAACCCCTCCCTCTGCAGTAGGAAGATCAACGGGAAATCCAAACCAGGCAACCAGATCAGAAGGGCGAACCGACTCTGACAAAGGAATGTATGCCTCCCGGGCCAGAAGAAGGCCTGACAGGCGCGCAAACTCCTCCAATGATGGACCCAGCTCCAGATCATTAAAAGAAAACAGGTTCAGGGATGGTACCCAGTCGTACGATGCCGCACTCAGCAGTCGCCAGTCTAAGCGAACTCGGTGAAAGTGAAGAACCTCTCGAAAGCCCAAAGAGTCCAACTCGAAGATCTCGGACTCGGTCAAACTGTCAATCCAGATATGTAATCGCTCAGAACAGGTGCCACGTGGCTGCAGTCGACAAGTCCGAACGGGCACGCCCTCAACAATCTGAATCCCTGGATCAGTCATGAGTCATCAAAAATGGGCATGCCCTCATCTAAGAGATCGATCTCGTGCCCTCATCTAAGAGATCGATCTCGTGATGTGGAAGAAACCAGATGCGCCCATCGCATCTCGCAGTGTATCCCGAAAAGCCTCAACAGGAGGACCTGAACCCCCGACAACTGCTAAATCGGGAGGTGTCTGAAATGAAGAAGCCCCAATAGCTGCAACATCTGGAGCATCCCAGTGGCACATAAGAGGTACATCCTGTACGATAATAGGAGCTGACTGTCCAACCATCGCCTCGAAATCCGCTCCAAAAATCTGACTCAGGCCGCCTGTCGGAAGTCCACTGTCTACCAGATTCAAGCCATCCACACCGATCATCCCATCCATCAAACCCATCCACACCATCCAAGTGATCCCCCCACCATCAAGCCATCCACACCGATCATCACATCCATCAAACATCCACACCATCCATAGTGATCCCCCATCCATCAAGTCATCCACACCAATCATCCCATCCATCAAACCATCCACACCATCCATAGTGATCCCCCCATCCATCAAGCCATCCACACGATCATCCCATCCATCAAGCCATCCACACCATCCATGGTGACCTCCACCCACCCATCAACCCATCCACACCACCATAGCCATCCCTTATCCATCAAGCCATCCATGGAGATCCTCCCATCCATCAATCCATCCACACCACCCATAGCCATCCCTCCATCAATCAAACCATCTAATCCCATCAGCCCACTAGTAGGAAAAGAATCCAAGCCATAAATGATATCCATTCCTTCAAGAGGGCCCATCACTTCTCCATCTACCCTCATCAATCCACCCATAAATCCCTCATCATTTATGGAAACCCACCTTTTCACCATCAATAGACCCACCTAACCCATCATCATGATTGGCCATGATGGATTAGAAAAGGAGAAAAAGAAAAATGATGGATGAGGACAAGGAAGAAGAAACGACAAAATGGAGACAAAAAGAATGATCAGAGGCCGGACGGACGGGAATACCGGAGGAAGGGACAAAAAGAATGAACAGAAGGAAGAACGAGGCTCGCTGGAAGAAAAGATGGAAGAGGGCGGCAATCGGATTACCGCTAGCGGCA